>CM040402.1:101116171-101814636 GCA_022702515.1 Ilyophis sp. 1 JC-2022 | reverse complement strand
TTATTACTCATGTAAATGGCTTAATGTGTCCAGGACAACCATGTGCGTATGCTGGAAGCCCATAATTACACTCAGGCTTTCTGAACTTGCTGCAGAGAAGATAAAAGTAGAAGGCCCATACAGGCCCCCAATCCCCCAGATCTCTTTGTTTCGCTGTGAATGATCGTTATCTGTGTTTTGTGAAATTTACTGAAATATTGGTTGAAATGGGCATGTCTGTAAGTGCTAAACAAGTAAAGTTATTTTTCCCTGCATTTTTTGTATCTCTCTCATCCACATTCATAGTAGAGTTACATTGGGTGAAACATACCTAATTTACGGTTTGAAATATAGGCTATGCTGAAATGGTGTCCTGTGTTTTTTTGTAAAGAGTGTTTGAAAAGATGAGGCATACATTTGTGTTTCTGAGACTTTTTTTTTTCGGTAAAAGTGTTCAAAATGTATCTTCTGTCTAAATTACAAAACATTGAAAGGCTATACAATTAGAAAATTACATAATTTGTTATTCAGCTACGTAGATAAATATTGTGCATAGAAGGAATGTCTTGTGTGCATAATTATCTCCTGTAAAAGTAATTATATGAATCATATAACGAGTCATAGATCTGAATTATAGTAACACCTATTACTATTATTATTATTACTATTTATTGTGGCATCTATCTTTTCTGCTTATTAGTATTTTCAATATTTTCAAAACGCACATTTACACTCCTCTTTTCTCTGCATCTATTCAGGTTATTGTGCTAGAGACTGAAGGGACACTGGAGTATAGTCTAGACAAAATATGTAGTAGTCACCCTGAAAATTACTGGAAAGCGAAATAACTTATCCAATGCCACAATGTGAAGTGAAATTCAAAAGTCGAATAAATATGCAGTGTAATTTATTTATTTTTACAATGGGAAAAATGTAAAAAATATTTTCAAACAATGTTTTTGGAGTAAAACAATATGCATACAGCAACATTTGTATTAGACATGATATTAGAAACTACACAAATGCCTATTCACAAATTTAGCAATTTTTAAAATATAAATAATTTCTTCAGTACAGTGGAGTTTTATAAGGTACCATTTGCCTCAAAATAACTTTGTTTTACATTTTGTAGTGTACATGATTTGAGATGTATTGGTGGTGGGGTAGTTTAGAGGTCAGCTAAAGGCTGGGGATATTTTCTTATTCAATCCACAAAGGGCATAATATTTCAAAACCAAGAAAAACTTATCATCCCGTAAACCATACACAAGTGGACTGAGGCATCGTGGGACAAGAATGAAAAAAATATAGTCAAAATATCTCACATTTATGAACAGTTCCAAATCAATCTCCATTACTGCCATCTCTACAAATGGGCACCACAGCTGAACCAAACAAAGAAACAGCTGGATTCCGTGAAGGGTGACTGTTCGAAGACCCTTGGAAGTGGACTTCTTGTTGTCTGTCGAGGCAAGTTTGGCAGCACCCATGATTTTCACATACGTAAAGACAATGACACTTGACATGACCAAGAAGTAGAGCTGTAAAATGGCTGACCTGAGGTAACCCTGCCATTTGTGCACAATGAACATCTCCACACTGCACAACCTTTTATTTGTGTAAAAACTCAATGGGACAGTGGAGATTAAGACAGAGGTGAAAATGATGAGCTGTATGGAGCTGAGAGCGTGGATGATGGGGATGCAGCGTATGGCTTTAGATGGGGTAGAGATTTCCGCATGCCTCAGGGGTATGCAGATAGCCACATAGCGCTCCAAGCTCATAGCCATGAGCGTCAGAGGTGTAGAAAACGTGAGGATGCTCATGACCATATAGAAGCACAGACACAGCCCAACAGGCATGGAGACACGGGTACGGCTCAGGAGAAGCAGGATGTTCGTCAAAAATAGAAACAGGCTGTCACAGAACAGAATGTGTGCAAAGAGGATGTAGCGCACATCATTGCGGAAGGCCTCCTTCTTGAAAAAGGTGACGATCATGAGGCAGTTCACAGAGAGGAAGATCCCCACTAATACCTGCAATATCAGCACTTTCTCATTCATATGCCGTAAAGTAGGGCTACTGCCATTCTGTGCTGTGCCGTTTTTAGACATGCGGACTCTCTGGTGTCTGGAGGAAGAAAACATAAAACCAGTGGCAGAATAACACACACATTGATATACACATTTCAGTTCATCCAAACTAAGAATTTTTTTGAATAATTCCACCAGTTTGTTGTAACATTGTTTTTGATTATTTTCTGAACAAATAAAGTAAAATTAATCTGCATTATTTAAGCATTACCAAATATCAAATCTTCTTGATGACTCTTCAAGCGCAGCACTGGAAAAGAGCTCTCAGTACCAAGTCTTTATAGCCTCTTCCAAACACATTTTCTCTCTGCGGGCTTGGTTTAGAAATTGTAGAAACTGTTGACGAATCAGGTCCATGGCAACAGTAATTACAAATTATGGAAATGATAATTAGTGTCTGGATGGAAATTCTGTTGGTAGAAATTAAACTGAAAACAAATATGATAATCTGGTTGCAAAGGGGCGAAAAATTTCCAGAAACATTCCAGAAATTTACCATGGGGGAGTTAAGCTCTGGAATTTTTAGTTTTTCGTAATCTTGACCAATTTAGTTTTTTTGCAAAAGTTAGCCTATAACATGCAACTTAAATTTATTTGGAAAATAAAAATACACAACTTGATCGTGCTACAGTCATGACGTATTTTTGTAGGCCAATTCGGAGGTTTCTTCAGGGCACTTTAAAGGCATTGTCATAATACATAGCCATGCACATAACATTCTAAAATACATTATCTGTTTTTCGTTTGAAGTTTGGTTATTTCAGATCTCAGGACAATTCCATAATAGAATGAATGTGATATACACGATTTCAGTGAAATTATTGTGTCCCCCACGACAAATTTGTATCCAATGCATTTCAATGCATAGCATTCAAGCGCTAGGATTGGCCAGGCGCTCATGCTCAATTACTGAACAAGTTTATTGTTGAAATGTTTAACCAGTGGCGGCCGGCCTATAGAGGGCGCTGGGGCGCCGCCCCCCCCTCCCCCACATACAAATAAAATAAAAAGTTTTTAAAAAATTATTATTTTTTATTATTATTTTTTATTATTATTTTTTATTATTATTTTTTATTATTATTTAATTTTTTAGTAGCTTGCTACAGAATTGGCATTAGGCAAACAAAAAAAATGGGCACATAATGTATGCTACAAACAAATCAAAGGTTTTTTTTAAAAATCCTGGCATTTTCTAAAAAAATATTGTTCTGTTTGATAGAAATTATAATAAAGTAACTGCATAAGCAATCACATTGTTGTCAGATTTTTTCTTTTTAAGTTAGAAGGATTTTATTTCAGAAAATACATCGGAAGTGGACAGAAAAATATCCCACACATTCAAAACAATGCTTAATTCCAGTTGCAAACGTTACTGTTCATTCTGTCCATCACAGTAACGTTAGCTATACCCCTCTCTGTACATGATTCGGTGGATTTAGTAACTATTAAAATGCACAGGAAGTAACTCAATTAAACCCTTTGTTGTTATGATCGGGAAGAATTTAGCTAATCCAATTGTATAGGTTTATAGAAATTTATTTAACGCGGAAGTGATTCCCATCGTATTTGTGTGCCTGCGCTAAGATCGTAGATTCACGAATTTTGGAGCGGCGGGTGAGAGAAATTTCATTTTATTTCTCGAAATTAATGAATAAATATTCTGTCCACTAAAGTAACGATAGCGTCATGTAACGCACACCTCATTCGAGAAACGAAATTATGAAAACTACACATTATTTGAGGTGAAATGTGTGTTGAAATGACGAAAAGTTGGGATGCCCGTTGAATGCGTGTGTAAATGCATGTAAACATTGTGTACATTCGGCGAACCCGGAGATTCCCTGTGCTAACGTTAGACACTGTCCATGTAACATTAGCAAAAGCCCGTGTTTTCTGTGAAACCCAATCCATATGTTGATGAAGCACAAAAAAACTCATAAATATGTTGAAATGGTCATGTAATCATTTGCTGTATGTCTGTACATTCCATTATTTTAACATACAGTCAAGGATTTTTAACTGTTTTGTTAAGTTTAGTAAATTCTGTCCATGTAACATTAGCAACATATCCGAAAATTTAAACCCCTTTATTAATCAAAATATGAGTGGGCCAGGTCTAAAAGTTGGTGGGAATCCTTTTTATAATAAAGCAAGACCAAATAAAACAGAAATGTTAGATTGCCTGATGTCTTACTTGAAAAACTGTCCTCCACTGTTGCCAATTAAACTGTCTTATGCAACTGAGACACAAGGTGGCTTGTTTTTTCTGTTTAAAGTCAAAGTCAGATGTATTTGTTTTTTTTTAGAAATGCTAGCGCCCCAACCTATATTTAGATCACCAGCCGCCACTGTGTTTAACTATGTACAAAGTTAATAAATGTCCAAAGCATTAATGACTGTTTGATTTATTGAACATACATACAACCCCGTGGAACCCCACTATCTTAACATTTGGGGCATGAGCCCGAGTTACGTGAACTCCTGTGAGGTTATGTTTAGGGGTTGGGGTAGGGTACGGGAATCACAAACTCACAAAAATCAGGGGTCTTTGAATTCGACATACATATCTTTGTATGACTTTGTAGTGCATTCCGGTTCGGCCTATATGAATGCATTGGATACAAATTTGTGGTGGTGGACACGATTATTTTGTGGATACAAATTCGTGGTGGTGGGTCACCAACCACGATTTCATATATCGAAATTTTGACTATGACACAAAATTGTGTGATACCGGGCTGAATATAGCCTACACTTTATAGTAACGTTATGCATATTGCTATTCGTTATATTCAAATTAAACCTATCCATTGTCACCTAGAAGCCATCCATTAGTAATACAACACAGTTGCTCCAAATGTAGCTGTCGTGTGTGCTCCCATTTAGTTCCAGGGCATCACATACAACTTGTAGGCAGTGTTTAACGAGTGTTAGGCTACTTTTCTACACACAGAAGTGTGTTTGTTCTCAGTCGATGCCCTGGTGGGAATTTGCGAGCTATCAATTGCACCAAGAAGTTTTGGGAGACCACTGCATAAACGTCTCCTTTCACTTGACGTCTGTGTTGCTGGCTGAATGAAATGAGTAGGCTATTTACAAAGCGTTGTGCTGTCGTCACTTTATGGATGAATTGGACATTTCATTGCTTATTCAATAACATTGTCCAATGTTCGACAACCCACAGAAAGCTGCCGGGTGCCAGGAAGCGCAGAGCTGTCACCATTTGAAGCGAGACAGGTAGGGCCATGCTCTGTTACATGTGATGTATGGCCTAAGAATGTCGAATATTAAGCGTAGCCTAATATTCCATCCTTTACAAAAAATAAGTTTATAAAAGGCCTATGTCTGAACTAAATCCCAGACAGTGTAGGCTACATAAAGTGCACTTTCATTTTAGTTTAGAAGTAGCTAGTTTGGAAGTATCATAAATGGTAGTAGCCTATAGCTACTTAACATTTAGTTCCAGGAAATACATACATACTGGAAATACTTTAAATACATAGGCCTATTTAGTTTTATAAAGTTGTCTACGTAAAATATAGTCTAATAAAATTGATGTAGCCCTATTTAAATATACATTTAAAAATTAACTTTTATGTAGGCTACTACGTTTTTGTAAGCGATATCTTTCTAACTAATCTCATAGTTATCTAAATGGTGGAAGCGATCACAAAGAAGATTCTGCCTCCATCTCCGCACAATCAAAGGAAACGGCATATTTGCGAGGAAAAAATGTTTTGCAAGCAGCCTTTGGTTGTTGCACTTTTATTTGCGATTTGAGAGGGATGCGCATGCGATGCATTTTCGTGAAACGCGTTTTGACAAGAAATTGCGATCTGCGAGTGAAAATCCTTGCAAATCGTTTTCGTGAAACAAGCCCCTGGTTAGCAAAATACTTTTTAAAATCATATACAAGCCTAATTATAGGAAATACATGTATTTTATTCAACATTCATGTTTTTTATTCAATAAAAGAATCAATTAAAGTTCTACTCACAAATGTTTATATTTATGTCTGCATATGACGAGGTAAATACAGCTAGTACAAATAACGCCAACATTTCCAGTTTAATCTCGTTAATTCTCATATATTTCCATATATTCCCGTTAATTCCCATGGAAAGTTTCCAACTTTTAATATTTCCAGAATTTTACAACCCTAGTGGCAAAGCATTCAAGCAAAGCAAGCCATACACCAGGGGTGTGCAACTCCAGGCCTCGCGGGCCGGTGTGTATGCGGGCCGGTGTGTTTTGCTGCCACCAGTTACCAATTATTTAATTAACCCAATCATTTATATGATCTGATATTTTATCTACATTCCAAGATATAAAAAGCAGCTGATGAATGTTCTTGTATTGGTGATGCATGTATTGTAGCGTGTTATCGTGGTGTAATTTACGAGTGAATCGGTGATGGTGTATACAACTAATTAGCTGATTTAGCCAGGGTAACTTGTGGCAGTAAAAACCTGCATGCACACAGGCCCACAAGGCCTGGAGTTTCCCACCCCTGCCATACATGGTGTATTTCTTTAACTGGTACAGGAAGTGCAATAGGGTGTCCCTTTTACACAATAACAAGCAATATTTACTCACGCGATGATAACTTGAAAGAACTCTACTTTGGTGTTTCTTTGTGAAGAGGATAGACTGTAGTTGTGTTCTGCCACTCCTCATATCAGCAGAGAGCCATGTCTCCTGTGACATCACTCATTGGGTGCGTTTACATGCACTCAATATTCCGATAATATTCGGAATATGGCTGTTATTGGATTATTCAAATTGTCATGTAAACGCAATATTCCGAAAAGCTTTTTCGGAAAAAAGCAGTTATCGGAATATGAGAAATCCGATAACTACACCTGGATTTCTGCCGTGTTTTTCGTTTTATTGGTTGCATGTAAACGCTTATTCCGATCTCGGTCGTATTTTTAAATCTGCGCATATGCGTGTTTGACAGCAACAGCCATTCCGGATATTGTTAGTAACGTAACGCTAACGTCAAAACAGTTGAGAGGTCAGAGAGAGATGTCAACCAACGGGAGAAGTCATTTCTGGAGCGAGGAGGAAACCCTCCTAATGTTATCCGAAATAATAAAGAGGAATATACTTCATCTCATAGATGGGAAAAAAGTTAGAAACGCGGAAATAATGAGCACGTTTATATGCACTCAATAATGCTCTCATGGGTTTCGTCGTCATATGGTGAATTAATTCACCGATTCAGAATGGAGAGGCAACTTCAGTATGGCTCGGAGATCATTTATAAAACTTTGTGGTTTGGTACAGAACATAATGAGCCCTGATGAAGTGACAGTGCGTCCAGCTGTACCTCTTCAAATGCGAGTCGCAATAGCGCTGTACAAAGTCGGTCGCTGCGGGGAGTACAGGCTGATAGCGAACTAGTTTGGTGTCCACAAGTCTACGGTCTGAATTGGTGAATTAATTTAGCACCACTCTCTCCCACCAGCATTACTTTACTGCATTATCGCATTACTTAAGTGCATGTAAACGCATTTATCGTATTATTGCCATGTTCGGAATACTCCCAGTTATCGGAATATTGAGTGCATGTAAACGCACCCACTATTCCGATAACTGGGAGTAATCCGAACATGGCAATAATACGATAAATGCGTTTACATGCACTTAAGTAATGCGATAATGGGAAAAATCCAAGTTTACATGATTCTGTCAATATTCCGATTTCTTTCCTTTGTGCAACTCAAACGTAAATTAGAAACACATATTAGCCTAACGTTATATATTATAACTTACATATTTTAACGTTTTTACATAACGTGATTATACTTCCTGCTGGGTTGCTAGAAACAGCACGCGGGTTGGTATGCGTAACCGTAAATTAGTAAACACATTAACTATAGCCTAACGTTAGTTACATAAGAAAGAACAGTAGCCTATAACGTATAAGAAAGTAACGTTAAACATGGTAACGTTAGACAGGAATGCTCTTATGGGTTTCGTCGTCATATGGCAGATTTTATGGTTGCGGGTGGCAACTAACACTGTCCTTCAAGCGTTCTGTGTTATGAGCAGAAGACGATGAAGAGCTTTAACGTTACAACAAGCGCTGATTATTGGACCCAGAATAGGCCTTCCTCCAGCACTGTTAAGGACCCGGTCGTGCTGGGTGCGCGTTAAGAGCAAGGACTGGTGGGAGAGAGTGGTGCTAAATTAATTCACCGACTCAGACCGTAGACTTGTGGACACCAAACTGGTTCGCTATCAGCCTGTACTCCCCGCAGCTACCGAGTTTGTACAGCGCTATTGCGACTCGCATTTGAAGAGGTACAGCTGGACGCACTGTCACTTCGTCAGGGCTCATTATGTTCTGTACCAAACCACAAAGTTTCATAAATGATCTCCGAGCCATACTGAAGTTGCCTCTCCATTCTGAATCGGTGAATTAATTTACCATATGACGACGAAACCCATAAGAGCATTATTGAGTGCATGTAAACGTGCTCATTATTTCCGCGTTTCTAACCTTTTTCCCATCTATGAGATGAAGCATATTCCTCTTTATTATTTCGGATAACATTAGGAGGGTTTCCTCCTCGCTCCAGAAATGACTTCTCCGGTTGGTTGACATCTCTCTCTGACCTCTCTCAACTGTTTTGACGTTAGCGTTACGTTACTAACAATATCCGGAGTGGCTGTTGCTGTCAAACACGCACATGCGCAGATTTTAAAAAACGACCAAGATCGGAATAAGCGTTTACATGCAACCAATAAAACGAAAAACACGGCAGAAATCCAGGTGTAGTTATCGGATTTCTCATATTCCGATATCTGCTTTTTTCCGAAAAATCTTTTCGGAATATTGCGTTTACATGACAATTTGAATAATCAGATAACAGCCATATTCCGAATATTATCGGAATATTGAGTGCATGTAAACGCACCCAATGTCATTACATCAGCCCACTCCTCCATGGTCAGGTGTACCTTGACGGTTGTGTGTGACGGTTTGACAGGTGACGAATGATTGTAGACTAACAGAGCTGCCAGTTTGTCTAATCACCCCCTGGTTCCAGCTTGTGGAGTTTATGGTGGAACTGGGAATAATGGAGATAGGGGGAATTTGGTGGGTGGGAGTGGGGGGCTTATCAGTAGGGCCTTGGGTAACCCTTCCTGCAGGACATTGTTTCACAGTTCTTATTGACAGAAAGTGCTGGAGAATCTGATGCTGCAGACCCCCCTTCCTAGCCCACTCCTGAACTGCCTACCTGGTGTGCTGCTGACCTGGAAAACCAAAACAAATTTACTTTATTTTGGAGCTAAAGAGCCACATAAACATTACTGGTAGTGCCTTGGCCTCTATTTCCTCTAGTCACAAGACTTTTATTCACAAGCCCAAACTTTGACCCTATTAATCACTTGAGCCAGTTTGCAAGCATGATTAAAGTTAAATAAATATCAGATAGCTGCATGGGCTATCTGTGATTGCAGAGCAGTGACCGGCTATGTCATTTGATAATGATGTAATTTGTTGTTCTGCAACATACAGTAAACGACTGTATAAGACATAATGAGGTGCTTTGTGCCTATGTGCCTGTGTGCCTAATTAGTTATTATCTGAATCTTAGAACTGGTCATTAATTATTTAGTGCAATCCAGTGCCTAATGAGGAACTGTGCAGACATAAAATTAGATTAGATTCAACTTTATTGTCATTATCCATGTACAGGTACAAGAACAACGAAATGCAGTTTAGCATCTAACCAGAGTGCAAAGAGGCAGTAAAATGCATTGTGTATATATATAATATGGTACATTATAAACATTGTGTACAGGAGTATAGATGTGGATATATAAATAATCTCAATAGTATAAATAAACATGAATAAATAAACATGAATAGACAGTAGTAAGGGCCATCAATGACAGTATTTGTAAGAAAATATAAGGGTATATATGAAATCTACAGAAAAACTGAGTATGAATAAAGTATCTACAGAGAAGTACTATGAGTGTATATGAGATATCTATCTAAAATAAAGTCTAGACAGTATGATACAGGATGATTAGTATGGGCATTATTGTACAGCGGTATATTTAACAGACAGCGGTATATTTAACATATAACATGATATATTTAAATATCATATATCTGGGCTATCTTGGATCAGAGGAGCCTGGGATTGCAAAGCAGTGACAGGCTATGCCATTTCATAATGATGATTTGTGTTGTGCAGCGCGACAAAAAATAATAGACTGAAAAAAAATAAGGATTTTGTGCCTGTGTGCCTATTAAACTGCTATTATATTATGAATAACTGGTCATTATTTAGTTATTGCAAATCCAGCCCTAAGGATTAGGTGCGAAATAACATGTCTTGTTGAAAGGTGACATCACTGAATAACTGAGACATTAAAAATAAGCAAATGCTGACATATATTTATAAAAACTTTTTCTTACTACTTTTACACAGATCACATTTTGTCACAAATAAACATCAAACTATTGCTTTCAGGGAGTATTCTTCCCCAAAATACTGTCACTTGCAAGCTTCTCAGCTTCCTGTCATGCATGATATACCAATATTGAGTGCAATGTGTCTGATTTACTTTAATATAGGTAACACAATCTTTACGATATGTTAACATATCATTCAGCTTGTTATGTGGCAGGGCCATAGGTGCACGAGGATCAGCCAGCAGACTGCTACCACTGTACAAACCTGGTGAGAGAGGCAGAACCCACGTTTGCTTTAATGCTTCTTAATGTTAACTTTACCCTCCTTTAGTTTTAATTCAATGGTAAGTATACATTTGACTACAGTATGTGAAAATATTTTTTTTTTTCATGTGTCCACAGGTTTTTTTCTCACGTGTCCACAGCAACAGAAAGACCACACTCTTGCAGTCTAGTAAAATAAGGCTGTGTGGATGAGAAAATATTGGATCACTGTCCTCTGAAGAACCATACAAAGTATCGATGTTATTACTCATGTAAATGGCTTAATGTGTCCAGGACAACCATGTGCGTATGCTGGAAGCCCATAATTACACTCAGGCTTTCTGAACTTGCTGCAGAGAAGATAAAAGTAGAAGGCCCATACAGGCCCCCAATCCCCCAGATCTCTTTGTTTCGCTGTGAATGATCGTTATCTGTGTTTTGTGAAATTTACTGAAATATTGGTTGAAATGGGCATGTCTGTAAGTGCTAAACAAGTAAAGTTATTTTTCCCTGCATTTTTTGTATCTCTCTCATCCACATTCATAGTAGAGTTACATTGGGTGAAACATACCTAATTTACGGTTTGAAATATAGGCTATGCTGAAATGGTGTCCTGTGGTTTTTTGTAAAGAGTGTTTGAAAAGATGAGGCATACATTTGTGTTTCTGAGACTTTTTTTTTCGGTAAAAGTGTTCAAAATGTATCTTCTGTCTAAATTACAAAACATTGAAAGGCTATACAATTAGAAAATTACATAATTTGTTATTCAGCTACGTAGATAAATATTGTGCGTAGAAGGAATGTCTTGTGTGCATAATTATCTCCTGTAAAAGTAATTATATGAATCATATAACGAGTCATAGATCTGAATTATAGTAACACCTATTACTATTATTATTATTATTACAATTTATTGTGGCATCTATCTTTTCTGTTTATTAGTATTTTCAATATTTTCAAAACACACATTTACACTCCTCTTTTCTCTGCATCTATTCAGGTTATTGTGCTAGAGACTGAAGGGACACTGGAGTATAATCTAGACAAAATATGTAGTAGTCACCCTGAAAATTACTGGAAAGCGAAATAACTTATCCAATGCCACAATGTGAAGTGAAATTCAAAAGTCGAATAAATATGCAGTGTAATTTATTTATTTTTACAATGGGAAAAATGTAAAAAATATTTTCAAACAATGTTTTTGGAGTAAAACAATATGCATACAGCAACATTTGTATTAGACATGATATTAGAAACTACACAAATGCCTATTCACAAATTTAGCAATTTTTAAAATATAAATAATTTCTTCAGTACAGTGGAGTTTTATAAGGTACCATTTGCCTCAAAATAACTTTGTTTTACATTTTGTAGTGTACATGATTTGAGATGTATTGGTGGTGGGGTAGTTTAGAGGTCAGCTAAAGGCTGGGGATATTTTCTTATTCAATCCACAAAGGGCATAATATTTCAAAACCAAGAAAAACTTATCATCCCTTAAACCATACACAAGTGGACTGAGACATCGTGGAGCAAGAATGAAAATAATGTAGTTGAAGTATCTCAGTTTCCTGAACAGTTGATAATCGGTCTCCATTACTGCCATCTCTAAAAACGGACACCACAGCTGAATCAAACAAAGAAATAGTTGGATTCCATGAAGGCCAACTGTTCGAAGACCCTTGGACGCGGATTTCTTATTGGCCGTTGAAGCATGTTTGGCAGCCCGCATGATTTTTACATATGTGAAGACAATGACACCTGACATTACCAAGAAGTAGAGCTGAGCAATGGCTGACCTGAAGTAACCCTGCCATTTGAGCACGATGAACTCCACAGTGCATATCCTGTCAGTCATGTAATAACTCAATGGGACGGTGGAGATGAAGACAGAGCTGATAATGATGAGCTGTATGGAGCTGAGAGCGTGGATGACGGGGAGGCAGCGTATGGCTTTAGACGGCCTAGAGATTTCCGTGTGCCTCAGGGGTATGCAGATAGCCACATAGCGCTCCAAGCTCATGGCCATGAGCGTTATAGGTGTAGAAAACGTGAGAATGCTCATGACCACATAGAGGCACAGACACAGCAGAACAGGCATCAGTACGCGGAAAAAGTTCATCAGTAGCAGGTTGTTCGTCATAAATATGAGCAGGCTGTCACAGAACAGAGTGTGTGCAAAGAGGATGTAGCGCACATTACTACGGAAGACCTCCTTCTTGAAAAAGGTGAAGATCATGAGGCAGTTCACATAGAGGAAGATCCCCACTAACACCTGCAATATCAGCACCTTCCCAGCCTCTTGCCATAAAGTAGAGCTAATGCCGTTCTGTGCTGTGCCGTTTTTAGCCATGCTGACTCTGACATTTGGAGAATAAAATTAATAACTACAATAATACACATGTACATATGAAGAGAAAACCAAATAAAAAAGCTCACAATTTCCACATACCATACTAAGAACATGATATTATCATGTTTTCCTGGAGTACTATATTAAAGCATTTGTCAGATATAAAAACGTTCAGAGATTGAGGTTTAGACAATGGTTTAAATTAATACCCGATAACTGAGCTTTTCTTATTATTTCAGAAACATAAACTTAAATTGCATATTGATATGTCCTCAAGTGCAATCCTGACAAAAAATATTTGAACACTGTTCTTTTATAGTCTAACAGAAACACATTAATTATCTGAGGGGTGGCACTTGTGAACAAATAACAAATCAGATCCATGGCAACATTGATTTAAAAATATGACAATGCACTAAGCACTGCATCTAGAAGGAATATATCCCAAAGGGTGGAAATGGCTAGAATACGCCATATAATATGTTCAATCTCTGAATCTTGTGCTGAACTAAATTGCCCTATGCTTAAACGAATGCACTGCTCATCGTATTTAGATATCCATATCCACTGGGTATTTAGTTGCCCTATACCAAATTCACTGTTATCCATTTGTTACATATGCAAGTCATTTTTAGTAACTGTTTTTAATAGCAGTGTATGAATCAGTGATAAGATTTAATGCATAAATGAGAATTAAAGCAACCATATTTGCAAGCACAGTAGGGATGTGCAACAAAGACACTGTTCAACCACCAAAATTATCTGTGTTTGTGTCTGTGTTCAGATTAAAACCGGAAGTGGGCGTGGTTTTGACCATACCAATATATGATTTAAATTGGTCTGCCCTGTGCTGAACTGGGAGCAGACCTACTTGCTGGAATTGATCCACCACAATATGTGTAATGGGGGGAAATTCCTGACATAGGCCTAAACAGAACCAGAAGGCATGTGGACGTTTTGATCCAGGTTTGGGTTTTATTTCATGATACCAAATCTGGTTCAGGGTGGATTTACCATTTTTATATTTTCTATATTTATTTTAATTACATACAGCTTTGTTTTAAATTCATTCATAATTTGCAATGTGCACATTTTTTAAGTAAAGATGATGTCCACACAGTCCGGGTTTTGCCTTACACTTCCAGGAAAACTAGCTCCATGAGAACACTACAATCAGGAATTCTTATGTTTAGGCTACTTCTTGTTAACAAGAAGTACTGTGTCTGAGTGTTCAGTGAAGGTAAGCCAAAGATTTCGAAATATTATTGAGGGACAAAAAATGTGTTTGGTACAACAGAAATGGGATATTAATAACAAAAAACTATGTTTTAAAGGCTAATTCTATGGAGCCCTTAAAGGGATATGCAAAAAAAAAATTTTAATGAACATTTTTTTTTTTTGATAGGCAAATTATCTCGTACTCACAAGATAATGAAAACTTGCGCGTTTGAAATAGGCTAAACGGTTTAAAGAGACATACTTGTTTGTGTTGATCTGTGGTCTAGTCGGTAAGGCGTAGGCATGTGAGTGACCAGCCTAGGAATGCAAGTGACCAGCCAAGTCAGTCGCAAATTCAATAGGTAGCTGCGCTAGGCACGTGAGTTACCAGCTTCGACGAATCAATAGCCCAAGATAATGAAAACTTGCGCGTTCTAAATAGGCAAAAAGGTTCAAATAGACATGCTCACTTGTGCTGATCTGAGGTCTAGTGGGTAAGGCGTCTACCTCATAAAACATAGGTGGTCAGTTCAAATCTTTGTTTGAAATTTTCATTTTTTTTATCTTAAAAGCCAAATTGGCTCATTCAGTTAGCTACAACAGCGGGGCATTAAATAACCTGCCATGTGTTTTTTTAAAGTAATTGCATATTTAAATACTATGCCCACATTGGCTGGGGAATTAGCAGGGGCGAAATTGGCAAACAAGAAGGAAAACCACGCCAAACATGCACGGAATACAGACAGGAAAACGTAAAACATGACAAGAGACATGAGGAAAAGGGGAAAACACGGAGCACAAACAGGGATGGGGACTGAGAGGGAAAGGAGAGCGTAATATAAATGAGGCAACAAATTAACAAATTTGAGGGAGCTAATTAATTAAACGAGGGAATTAATTAACAAATTTGAGGAAAACAACAAATTATTTTCAAATTTTTCAATGTACTCTTCACTGGGCAGATTGGTTCAAACCTTCTCTCAAAGAGCCTAATTCATACTCTTCAAAATAGTAAGTGACCTATGACTGCTGCATTATGCTATAGTTTAAAACATATTTTCAGTGGTTTCAAAACCATTGACTTACTTTTCAATTATTTGTCCTTTTCTTTATGGGGGAGGATTATAACTCAGAAAAAGCTGGAGATATTTTCTTGTTGAGCCCACAAAGGGCATAATATTTCAAAACCAAGAAAAACCTATTATCCCATAAACCATATACAAGTGGACTGGGGAATTGTGGGACAAGAATGAAAGCAATATAGTCAAAATATCTCACATTTATGAACAGTTCCAAATCAATTTCCAGTACTGCCATCTCTACAAATGAGCACCACAGCTGAACCAAACAAAGAAACAGCTGGATTCCATAAATGTTCTGTTTTTTATGTTTTACACATATTTTACGTTCGTGGCAAAGCAAGCCATACAAGTTAATGGCCTAGGGCCAGACATGACTATAATGTTGATATAGAATTTAGCATATACAATGCTATACAGTTTAACAATTTAGTTTCCAAATAATACTGCAACAATAGGGCACCCTCAAGATGCAGTTTTTTCTACCAAGTCAACTTTGTAAGAACAAAATGGAAGCCACTAGTTTGCATAAAGATAAAAAATATAAAGACATGCAACTATGTATTAATGAGTCATTTCCAAAATATAAATACACCTGCACACACACAAAGTACAACCATTTTCAATATCATGCACACATTGTCCAATGCAGTGACAACATGTTCAAATAGAGCACCCTAGCATTTAATTGGATTAAGGAGAGTGCCAGGACAAACCACACAGCATCTACATTTACCCTCCAAATAACTGGCCCTCTAACTGGCCTGATGTAGGCAAAAAAGACCAACTGGGTTGCTTACTAATGAGCTAAACCATAATATAGTAACTAAGTTTGTTTTACATGTCAGGTTGATGTCCTGTTTGATACCAATGTGGGGATATGTCATTATCTGCTTTAAACAGAGCTACCTTCTCTTATTCTCCTTTACCTGTCATAGCATCATAGTACCCAAACATTTTATGCAGTAAATTTTGTCTGCTTTCAAATCAAATCGGAGTCCTCTACATTTGTTGCACTATTAATACCAATCAAAATATAAAGGTATGCAATTACCGGATCGAGGCATAGGCAGACATAGGCAGACTAGGCCGCTCCCTAGGGTCTAATTTCCAAAAGAGGGGTAAAAAACATAAATTTTATGCTTGTAAAAAATATATAATATAAAACATTTCAATATTTAAAAAAATATATATAAAAACCTAATCTATAACTTTTATTTCAATCAATGTAGGTTTTGAATTTTTTTGCACAATGTAGCCTAGCCAGAGATTTTCTCATATAGGGGGAGGGTTGTTCCGAAAACAGTGCAATCTATCCATTTAATCCAGCCCTGATTAGATGTATTGAAGAAGCCACCCCTTATATACTTAAATACGTACATATTTTTGGGTTTTAATTAAATATGTTTTGCACATTTATTAGACTCCAAATCAAAATGCCTGTGGAAACTAAAAACAAAACCCATGTAAGACAGATGGTTTCATGAATTTCATTGAAGACTCACAAATCCACACATGCGTGATAATCATAAACAAAGAAACCATTAGATATGATTGGTAATAGGAATTTAATGGTTCTCCTTATGAAACAGTTAGAGATGTGGAAAAACCATGAATTGGACTGCACACCTTTCTCTATTTAACCTAAAAAATTTTATTTTGTTTTTCAGGCCAAAAGTTAATAATAAATAAAGACAGATCTGAAAATATCATCCCTCAGCTTGTATATCAGTAGATTTAGACACCTGGGTAGAATGACAAAAACAAAGGAAATTACATTGCATCTGTCTGGATCTCCAAGCGTGACTCCAGTGCATTTAATTCACGGGCTCATCAGTAGACCTTGGGTAACCCTTCCTGCAAAACTTTGTTTTGCTGCAGATTCCTCTTCCTACCCCACTTCCGGACTGCATACTTGGTGTGCTGCTGAACTTGAAAATCTAAATGATTTTATTATGCAGCTTATGAGCCACATGACCATTACTGATAGTGCCTTGGCCACTATTTCAAATTAATCACAACTTTTATTCAGAAGCCCACACTTTGACCCTGTTCATCACTTGGGCCAGTTTGCAAGCATGATTCAATTTAAATAAATAATTAAATATCATATATCTGGGCTATCTTGGATCAGAGGAGCCTGGGATTGCAAAGCAGTGACAGGCTATGCCATTTCATAATGATGCAATATTGTTGTGCAGCGACATAAAATAATAGACTGTTCAAAATAAGGTGATTTGTGCCTGTGTGCCTAATTAACTGCTTGTTATTATCTGAATAACTGGTCATTAATTATTTAGTGCAATCCAGTGCCTAATTAGGAACTGTGCAGAAATAACCTGTCTTGTTGAAAGGTGACATCACTGAATAACTGAGACATTAAAAATAAGCAAATGCTGACATATATTTATAAAAACTTTTCCTTACTACTTTTACACAGATCACATTTTGTCACAAATAAACATCAAACTATTGCTTTCAATGAGTATTCTTCCCCAAAATACTGTCATTTGCAAGCTTCTCAGCTTCCTGTCATGCATGATATACCAATATTGAGTGCAATGTGTCTGATTTACTTTAATATAGATAATACAATCCTTATGATATGTTAACATATCATTCAGCTTGTTACGTGGCAGGGCCATAGGTGCACGAGGATCATAGAAGGCCTGAGAAATTAAAAATAAGCAAACACTGGGCTGTATTTATGAAAACTTTACTGAACACAGATCACATTTTGTTGCAAATAAACATCAAATTTTTTTTAAAATGAGTATTCTTCTTCAAAATACTGTCATTTACTAGCTTGTCAGCTTGCTGTCATGTACTATATTTCAATATCAAATCCAATGTATCTAATTTATTTTCATATAGTTAATACAATCCTTATGATATGTATCATATTACATATCATTCAGATTTTTAATGTGGCAAGACCATAGGTACATTGGATCAACCAGTAGACTCTACCTGCTGTGCAAACATGGTGAGAGAGGTGGAATCCAAGTTTTTAAAATGTTTTTGTTTAATATTTACCTTTTCCTCCTTTAGTTTGAATGCAATGGTAAGTGGTAAATACATACAGAAAGCAAAAATTACATTTTAACAAATTAAATAATAATTAAATCTCTCAAAATGAGTTTCTTTCTCTTGTGTCCACAGCAACAGAAAGACCACACTCTAGCAGTCTAGTAAAATAAGGCTGTGTGGATAAGAAACTATTGGATCACTGTCCTCTGAAGAACCATACAAAGTGTTGATGTTATTACTCATGTAAATGGCTTAATGTGTCCAGCACAACCATGTGCGTATGCTGGAAGCCCATAATTACACTCAGGCTTTCTGAACTTGCTGCAGAGAAGATAAAAGTAGAAGGCCCATACAGGCCCCCACTCCCCCTGATCTCTTTGCTTCACTGTGAATGATCGTTATCTGTGTCTTGTGAAATTTACTGAAATATTGCAGTTCTCATTGTTACATAAATGGCTTAATATACATGAGCCAGTACATGTGCGTGGCAGAGTAATATAAAATCTTGTGATTTTTTTGTGCATAGTATTTGCAAAAACGGGGCATAAATTTGTGTTTCTGAGAATTATTTTCAGGGAAAACTGTTTAAAATGTATCTTCTGTCTAAATTACAGAACAGTGACAGGCTATACAATTTGAAAATAATGTAATTTTTTGTTTAGCTACATAGGTATACAAGATTATGGGTAGAAGGAACATTTATTTATTGAATGTCTTGTGTGCATAATGATGAATTATAGAACACTTGAGTCACAGAAAATGTCTCATATAAAATGTTACATTTTATGTTGGAAAAGCACACACATTTTTCAATCCCCCTCTTTTCTCTGTATTTCTTCAGGCTATTATGCTAGAGGCTGTAGCCAAGACAAAATACGTAGTAGTCACCCTGGAAAGTAGTGGAAAGAGAATGCCAGAAAGTGAAGTTAAATTCAGAAATAGAAGAAATATGCGCAGTGTAATTTCTTTATTTTTACAACATGGAAAATATAAAAACATAATGTTTTTGGAGTACAACAATGTGCATACAGCAACATTTGTATTAGACGTGATATTAGAAACTACACAAATGCCGACACAAATTCAACAATTTTTCAGAAATTCAGCACATTGGTGTTTTATAAGGTACCATTTGCCTCGAAATAACTTTGTATTACATTTTGTAGTGCACATGATTTGAGATGCATTGGTGGTGGGGTAGTTTAGAGGTCAGTACAGGCTGGGGATAATTTCTTATTCAATCCACAAAGGGCATAATATTTCAAAACCAAGAAAAACTTATCATCCCTTAAACCATACACAAGTGGACTGAGACATCGTGGAGCAAGAATAAAAGTAATGTAGTTAAAATATCTCAGTTTCCTGAACAGTTGATAATCGGTCTGCATTACAGCGATCTCTACGAATGGGCACCACATCTGGATCAAACAAAGAAACAGCTGGATGGCATGAAGGGCGACTGTTCTAAGACCCTTGGACGCGGATTTCTTATTGTCCGTCGAAGCAAGTTTAGCGGCCCCCATTATTTTCACGTATGTGAAGACAATGACACTGGACATGACCAGGAAGTAGAGCTGAGAAATGGCTGACCTGAGGTAACCCTGCCATTTGAGCACGACGAACTCCACACTGCACATCCTGTCAGTCATAAAATAACTTGATGGGACAGTGGAGATGAAGACTGAGGTCATAATGATGAGCAGTATAGAGCTGAGAGCGTGGATGACGGGGAGGCAGCGTATGGCTTTAGATGGAGTAGAAATTTCCGCGTGCCTCAGAGGTATGCAGATAGCCACATAGCGCTCCAAGCTCATGGCCATGAGCGTTATAGGTGTAGAAAACGTGAGGATGCTCATGACCACATAGAAGCACAGACACAGCAGAACAGGCATCAGTACACGGAAAAAGCTCAGGAGAAGCAGATTGTTCGTCATAAATATGAGCAGGCTGTCACAGAACAGAGTGTGTGCAAAGAGGATGTAGCGCACATTACTACGGAAGGCCTCCTTCTTCAAAAAGGTGAAGATCATGAGGCAGTTCACATAGAGGAAGATCCCCACTAACACCTGCAATATAAGCACCTTCTCAGCCACTTGCCATAAAGTAGGACTAACGCCGTTCTGTGCTGTGCCGTTTTTAGCCATGCTGACTCTGACATTTGGAGAATAAAATTAATAACTACAATAATACACATGTACATATGAAGAGAAAACCAAATAAAAAAGCTCACAATTTCCACATACCATACTAAGAACATGATATTATCATGTTTTCCTGGAGTACTATATTAAATAATTTGGTGTCAGATATAAAAACGTTCAGAGATTGAGGTTTTGAGAATGGTTTAAATTAATACCTGGTTACTGAGCTTTATCATTATTTCAGAAAAATAAACTTAAAATAAATAGTAATGTATGAGGTATACTCTCCCAAATACAGTATCATTCTCCATGATATGTCCTCAATTGCAATCCTGACAAAAAGGTTTGAACACTGTTCTTTTATAGTCTAGAAGAAACACATTAATTCTCTGAGGGGTGGTACTTGTGAACAGTTTATGACGAAATAGCAAATCAGATCCATGGCAACGATGATTTAAAAATATGACAATACACAAAGCACTGTATCTACAAGGAATATATCCCAAAGGGTGGAAATGGCTAGAATACACATGATCAATCTATGAATCTTGTGCACAAATAGATTGTCTTATGCTTAAATGAATGCACTGCTCATCGTATTTAGATATCCATATCCACTGGGTATTTAGAAACCCTATACCAAATTCACTGCATTTGGTCTCGGTATCATTTGTTACCAATGCAAGTCATTTTTAGAAACTCTAGTTTTAATAGCAGTGTATGAATCTGTGAGAATATTTTATGCGTAAATGAGAAATGAAAGCAACAATTTTTGCAAGCAGAGTAGGGATTTGCAACAAAGACACTATCTGTATCTGTTCAACCACCAAAATTGTAGTGGTTCGTGGCTGTTGTTTTCTTTTATTTTGTGGTTCTCGTTCTGGTTGTTACGATAGTGAATCAATCGGATTTTTTCCTCGTTCTGTTTCGTGGTTTGCCTCATTATTGTTTTCACCTGGGCTTCTACGTATTTAAGTTTCTCACTTCTCCGGTGCTTGTTTGACTTACGACATTGCATTTGAGCCAGGTAAAGCCAGGTACTAACGACCACCTAATATTAATAATAATAATAATAAACTTTATTTGTATAGCACTTTTCAAAAGCAAGTTTACAAAGTGCTTCACAGACCTAAAAACAGAAAATATACAGTGCAGTTACAAATAAAGATAGATAATACACAATTAATTAAAAATAACTAAATACATAAGAGCATAAAACAACACATTAATATATTTAATAAAAATTAGTATTTAAAAGAGTTCTGAACAATCAAAATTAAAAGCAATAAAAACAAAATTAAAAGCAATAAGAAGATGATAAAAAGACAACATCACATAAAAGCAAGTCTGTAAAAATGGGTTTTAAGAAGTGATTTAAAAGAAGTCACTGATTCTGCTAGCCTTATCTCCTCAGGCAGGTCGTTCCAAAGCCGAGGGGCCCTGATGGAAAAGGCACGGTCACCTTTAGTTTTAAGTCTAGACTTTGGAACAGCCAGAAGGGCCCCGCCTGAGGATCTAAGGCTGCGCACTGGCTCATATGGGGTCAACATATCGGTTATGTAGCTTGGAGCCAGACCCAAACGTGCTTTAAAAGTGATCAGTAAAATCTTAAAATCGATTCTAAACCGCACCGGGAGCCAATGGAGAGAAGCCAGGATTGGGGTGATGTGATGTTGTCTATTTGAACCAGTAAGAAGCCTAGCTGCTGCGTTCTGAACTAGTTGGAGGCGCGAGAGTGACTTTTGGTTGATGCCAGAAAGGAGGGAGTTACAGTAGTCCAGTCGTGAAAATATTAGGGCGTGGATTACCTTTTCCAGGTCACTGTGTGACAGTACTGATCGAATTTTGGAAATAGTTCTCAATTTATAGAAGCAGGACTGGACTATTTTTTTAATTTGTGGTCCAAAGTCTAAATCTGAGTCAATTAGTACTCCCAAGTTTCTGGCAACGGGCTTCACATTTGCGGACAGAGGACCAAGGCCACTCTCAATATAACTGATAGAATTTGGGGGACTGAACAATATGATTTCTGTTTTGGAGTTATTGAGCTGAAGAAAATTCTGTGCCATCCAACAGTTGATATCCTTGAGACAATCAACAACAGCAGCTAGGCTGTTTGGGTCACCAGGTCTCAGGGGAAGGTATATCTGTGTGTCGTCTGCATAGCAATGAAAAGAGACATTGTGTCTTTGCATAATTTGGCCAAGTGGCAGCATATAAATTGAAAATAAAATTGGGCCTAAAATAGAACCTTGCGGTACACCACAGGTAATATGAGTTTATGAAGATGAGTGGTTACCTATGGTGACCGTGAAGGTTCTTTCTAAAAGATAGGAATAAAACCAGCTAAGTGCAGTATCTTTAATGCCGACCCAGGTGTTAAGACGGTCAATTAAAATAGTGTGATCTATAGTATCAAAGGCTGCACTTAGGTCTAAAAGAATTAAAATTGCACTTTCCCCCCTGTCAGCTGCTAAAAGGAGATCATTAGTTACCTTGAGAAGAGCAGTTTCTGTTCTATGTAAAGCTCTAAAACCAGACAGAAATTTCTCAAAGATATTATTGTTACACATAAAAGCTAAAAGCTGGTTTGAAACCATTTTCTCTAAAACTTTGGATATGAATGGCGTTTTAGAAATAGGCCTAAAATTGTTAAGATCAGAGGGATCAAGGTTAGGTTTCTTTAAAAGAGGTTGGACAACAGCATGTTTAAAAACTGAAGGGAAAATGCCTTTCTCCAATGAGCTATTAATAATAGATAAAATACTGGGTCCAACTATGCCAATAACCTCTTTAAGAAATTTGGTGGGGATAATATCGATGCTGCACGTGGTTGATTTCATGTGAGATATAGTTTTAATTAAAAAAGACAGTGATACGGGTTCAAAATTGCTAAAATAACTATTGATGACCCTATTGGTGTGTATAACTCGGTGAGGAGGAGTAATTTGCTGTCTTATGCTATCAACTTTGTTTTTAAAAAAGTTTAAAAATACTTCACACATTTCCGGTGAGGCATCGATAAACTGGCAGGGGGAGGGGTGATGAGGGAGTCTATGACTTTAAATAACATTCTGGGGTTAAAATGGTTTGCTGCAATTAGGTTAGAAAAGAAAGTTGCTCTAGCTACTTTAACTGCCTTTTGATAATTGTGCATTGCGTCCTTCCAGATCTCATAAAAAACTTGTAAACCGCTCTTCTTCCATTTCCGTTCCTTTTTCCTACAGTCTCTCATTAACTCCTGAGTGGATTCATTTAGCCAGGGCTGTGGTGTTTTCTTTGACTTTTTGTTTTTGTATGGGGCAACAGAGTCCAAGACAGTCAAACAGGTATCATTAAAAAGGGAGACCAGCTCCTCTATGTTAAAATCTGGATCAAAGGCAGTTAAAGGCAGAGCAGCAGCAGCATTAAAAAGCTCAGAAAACTTGCTAACAGACATAGAGTTAAAAACACGGCAGCGGACAGGTGTAACCTGATTAATAGGAGGTTGGCATAAAACCACACTGAATAAAACCGCTTTGTGATCGGACACACAGATATCCTTTGTTTCAATGTTGTCAGGGCTGAGACCACTGCACAGTACTAAGTCGAGTGTGTGGCCCTTAGAATGCGTAGGTTCTTGTACTGCTTGAGTGAGGTTAAAAGATTCAAAAGTATTCATAAAATCAGTAACAAAAGTCTGTGTGGGGCAACAGACATGAATGTTAAAATCACCTAAAATAAGAATTTTGTCATGTTTTGACATAAAATTAGATAATAACTCGGCAAACTCCTTGATAAAAACATTGTTTGGTTTAGGCGGTCTGTATATTATTAAAATTACCACCGGAACTATAGAATTTAACATAAAACCAAAATGCTCAAATGAAGTAAAACTACTATGTAAAATGGGAGTGCATTTAAAATCCTTTCTGTAAATTACAGCAACCCCCCCTCCCCTGCCTGACAACCTGGGTTGGTGGAGATGTGTAAAATCAAGGGGGGTTGCTTCAATAAGAGGACTGCAGTCTCCCTGAGTTAGCCAAGTCTCTGTGATGATAAAAAAGTCCAGATTATTAAAAGTAATAAAATCATGGCATAAAAATGACTTATTATTAAGAGATCGGATGTTTAAAAGACCAAAATTTACAGGTTTTTGGTTAACAGCAGCAGAGGGTAACAGAGGTTGTTGAGGAACTCGAATTATATTGTTATGATTAGCAGCAAGGGGGCGTGATAATATTAAACTTGTTTATGTTCAGGGGGGACTTGCTATTAGCTACTTAATCGGGTATAGGATTGTTTTCCTCCTGGTAGTGTTCTGCGCTATCTACTTTGTACATTGCTGTTCTCTAGGAGACAGTTTTTCTTTGTACTTTCATTTTGGTTTTACACTCTTCCGGCTCTGAGCTAAGGTAGCCGAAGGTGTTTTTTTTGTTTGCTAAGTTTCCCGTTCGGCTCATTACATGAGCTCGGGAGATTTCGTTGGTAATTCACTAGTTTTCTAGTTCGCCCGTTTTTGTGGGTTGATTTTCGTTTGTGGCTGTTTAGCCTTCAGGAATAACGTTCCTGTCTTTTCTTTCTTCCTTTATTATTTTCTCTCCTAATTTTTGGTTCTCACTATTGTGAGCTGACTTGTTCAGATCCCCCCACCTTTGCGTTTGAATCTCCAAACCATTAAGAAACCTGTTACACAAAATTATCTGTGCTTGTGTCTGTATTCAGATCTAAACATGAAGTCAGCGTGGCCCAACCCAGAAGTGACTGGAAAATATAGACAAACTTAACTCTATATCCCAAAGCAATTACAAAGGCAATTTCCGCCTGGACTGCTATATTAATAAATAAAGCCTTATATCTTTGCTGCAACACACAGCAGAGACATGGATGGCAGTATTTGAATGGTACATGTGTAGCATCAAGACTAAAGTATCAAACCTACCTATGAAATATGAACAGAACAGATAAGACATAGCACATCCTTCCCATAAAGTAGCAGCTATCCCTAGTAATGAACATTGAATTCAGTTCACAGTAAACTGGGTAAATAAGCTCTACTACAATACTATTATAAACTTCAACACACAGTTAAACAAGAAACAAGTACCACGAGAGGTCCTAGATAAGTGTATCAGTCCAGGTGGAGTCTGAAAAGGTGTCTTTTCAGGCCACAACGAAATGCAGGCAGGGTTGGCATAGAGTGTAGGGGAATGGGAAGTTTGTTCCACCACTGGGGAGCTAGGGTGGAAAAGCTCCGCAGTCGGGATGAGCGAGCGCCATTGACACGGAGGGGGGGAAGTGCGAGTCGCCCTGCTGTAGACGAGCAAAGTGGTCGAGCAGGAACGTAGTTCTGGATCAAGTCCTGCAGGTAGGTGGGGCCTGTCCTATTGGCTGCAGTGTAGGCCAGGGTCAGAACTTTGAACCTGATCCTGGCTGCAACTGGCAGCCAGTGGAGTGACCTCATGTGGGGGTGACGTGAAAATTTCGGGAGGTTGAACACAAGCCGGGCAGCATTATGTTAGTAGTGCATACCCCCTGCATGATATACAGTAAGTTTGGCACAAGTGTTGCACTGTGCTGACTCGTCATTTTTCATAACAAAATAAAGCCACACTTTTGAGCGCCGCTTCCTGTGGTCCATGATGGCGCACGGCTCTACCCATTCAAATCACGCAGGTGGAAACTACTTCCTCGAACTACTTTGTTCTTCTGGCAGACTGCAAACCAAAGTCAAAGGTGCATGCCACCACCATGGAAACTGAAACTAGCACGAGTGGAATTTGTCTAAGAACCGATAAGCAGAATCAAAATTTTAATTTCTTAACGATTCCTTTGGAATCGGTTCTCAATGGCCCCCTTCCTAGCCCACTCCTGAACTGCCTACCTGGTGTGCTGCTGACCTGGAAAACCAAAACAAATTTACTTTATTATAGAGCTTAAGAGCCACATAAACATTACTGGTAGTGCCTTGGCCTCTATTTCTTCTAGTCACAAGACTTTTATTCACAAGCCCACACTTTGACCCTATTAATCACTTGAGCCAGTTTGCACGCATACATTTAAATAAATATCAGATATCTGGGCTTTCTGGGATCAAAGGAGTCTGGGATTGCAGAGCAGTGACCGGCTATGTCATTTGATAATGATGTAATTTGTTGTTCTGCAACATACAGTAAAAGACTGTATAAGACATAATAAGGTGCTTTGTGCCTGTGTGCCTAATTAGTTATTATCTGAATCTTAGAACTGGTCATTAATTATTTAGTGCAATCCAGTGCCTAATGAGGAACTGTGCAGAAATAAACAGTCTTGTTGAAAGGTGACATCACTGAATGACTGAGACATTAAAAATAAGCAAATGCTGACATATATTTCTTCACTGTGAATGATCGTTATCTGTGTCTTGTGAAATTTACTGAAATATTGGTTGTCATTGTTAT
The DNA here is from genome assembly GCA_022702515.1 of Ilyophis sp. 1 JC-2022. NCBI lineage: Eukaryota > Metazoa > Chordata > Actinopteri > Anguilliformes > Synaphobranchidae > Ilyophis > Ilyophis sp. 1 JC-2022. The sequence goes on along the minus strand of CM040402.1, from coordinate 101,787,620 downwards.
ATAAATGGCTTAATGTACATGTGCATAGCAGTGTAATATAAAAGTAGGGAAATGGGCATGTCTGTAAGTGCTAAACAAATAAAGTTATTTTTTCCTGCATTTTTGTATCTCTCCCTCATCCACATTCAAGAGTTAAATAGGGTGAAACATACCTCATTTATGGTATGAAATATAGGCTATGCTGAAATGGTGTCCTGTGTTTTTTTGTAAAGAGTGTTTGAAAAGATGAGGCATACATTTGTGTTTCTGAGAATTTTTTTTCGGTAAAAGTGTTTAAAATATATCTTCTGTTTAAATTACAAAACAGTGAAAGGCGATACAATTAGAAAATTACGTAATTTGTTATTCAGCTACGTAGGTGTTAAAGATTGTGTGTAGAAGGAACACTTATTGAATGTCTTGTGTGCATAATTATTTTGTGTAAAAGTAATTATCTGAATCATATAACAAGTCATAGATCTGAATTATAGTAACACCTATTACTATTATTATTATTACAATTTATTGTGGCATCTATCTTCTCTGTTTAGTAGTATTTTCTATATTTCCAAAACACACATTTACACTCCTCCTTTCTGTGCATCTATTCAGGTTATTGTGCTAGAGACTGAAGGGACACTGGAGTATAGTCTAGACAAAATATGTAGTAGTCACCCTGAAAATTACTGGAAAGAGAAATAACTTATCCAATGCCACAAAGTGAACTCAAATAAATATGCACAGTGTCATTTATGTATTTTTACAACATGAAAAATGTTTAAAAAATTTTTTAAACATAATGTCTTTGGAGTAAAACAATATGCAGACAGAAACATTTGTATTAGACATGATATTAGAAAATACACAAATGCCTATTCACAAATTTAGCAATTTTTTTAAAATAATTTCTTCAGTACAGTGGTGTTTTATAAGGTACCATTTGCCTCAAAATAACTTTGTATTACATTTTGTAGTGTACATGATTTGAGATGTATTGATGGTGGGGTAGTTCAGAGGTCAGTACAGGCTGGGGATATTTTCTTATTCAATCCACAAAGGGCATAATATTTCAAAACCAAGAAAAACTTATCATCCCTTAAACCATACACAAGTGGACTGAGACATCGTGGAGCAAGAATGAAAATAATGTAGTTAGAATATCTCAGTTTCCTGAACAGTTGATAATCAGTCTCCATTACTGACATTTCTATGAACGGGCACCACAGCTGAATCAAACAAAGCAACAGCTGGATTCCATGAAGGGCGACTGTTTTAAGACCTTTGGATGCGGATTTCTTACTGTCCGCTGAAGCAAGTTTAGCGGCCCCCATTATTTTTACGTATGTGAAGACAATGACACTGGACATGACCAGGAAGTAGAGCTGAGAAATGGCTGACCTGAGGTAACCCTGCCATTTATGCACAATGAACAACTCCACACTGCACATCCTGTCAGTCATATAAAAACTCAAAGGGACAGTGGAGATGAAGACTGAGGTGATAATGATGAGCTGTATGGAGCTGAGAGCGTGGATGACGGGGAGGCAGCGTACGGCTTTAGATGGGGTAGAGATTTCCGCATGCCTCAGAGGTATGCAGATAGCCACATAGCGCTCCAAGCTCATGGCCATGAGAGTCAGAGGTGTCGCGAACTTGAGAGGGCTCATGGTCACATAGAAGCACAGACACAGCCGAACAGGCATCAGGACGCGGTAATGGCTCAGGAGAAGCAGGATGTTCGTCAAAAATAGGAGCAGACTGTCACAGAACAGAATGTGTGCAAAGAGGATGTAGCGCACATTACTACGGAAGACCTCCTTCTTGAAAAAGGTGACGATCATGAGGCAGTTCACAGAGAGGAAGATCCCCACTAACACCTGTACTATCAGCACCTTCTCATTAATTTGCCGTAATGTGGGGCTACTGCCTATACTACCATTCTGTGCTGTGCCATTTTTAGCCATGCTGACTTTTTGACATTTGGAAGAATAAAATTAACAACTACAATAATGCCATGTATATATAAAAAGAAAACCAAATGTAAAAAAGCTCAAAATTACCATACACCACACAAAAAATATTATATTATTTTGTCCTGGAGTATTATATTTAAAAATCTGTTTTTACATATACAAATGTTCAGAAACTGACGTTTGACAACGGTTCGTATTATTACCTGTTTCCTGTTTAAGCTTTGCTGATTATTTCAAGTAAATAAACTTAAACATAAAATAAATAGTAATGTATGAAGTATACCTTCCCAAATACAGTATCATTATCCGTGATATGTCCTCCAGTGCAATTCTGACAAAAAAGATTTGAACACTGTTCTTTTATAGTCTAAAAGAAACAAATGAATTCTCTGAGGGGTGGTACTCTCTTGAGCTGTGAACAAATAACAAATCAGATCCATGGCAACAATCATTTTAAACTATGGCAATGCACTAAGCACTGCATCTAGAATAAATATATCCCAAAGGGTGGAAATGGCTAGAATACACATGCTCAAACTGAATCTTGTGCAGAACTAAATTGATCAGACTAATGCTCATAGTATTTAGATATTCATAGTACAGATGATACCCTATACCAAATCACTGTATTCATCCCTCTGTTACATATGCAAGTAATTTTAAATAACTGCAATTTAAATAGCAGCATATAGAACTGATAGAATTTTACACATAAATCAGATATTTATATGAGAAGCAACCATATTTGCATAAAATTGTCTGTGCCAGTAATGTTATTGAAAATTTTACCGGTTTTTTGTACATGAACAGCATGGAACTTAATTAATCTTGGGCAATATGGCAAGCTGAAGCACAAAGACTTTCCAATACAAGTTGTGGTGCCATGAAGGGAGATGTGGAGCTGTCCAGCAGGGGGCGCTGCCTCAAAGGTAGAGCAGCAGCTGTGGGGCATTATAATCACAATAGCTGCTCATTGCCTAATCATTGAGCCGTATGAAAAGCATTGATCTCTAGCCTTAAGGGGGAGCTCTTTTGTTATATGGCTGCTGGTGTCTGGTTTGTTGTGGACTATTTGTGCCCTGTCTTGGTAGCCAAATTTGACATTTATGGTTTTATGAAGGAAATTAGTTGTTTTCAGTTCCAGTTCTACATAAAAGGTGGTAAAGCAATTCTATTTTTGAGTTGATTCTGTTCCTCACGTGATACAGTGGACACCCCCATCCCTGCATCACAGTAGTTCCCTGACCGGGAACTTCACTGCGTGGTACGGGAGTTGCTCCGCACTTAACCGCAGAGCGCTACAGCGGGTTGTACGGTCAGCTCAAAATATCTCTGGCGCGCCCTCTCCCCCCTCCCCGAGGGAGCTACACACTGTACATCAGAAAAAAAAAGAAAAAATCCCAGAATCCCACCCACCCCCACCCCACACGGCCCACGGCCTGTTCATCTTGCTGCAAATCATCATCTACGCCTTGGCCCGAACTAAGGCAACAGGGAGGCTTTTTCAGGCCAGACTTTAGACAGGCTACTCAAGCCCACTGCTAGACAACTGCTGACTGCTGTGTGCCCTGACTACCCTTGCATGCTGCATATTGCTATTTTGCTGGCTCTTGCTCATAAATTCTCTGTTTTTATATTATTATTATTATTTTATTATTATTATTATTTATTATATATTTATTATTAATAATTAATAATTAATATTTATATATTATATATAATTTATATATTTATTATATATATATTTTATTATTTATTATTGTATGTGTGTTTGGTTTTGTTGTAAGTGATTTGTTTTTGTTTTGTACTTTTTGTATTTGTATTTTTATGTTGTAATTCTAAAATCTAAAATCTAAAATCTAGTGGATAATGCGGACATAGTGTGCCCTGGTGGACACACAGATATTTACTTTTTGGACCATTTATGCTTTTTATAAATTTTTAAAGCATGCTGCTTAAGTGACACCACATCCATAACAAACCCCAGAAACCCTAGCAGCATTCCTACCAGCCAGCCCAATAAACTTACGGTGCCCTTTACTTGGGAGGATGTAGAGGCCTGCTCCCTGGACTACCTGGGGGACCTCCTATGTCTGGTTGCCGAGGCCTATCCCAGCCCAAGTAGAAACCTGAATTGGTGTTTCACAGAGGACCTGGGCTCCTGCTAATCAGTTGATGAAGAGGTCTGGGCAGAACTGGACAGGTCCTTAGCGTGTAAGTGGTGTGAGAACCCTCACCATCCCAGTGACTGTGCCCCGCCGGAAGCCGCAGCTGTCCCGCCTGGTCCCAAGGCACTGTCGGAGTCTGCCCCCCACCCCCGCCCTGTACAGAGGTCTATTTGGAGGGGGCAGCTCTGCCACCTTGTTCCGAGGCCGCCGTCGCCCCACTGCCCTATCCAGAGGGCACCACTCTCAAGCTCCATTCCAAAGCAATGCTACCCACTGTTTCCTAAATTATTGCATGTAACTTGGCCCTGTGTTTTTTCACTTTATGGGCTCCATCTTCATGATCTTAGCACTTGGGCAATTGGTCTAAAACGCATAGTACAAGTGCATTTAGGGCGTGTCCAACTCCACTTTTGCTAGTTAGACGGCATGTTCTTTGAGCGCCAAGTACGGCTCAAGGTGTAAATGGACTGAACTTAGTCACTTCATTAATTATAAATGTGACTTTGGTGTAAAATGCAATAAACCAATCAAAATGTCATATCCCATTCCCGCCACCTGCGTTTGCACCTTAGTGGATTGCTAATATTATGGCGTACAGTTAGACTGTGAAAACAGTTATTTACAGCTGGCGAAAACATACATGCCCAAGTTGTGCACGTAGTTAAAGCGTGCGGGCAAGCAATAGGCTATATGGATCAATATTATGATCAATATTATTTGGACTAACCATTATGACGTGATTTGATATACACAATAATAATATTTCACATTCGGGTTTAACACAGGTTCCCGGTAATTCACGACCACACAATTTCTATATAATAACGGGAAAACAGGAAAAAAATTTCCATTAGCTATTTGTGAGAAAGTCGCCCATTCACAAACTTGACGAAGTTGACTCAAATATGCACCCTCAAAGGGGTGAAGGGATCATATTCGGTCACAGCCACAAAGTGATCTTAGGCACCCTTAGATAAGCAATTGTAGCAAGCACACAGATATCATGCAAGTAGAACAGAGACCCACTTACAAACAATTATCACTTTACCGAAATATGTTACGGAACCAAAGTACAGCGTCACCAACTGACAAATAAACGATAAAGTGGTATTGTAACAGTAAAGGGATCATATTTCGTCACTATAGGCACATTTTTTAGCAATTTGCATAAATCCACGCCCATGAATTGCCATATATGGAAATTGCTAATTTAATTTACAGGTGTGAAATTACCCATAAAAAGCAAAATAAATAATTATTCCGACACTGAAATCAGTTTTATTCAGTCACAGAAAAAACATTTTTTGTAAAAATTGTTTTGTTGAATTTACATGCAGTACGCAGGTGTAAAGTTTGTTCATACGTACAAGCAAATATCAGACACAAAAACTTTTATGAATGCCAAAATACGGAAAAATATTATTCTGTTCATGTTTCATGAATAAGGCTCATCGAGTATAGCGCCATAGGTGTGAGAAATATCCACCCAAACACACTGTGCCTATAATAAGCCCGCATTCAATATCATGTGGTATGAAGTCACCATTTAACACCCCCGAAACCACTGTCTTACTTTTCACAAGTAATCGGTCACAATCGTTGTGACTTTCATGCCATGATGACAAATGAGATATATTATGTATGCCCTTATCAATGTTCAATCATATTTTATTTTTTAATTTTTAATTTCATCCAGCAGTACAGTGAAATAAGAAACAGGTAATAAAAAACTGGATGGAACAATGGTAAACACTTGGAGATATATTCTTAATTGTTTGAGAAAATATATTTTAAAAATGCATTAAAAAAGTTCGTAAACATAAAATGTAATATGCACTTTAAGCCAAACCTCACTAGATAAGGAAGGGAGAATAAAATAACATAATTTACAATATGTGACTGTGAAGATTCATGGCAAGGCTCCAAATAAAGAACTGCCCTTTTGAGACCCATGGAAAATGTGAACAGAAATCGACCCTCAGTAAATACAGTAAGCCTAACACTAATAAGACCTGACGCACACATTGACTCCCAACAGAAGGGACTCTTGTTGGGGTTCTGTCATTAAGCCATAAAAGTTACATTTTACTTTGAAAAACAATCCTTTTGCCCTCCTCATTGAAGCTTGACAGAGTCTGCAGGTGAACTCAGGCCCAGTATAATGCAACACAACACAACACTGAGAAACCTTGAACTCACAAAAACATAACGGTGCAATTAGCCAAAGTCTCAGGAGTTGTGTGTTAATATTTTATGCCAGTGTTTTCATTGCAGTTGGGGGGGTATCTAAATTGCCCTCTTGAGCTTTCTGGCAATAACTCCCTCCCTGCATGGCACACACCAGTCTATAGAGCTTGAACTGTTCTGTACCTACAGTATGTTGCAATCTCCTCAGAGATGTGTCATCATTTGGATGATGGCCTTTTACTTATTTGTTGCTTGCAAATGGCTTAATGAGCTGTGCCACAAACCATGATGTGAAGGCTGATTCAGTGTTTGACATCTCTTAAAAACCAGTAAATTTTTTCATCTTGGCACTATATGACTTTTACTAATTTGTTTGGATTAAATAGTAAACATGTAATAAACACAATGCTATGTTTTCAAAAGTTCTGTTCTAACATTTTATACAAAGATGTTGGGTGGGGTCATTTGTGGGTTAGCTGTTTAAAATATACAACCTGCTTTTTATCTCAGATTTTTTTGGTGGGTGATTGCGGTGACACTTTCCCATACAGACTTTAAACTTTCACTTACCACAGGTTCTAAAATGAGATGGTTCATCACAGATCTTTAACATGTAAGGATAAAACACTAGTCAATTGGGAGACTCACAAAAGGAAACAGAACATTTCAAAATGTTTCTATTACAATATATTTGTGACTGTTTAAACTTTTGGGGTCAGTTTTACCCCAAACATAAAAGGTGTCATATAATATCAAGATAATAGGAGGGTTAAATTAAAATAAAATAAAATATTTAATTAAAAGAAATGTGTTTCATTTTCAATATTTCAAAAATTCTAGTAAGACTTGGTTGCGCAGTTTGGATTGTCACAAAAATATGTCCCATGAAAACCTTTTTTAATTTTATGTTTGTATAAACACACATTCACACTCTCGCTTCAGGCTATTGGAATATTGCCTAGACAAAATATGTATTAGTCATCCTAGAACTTTGTTAGAGAAATAAATTATAGTAATGTTGAAAAAGTGAAGTTAAATTAAGAATTTGAATAAATATTTATTGATTTTTACAACATGGAAAATGTAAAAAATATTTTCAAACATAATGTTTTCAGAGTAGAACAATATGCATTTAAAGAAACATTTGCATTAGACATGAAATTAGAAACGTCCCCAATGCCTATTCACAAATTCTGTAATTTTTCAGAAGTAGTTTCTTCAGGACAGTGGTGTCTTATAAGGTACCATTTGCCTCAAAATAACTTTCTATTACATTTTGTAGTGTACATGATTTGAGATGCATTGGTGGTGGGGTAGTTTAGAGGTCAGTACAGGCTGGGGATATTTTCTTATTCGATCCACAAAGGGCATAATATTTCAAAACCAAGAAAAACTTATCATCCCTTAAACCATACACAAGTGGACTGAGACATCGTGGAGCAAGAATGAAAAAAATGTAGTTAAAATATCTCAGTTCCCTGAACAATTGATAATCAGTTTCCATTACTGCCATCTGTATGACCGGGCACCACAGCTGAATCAAACAAAGCAACAGCTGGATGGCATGAAGGGCGACTGTTCTAAGACCCTTGGATGCGGATTTCTTATTGGCCGTTGAAGCAAGTTTAGCGGCCCCCATAATTTTTACATACGTGAAGACAATGACACTGGACATGAGCAGGAAGTAGAGCTGAGAAATGGCTAACCTGAGGTAACCCTGCCATTGGTGCACGATTAGCAACTCCACACTGCACATCCTGTCAGTCATATAAAAACTCAAAGGGACAGTGGAGATGAAGACTGAGGTCATAATGATGAGCTGTATGGAGCTGAGAGCGTGGATGATGGGGATGCAGCGTATGGCTTTAGATGGGGTAGAGATTTCCGCGTGCCTCAGAGGTATGCAGATAGCCACATAGCGCTCCAAGCTCATAGCCGTGAGAGTCAGAGGTGTAGAAAACGTGAGGATGCTCATGACCACATAGAAGCACAGACACAGCCGAACAGGCATCAGTACACGGAAATAGCTCAGGAGAAGCTGGTTGTTCGTCATAAATATGAGCAGGCTGTCACAGAACAGAGTGTGTGCAAAGAGGATGTAGCGCACATCATTACGGAAGGCCTCCTTTTTGAAAAAGGTGAAAATCATGAAGCAGTTCACATAGAGAAAGATCCCCACGAACACCTGCAATATCAGCACCTTCTCGGTCACTTGCCATAAAGTAGGGCTACTGCCTATACTGCCATTCTGTGCTGTGCCGTTTTTAGCCATGCTGATTCTGACATTTGGGTAATAAAATTAATAACTACAATAATACACATATACATATATTTTTTAAAATTATTTAAAAGTTCACAATTTCTACATACCATACTAAGATGATGATATTATCATGTTTTCCTGGAGTACTATATTAAATAATTTGTTTTCAGATGTAAAAATGTTCAGAAAGTGAGGTTTTGACAATGGTACAAACATTGGTACCTGTTTGCTAAGCTTTTCTTGTTATTTCAGATAAATAAACTTAAAATAAATAGCGAAGTATACTTTCCCAAATACAGTATCAATTTCCTTGATATGTCCTCAAGTGCAATCTTGACAAAAAGGTTTGAACACTGTTCTTTTATAGTCTAACAGAAACAAATGAATTCTCTGAGGGGTGGTACAGATAACAAATCAGATCCATGGCAACAAGGATTTAAAAATATGGCAATGCACAAAGCACTGTATCAAGACAAAATATCCCAAAGGGTGGAATTGGTAGAATATACTCATGTTGTACAGAACTATATTGTCCTAACTAATGCACTGCTCATCATATTTAATATATCTATATCCACATGGAATTTTCCATACCCTACACAAAATTCACTGTATCCCTTTGTTACATGCAAATAAGTTTTAATAACTGTAGTTTTAATAGCAGTGTATGAAATTTTACACATAAAATTTTACACATACAGTGTGCTCCAAGAGTGTTAGGACAGTGACACATTTTTTGTTGTTTTGGCTCTGTACTCATTGGATTTCAAATGGAAATGGAACAGTCACTATGAGATTAAAGTACATACTTTCAGCTTTCATTTGAGGATTTCTACATCTATATGAGATGAACCTTGTAGTAATTGTAGCCATTTTTACACTTAGTTCCCTCCCCCAAGTTTAGGGCACCAAAAGTGATTGGACAAATTAACATGAACTTAAATAAAGTCATACTATTTAGTATGGCGTTGCATATCCTTTGCATGCCATGACTTCATGATGTCTGTGACCCAGCAACATCAAAAAACTCTTGATATCTTATTTTCTGGTACTCTTACAAGCGATACTATAACCTCTCTGCATCTGAATGGATCTCTCTGGGAAATGGGGGTGGGACTAGATTAAGCTGTAAATTACAGAGGAATTGTATGGAACACATGGATGGCTAAATGGCTGTCCTCAAAGGACTGAGGTATCAAACAAGCCTCAAACCATCACTCTGCTGCCAGATATGAAGTAGATATGGATGGATCACTTTAAGGGTTGACTCATTTTCCTATTGAACTCCATGGAGTTTGTGACCTGCTTGTTTGGAATATTGCCACTCAGTACAAAAGGGAGAGAACAATAGCTGGTGGAAGAACCATTGCTCTACTCTACATCATTTACCCACTGAGCCGTCGATGTGAATCAACGGTGCAAAAATGTAAGAAACTGGGAAAAAAAAATTGGAAAGTTTTTTAAGAATTATTATTATTATCTCAGAAGTTTAAACTAGTGAACGGTGGTGCATTTATGTCTCCCTTTCAGAAACACATGCATTGACAATTTTGCACTGCAGATGGCAATAGATCAATTATGTTGGATTGGTGATACTCTGTCTGCCACCTTAAAGAAGAAGAAAAGTTGACTATTTCTATGTGAAATGTCGCTGATCACACGACCACTAACTTAAAGTGGGTGGGATCTGAAATAACAAATCTTCCCATATCTATGCCCATAACAAAAAACAATGCCTGATTATTCTTGCATTTCTCTTGGCTATTACTTTACCACAGAGACTAAATTATTTTATTAATGCTACCCATACGTGGATTATGGACCGGGCCAGTGGGGCCAGTGCCCCGGGGCCTCGGACTGCCAGGGGGCCTCCTAACCTCAGGTCACGTGCGGTGCGTGGCCCAAGACTTCCGAAGGAAGTTGAACACCAGGGCCCTCAGTGCGCACAGCACAAGCTGACCACTAGATTTCTGGGTGCTTATAGCGTGAGCTAACCACTAGGGCCCCCAAGACCCCTCAGCGCTTACAATGTGAGGGCCCCTGGGCCCCTGGGCCCCTTGCTGTTTAAAATGTGAGCTCACCACTAGGGCTCTGCTATCTGGCTGCCCTTGCTAAATAATCTCCAGCTTGTGCTGAATGCAGCCGCTCGCATTTCAACTTTAACTAAGAAATATGAGCATATTAACCCAGTACTAGCATCACATCACTGGCTACCAATTAAGTATAGGATAGACTTTAAAGTTTTGCTTCTGACCTTTAAAGCTTTAAATGGACTTTCACCAGTGTCTATTTGTAATCTGCTTTTACCATATAAGACGAAAAGATCCCTTCGTTCCCAAGACGCAGGCTTCTTAGTAGTCCCTAGAATATCTAAAAACTTGAGGGGTGGTAGAGCTTTCTCCTACAGAGCGCCACTACTGTGAAACACTCTGCCAAAATGTATAAGAGATTCAGACACAGTCTCAATATTTAAGTCTAGATTAAAAACACACCTAAATATTAGTGCTATTAGTTCAAAACAACTATTAGTTCAAAACATGGGATGCTGTGGCCGTGGGAATAAAAATCTCATTGAGAGCTTATTAGCTAGCGGTTTTGTGAAACATTAAAAAAATATGCCAAAAACTATATTTTTTCATACACTAACACATATATAAGAGATCCAATCCATATTTAAAGATTAAAAAAAAAACACCATTCATTTTTTTCATAGACCATCTGTTTTTAGATCCATGGAAGTAGATAATGCTAACTTTGACATGCAAATTGTCGACAGCTTTTACAAAGTATTTTTTTCCCCTCCCCATCGCTGGGGTGTGACCTATGTGTATTGTCTCCATCAAGTCATTTAATTGACTTATGAAAAACCTTTGTTGGTTGTTCAGCCAATGAAATTGTTTTTTTATTTTTATTTGAAGCAACATAATTTTCTCTGTGCCAGTCAGGTATATAAGACATTTATTTTTGGAAAAGCCACAGACAGATGCCTGTTTTCTTGCTTGGTACACCACAGTCATATATTCAGATACTTTTTTCGTCTTTTTCTAAAACAACAGCCTTTTTAAAGGCTATTTCAACAATCTCTTCTTAGGGCTATTTTCTAACAGCCTTATTTAAAAGTTAGGGTTATTTTATTTTATGTGCTTTAAAAAAAAAATATTTTATCTACTCAAAGCTGCCTTTAGGTACAAGTAGACGATACTTGATTGTATTTTCCAACAATAATATTTGAAGGGTGTTGTCATTAATTATATATTATATATTAATATATATTAATTGAATTATTATTTAAGTATTGAGATATGCTATAAATATATGCATATAAATAGCATACTAGTTCTGAAATATAGACCATAAACATTGGAATAAAATAAGATAAGATAAGATAGTACTTTACTGATCCCGAAGAAAATTGATATGCAACAGTTGCAAAATATCATCGATATCCAAAAGGAAAGCCAAAAAAGAAAAGGAGGCAAGAGAGGCAATTTTGCTTCAAAGTGTTCCACTATTGCTTTCATAATCCACAGCTGGTAGGCACATACCAGAGCTAGATTATTTCTGTTTTATTTTGTGTTTATGTCTGCTGTCATTGCCTTTACCTACATTAAGATCATGGGAGCTGCCAGAGCAGCCTCCTCAGGTGATAAAAAGGCAACTTCCAAAAGTCTGAGGACTGTGATTCTTCACAGCTTCCAGTTGCTTCTCTGCGTAATTCAATGTGTGTGCCCTTACATTGAGTTAGCTGTTATAAAAATAGTTTTTATGCTATTCATCAATGTACGGTACTCCAATTTCGTTGTGTTTATGTTAGCGTCACGCTGACTTACGGTTTAAGGGATGAAAGGTTTTTCCTGGTTTTGCGATACACTGCAGTTTTTGGATTGAACAAACAAGAGCTCTATCTTTGCAGACTGTGCCCAGATAATCTGAAAGATGAAGAAAAGTAAAGGAAGGTATATAAAAACCACAAACCTAACTGTAGTGCTTGTCCATGTGTCTGAAATGGATGTGAACGCTCATCAATGCTCATTATTTAAATTATTGCATGCGATTCATTAAAGAAGCTGGATATTTACTGAAGCAATTCAGGTTAACTAATGTATCTTGCTCAAGGGTACAATGTTAGTTCCACACCTGGGAATAAAACCTACATCATTGGAATTGCAAGCTCAGTTCTGTCACTGCCAATGGATACCCCTCTCTCAATGATGTTCACAACACAGCTATGTTTTATGTGTTGATGAAAAGTATCATTATTACTCCCATTATTATTAAGTGAAAGACCACCATCCTGGATACAAATGGTGTTATTTGTCTATATAAGGACATGTCAGTCCAGAATTTTTTTATTTAAATACAGGTATTTGTTTGTGTTTTCTATTCCATTCAGTTAATCTATTTTATATTTATTTTCATGAGCACGAGGTGCAGTAACTATAAACTCATTTGTAGAATGTAAAGTTGTACGTGTGTTGTGTGTGTTGGGACAAAAGCAAATAGATCAAATAAATACAAGATTTAACCCCCAGTCATATTCTCATATGCATGAAATACTAGAAGAAATAAATATAGATATTATGTTCTGAGATATTAAGGCTTGATGCCATAAACTGTCAATGCAGGTATCAAGGTAATCCTTTCCTCTTTTACTTATTACTGTAACTAGCAAGTTCTAAATATACTTTAAATTATATGTGTGGTTCACATCAGATCCCAAACCATTGAAAAATGAACAATAAACACAATTTATTAAAAGAATTATGAAAAACTGTTAACACCCCCAAGTCTGTAAACCATTACTATTTCTTAAAAGAATAAAGTACAGACTACAATACAAACACCTTTTTATGGGTACAGAGTACTACAGAGTAGTACTTTCTCTCTTTTTAATTTATTTATTTAATAAACATATTCCCAAAATGCTATTCACACCTATCTATCTCAACAAAACATTTTCAACTTGCAAGATCTAGGCCTGCCATTAAAGATATTGCTATCAAAATGAGGCCAAGTTACAACAACAAAAAAAAAATGTTTAAAATGTTTGTTTTCAATTTTCCACCACGCCCCCCCCCCCCACTTTTTTTGGAGGTCAACATTATTTTTAATTACAATTGTCCTAAAAACAACAACAAAAAAAAGTTAAAACCTCTCTGAGGAAGGGACAGAACCAAAACAAAACTAAAACAAGAAACAAAAAAAATACATAAAATAAACTAAATAAAAATACAAACAAAAAAAAAACAATAATAATAATAATAAAAACATATACAGCTGCAGCTCAAAAAATTTGAATATCGTGAAAAAGTTCTAAATTTTAAACTCATGGTGTCACACTCTAATCAGCTAATTAACTCAAAACACCTGCAAAGGTTTCCTGAGCCTTTAAATGGTCTCAGTCTGGTTGAGTAGGCCACACAATCATGGGGAAGACTGCTGACTTGACAGATGTCCAGAAGACAGTCATTGACACCCTCCACAAGGAGGGTAAGCCACAAAAGGTCATTGCTAAAGAAGCGGGCTGTAGCAGAACTGTTCTTTGCTGATACACCTTGATGGAGAGCAGGCTGATGTTAGTGTTAGTGCTGATAAATTTAATTTCCTGTCTTTTGAGGCTTTTGGAAAAAGCAAACATTTCACTTAAATTTATTTCACTTATGATTAATTTCCTTAGTTTATACACCGGGAGGTTTCATTAACAATTGGTATTATGCATATAAACATTCTAAATCAAATATTAGATTGTAGAGTAGTGCATACATGTTTAAATCATATTTTATATAACACTATGCACATTGGGCTTCATTCATGAAACGATTCTACATATGTGCATACGAGCATGTTTTGTACAAAAACCATGCTGAAATGCAGATTTGTTCATATTCACATATGTATATTAATACAATGGTAAACACCTGGAGATATATTCTTAATTGTTTGAGAAAATATATTTTAAAAATACATTAAAAAAGGTTTGTAAACATAAAATGTAATATGCACTTTAAGCCAAACCTCACTAGATAAGGAAGGGAGAATAAAATAACATAATTTACAATATGTGAATGTGAAGCTTCATGGCAAGGCCCCAAATAAAGAACTGCCCTTTTGAGACCCATGGAAAATGTGAACAGAAATTGACCCTCAGTAAATACAGTAAGCCTAACACTAATAGGACCTGACGCACACATTGACTCCCAACAGAAGATAATCTTGTTGGGGTTCTGTCATCAAGCGATAAAAGTTACATTTGACTTTTAAAAACAATCCTTTTGCCCTCCTGATTGAAGCTTGACAGAGTCTGCAGGTGAACTCAGACCCACTATAATGCAACACAACACAACTGAGAAACCTTGAACTCACAAAAACATAACGGTGCAATTAGCCAAAGTCTCAGGAGTTGTGTGTTAATATTTTATGCCAGTGTTTTCATTGCAGTTGGGGGGGGGGGATCTAAATTGCCCTCTTGAGCTTTCTGGCAATAACTCCCTCCCTGCATGGCACACACCAGTCTATAGAGCTTGAACTGTTCTGTACCTACAGTATGTTGCAATCTCCTCAGAGATCATTTGGATGATGGCCTTTTACTTATTTGTTGCTTGCAAATGGCTTAATGAGCTGTGCCACAAATCACGATGTGAAGGCCGATTCAATGTTTGACATCTCTTAAAAGCCAGTAACTTTTTTCATCTTGGCACTATATGACTTTTACTCATTTGTTTGGATTAAATAGTAAACATGTAAAAAACATAATGCTATGTTTTCAAAAGTTCTGTTCCAACTTTTTATACATTTGTCGGTTAGCTGTTTAAAATGTGGGTGATTCTGGTGGCACTTTTCCATACAGACTTTAAACTTTCACTTACCACAGGCTCGAAAAATGAGATGGTTCATCACAGATTTTTTATATGTAAGGATAAAACACTAGTCAATTGGGAGACTCACAAAAGGTGATACAGAAAGTGGCAACATGTTTCTATTGCAATAGTTTTGTGACAGTCAATTTGACCCCAAACATAAAAGGCGTGTTAAAATGTCAAGATAATATGAGTAAAAAATCTTTATTTAAATTTTCAATATTTCAAAGATTTGATTCAAAAATGTGCACACATGATGGCAGTTACTTATTAAATAATTTAATTATTGTTAAATTAAACATTTTGGAAATTATTGAAAAGGAGAGTTTGGATTGTCAAAAAAATGTCTCATGAAAACCTTTTGTAATTTTATGTTTGTATAAACACACACATTCACATTTTCTGCATCACTTCAGGCTATTGGAGTATTGTCTAGACAAAATATAGTAGTGGGATGCTGTAGTCATCCTGGAACTTTGTGGTAAAAAAGATTATTGGAATGTTGCAAAAAGTGAAGTTAAATTCAGAATGAGAATAAATATTTATTTATTTTTACAACATGAAAAATGTAAAACATATTTTCAAACATAATGTTTTCAGAGTTCAACAATATGCAGAAACATGTGTATTAGACATGATATTAGAAACGTCCCCAATGCCTATTCACAAATTCTGTAATTTTTCAGAAGTAGTTTCTTCAGGACAGTGGTGTCTTATAAGGTACCATTTACCTCAAAGTAACTTTGTATTACATTTTGTAGGGTACACGATTTGAGATGTATTGATGGTGGGGTAGTTTAGAGGCCAGCAGAGGCTGGGGATATTTTCTTATTCAATCCACAAAGGGCATAATATTTCAAAACCAAGAAAAACTTATCATCTCTTAAACCATACACAAGTGGACTGAGACACCGTGGGGAAAGAATGAAAATAATGTAGTTAAAATATCTCAGTTTCCTGAACAGTTGATAATCAGTCTCCATTACTGCCGTCTCTATGAACGGGCACCACAGCTGAATCAAACAAAGCAACAGCTGGATGGCATGGAGGGCGACTGTTTTAAGCCCTTTGGACACGGATTTCTTATTGTCCACTGAAGCAAGTTTAGCAGCCCCCATTATTTTCACGTACGTGAAGACAATGACACTGGACATAACCAGAAAGTAGAGCTGAGAAATGGCTGACCTGAGGTAACCCTACCATTTATGTACAATGAACAACTCCACACTGCACATCCTGTCAGTCATATAAAAACTCAATGGTACGGTGGAGATGAAGACTGAGGTCATAATGATGAGCTGTATGGAGCTGAGAGCGTGGATGATGGGGATGCAGCGTACGGCTTTAGATGGCGTAGAGATTTCCGCGTGCCTCAGGGGTATGCAGATAGCCACATAGCGCTCCAAGCTCATAGCCGTGAGAGTCAGAGGTGTAGCAAATATGAGACAGCTCATGACCACATAGAAGCACAGACACAGCCGAACAGGCATGGAGACATGGGTACGGCTCAGGAGAAGCAGGATGTTCGTCAAAAATAGGAGCAGGCTGTCACAGAATAGAGTGTGCGCAAAGAGGATGTAGCGCACATCATTACGGAAGACCTCCTTCTTGAAAAAGGTGACTATCATGAGGCAGTTCACATAGAGAAAGATCCCCACTAACACCTGTAGTATCAGCACCTTTTCAATCACTTGCCGTAATGTGGGGCTACTGCCTATACTGCTGTTCTGCGCCGTTTTTAGCCATGGTGACATTCTGATAATAAAATTAATTACTACAATAATATACATATACGTATAAAGAGAAAACCAAATTTAAAAATCTCACAATTACCATATACCATACTAAGAAGATGATAATATTATATTTTCCTGGTCTATTATATTAAATAATCCATTTTTTCATATAAAAATGAAAACAAAATTGAGGTTTGACAATGGTTTAGATTAATTCCTGTTCACTGTTACAGCATCAATCTCCTTGTTGCTGCCTCAAGTGCAGTCCTGACAAAAGTGTTTTGAACACTGTTATTTTATAGTCTAATGAAACAAATTAATTCTCTGAGGGGTGGCACCCAGTAGTGAACAGATAACAAATCAGATCCACCACCACAGGGTTGCACCTAGGGTTGTAAAGTTCTGGGAAAATGTCCCTTTTTGAGGTAATTTTGGAAATTTTTAGGTATACTGTTAACAATGCTTTTCATACATTCTACGGGAGACAACCTCATTTATCATTCAAGCGTACGTTCAAATCTGATAGTAAAGTATGCGTACGGCCGATTTGAGGGAATTTTCTGGATTTATCAAAATGAAAAGTGGGTGTACGGTACGATGAAATCTCACGACAGCTCTTGACCTTGCGTACGCTTTTCCCAGTGGTGAGGCAGCGACATTGCATGCAATGAACAGTGAGGGAACAATAGTTGTGCAACCTACAATGAAAACATATAACTTTTGTTAAGAGCATTGCGAAGTCGACAGGTGATAAACAAAAAGGTGCTCTTTTGAAAACGACAGCTTAAAAAAAAAAAGCTTTAAAATCAGAGTTCGCCTGAAATGAGTAGCTGATCATAAAAATCACACCCAAGTCATTCCATTTATGAAAATATTGAAAGCAGTTAATGCATCTGGGCAATATTTTAAAATGCACTTGACCTACGCCTTGTGGCTGTAGATGTACGTTGTGTAGCCTAATTGGCAAAAATAGTATCTGAATACATTACTATTACTATTAGTTAAATTGCTATTAGTTTCTCAACACGTGCAGCCTAAATGTAATTAAGCAGAAGCCGGTTCAAATGAGTACATCAGAAAATAGCCTCTGTCTAAGGATTTATTAGAGACAGCCATATGAAAATAATTACGCATCACCAGTATGCAAGACTGTTTTCATATTTTTTTCTCTAAATTCAATCTAGTTTTATTAGCATAGAAAACCTAGCAAACGTTGCAACTGGTGTGAGAGAATCTTTAAATCTTGACAAATCAAGTCGCAGTCGCGTCGATCACTCCTTCCACGGCCACTTTCCCAATGATATCCCCACCCTCTGGAATCCGGGATGCCCTTTTCTCTATCTGTACAGTCCGGCAGAACTTTTTTTGTGAATCGTTATTTTTTCATTCCAAATACATATTAGGTTAAACAAAAATTTTAACTTGACTTGCTTGAAGTTGGCTAATTATTTATCCCAACCACAGCAAGCTTCATTTTCAGAAAGAGACTCTGGAGAATTTGGACAATCCTCCTCAGATTCAGTTTGTGTGGTGTCATCTTTGATGGGCTCAAAGAGTTTCAGAATTTACTGAACAGCCACCAGCTTCTCAACTCCTTCATTTGTCAGCCTGTTGCACACTGCTGTATGTTCCACCAAACAGGGGCCAGTTCCACTCTGATGCAGCTGATGTTGGAGGGACTTCACACTTAGAGCCCCTTCCACCAGGTTGATGCCTTGATGTGTGGGGTTGTCTTCCAGGTGGCATCAGCACTCTACAGCCATTCCTGATTGGAAAATATATCCAAACTTATAAGATTTAGATTAAGGTGCTGTGCAATGGCAGTGATGCCACCTTATGTCGCATCTCTCCAGGAAAGACCTGAGCCTGTTCAGCACATTATTGTTATTATTATTTTTTACTTTTTTGGTTTTATTAGCTTTGTTCAAGCCTAAGATTATTACATTGAGTGGTAATTTTTCCTGGAAAATTGCCGAAAGTTACCTGGAAAATCTCATCCCTTTGCAACCCCAGTTTACAATAATATTGCCACTATCTATATTGTAACTAAGTTGGCTCCTCTTCATGCATCTAGCTACTGTTGCTTTCCTGCCATGATGACAAATGATATACAGTGAGCACCATAATTCATTGGACCATGCACGTGCATAGATAGACTTCAAAGGGGGCTTGAGCACCTGCCATTTGGCCTCCTATAGAAAAGTGCCATTTTTTGGTGTTTTAAAATAAATAAATAAATTCCTGTTTGCGCACAGCCTGCCCTGCCGAACAGATATATTGATTGAATCAAAATATCAGGTCGGAAGATTGGTGCTCCCGGGCGATGCCCTCTACCTCTACCCTCCCTCCTGGTTTCCGCCGCAGCGGCAAGCACTGTGTGGGCACTTTCTATGGTGAAAGAACGCACACACGCAAAATTGCACACATACCCATGCATAGGCACTCGACAGTCGTGAGTCAGTCAGTGTGATGAGTTACTTTGAGGCAGACATCAGGTATGTGACCAAACAAGCTATAAATATACTGTTCATTTTCGTTTTACATTGATATCGATGCGCTTTAGGAATTGCTTAACACTATTTGGCAAGTAGGGTCTATCTATGCTTGAACTATTTAACAGCTCAAAATGTGCCAACTAGCTATCATTAGCGTTGATACCTTTTGCTAATAATGTGAGAATCAGTAGAATATGGTTGAGTTATTGTGTCCCATCCAATGAACTTAAAAGAACGGTCCCATTGCACCACAGCAGTTTTAATGTTGTCTTATTGTCTCGATGGTTAGTTAGCTAATGTAATACGTAACATGTGAGGAGAATTTACTGAAATACACTTAATTTCTTTGCATGTATCATTAATTAACTGTCCTGTAGCTGTGTTTGAACCAACCTCAGTCATGGGTTTATTTGGTGGCCGCCAAAATGATTTCACGGACTGCCAAAGGGAAATCGCGACCGCCAAAATGACTATAATTGAGAAAACGACAAATAAAATTATATTCAAATTAATTTAATTGAATTTTTTGGGTGCAATATGGTCTTTCTGCCAGTTGATGGTGAGATATTGTCATGGATCTGACCTTTCTTCCCTTATCTCCACGTCGTTTTATTCGTTGTTATCGTTTACCGGTAATCTATCGGATTTTCCTGTGTTCCGTCACGGGTTTTGCTTTCACCTTGTCATTAGTGAGTTCACCTGGCAGTTAATTCCGCTCACTATTTATACCCCGCTTCCGGACTCTCTCGTTGCTTCCATGTTATTTCGCATGACATTCGAGCCGGTAAAAAAGGGTATAGGAAGTTGTATTGCTATCGACCGCTTTGATTAGCAACGCCGGACTTGTTAGCAGTACAACATTAGAAAGAAAGCAGTTCTTGTTTATACGCTCTTATTTCAGAGCAGTATAAGTTCTATGTTTTTGTTGTTTCACTCCACAAACGGGAGTTAGATAAGCGTTATTGCTCATCTCTTTGTTTTGCTCGATTATCGAGCTCCTCGTTATCATTGCGAGGTTTGTGTTCTTTTATTTTTGTTTCTCCACTACGGATCATTGTCCGTTTCTAGTGGTGTTCTTAGGAACACTTTAAGACTGCCCAGCTATTGCATTTGGATCTCCAATATTCCCATCTCTGTCTCTGACAGAGATCCCTTACAGAACATGGAAGCCACAGGGGAGTTTCCAGCGATAGTTGCCCATCTTAAAGTGGTCATTGCCACTCAGGAAGCAGCCCTGGCGGACCAGAGAGAGAGTATTCGTGCCTTGCAACACTCACAGCAGGCCTTACATGAGCAGATGCAGCTACAAGCTGTAGCGCTACAAGATCTGGTTGAAAACATCCGTACTCTCTCTCTCAGGTCCGATCTTCCTCCAGTTGCACAAACACTTACTCAGTCCACCCCCCCAACATTTACACCTGACGCTAGGGAGCCGAAACTCCAACTCCCCTTGCGGTATAATGGAGTTTCTGGGGAGTGTCAGGGGTTTTTAACACAATGTTTATTTTTTTTTAAAGTACAGCCCTCGCGGTTTCATGCACAAGAGTCCAGAGTAGCCTTCATTCTCTCTCTCTTAACCGGTAATGCTCTCGCATGGGCCGACCCACTTATCAGGGCTAATTCACCCATTGTTAGCAATACAGAGCGGCTTATGGCGGAGATGGCGTCAGTGTTCGATCAAGACGTTTCTGGCAAGGAGGCTGCCATGCGATTAACCCGTCTTCGTCAGGGCACTGACACCGTGGCTGCATTCGCCATTACTTTCCGTGCTCTAGCGGGAGTGACAGGGTGGTCCGATGAGCCTCTATGTGCTCTATTCCTAAACGCCTTATCTGAAACCATAAAGGACGCCATTGCGGGTATCGAACCACCCGCTACATTCGGGGCTCTAGTATCTACGGCCATTCGGTTGGATAACCGGTTTAGAGAGAGAGAAGGAGAGGGCTTATAAGGGTTTTAAACAGCACCCACCTCGTTACTCTTTCCCTCATACGCCAGCACCGGCTCACAGTCATTTTGTAGCTCCCATTAAACAGGAGGAGTCCATGCAGGTCGATAGTTCCTCCATGCGCGAAACAAGGGATGCTAAGTCCCGTGAATGGCGGTGTAGGTATTGTAAAAGGAGGGGCCATTTAAGGGACCACTGTCCCAAACTTCTGGGAAAAGATTAGTCCCGCTAGTGGAACCGAGTCGCCGGAACGACCGCCAGATTTCCTGCAATGCGTTTATTGATTCCGGGGCAGTCGAGTGTCTCGTCGATTCCAACTGGGTTAAATCCCACAAGATCCCCACCCACCCTCTGTCTCTACCTCGCCTGGTCACGGCTTTAGATGGCCGGCCCTTAGGCACTGGCACTATCTCCCGGGTTACCGCCGCTATACGCATGCGCGTTCCGTTTCGTAAGCATACGGAGGAGATTCAATTTTTTTTAGTGGATTCCCCAGCTTATCCGCTGGTTTTGGGTCATTCCTGGCTTACTCGCCATAACCCACACATTAATTGGGGGGGGGGGCGGGTTCCGTTATTCAGAAATGGGGTCCCAAATGCAAACGCCACTGTTATGCCACCAGTCATTTTTTGTTGAGAGAAGGGGGTGAGGATTATACACAGTCTGACTCAGAGAGTGAGGAGAATTACGCTATTAACCAGCAGTCCTCTCATGTTCCCTCCGAGAATGGAGAGGAAAGTTTAGACTGGGATTACTCAGGTGAACGACCTACTGCGTGGCAGGAGTTGACGTCCGAGTCAGATATTGATTGGGATATTCACTCTGTCTATTCACTGAGGGTGTTGAAGTGGGAGGGGCACTTGAATTCCAGCTGCCCGCTAATGTCCCTAAACAGTACGCCGATCTGGCGGAGACATTTAGCAAACAACGTTCCACTTCACTACCACCTCACAGACCTTATGACTGCGCTATAGAGCTATACCCAGGCACTACCCCCTCTAGAGGGTCTCTTTATTCAGTATCCATCCCTGAGAGCGCAGCCATGCGTAAATATATTGAGGAGGCTTTGGTCAATGGGTTTATTAGACCTTCCACCTCGCCTGCAGGGGCGGTTTTTTTTTTTGTTAAAAAGAAAGACGGAGGTCTCAGACCCTGTATTGATTACAGGTCCTTAAATGACATAACGGTGAAGAACAGGTACCCCCTTCCTCTTATGAACTCCGCTTTCGAGCGCCTTCAGGGGGCGTCTGTTTTCACTAAACTGGACCTACGTAATGCCTATAACCTCGTTCGCATTCGCGAAGGCGACGAATGGAAGACCGCTTTTAACACGCACAGCGGCCACTACGAATATCGCGTCATGCCATTCGGGCTCACTAGCGCCCCCTCTGTGTTTCAGGCGTTGATTAATGATGTGCTGAGGGAGATGCTGGAGAGATTCGTCTTCGTGTATCTTGACGATATTTTAATATTTTCGCCCGATTTTACCACACATGTCGGTCACGTTCGTCAGGTTCTTGCTGCACTTCTCAAAGCCCAATTATTTGTAAAGGCAGAGAAGTGCGTGTTTCACACTGGCTCTGTCTCATTTTTGGGTTTCATTATTAAAGAGGGTAAGATACAGATGGATCCGGAAAAGGTTTCCGCTGTAAAGAACTGGCCCACGCCGTCTTCCGTAAAACAGGTACAACGTTTTTTAGGTTTTGCGAATTTCTATCGGCGTTTTATTCGGAATTTTAGTGCGGTAGCAGCGCCCATTACTGCTCTCACTAAGAAAAACCTCGGCAGCCAGTTCCAATTGAATTCTAAGGCAGGGGCAGCATTCTCAGAATTAAAGAGAAGGTTCACTCCCGAACCCATCCTGGTTACACCCAACCCCTCCCTTCCCTTTGTGGTAGAGGTGGACGCCTCCGAGCTAGGCGCCGGAGCCATTCTTTCCCAATGTTCGCCACTTGACCACAAGATGCACCCCTGCGCTTATTTCTCTCGCGCCCTAACATCGGCAGAGAGGAATTATGACGTAGGGGATCGAGAATTGCTTGCGGTCAAGTTGGCTTTGGAGGAATGGCGCCATTGGCTCGAAGGAGCGGAACATCCATTTACGGTCTGGACAGACCATAAGAATCTGGAATATGTTCAGCTGGCTAAGAGGCGTAACTCACGGCAAGCTAGGTGGGCGCTATTCTTTTTAAGATTTAATTTTATTATCACGTATCGCCCCGGGTCTAAAAACGTCAAACCTGACGCTCTCTCGCGGATTTACGACCGTTCTGAGACACTCAGTTCCCGAGCCTATTATCGCCACTGACCTCATTGTTGCCCCGGTTATATGGGAGGTTGAGGCAGCGGTGCAGAGAGCTTTGCGCTCGGACCCAGGTCCAGGTGGGGCACCGGCCAACTGTCTTTTCGTGCCTCCTCATCTTAGGTTGCGGGTCCTCCAATGGGGCCACGCCTCCCAACTCACCGGTCACCCAGGGGTTCATCGAACTAGGGACTTTTTATCCCGGCGTTTCTGGTGGCCTAGTCTGGAGAGAGACGTACGCTCATTTGTGGCGGCTTGTCCGGTTTGCGCTCGCAGTAAGGCCTCTCACCTTCCTCCCTCGGGTTTTCTCCGCCCTCTACCTATTCCCACCCGTCCCTGGAGTCATATTTCCCTGGACTTCATCACGGGGTTGCCGTTATCTTCAGGCAATACTACCATTTTAGTGGTGGTCGACCGTTTTTCCAAAGCGGCCCATTTTATTGCGCTGTCCAAGCTGCCCTCGGCACCTGAGACAGCGCAACTTATGATTGACCATGTGTTTTGCCCGCATGGTCTTCCGTCGGATGTGGTGTCCGATCGCGGTCCTCAGTTCGCTGCCAAGTTTTGCTGGGGGCTTCGGTTAGTTTATCTTCCAGGTTTCACCCGGAGACTAACGGTCAGACAGAGCGTACTAACCAGACTCTAGAGAATACTCTTCGCTGCCTTTCCGCATCCAAGCCTACCTCCTGGAGCCGTCACCTCGCCTGGGCGGAGTACGCTCATAACACGCTGCGTAACGCCTCCACCGGCCTCTCCCCCTTCGAAGCTCAGCTGGGTTACCAACCACCTCTTTTTCCTGAGCTTGAGAAGGAGGTGGAGGTGCCCTCCGCAGGGTCTTTCGTTCGGCGGTGTCGGTCGGTTTGGTCCGTTTGGAGACAAGTGCGGTCGTCTCTTATACGGGCTTCGGCTAAACAAAAAGTTGCGGCTGATAGGCATCGTCGAGCTGCACCATCCTATAGAGTTGGACAACGGGTTTGGCTTACTACTCGGGACCTTCCGTTGCGGGTCGAGTCCCGCAAACCCGCCCCTCGTTTTGTGGGCCCCTTCAAAATTATAAAAAAAATCAACCCAGTCACATTTCGACTGCAACTGCCGCGCTCGATGCGCATCCACCCCACGTTTCACGTCTCCCGTCTTAAACCAGTACTCGTAAGCCCCCTCGCCCCGGTTGAGAGACCACCTCCGCCTCCCCGACTCATTGAAGGGGGTCCGGCTTATACCGTTCGCCGCATTGTGGCCGAGAGACGTGTGGGGAGAGGGTGGCAGTTCCTTGTTGACTGGGAGGGTTATGGTCCGGAGGAACGTTGCTGGGTCCCATCGAGAAACATCCTGGACCCTCAGTTAATCACCGACTTCCGCAGAGATAAGGTTGTGGAAGCGTCCGGTGCCGTTCCTTAGAGGGGGGGTCCTGTCATGGATCTGACCTTTCTTCCCTTATCTCCACGTCGTTTTATTCGTTGTTATCGTTTACCGGTAATCTATCGGATTTTCCTGTGTTCCGTCACGGGTTTTGCTTTCATCTTGTCATTAGTGAGTTCACCTGGCAGTTAATTCCGCCCACTATTTATACCCCGCTTCCGGACTCTCTCATTGCTTCCATGTTATTTCGCATGACATTCGAGCCGGTAAAAAAGGGTATAGGAAGTTGTATTGCTATCGACCGCTTTGATTAGCAACGCGGGACTTGTTAGCAGTACAACATTAGAAAGAAAGCAGTTCTTGTTTATACGCTCTTATTTCAGAGCAGAGGTTTTCATTTTCTTTCGTTTCTCTACTCTAACCTACGAGTGTCTTACCCAAAGTTTTTGGGGTCTTTTCAGTTCTATGTTTTTGTTGTTTCACTCCACAAACGGGAGTTAGATAAGCGTTATTGCTCATCTCTTTGTTTTGCTCGATTATCGAGCTCCTCGTTATCATTGCGAGGTTTGTGTTCTTTTATTTTTGTTTCTCCACTACGGATCATTGTCCGTTTCTAGTGGTGTTCTTAGGAACACTTTAAGACTATTGCATTTGGATCTCCAATATTCCCATCTCTGTCTCTGACAGAGATCCCTTACAGATATATTGTACTTGTCGCCTTAAAGATGTCAGTACTAGGAGACGAGTAGAAGTAGCATAGAACCGTAGCTATTCTGTGGCAGAGTGCAACCTACGGGTGCATCCCAATAGTCGAAAAATGCAACCTTTCCTTCTCCACTACCACTCCTCTACTCCATGCCCTGGAAACAAATTTTTGTGTTTTAATCTAATTTCGCTGATTACATCTTAATTACGTATTCATGGTTACATATTAATGAATGTCTCGACACAAACCGCAATGTCAGGTACATTGTATACTGTACATGCAAATACTCGTACTCGAAACTTTCACAGTTTTGCATACTTCCGGGGTAAGAGAGGAGTGGTAGTGGGGGAGTGGAGGAAGGGAGGTGGGGAGTGAATAATATTGGGATGCAGCCTAAATCTTTGTGACAGTGACTCGGTAGAAAGACATAACTTGTGCAACGAGTTGGATAGAACACGCTCCAGTTTTGAATTAGGCTATCTTTGAAGCCCTAACTTCTAAAAGCTTTAACTCGATCCACGTTGGCGCCCCATACTATAGTGGTAGACGTATTGGTCCCAATTACAGTATTCATGTTTGTCTGAAATTATAAACTAGGCTACAGCTTTAAGAAAATGGTTCTATTAATAGCCCAAAGCATTTACGACTCTCGTATTGCGACAGCCACAGACTATAAAATGCACCGTTTACAAGAAAATCATGTTCAGATATAGCTAGAAACAATAATATTTTTAAAAAACGTTGTACAAATAGGCCTAAGCATTCTGCGTTTTCCATTGCATAGCCTAATGTAGACTACTGGTTACCTGATGCACTTTCGGTTTAGATGACACCTCATTTTTTGCCTACGTGACTATGTAAAAACACACACTGTGCTTTTGTACTTTTAAAAATTATTTTTTAAACTTGTAGCTACACTTCTTTTTTATTTCTGTTTTAGAGTGTTTATTTATTTTTCTATTTGAGAGCTATCAAAATAGCCTAAATAGTGTAATATTCAAATATTCAAAAAGTTTCAAGTACCTTTGATTTCTAAACCCTAACCCCTAAACACAACCCTACTGGTACTTTACAACTAAAGGCTACATGGGTTCTTTGTACTCCAAAAACTGTGTAAAATGAATGCAAAAACAATTGCGCTCACATAGGCTACATACGGCCAAAACCCATCCTCTGCAAGGATAAACCCTGTCTGAATACATACATTTTAATACCCCTTTAACAGTGTCGCAAAAGTAGTCATTCCAGGCATATATTTATTTAATTATTTACAAAAATCGCCAGCGTGCCCTTTTATAAATTCGGGCCCCTGCCCCTCTAACATCCTCTGCACGTGCCTGCATTGGACAGTGATATTGTGAACAGTGTGTGCAAAGAGGATGTAACGCACATTATTACGGAAGACCTCCTTTTTGAAAAAGGTGAAGATCATGAAGCAGTTCACATCGAGGAAGATCCCCACTAACACCTGCAATATCAGCACTTGCCATAAAGAAGGGCTACTGCCTATACTGACATTCTGTGCTGTGCCGTTTTTAGCCATGCTGATTCTGACATTTGGATAATAAAATTAATAACTACAATAATACACATATACATATATACAAATAATTATTAAAAAGCTCACAATTTCTACATACCATACTAAGATGATGGTATTATCATGTTTTCCTGGAGTACTATATGAAATAATTTGTTTTTAGATGTAAAAATGTTCAGAAAGTGAAGTTTTGACAATGGTACAAACATTGGTACCTGTTTGCTAAGCTTTTCTTGTTATTTCAGATAAACTTAAAATAAATAGTGAAGTATACTTTCCCAAATACAGTATCAATTTCCTTGATATGTCCTCAAGTGCAATCTTGACAAAAAGGTCTGAACACTGTTCTTTTATAGTCTAACAGAAACAAATGAATTCTCTGAGGGGTGGTATTGAGTTGTGAACAGATAACAAATCAGATCCATGGCAACAAGGATTTCAAAATATGGCAATGCACTAAGCACTGTATCAAGACAAAAGGGTGGAATTGGTAGAATATACCCATGTTGTACAGAACTAAATTGTCCTAACTAATGCACTGCTCATCATATTTAATATATCCATATCCACATAGAATTTTACATACCCTACACTAAAATTCACTGTATCCCTTTGTTACATGCAAATATGTTTTAATAACTGTAGTTTTAATGGCAGTGTATGAATCTGTAATAAGATTTTACACATACAGTGTGCTCCAAAAGTGTTTTTGTTGTTGTTTTGGCTCTGTACTCATTGGATTTCAAATGGAAATGGAACAGTCACTATGAGATTAAAGTACATACTTTCAGCTTTAATTTGAGGATTTCTACATCTATATGAGATGAACCTTGTAGTAATTGTAGCCATTTTTACACTTAGTCCCCTCCCCCAATTTTAGGGCACCAAAAGTGATTGGACAAATTAACATAAACTTAAATAAAGTCATAATATTTAATATTGCGTTGCATATCCTTTGCATGCCATGACTTCATGATGTCTGTGACCCAGGAACATCAAAAAACTCTTGATATCTCATTTTCTGGTACTCCTACAAGCGATACTATAACCTCTCTGCATCTGAATGGATCTCTCTGGGAAATGGGGGGTGGGACTAGATTAAGCTGTAAATTACAGAGGAATTGTATGGAACACATGGATGGCTAAATGGCTGTCCTCAAAGGACTGAGGTATCAAACAAGCCTCAAACCATCACTCTGCTGCCAGATATGAAGTAGATATGGATGGATCACTTTAAGAGTTGTTTCTCCTGACTCATTTTCCTATTGAACTCCATGGAGTTTGTGACCTGCTTGTTTGGAATATTGCCACTCAGTACAAAAGGGAGAGAACAATAGCTGGTGGAAGAACCATGGCTCTACTCTACATCATTTACCCACTGAGCCATCGATGTGAATCAACAATGCAAAAATGTGAGAAACAAAAAATTTGAAGATTTTTAAAAAATTATTATTATCTCAGAGGTTTACACTAGTGAACTGTGGCGCATTTATGCCCCGTCTACCTGCAGGACCTGATCCAGACCTATGTTCCTGCTCGACCACTTCGCTCATCTACAGCAGGGCGCCTCGCACTTCCCCCCCTCCGTGTCAATGGCACTCGCTCCTCCCGACTGCGGAGCTTTCCCACCCTAGCTCCCCAGTGGTGGAACGAACTTCCCATTCCCCTACGCTCAATACCAACCCTGCCTGCTTTCCGTCGTGGCCTGAAAACACACCTTTTCAGGCTCCACCTGGACTAATACTTATCTAGGACCTCATGGCATGTCTTCTTGTTGAACTGTGTACTCAAGTTTATACTATTTAGAATAGAATTGTAGTAGAGATGATTTACCCAGTTCACTGTGAACTGCACTGTGTTCGTTACTAGGGATAGCTGATACTGTATGGGAAGAATGTGCTTTCTTATCTGTTCTGTATGTAACCGGGCCACGAGGAGCCTCAATACATATACATAAGTACCGACTACGCCACCTAGGGCATGACACCCTAGGAAAATAATGTTTTGGTAAATACCCTTTAGTTGACAAAAAGGCACACAGGTAAGCTGTAAAAATGAGGAGACGTAGTTTCAAGTTCAGTTAAGTAATATACTTTATTAATCAAAGAATGTATTTGTAAGTAAAGGGAAACTGAAAGCTGCTATGGGGAAACAACAAATTTATTACTACAATGTATAAAATTGTGTCAAGACAATGTCAAGATCCAATCTGCAAAATGTTAAAATACAATCCCAGCTGTTTCCCATAAAAATATGTGCGTACCTAGGGGAAGGAGAGGAGGCTATGACTGGGGTGTCGAGACAAGAAGGCCAAAGAGGTCACCACACGTGCTTATCTAGTCTATCCACACTGCAAATCGGTTGATCAAGCCACACACTGCAAAAGAATCATCAGAGAGTACTAGTGCACGTTAACTCTTGCTCCAAGCATGCAAGTGATATCAGGGAAGGGCCCTCCAAGTTACTAACCCCAGTCAAGACCACACTCTCAACGTTAAGATCGGCCACAGTTGGTTTGTCAACTAAAACTAAACACAATAGAAAGAAAATATTCAAATTTCAACAAAATAAATCAAGAAAATGATTTACGCAAAACAACAAAGAGCAACTTATAATTTAGACAAAACACTAACTTAGGCAAAACAGCAGGGGCAAACCCTACAATGAAAGCAAATAACAAAATTAGTAAAAGTCACAATAATGGGAACTGAAATTGGAAGATCAAAAGAAACAATACCTTTGGGCACCACAGAACCACCTGGTAACTACCAGACAAGTTAATAGTAAAATAGGAGATAAATGATAACAGTAAAACGGCAAGTCAAAATAAAACATTAAATAAAAGCTAGGCTAAAAAGGTGTGTTTTAAGTTTTCTTTTAAAAAGGTCCACACTCTCTGCCACCCTCAGGTCCTCTGGTAGTTTGTTCCACAGGCTGGGGCCATAGTGGCTAAAGGCAGCTTCGCCATGAGTCTTAGACCGGACCCTAGGAATAGTCAAGAGACAACTACCAGAGGACCTGAGGGATCTAGCAGGTACATATCTTAAAACCATGTCAGACATGTATTCAGGAGCAAGACCATTAAGTGATTTGTAAACTAATAAAATAACCTTAAAATCAATTCTAAAACTAACGGGTAACCAGTGCAGTGATTTTAAAACAGGTGTAATGTGTGCTCTCCCTCTGGTCCTAGTTAGCACACGAGCAGCTGAATTTTGTACTAGTTGCAAATGATTTATGGCTTTTTTTGGTAGACCAGAAAGGAGAGCATTACAATAATCTAACCTGCTACTAATAAAAGCGTGCACAAGTGTTTCAGTATTGGCACGGGAGAGAAACGGACGCACTCTTGCAATGTTTTTTAAATGATAAAAGGAGGATTTAGTCACATTACAAATGTGGGCATCAAAAGCCAAATTGGAGTCTAGGATGACACCTAGGTTTTTAGCCTGGTGCCTGGGGCTGAGAGCCAATGACTGCAATTTAGAGGTCAGTTTCTCTCTCTGTGCCTCTGCTCCAATGATGAGTACCTCTGTTTTGTCCTGGTTAAGCTGCAGGAAGTTCTGAGCCATCCAAGCATTAATATCTAGAATACACTTATGGATGGTGTCAATAGGGCTAGTGTCATCAGGAGACACAGCAATGTAAAGTTGTGTCATCTGCGTAACTGTGAAAATTAATGCCATGTCTCCTGATGACACTGCCAAGGGGGAGCATGTACAGATTGAAAAGGACTGGACCTAGGATGGAACCTTGTGGTATGCCAGAGTTAATGTAATATTTCTTGGAACTATGTTAATTGAGGGCAACAAAGAATTCCCTGCCTGTGAGATAAGATGTAAGCCAGCTAAGTACAGTGTTAGAGAGGCCAACATATCTATGTAATTTGTCTATAAGGATACTGTGGTCGACTGTGTCAAAAGCAGCACTTAGGTCTAGGAGAACAAGGACGGTGACTTTTTTGTTGTCCAAGTTGATTGATGTCATTTACAACCTTTACCAGAGCCGTTTCTGTGCAGTGGTGGGCCCGAAAACCTGACTGAAATTGTTCAAAAATAGCGTTTGAGGCAAGAAAATCATTTAACTGATTTAAAACTAATTTCTCTAAGATTTTACTTAAAAAGGGAAGGTTAGAGATTGGTCTAAAATTACTAAGGATTGACGAGTCAAGGTTGTTTTTCTTCAGGAGGGGTTTCACCATGGCAGTCTTAAGTGTGGTTGGAAAGACACCTGTCTGTAAGGAATAGTTTACGATTGTTTTAACGTCATCTGATAAACAGCTAAAAATTGTTTTAAAAAAGTTGGTGGGGATAGGATCCAGAGTGCACGTGGAGGGCTTAAGCTGTGATACTATCTTCCTGAGCATTTCAGCGTCAACCAGGACAAAAGACTCTAGGCTTATCTCACCTAATGAGGTGGGTGATTCAAAGATGTCGCTCCTTGGCTGAACAATACCAGACCTGATGGTGGTTATCTTATCCGTAAAGTATGCTGCAAACTCTTCACATCTGGTTGTGGAAAAAAGGTCACCAGAGTTTAAGGGGACAGGGTTAATCAGACGGTCAATTGTTGAGAAGAGGATTTTAGGGTTGTTCTGATTATCACTGATTAGTTTGGAGAAATGGGCTTGTCTAGCTTTCTTAATTGCTCTGTTATACACACTAAGTTGCTCACGGAGAATGTCATAGTGGACATGTAATTTATATTTTCTCCATTTCCTTTCTGCCATACGACAGTTTCTCTTTAACTTAGCAATTTCATCATTTTTCCAGGGGGCTCTCTGTTTGGGCTTTTTTTGTTTGACAGGGGCAACACTGTCAATAGTTCTCATTAATTTATTGTTTAAGTCATTTACTAAATCATCGCATGAAGATGGTAAAATAGCTCCCGGTGTGTTTTCTATGCAGGTTATAAAATTTGAAGGAACCTCAGGGGTAAGACACCGTTTTTTCACAAGACGTTCTTTGTTTTCCAGTGCTGTGGAGGCTATAGCTGAGAAGAATACACAAAAATGATCAGACATAGCCAGGTCAACAATGGAGGTTACATCAACAGTAAGTCCATGTGTTATCACCAAATCTAGGGTGTGGCCATGGCTATGGGTGGGTCCAGTGACATGCCGAGTAAAATCCATATAGTTCAGAATATTTAAAAATTCCACAGCTCTGGAATCTGACTCATTATCTATATGTAAATTAAAATCACCAATGATAATGCATTTACCATGGTTGCTGTGAATAATAGATAGGAGTTCGGCAAAATCTGCTAAAAAGAGGGAGCATTGCTTGGGAGGCCGGTATAGAGTTACTGCCAGCACGGGAGGCTGGCACCTAAGTATAATTGCATGATGCTCAAATGAAGAGAAGTCTCCCAAGGATATGTCCCTACCAGCGAGAGCAGCTGAGTATATAGTTGCAGTCCCACCACCCTTTTTCCCTTGTCTAATTGAGTGGGAGGAACTATAGTTTGGGGGAGAGGCCTCAATAAGAGCGGCTGGACCATCAGTGCTGAGCCAGGTTTCAGTTAAAAACATACAGTCCAGTTTGCGCTCAGAAATGAGGTCATTGACAAGAAATGTCTTATTAGAAAGTGAACGCACATTAAAAAGTGCCATACTCAGCTTCCCTTGGCTGTTGCTTTGAATGTGTTTACTTTTCACAGAGACTGATATTAAGTTTTCCTTATTGGATCTTAGAAATGGTCTATTTACAGTTTTGTCCGTATAACGGTAGGAGATGATAGTATCAATAGAATGCACAGTAGGAGACAGTAGTTCAAAGGAGTTATTTCCTACCGTATAAAAACATGGTATGCCTCACAACAAACAAATCTACACACAAAATCAAGCTCAGTTACAGAAAGGTTACCTGGAGGCTGGATAAAGTAGGGATCAATCAAAAACCAACTCTCCGCAGAGACAGGAGGGAGCTGCAGCACGATCAGGCCAGGAGAGAGATCTCAACTGCTCTCTTCCAGCCCTATATGCCCTGAGTAGATGCACACCAGGTGTGTCTGATTGCCAATTAACCCATTTACCTGGGAACCTGTGAACAGAGGGGCGTGTCCTACAGGCAGGAGTCCACAGGATCTCTCTACCTGTCACATGTAGTTACTTCGATGACCTTTCTATATGCACTTACTGTACGTCGCTTTGGATAAAAGCGTCTGCTAAATGACTAATGTAATGTAATGTAATGTCTCACTTCCAGAAACACATGCATTGACAATTTTGCACTGCAGATGGCAATAGATCAATTATGTTGGATTGGTGATACTCTGTCTGCCACCTTAAAGAAGAAGAAAAGTTGACTATTTCTATGAGAAATGTCGCTGCCCACGCAACCACTAACTTTAAAGTGGGTGGGATCTGAAATAACAAATCTTCCCATATCTATGCCCATAACAAAAAAACAATACCTGATTATTCTTGCATTTCTCTTGGCTATTACTTTACCACCATTTCCACAGAGACTAAATTATTTTATTAGTGCTACCCATACGTGGATTATGGACCGGGCCAGTGGGGCCAGGCCCATAACCCATAAACTTCCGAAGGAGGTTGAACTCCAGGGCCCTCAGTGCACACAGCACAAGCTGACCTCAAGGCCCCTGGGTGCTTATACCGTGAGCTACCCACTAGGGCCCCCCAGTCCCCTCAGCGCTTACAATGTGAGGGCCCCCAGGCCCCTTGGTGTTCAAAATGTGATGAGTTAGAAATGAGTTAGCTAGCTGCCATTTTTGCCAGCTAGCTGCCCTTAGAACCAAATTAGCGTAATTAAAAAGCCAGCTAGTTAACATGCTATCCGCCTGAAACTCAGCTGTCTAACTAGCTAGGTAGCACACAATATTAGTGCTATGAAATATTAGTGCTATTAATTCAAAACATGGGATACTGTGGCAGTGGGAATAAAAACCTAATTGAGAGCTTATTAGCTAGCGGTTTTGTGAAATATCAAAAAAATTTCATACACTAACACATATATAAGTGACACAATCCATATTTAAAGCAACATAATTCTCTCTGTGTCAGGCAGATATATAAGACACATTTATTGGTAGGAAAAGCCACAGACGGATGCCTGTTTAATTGCTTGGTATAGCACAGTAATATATTCAGAGACTTTTAAAATCTTTTTCTAAAACAACAGCCTTTTTAAAGGCGATTTCAACAAACTCTTTTTAGGGCTATTTTCTAACAGCCTTTTTAAAAAGTTACGGTTATTTTCTTTTATGTGCTTTTCTATTTCTTTCTTTTATCTACTCAAAGCTGCCTTTACGTACAAGTAAACTATACTTGATTGTATTTTCCAACAACAGTATTTGAAGGGTGTTGTCATTAATTATATATTAATATATAAATTCAATTATTATTTAATAAGTATTGAGATATGCTATAAATATATTCATATAAATAGCATACTAGTTCTGAAATATAGACCACAAACATTGGAATAAAATAAGATAAGATAAGATAGTACTTTACTGATCCCGAAGAAAATTGATATGCAACAGTTGCAAAATATCATCGATATCCAAAAGGAAAGCCAAAAAAGAAAAGGAGGCAAGAGAGGCAATTTTGCTTCAAAGTGTTCCACTATTGCCAACTTGTTTCAAAAACCCTCTGATAGTAATAATGATGACAGCAGCACTGTTGTCAGCTGTGAGGAAGGAACTAGCACTAGTTCAGTTTCCAGTAATGTTGTCACTCTCCCAGAGCCATCCTTTGAAGGTGAACCCTCAACAGCTAATGGTATACAAGAACCATCAGTCCACTTCAGGAGCAGTTGGGCAGTTCACAAGAATCAAATCAGGAACTACGCCATTCCTGATGCTATGAGGTGACTCTGCATTATGGCAAAGCACTTTCAGTGACATTCTTACGTCAGTGCTTATTGAAAGAGGAGCAGTCCCCTTCCAACCTCTGAACTGTATATTGCCAAATGGGCAGAAGGTTTCTAGACAGTGGCTATTGTACTCACCCTCAACAGGTTGTGTGTACTGTTTTGCATGTAAACTGTTCTCCAGCAAGCTCGGTTGCTTTAGTCAGGGGTTTAAAATGTCGTGTTTTTTTCTGATAAAGTATTTTCTTGGAGACTGGAGCTTGTAGTTTTGAAGAGACTTTATTACAGAGTAGAGTTGGTTCGCGAATCTACTGCCTCTCTCCGGCTTATCCTTTACTTTTATACAGTTTCAATATTCCATAGTCACTTTTTATACAATGCTTTTTGGCCAATACATTCACTGCATGCATTAATATTCCAAAGTATGCATATGTCCAATGCCTTTAGGCTATTTGCCAGCCTTGTTCTGTGCTTTCTAATACACGCCTACTCTGCTACTCCCTCTCATGTTTCCCTCTCTCTTATCATATATTTTAGCTCATACGTTTTAAGCTTTTACAGTAAGAGGTGAGTGAAGGGTGAATTTACGTGAGGGGTGAACTTAAGACACACAGCTGGACACGATTATAAAGCCACACAGTTTCACAATATAGAATAACAAAGATTTTTTCTCATAAAAACTGCAGGCACTTAATCTGCTGTCAGTTTTCCCCGATGTTTTCGTGGCACTTTTAATTTTTCTAACTTTGCCAGTGACAAACTGCCAGGGTGAGCGGACATTTTCCCTTTTAGGCAGAATAAAAAATTTGCTGCGGAGTAGCATGTGCCAAACACATCTCAGCTCATTGTCACTTATATTAATAGAGTCAGACCTTGCCAGACTGCTAGATTTTGACAATCTAGTGGATGATTTTGCGAGGAGGAAGGCAAGAAAGACACCAATATAGGAAAGCAGAGGGGAGGGCTCCAAAAGACATGTGCCCAGGGTTCTCCATGGTGATGCTGAAAATTCTGTAACCGTTGCCAAGGCAAGTATCTATATATTGGCACGCATCTATGTGTCATACAGATTTGCCCTTTGGCCACCCCACAGTTTACTGAGTACTGGAACTTAATGAGATGAAACACTTGTCTTGAAAGGGTTTCTTACAGGCTTAGACAGATGATTTGAAAGGTAAGGTAACCACACTCCTGATAAAGTTTATTTTTTTAATGGATTTGTTGAATGGATGTCAGATCTGGCAAGGACCATGGCAAGAGGGATTTGTTTAAACCTTTGCCAGAGGTTCACGCTTGTTTATTTAGTTTTTGCTGTACTTGAATATGTCCAAGTTAATGCAGGTGTTATCACAGTATCGCTCAAGCAGTATTAGTTTCAGTATGATATTTTATGTATCAAGAATTCAAAACCTTCAGTGTTTTATTATACCTAAGCTCAGAACTGAGAACTATTAATGTCTTCAAACATATACCTGTTTTTTATAATAAATAAATTAACTGTTGTTACATTTATGCAATATTCTCTTTTTTTTCTGTCCAAAGGAAAGCAATATGGCACAAAACATCAGTCAATACACCAATATAAGCGACTCCAGACCTCTTTATTCCAGACCTCTGAATGAGAAGATTCTGATTGTACAGGTACTGGTGGGAGTTTTCCTCTACGTGAACTGCCTCATGATTTGCTGCTTTTTCAAAAAAGAGGCTTTCAGGTCAGACACTCGTTACATTTTGTTTGCGCAGATGTTCTTCATGGACTCCGCTCTCATGCTGCTTACGGACTTGGCCCTGATTGGGAATTACTTCCAGTACCAGATTCCCTGTATTCCCTGCATTATAGCATGTATGGTCATGAGCTGGCTCACCTGTGGCACGCCTCTTACACTCATAGCAATGTGCCTGGAGCGTTATGTGGCCATCTGCATGCCTCTGAGGCATACTGACATCTCAACCACCAGAGTAAGGCTGCTGGGCCTTGTGTTCATCTGGTGCCTTGCCGTAGTGCCGGCTCTGATTTCCCTATTCATGTTAGCCGCCTCTGCCTCTCTCAAATTTTATTCCTCATACCTTGTCTGCAATGTGAATGCTATCTCGATCCACAGCTGGCAGACACATACCAGAGCTGGATTACTTTTATTTTATTTTGGGTTTATGTCTGCTGTCATTGCCTTTACCTACATTAAGATCATGGGAGCTGCCAGAGCAGCCTCCTCAGGTGATAAAAAGGCAACTTCCAAAAGTCTGAGGACTGTGATTCTTCACAGCTTCCAGTTGCTTCTCTGCGTAATTCAATTTGTGTGCCCTTACATTGAGTTAGCTGTTATAAAAATAGATTTTATGCTATTCATCAATGTACGGTACTCCAATTTCGTTGTGTTTCTGATAGCGCCACGCTGTTTGAGTCCACTGATTTACGGTTTAAGGGATGAAAAGTTTTTCCTGGTTTTGCGATACACTGCAGTTTTTGGATTGAACAAACAACAGCTCTATCTTTGCAGACTGTGCCCAGATAATCTGAAAAATTAAAAAAGGTAAAGGAAGGTAAATAAAAACCACAAACCTAACTGTAGTGCTTGTCCATGTGTCCGAAATGGATGTGAACGTTCATCAATGCTCACATAAAGCCCATCTTCTCTGACTGCTGTTACTGGTTCCGCTGTCCTGGACCTTCTGTCCTAAAGCCAAAATTACCACTGTGCTTGCTACTCTTCAGAACTGGCGTTCTGTGCCCCCCTAACTAATGTATCTTGCTCAAGGGTACAATGTTAGTTCCACACCTGGGAATAAAACCTACATCATTGGAATTGCAAGCTCAGTTCTGTCACTGCCAATGGATACCCCTCTTTCAATGATGTTCACAACACAGCTATGTTTTATGTGTTGATGAAAAGTATCATTATTACTCCCATTATTATTAAGTGAAAGACCACCATCCTGGATACAAATGGTGTTGTCTATAAGCACATGTCAGTCCAGAAAAATGTTATTTAAATACAGGTATTTGTTTGTGTTTTCTATTCCATTCAGTTAATCTATTTTATATTTATTTTCATGAGCACGAGGTGCAGTAACTATAAACTCATTTGTAGAATGTAAAGTTGTACGTGTGTTGTGTGTGTTACCTTTGGAACAAAAGCAAATATATCAAGATTTAACCCCCAGTCATATTCTCATATGCATGAAATACTAGAAGAAATAAATATAGATATTATGTTCTGAGATATTAAGGCTTGATGCCATAAACTGTCAATGCAGGTATCAAGGTAATCCTCTCCGGCTTTTACTTATTACTGTAACTAGTAAGTTCTAAATATACTTTAAATTATATGTGTGGTTCACATCAGATCCCAAACCATTGAAAAATGTACAATACACACAATTTATTTAAAAAATTATGAAAAACTGTTAACACACCCAAATCTGTAAAGCATTACTATTTCTTACAAGAATAAAATACAAACTACAATACAAACACCTTTTTATGGGTACAGAGTACTACAGAGTAGTACTTTCTCTCTTTTTAATTTATTTATTTAATAAACATATTCCCAAAATGCTTTTCACACCTATCTATCTCAACAAAAAACATTTTCAACTTGCAAGATCTAGGCCTGCCATTAAAGATATTGCTATCAAAATGAGGCCAAGTTACAACAACAACAAAAAAATGTTTATTTTTATTTATTTTTATTTTATTTTCCGCCAATACCCCCCCCCCCCCCCCTTTTGAATAAAAACATTATTTTTAATTACAATTGTCAACAACAACAAAAAATAGTTAAAACCTCTCTGAGGAAGGGACAGAACCAACTCTATGTTTACACTCCATCAAAGAATATCACAACTCAGGTAATATCCATCCCTCCCCTGTGCTTATAGAGTCCCACACTCTTGCATGCTCTAATTCTTTCCCCATATCTCTAGCAGCAGTGCCTTCTGTAATATAATAGTATTTAATTAAAGTTTTGAACTTGTCTAGTTTTAGCGCCTCTTTGTTTTCAGTCTTAAAAATTCAAATTTCTCCCAAAAGTATAGTAATGTTATCTATCTTTGTGCAGTTATCTTTCAGGTTCCCTAACATAACTGAAGGCAAGCTTACTTCAAAGTGAATGTTGTGAACTATGAACCATTGTTGTATCTCCAGAAGCGAGCAGAATATGGACAGTACCAAAATAAATGGATTCGAGACAACAAACAATATTGGTGGCTCACACAAATTAAACAAGCTTTGTTCCAAAGCGATGCTAACCAATGTTTACTAAATTATTTCAGGTAACTCCTGTGTTTTTAAAAAAAAAATGTGGTCTTTCAAACTTTATTACCTTACACCATGGCTGTTATTCTACAATATTATGCTGTTTAATTTTGTTATAACACCTACAGCAGCTGAGAATAAGCTACCAGAACATGGACTCCCGCTCATTTTCGAAAATGCCAAATTAACTTGCATGTTTAACAAACTTTGTTTGATTATACAATGAAGCATTGTCAAACATCAATTCCATGAGGCTGTTCTAACAGTAGACAGATCACAGGCAATGAATTTTGGCTCGCGAATGAAATGACACCTGAAACACTTGTGTTTGGGTTACCGCTGCTTAGCGCCGGGTGCAAGATACGGCCCTATGTGTCATGTTCAAACCTTTGAGAGAAGTGTGCCATCTGCCACTAGGTGCACTGTTATACTGATTACACCACCCCTGGTTTAACTTGAGGGAGGGGACCTCAATTTACCACTTTAGCAAAGTGGTGCAGTTCCCAAGCCTTTAAGGCACAAATTGTATTACAAAGAGGGTACATGCACAGAGGTTCACTAGTTCAGGAGTGAAACATCTGCTGATGATATCCAATTACCGGTATACAATGGCACCAATTCAGAGGAGCCACCTCAATACACAGATTGTCAGGTTGCACTAGACACAAAATTAGTGATCTTCGACACACTCAGATAAGCAGTTGTATTACACACAGTGATCTTAGGCACCTGCAAATAGACAATTGCGCTAGGCATGCAAATAGTGATAATACACACCTAGATAAGCAATTGTACACAGCACACAAACTGATTATATGCAAACTCAGATGTCACGACCTGGCTCGTAGAGCCATGACAAAATAAGGAGACCACACAGGGAATTCACTGATCAAAATATACATTTATTTAAAGTAACCAAAACACATACAAAATAAAGTAAAACATGAGGCGTAGAAGTCTGTAAGTTATCAGTTGTGTATGCATATGCTTGAATGAGTGAAAAGTATTATAGTGAGTGTTGTAAGACGCAAAAAGACAACCAAACACATACGTGGAGAGAATCAGAGAAACTGGTCATAGGAGACAGCGAGTTAAATAGAGTAGAGTAACCAATCGGCTCCCCAACTCCACCCACCAGCCTACTAATGGTCAGCGGAGCAAGAGAGCCATAACACAGATAAGCTGTTGTATTAAACACACAGGCCGTGACCGAATATGATCCCTGTTCCCTGGCCCCTGTTTACTCAGACCCCTGTCTACTATGCGTCATGTCCCCTCACTTTGCAAGCAGTGTGCGAAAGAAATCCTGCAAGACTTTCCAAACTAGTGAGGAAGTAGTTTGTAATATTTTTATTGAGAATATCAATCAGTTTACATATGACAATGGTTACAAAGTGTAGATTATGAATTAAGATAGAATTAACAACAACAACAAAATAGAGTAGTTTGTAATGATGTCCCACTCTTGTACTACAAGTTATCATTTTTACTTACGGGTTACTTCCTGAAATTGTCAGATGAGTGCACATTTCTGTAGATGAGTGTGCTCCTGAATCCCCTCAACAAAACCCCGGAAATAAGGGTTTCAACCTGGGATTTTAAGTACCACTATTTGTGAGAAAGTTGCCCATTCAAAAACTTGATAAAATTCACTCAAATATGCACCCTCAAAGGGGTGAAGGGATCATATTCGGTCACGGCCACAAAGCAATCTTAGGCACCCTTAAATAAGCAATTGTAGCAAGCACACAGATATCATGCAACTAGAACAGGGACCCACTTACAAACCATTATCACTTTACTGAAATATGTCATGGAACCAAATTGCAGCATCACCAAGTGACAAATAAATGATAAAGCGGTATTGTAACAGCACATCATATTCCATCACTATAGACACATTTTTAATAACCCTAGTAAAAACGTATAAAATAAACAGTAATCGGCACACAATATTGTTAATACATGCACATGTGCCAATTCTTCAAAACTGACCAAATGTCTTACATTAACCTTTTAAAATAGCACATTAATGTTGACACCAACACCCAAGTCACAACTTTTAAAAATGTATTAACCTTTCACGTGTAGTGCACTCTAGCTTTCTGCAGAAATTCGGGATCACGATGGTCAGGAGCAGGAACCAGCGCAACTGCAAACACAACCAATCAGGTGATTTAGGTCTGAATAAAATATCAAAGCTAGTTTACTTATTTGCTACCAGCTAGACCCTGCTGTCTGAAACAACTTCAAATTCCAGCTCGCGCCGCTGGTAGAAAAAGATGCGGCTTGGGTAGTTCGAAAGAATCAAACAAATGAACGGTACTGTATTAACCGGAAGTAGCTACCAAAAACTTGCCACTCCGACTTCGACTCTTCAAACCGAATGGTACGGAGAGAGCCGACTAAAGTGATGTCTTTATAAAGAAAGGCTTTAAAACGACTTGCCATGAGCTATCGTTAGCTTAGCTAAATGTTAAAACGACTTGCCATAAGCTATTTAGCTTGCTAGCTAGCTAACCCAGCATTGCCAAACATGGCAGTGTTGCAAAATCAGACTCGCGAGACAAAGTTAATCCACCTCCCCATCAAAAACACGCCCAAACAAACGGGCGAGTAGGGCGATTGTGAACGTGAGAGGGTGGAATAGCTAAATGAATATCTAAATTGATAAGCTAGTAATGTCTTTGAACAATAGTAGCGCCCAGATTTTTTTTAAAACAACCCAAAAAAAAAATAATGCAACCTGCAACATCAGAAAGGACCAGCTTAAATAGCGTATGTAGGCCTATATAATCAGTCTTGGCAGCTCTGGATTTTGCTTTGCTCCAGGAGGTAGCAAATATGCTACAAAGCATTTCCTGGAGCCAAGTTGAAAAAATCGCAAAAAGTGTGTTTTTTTTGTGGGGATTATCTTGATTAAAAAAACGTGAAAATATTGGGAATCTGCCGAGGGAACACATGCTCAGTAGAAACCTCCGAATTGGCCTAAAAAATACATCTTGACTGTAACACTCTATTAGTTAACTACATTCCCACTGCATTTCCAGCGACCTGGAGATGCACGCGTGGTCCCATCTCCCACCCACTACAGAAGGTTTGAATCTTAAGCAATCTGCCTAGTGGTGAGTGTTTGAAGTACAGTAGACATACAGGGCTGTAGCAGAACTGTTCTTTGCTGATACACCTTGGTGGAGAGCAGGCTGATGTTAGTGTTAGTGCTGATAAATTTAATTTCCTGTCTTTTGAGGCTTTTGGAAAAAGCAAGCATTTCACTTAAATTAATTTCACTTATGATTAATTTCCTTAGTTTATACACTGGGAGGTTTAATTAACAATTGGTATTATGCATATAACCTTCACTGGAAATTATAACCATATGAAATTCAAACATAATTCTAAATCAATTATTAGATCGTAGAGTAGTGCATACATGTTTAAATCATATTTTATATAACACTATGCACATTGGGCTTCATTCATGAAACGATTCTACATATGTGCATACGAGCATGTTTTGTACAAAAAATGTACTCCTGATTCATCAAACCATGCTGAAATGCAGATTTGTTCATATTCACATATGCATATTAATACAATGGTAAACACCTGGAGATATATTCTTAATTGTTTGAGAAAATATCTTTTAAAAATGCATTAAAAAAAGTTTGTAAACATAAAATGTAATATGCACTTTAAGCCAAACCTCACTAGATAAGGAAGGGAGAATAAAATAACATAATTTACAATATGTGAATGTGAAGCTTCAAGGCCCCAAATAAAGAACTGCCCTTTTGAGACCCATGGAAAACGTGAACAGAAATCGACCCTCAGTAAATACAGAAAGCCTAACACTAATAGGACCTGACGCACACATTGACTCCCAACAGAAGAGAATCTTGTTTGGGTTCTGTCATTAAGCCATAAAAGTTACATTTTACTTTTAAAAACAATCCTTTTGCCCTCCTCATTGAAGCTTGACAGAGTCTGCAGGTGAACTCAGACCCACTATAATGCAACACATCACAACTGAGAAACCTTGAACTCACAAAAACATAACGGTGCAATTAGCCAAAGTCTCAGGGGTTGTGTGTTAATATTTTATGCCAGTGTTTTCATTGCAGTTGGGGGGGTATCTAAATTGCCCTCTTGAGCTTTCTGGCAATAACTCCCTCCCTGCATGGCACACACCAGTCTATAGAGCTTGAACTGTTCTGTACCTACAGTATGTTGCAATCTCCTCAGAGATGTGTCATCATTTGGATGATGGCCTTTTACTTATTTGTTGCTTGCAAATGGCTTAATGAGCTGTGCCACAAACCACGATGTGAAGGCTGATTCAGTGTTTGAAACATCAACCAGTACATTTTTTCATCTTGGCACTATATGACTTTTACTAATTTGTTTGGATTAAATAGTAAACGTGTAATAAACATAATGCTATGTTTTCAAAAGTTCTGTTCCAACTTTTTATACAAAGATGTTGGGTGGGGTCATTTGTGGGTTAGCTCTTTAAAATGTGGGTGTTTCTGGTGGCACTTTTTCATACAGACTTTAAACTTTCACTTACCACAGGCTCGAAAATGAGATGGTTCATCACAGATTTTTAATATGTAAG
The DNA here is from genome assembly GCA_022702515.1 of Ilyophis sp. 1 JC-2022. Classification (NCBI taxonomy): domain Eukaryota; kingdom Metazoa; phylum Chordata; class Actinopteri; order Anguilliformes; family Synaphobranchidae; genus Ilyophis; species Ilyophis sp. 1 JC-2022. The sequence continues at coordinate 101,743,393 of CM040402.1, read as the reverse complement.
GATAAAACACTAGTCAATTGGGAGACTCACAAAAGGTGATACAGAAAGTGGCAACATGTTTCTATTGTAATAGTTTTGTGACAGTTAATTTGACCCCAAACATAAAAGGCATGTTAAAATGTCACGATAATATTAGTAAAAAAAAATTATTTAAATTTTCAATATTTCAAAGATTTGATTCAAAAATGTGCACACATGATGGCAGTTACTTATTAAATAATTTAATTATTGTTAAATTATACATTTTGGAAATAATGTCAAAAAAATGTCTCATGAAAACCTTTTGTAATTTTATGTTTGTATAAACACACACATTCACATTTTCTGCATCACTTCAGATCACTTTTCAGATTTGAGATGCATTGGTGGTGGGGTAGTTTAGAGGCCAGCAGAGACTGGGGATATTTTTTTATTCAATCCGCAAAGGGCATAATATTTCAAAACCAAGAAAAACTTATCATCCCTTAAACCATACACAAGTGGACTGAGACACCGTGGGGCAAGAATGAAAATAATGTAGTTAAAGTATCTCAGTTTCCTGAACAGTTGATAATCAGTCTCCATTACTGCCGTCTCTATGAACGGGCTCCACAGCTGAATCAAACAAAGCAACAGCTGGATGGCATGAAGGGCGACTGTTCTAAGACCCTTGGACGCAGATTTCTTATTGTCCACTGAAGCAAGTTTAGCGGCCCCCATTATCTTCACGTACGTGAAGACAATGACACTGGACATGACCAGGAAGTAGAGCTGAGAAATGGCTGACCTGAGGTAACCCTGCCATTTGTGCACGATTAACAACTCCACAGTGCACATCCTGTCAGTCATATAAAAACTCAAAGGGACGGTGGAGATGAAGACTGAGGTCATAATGATGAGCTGTATGGAGCTGAGAGCGTGGATGACGGGGAGGCACCGTATGGCTTTAGACGGAGTAGAGATTTCCGCGTGCCTCAGAGGTATGCAGATAGCCACATAGCGCTCCAAGCTCATAGCCGTGAGCGTCAGAGGTGTAGCAAATATGAGGCAGCTCATGACCATATACAAGCACAGACACAGCCGAACAGGCATCGGGATGCGGAAATAGCTCAGAAGAAGCTGGATGTTTGTCAAAAATAGAAGCAGGCTGTCACAGAATAGAGTGTGCACAAAGAGGATGTAGCGCACATCATTACGGAAGACCTCCTTCTTGAAAAAGGTGACGATCATGAAGCAGTTCACAGAGAGGAAGATCCCCACTAACACCTGTACTATCAGCACCTTCTCATTCACTTGCCGTAATGTGGGGCTACTGCCTATACTGCTGTTCTGTGTCGTTTTTAGCCATGGTGACATTCGGATAATAAAATGAATAACTACAATAATATACATATACATATAAAGAGAAAATCTCACAATTACCATATACCATACTAAGAAGATGATAATATCATATTTTCCTGGACTATTATATTAAATAATCTGTTTTTTTATATAAAAATGAAAACAAAAACTGAGGTTTGACAATGGTTTAATTCCGGTTCACTGTTACAGCATCAATCTCCTTGTTGCTGCCTCAAGTGCAGTCCTGACAAAAGTGTTTTGAACACTGTTATTTTATAGTCTAATGAAACAAATGAATTCTCTGAGGGGTGGTACAGAGTAGTGAACAGATAACAAATCAGATCCACCACCACAGGGTTGCACCTAGGGTTGTAAAGTTCTGGGAAAATGTCCCTTTTTGAGGTAATTTTGGAAATTTTGAGGTATACTGTTAACAATGCTTTTCATACATTCTACGGGAGACAACCTCATTTATCATTCAAGTATACGTTAAAATCTAATAGTAAAGTATGCGTACGGCCAATTTGAGGGAATTTTCTGTATTTATCTAAATGAAAAGTGGGTGTACGGTACGATGAAATCTCACGACAGCTCTTGACCTTGCGTACGCTTTTCCCAGTGGTGAGGCAGCGACATTGCATACAATGAACAGTGAGGGAACAATAGTTGTGCAACCTACAATGAAAACATATAACTTTTGTTCAGAGCATTGCGAAGTCGACAGGTGATAAACAAAAAGGTGCTCTTTTGAAAACAACAGCTTAAAAAAAAAAAAGCTTTAAAACAAGAGTTTGCCTGAAATTAGTAGCTGATCATAAAAATGACAAAATAACGCCCAAGTCATTCCATTTATGAAAATATTGAAAGCAGGTAATGCATCTGGGCAATATTTTAAAATGCACTTGACCTACGCATTGTGGCTGTAGATGTACGTTGTGTAGCCTAATTGGCAAAAATAGTATCTGAATAAGTAGATTTTTAATCACTATTAGTTTAATTGCTATTAGTTTCTCAACACGTGCAGCCTAAATGGAATTAAGCAGAAGCCGGTTCAAATGAGTACATCAGAAAATAGCCTCTGTCTAAGGATTTATTAGAGACAGCCATATGAAAATAATTACGCATCACCAGTCATGTTGTATGCAAGACGCAAACTGTTTTCATATTTTTTTCTCTAAATTCAATCTAGTTTTATTAGCCTAGAACAGGGGTTCCCAAACTTTTCCATGCCAAGGACCCCCAAATAGTTGTAGCCTCTGGCTGGGGCCCCCCTATTGCGAAATGGCTTCTTTTTAAAAAAACTTTTAAATTACACTGGCAAATAAAAAAAAATCTAACATACAGCTTCTTAATACACAACACAATACTTTTGACCCTATTTTGATTCCATAATCGGGCTGTTAGCAGCTCAACGTAACTCTTTAACTGACAGGCAGACGGTTAGTTTTTGGCTGCGATTGAAAGAAGGGCATGGCAAAGACCTAATTTCGCTATGAAAGGATTTATAACTATTTATATCTTATTTTAAACCGGCACAGTAATCTTATGAATTGAATTGAAATACATTTTTTAAATAAATGTAAAAAAAATTATTATTATTATTTTTTTTGCATTTTCCATTTTCCTCTCCCTTCCAATTGGCCCCCCTGGCGCCCCCTGGCGGCCCCCACTTTGAAAACCCCTGGCCTAGAAAACCTAGCAAACATTGCAACCGGTGTGAGAGAATCTTTAAATCTTGACAAATCAAGTCGCAGTCGTGTCTATCACTCCTTCCACGGCCACTTTCCCAGTGATATCCCCCACCCTCTGGAATCCGGGATGCCCTTTTCTCTATCTGTACAGTCCGGCAGAACTTTTTTTGTGAATCGTTATTTTTTCATTCCAAATACATATTAGGTTAAACAAAAATTTTAACTTGACTTACTTGAAGTTGGCTAATTATTTATCCCAACCACAGCAAGCTTCATATTCAGAAAGAGACTCTGGAGAATCTGGACAATCCTCCTCAGATTCAGTTTGTGTGGTGTCATCTTTGATGGGCTCAAAGAGTTTCAGAATTGACTCAACAGCCACCAGCTTCTCAACTCCTTCATTTGTCAGCCTGTTGCACAATGCTGTATGTTCCACCAAACAGGGGCCAGTTCCACTCTGATGCAGCTGATGTTGGAGGGACTTCACACTTAGAGCCCCTTCCACCAGGTTGATGCCTTGATGTGTGTGGCTGCCTTCCAGGTGGCATCAGCACTCTACAGACATTCCTTATTGGAAAATATATCCGAACTTATAATAACTTTCTCCTGATTTAGATTAAGGTGCTGTGCAATGGCAGTGATGCCACCTTATGTCGCAGGAAAGACCTGGGCCTGTTCAGCACATTATTATTATTATAATTTTTAACTTTTTGTGTTTTATTAGCTTTGTTCAAGCCTGAGATTGTTACATTGAGTGGTAATTTGTCCTGGAACTAGGGTTGCCACTATCTATATTGTAACTAAATTGGCTCCTCTTCATGCATCTAGCTACTGTTGCTTTTTAAATTTATTTAAAAAACATTTTGGGGTGGAACAGGTAATTTAGTATAACGAGGGAACTAAATAAGTCTGACAATGGTGTGACTTTCCTGCCATGATGACAAATGATATACAGTGAGCACCATAATTCATTGGACCATGCACGTGCATAGATAGACTTCAAAGAGGGCTTGAGCACCTGCCATTTGGCCTCCTATAGAAAAGTGCCTTTTTTTTGTTTTTTAAATTTAATTAATAAATGTTTTTAAATAAATAAATGAATTCCTGTTTGCGCACAGCCTGCCCTGCCGAACAGATATATTGATTGAATCAAAATATCAGGTCGGAAGATTGGTGCTCCCGGGCGATGCCCTCTACCTCTACCCTCCCTCCTGGTTTCCACCACAGCGGTGAGCAGTGTGTGGGCACCGAGCCTTTCTATGGTGAAAGAACGCACACACGCAAAATTGCATGCATACGCATGCATAGGCAGATAGCGGAGAGGAGATACTCTAGAGCTTTCAGTCTAATACAGTGCACTCCAAAAGTGTTAGCACAGTGACACTTTTTTTGTTGTTGTTTTGGTTCCGTACTCCAGCTAATTTAATTTGAAATGAAACAGTGACTTATGGAATTATAGCTGTATAAAGAAATTACTCATTTGTATTTCACAAAGTTTTGGTTTACGTAATTCACCATTGTAGAATGAATGGCTGGATCAGAAGCCTTTGTCTGTGGACCTACAATAAAGACAATGGAAAAATAATGATATATTGTTATTGCTTCTGCATGTCTGTCTAATTTCAGAATGAATGACCATAGTACAACCATGGATTGTGTACTTCTGCATTAGTCCAATCTGCAATTTCTAATGAAAAAGTATCCTCTTGTTCAACAACATGTTTTTTCTCTGTTAGGATTGCTCACTTTTCAAATCATTTGTGCGCACTTGGCCACAGTCTTCCTCCAGTTTAAAAATAAAAGTAACCAGTCAGGTAACCCGTGTATAGACATCTTCCTCCTCTATTGGAGATCTGAGCACTAAAGCCTCTCCTCTTCCTTGGCTGCTGACTCAGTGGGTTTCCAGGCCTCAAAGGCCCTGGGCCTTCTGATGTGGAGACCCACTGTGACTGAGCCTCTGCACCAGCAGAACAGTAAAACAACAAACAGGTAATAGTTTAATAAATACTGGATGAAACGATGGTAATGGTGGTTTTTTAATGCACAAATTTGTATAAATATGTAATATGCACTCTATGCCAAACCTTGAGAGGGAGGGAGAATGAAAGAACATAATTCACACCAGATGTGAAGCTCATTTTGTAAGGATCTGAGTAATGCCTGTTATTTGTATCTTTATTTTGTATTTATTGTTTATTCTTAGTTTGTATTCTGGCTTGTTTATTTTCCGGGTTTTCTTAGTTGTCTTGTGTCTGCTTGTTTACATTCGATCTGTCACTCCCAGTTTTACGTCTCTGTACTTTTCCGGTGTTTTCATTGGTGTTCGGTTTCCCTCTTGCTTCTTACCTATCTCTGAGCAATTAGATTTACTAATTACCACTAACAGACTAACGATAAGATTAGATCTACTAACTCCACTAACAGACTAATTTGTATATACTTACTAATCATACTAACGGCAGGGGTGTGTGTATAGTTACTAATCTCACTAACATATTAGAGCGCACATTTTTCATGCTGTTCTTTCTCTGCTAATCATTCTCAGCTGCATCTGATCTCCTCTTCCTGTCATCTTACTCTATGCACGATTTCCTGAAACTCCAGGTCATCTGTCATTGTGTATGTTTGGAATCCAGTCCGCGTTTTCCCTAGTTGTCTCTGTGGTTGTTTAATTGTTTCCCAGATGTATTTCATTGTCTCTCGTTTGGAACCCCGCCCCTCACACACCTGATTCCTCTTGTGTCATTAGTTACTTGTGCATTTAAGCCCTTTGTTACTTCCAGTCTGTGTCGGATTGTCGTATTTACTTTTCCTGTGCCTGCTACCTGTTTTTATGCCAGTGATCTGTTTCTGCTTCAGCGATACCCTTTTGAACTACTATTCTTTTGCCTTGCCCTTATCTGTCCAGTTTGCCTTTCCATTTTGACCACGTTTGTATATCGACCATTCTCCTGCCTGATCCTTTTGTACTGCCTGAACTCTGATTCCCTGGTTTGCCGACTTCCTGGATTATCCCTCATTGCCCTATCGCCTGTCGTTCGTTCTGTACCTACCTACCTCTGATCACCTGGCTTGACCCCTGAACGGAATAAAGAACTCCTTGTGCCTAATCCTGTGGTCCGCGTCTGGGTCCTTACCACTACCGCAACGGAGAACGTAACACATTTCTACGGAAGCTGATCGGTATAAAACACAACGACATTTCGGAAAACACACCAACAAGTTATAAAACACAACGACATTTTGGAAAATACACCAGGTTATAAAACACAACGACATTTTGGAAAACAACTGCAAGTCAGAAAACACAACAACATTTCAGAGAACAACTGCAAGTCAGAAAACACAACCCAAAACCCAAAACACTTTACAAAATCACGTTACGGAAAGGGTAGGTACTAGGCCTACATGACGGGATATTGTAGTCTTCTTCTGATTGGACATGCAGTATTTCAAATGAGAGTCTGACAGCGCGAGTGACCAACTAACAACAGTTTCCGTTATCTAACGTGACATTCAAGACAAGCCTATGGAGTTTATTTAGTTCTATAAATAGCGCGCAGACCAGTATTTTTCAGTTTTGAGCTTGTTAAAATGGCATAAAAAGCAGAGTTTTATGAACTCAAAAACAACGAAAAACACTGCATTTTTTCCCGAACCCGTGTGGTTAAGTTCTTCCATCACTTTCCCTTATTAACGCAATGCAGGTTTGGCTCGTTGTCATTTCCCAGATAGCAAGGAAGTATTGAATCAACATTGATATTGGGTTATAAGCATCAGTATCGGTCATCAACCAATTTTCAATGGTCGAATCAACATTCACTTTCTGATGGTAATGGTCACCGATGTATTAGGTTGAAATGGAAACATTGTATCAATGTATCAATAACAACCAAAGTCATCATACTGATGAATAACATCGATTTTTGATCAGATTAATCAGATTCAGGTGCGCTTTCATTTAATTTCATTTTATAGTAGACATGTGTTGAAACACAATTGCATTAATTTTATTCAGCAAGGCAGAGGGACTGGTTAATTGAAAGTAGTGGAACAAAACACCCACACCCAGAACGCATTTAAAATGCAATAAAACAATATATTGTGAATTGAAAACTTATTATGAGTAGAATCAATCCTGGTGCATCGAGCGAAGCACTGCGCCACTGAAATTGAACAATTGTAAAGGAGGTTGTATTGCCTATGGTAGCTAGCCTAATTCTTCTAGAGGAAAAGTTAGATATTTTAAAATCATAATTCATGTATGCTTATCCGATAAGAAGACACTCAATCACTTAATCGAGACGGCAAACATTCAATCACATTTGTTGCAGATAGTAGTCAGGAAATCGATCTAACAGTGCTGCTGCTACTCCTTATAGCCTACTGCGTGACAGGGAGAAAGCACTCAGCAATCTTAATATCAGCAAATGAGCTTTTACATTATGTAGATTGACACTAAACAGTACCTAAACAAAGAATGCAGAGACACATCATTTAATAGGCACGATCTTTCAGCAACATGTAAGATCTGCGGTGAACAGGTCTGGTCTAACCTCGATCATCATTGATTGGGTGGTGGAGCAGCCAGGTGGAGCTTAAACTCATTAACACAATGCTGGTTTACATCGTTGAAAGGCTGAAGTGAATCTATAGGCTCCTAATTGGTGTTGTGGACACATGGCCACTAAAACTAAGCATTAGCCGATGAAGAATTCAAAGACAAAGCAAATGACAACGAGCCAACCCTGCATTGTGTTAATAAGTTCATGGGAAAGTGATGGAAAAACGTAACCACACGGGTTCAGGAAAAAAAAAATTAGCCGCTTTTAAAAAAAAAATTTATGCCATTTTAACAAGCTGAAAACGGCGAAAAATACTGTTCTGTGTACTAATTTCAGAATTCCACGCGTGCTATTTATAGCTAAATAAACTCCATTGGCTTGTCTTGAATGTCACGTTAGATAACGGAAACTGTTGTTGGTTGGAGACTTCAATATCCCGTCTTGCAGGCCTAGTACCTACATTTTCCGTAACGTGTTTGGGTTGTGTTTTCTGACTTGCAGTTGTTTTCCGAAATGTCCTTGTGTTTTATAACTTGTTGGAGTGTTTTGCGAAATGTCGTTTTTCTTAATGAGAGCAGTAATGGGCGCTGCTACCGCACTAAAATTCCGAATAAAACGCCGATAAAAATTAGCAAAACCTAAAAAACGTTGTACCTGTTTTACGGAAGATGGCGTGGGCCAGTTCTTTACAGCGGAAACCTTCTCCGGATCCATCTGTACCTTACCCTCTTTAATAATGAAACCCAAAAATGAAACAGAGCCAGTGTGAAACACGCACTTCTCTGCCTTTACGAATAATTGGGCTTTGAGAAGTGCAGCAAGAACCTGACGAACGTGACCGACATGTGTGGTAATATCGGGCGAAAATATTAAAATATCGTCAAGATACACGAAGACGAATCTCTCCAGCATCTCCCTCAGCACATCGTTAATAAACGCCTGAAACACAGAGGGGGCGCTAGTGAGCCCGAATGGCATGACGCGATATTCGTAGTGGCCGCTGTGCGTGTTAAAAGCGGTCTTCCATTCGTCGCCTTCGCGAATGCGAACGAGGTTATAGGCATTACGTAGGTCCAGTTTAGTGAAAACAGACGCCCCCTGGAGGCGCTCGAAAGCGGAGTTCATAAGAGGAAGGGGGTACCTGTTCTTCACCGTTATGTTATTTAAGGACCTGTAATCAATACAGGGTCTGAGACCTCCGTCTTTCTTTTTAACAAAAAAAAAACCCGCCCCTGCAGGCGAGGTGGAAGGTCTAATAAACCCATTGACCAAAGCCTCCTCAATATATTTACGCATGGCTGCGCTCTCAGGGATGGATAATGAATAAAGAGACCCTCTAGAGGGGGTAGTGCCTGGGTATAGCTCTATAGCGCAGTCATAAGGTCTGTGAGGTGGTACTGAAGTGGAACGTTGTTTGCTAAATGTCTCCGCCAGATCGGCGTACTGTTTAGGGACATTAGCCGGCAGCTGGAATTCGAGTGCCCCTCCCACTTCAACACCCTCAGTGTCCGAGACAGAGTGAATATCCCAATCAATATCTGACTCGGACGTCAACTCCTGCCACGCAGTAGGTCGTTCATCTGTGTAATCCCAGTCTAAACTTTCCTCTCCATTCTCGGAGGGAACATGAGAGGACTGCTGGTTAATAGCGTAATTCTCCTCACTCTCTGAGTCAGACTGTGTATAATCCTCACCCCCTTCTCTCAACAAAAAATGACTGGTGGCATAACAGTGGCGTTTGCATTTGGGACCCCATTTCTGAATAACGGAACCCGCCCCCCCCCAATTAATGTGTGGGTTATGGCGAGTAAGCCAGGAATGACCCAAAACCAGCGGATAAGCTGGGGAATCCACTAAGAAAAATTGAATCTCCTCCGTATGCTTACGAAACGGAACGCGCATGCGTATTGCTGCGGTAACCCGGGAGATAGTGCCAGTGCCTAAGGGCCGGCCATCTAAAGCCGTGACCAGGCGAGGTAGAGACAAAGGGTAGGTGGGAATCTTGTGGGATTTAACCCAGTTGGAATCGAAGAGGCACTCGACTGCCCCGGAGTCAATAAACGCATTGCAGGAAATCTGGCGGTCGTTCCAGCGCAAATACACCAACAGGCAGGTCCGAGGGTAATTTAAATCTAGTCCCGCTAGGCGACTCGGTTCCACTAGCGGGGCTAATCTTTTCCCCCGAAGTTTGGGACAGTGGTCCCTTAAATGGCCCCTCCTTTTACAATACCTACACCGCAATTCACGGGACTTAGTATCCCTTGTTTCGTGCATGGAGGAACTATCAACCTGCATGGACTCCTCCTGTTTAATGGGAGCTACAAAAGGACTGTGAGCAGGTGCTGGCGTATGAGGGGAAGAGTAACGAGGTGGGTGCTGTTTAAAACCCTTATAAGCCTTCTCCTTGTCTCTCTCTCTAAACCGGTTATCCAACCGAATGGCCGTAGATACTAGAGCCCCGAATGTAGCGGGTGGTTCGATACCCGCAATGGCGTCCTTTATAGTTTCCGATAAGGCGTTTAGGAATAGAGCACAGAGAGGCTCATCGGACCACCCTGTTACTCCCGCTAGCGCACGGAAAGTAATGGCGAATGCAGCCACAGTGTCAGTGCCCTGACGAAGATGGGTTAATCGCATGGCAGCCTCCTTGCCAGAAACGTCCTGATCGAACACTGACACCATCTCTGCCATAAGCCGCTCTGTATTGCTAACAATGGGTGAATTAGCCCTGATAAGTGGGTCGGCCCATGCGAGAGCATTACCGGTTAAGAGAGAGAGAATGAAGGCTACTCTGGACTCTTGTGCATGAAACCACGAGGGCTGTACTTTAAAAAAAATTAAACATTGTGTTAAAAACCCCTGACACTCCCCAGAAACTCCATTATACCGCAAGGGGAGTTGGAGTTTAGGCTCCCTAGCTTCAGGTGTAAATGTTGGGGGGGTAGCCTGTATAGATGTTTGTGCAACTGGAGGAAGATCGGACCTGAGAGAGAGAGTAAGGATGTTTTCAACCAGATCTCGTAGCGTTACAGCTTGTAGCTGCATCTGCTCATGTAAGGCCTGCTGTGATTGTTGCAAGGCACGAATACTCTCTCTCTGGTCCGCCAGGGCTGCTTCCTGAGTGGCAATGATCACTTTAAGATGGTCAACTATCGCTGGAAACTCCTCTGTGGCTTCCATGTTCTGTAAGGGATCTCTGTCAGAGACAGAGATGGGAGTGTTGGAGATCCAATTGCAATAGCTGGGCAATCTTAAAGTGTTCCTAAGAACACCACTGGAAACGGACAATGATCCGTAGTGGAGAAACAAAAATAAAAGAACACAAACCTCGCAATGATAACGAGGAGCTCGATAATCGAGCAAAACAAAGAGATAAGCAATAACGCTTATCTAACTCCCGTTTGTGGAGTGAAACAACAAAAACAGAGAAATGAAAAGTCCCCAAAAACTTTGGGTAAGACACTCGTAGGTTTAGAGTAGAGAAACAAAAGAAAACGAAAACCTCTGCTCTGTAATAAGAGCGTATCAACAAGACTGCTTTCTTTCTAATGTTGTACTGCTAACCAGTCCCGCGTTGCTAATCAAAACGGTCGATAGCAATACAACTTCCTATACCCTCTTTTACCGGCTCGAATGTCATGTGAAATAACATGGAAGCAACGAGGAAGTCCGGAAGCGGGGTATAAATAGTGAGCGGAATTAACTGCCAGGTGAACTCACTAATGACAAGGTGAAAGCAAAACCCGTGACGGAACACAGGAAAATCCGATAGATTACCGGTAAACGATAACAACGAATAAAAAGACGTGGAGATAAGGGAAGAAAGGTCAGATCCATGACAGTTGAGGTCCATGGAAAATGTATATAAATACACCCTCAGTAATTAAAGTTAACATTCATAGAACAAGGGAGTTCCTATCCCGGCGTTTTTGGTCGCCGGGTATGGAGAGGGATGCTTGAGAATTTGTTCGGCGTGCTCGGTATGTGCGCGTAACAAGAACTCTCAGGTCCCACCTAAGGGTCTGTTGCGTCCTTTGCCCGTCTCAACACGTCCTTGGAGTCACGTCACCTTGGACTTTATCACCGGGCTACTTGTTTCCCACAGCAACTCTGTGATTCTTGTGTTGTCGTGGACAGGTTTTTTAAGGCGGCTCACTTCATCGCCCTTCCTAAACTACCGTCAGCCCCGGAAACCGCTCGACTGATAGTAGAACACATCTTTAGAGTGCATGGGCTTCCCCACGACTGCCATTCTGCCATTCTTTCTGCACGCAGTTAGGGGCGTCCGTCAGCCTTTCCTCTGGATTCCATCCTGAGACTAACGGACAGACTGAACGGATCAAGTCGCCACCTCGCGTGGGCGGAGTATGCCCATAATATTCTGTGTAATGCATCTACTGGTTTCTCTCCATTCGAGGCGCAGGTGGGGTATCAACCTCCGCTATTTTCCAAATTGGAGAAGGACGTGGAGGTTCCCTCTGCGGTTTCGTTTGTCTGGAATTGCCGGGCCGTTTGGAGGCGGGTCCAGTCTTCTCTCCTGTGTTCGTCAGCGAGACTAAAGATTCGCCACCCAGCTCCCTCCTATCGGGTGGGACAGCGTGTTTGGCTCTCCTCACAGGACCTCCCGTTGCTCGTGGAGTCTCGGAAACTCGCCCCACTCTTTGTGGGTCTGTTTAAGATCATTCGGAAAGTTAAACCGGTCACGGTGCGTTTGCAGTTGCCGCGCTCCATGTGCATTTATCTTACGTTCCATCTTTCCCAATTGAAACCGGTGCTCATTAGCATCCTAGCCCCGGTGGATAAACCACTGCCCCCTTTCCGGATCATGGATCGTACAGTACGGCGCATTTTGACGGAGAGACGCATAGGTAGACGGTTCCAAATTTGTGTAGATTGGGAGGCCTACGGCCTTGAAGAATGTTGCTTGGTTCCCTCTAGGAACATTTTGGACCCAGGCCTCATTCGCTCCATTTGCAGAGCTGGCCCTGGGGGATCATCTGGGGTCGTCCCTTAGAGGGGGGGTTCTGTCATGGTTTTTCAGATCGCTGCCAATTTTCTGTGGAGGTTTCTTTATTTTTCGCCAGGATAGCTTCCTGGTCGGGTTTTCCCTCTCGATAGGTGATTATTTTTTTCACCTGCACCAGGTTTCTGTCTCTATTTAAGCCCGGTTCTTCCTGTTTCCGGTGCTCAATTATCATTACCATTTTTGAGCCCAGTTAAGGTATAGGTTTTGGAGTCTGTTATGCTTTTCACTTAGCAATGCAGTAACCCCCGATGAGGTTTAGAGTTAGTGTTATACTTTCTTCCATTCCTTTTCACCTTTTTTGTTTGCCTTCACCTCACTAAGAAGTTTCTCCGTTCTTTTCTTTTGCACTTCTTAGTTTAACTCTGTCTTTAATGACAGAGATGAGGTGATTTCCTTTTCTCTTCTCCTTTTATACTCGTCTAGCGAGTATCTCGCCTTAGATTTATCAGGGTTGCTTTTTCTTTCTGAAAATGTTTTCCTTCCTTTTTCTGTTTTCCTCTCTCCCCTATTTTGTGGTCTTTCCACTCCCGTGGGAGACTTATTGAATTCCTGTCAGTTGCGGCTGGACCTCCATACCCCTCCCTCACACAGACAGGCATCAGCAAATGGCCAGATACAGACGTTTTCAGATTTGCGCACGGTAGTGTCCGCACTGTAAACATAGCTTTTAATGCGATGTATATGCGATGTATATGCGATGCGGTATATAATACTTCTCTCTGCACTGGTAACAGCAGTGAATGGAAAGATTTCTGCAATGGGATGATATGCTGGTATCATACGATTAGATCTGAGTTTGGACAACCCTGGTTGTTGGCTTCGTCAGCAGCATGGGAATATACAAAACAACTCCCTATAAAGACATTGGACAGAAAACATGCTCACCACACTATATAAAACAGATATCAGCTGTTGCAATGTTACTGAGGGTAGGACTGCTAGATTAAACGGGTCAAGGTAGATAGATATTTTATGCATATTTTGCTCATATCATATTATTCACAGAAAAAAAACATTTATAAGTGGTAGTATGCTGTGGAACTGTGAATTAGTATTTTAATATTTTAAAATAAATTAGATAATTAGCCTCCTTTGAAAGCATGTGGAGTTATTTAATTGTAGCCCACTATTAGATGCTTTCTAATAGTTCACTGTTTATTTACATTGCAAGGCTTTACATTTTAAAAGGTGTGAATAGAATTTTGGAAATATGTATTATATAAAAATATACTGTTTGTAAATACTCTGAAACAATCTTGTGTAATTCTTAATCAATTTTTCTACTTTTCTCCTGTAGACTGCATGTATAAGCCATGGATCAGAACAGCAGCAGTGAGGAGCTGAAAAGAATTAGTAGCAACCCCATGGTGGTGATGGCTAAGATGGCCATAGTGCAGGTGCTGGTGTGGTTCTTTATCTACATCAACATCATCATGCTCTTCACCTTCTTCAGTAAGCAGGCTTTCCGGGGCAATGCACGCTACATACTGTTTGCTCACACCCTTCTTTTGAACTTAATCTTCCTGCTCCTCACAGACCTGGTGGTGCTGCTTACTGGTTTCTATGTGCTGCTACCTATGGGTTCCTGCATCCTTCTCTGCATTGTTATGGAGATCGTTACCAACTGCACACCACTGACCATCACCGCTATGTGCTTAGAGCGCTATGTGGCCATCTGCATGCCGCTGAGGCACGCTAATATCTCCACCACTAGCAGGACTGTGGGTGCCATCGTCATTATCACAGCCTACAGCTCCCTCAGCTCTTTTCTGGACCTGTTAATCCTGATTGTTACGTCCCCTCCAGGATACTTTTCCAAGTCAACCTTGTGCCAGTATGATATCCTGGTGCTGACTGAGTGGCAGCGCTTCATTCGGATTGTTTGGCTTCAAGTAGACTTAGCTGTGATTGTGATTATCATTCTGTTTTGTTATGTTAAAATCATGCTGGCGGCTCGAACTGCCTCTGGAGAAAATAAACAGTCTGTGTCAAAGGGGCGACGCACGCTCCTGCTCCACGCGCTACAGCTCGTTATGTGCATGGCTGAGTTGTTGTGCCCCTACATTGAGAACGTAGTTTGGCAGCGCAATTTTGAACTCTACTTGACAATTCGATACTTCAATTTCGTGGCCATCAGTATTGCCTCCAGGGCTCTGAGTTCAATAATATATGGGCTCCGGGATAAAAAGTTTTTCCTTGCTCTAAAGTATTACACCACCTGCAGGTTTATTCAGAACTTACCAGTTTAAAGACTCTTGTGTGTGAACACAATGGGAGCACTAATGAGTTCGGCAAGGCCTCTTTGCAAGTGTGAATCTTTACAAACTGTAATCTGGGTCAAATATACACTTGAAATACTTGAACTCTTTACATGCCAGTGAAATATAAAACACTTCTGAAGCTCCCTGAAAATTCTCAACGTAAGATGTTACTATGCATTGTGAAAATAAATGCTTTCTTTAAAACAGAAATTTTACTGGTTTCTAAAGGATTAAATTATTTCAAATAATTGTTTGACCCAGGTCTGATTAGATTAATAGTCTATTGCAATATTTTGTCTCATGCCGTAGTCTAGTGGAAATTAGCTGTATTAGTGTGATTTATATTCAGAGGTGAAGAGAATAATTGATCTCAAAAACTTGTCCATTTGTGCTGCAGTTTTTATTTCTAGCATAAACTGTCTAGTAAAATATAAAGCTGTATAGTATTGTATAATTTAATAAACTGTGAAATGTATGAAATGGGAAATCATCCCCCAAGTCAACATTTTTGTTTACCCACTTTTCAAATCGTTCAAGCGCACTTGGCCACAGTTGTACTCCAGTTAAAAAAATTAAGTAGCCAGTCAGGTAACCAGTGTATGGACATCTTTCTCCTCTATTGGAGGTCTGAGCACTAATGCCTCTCTTCTCCTCTGGCTGCTGACTCACTGGGTTTCCAGGCATCACAGGCCTCTCAGGCCCTGGGCCTTCAGATGTGGAGACCCACTGTGACTGAGCCTCTGCACTGACCTCTGCTGCAACAAATGTACATGAATGAGGCATTGAAAAACCATGGAGGAATCTGCAAGGGGTTTGTCTTCATTCAAAGCTCATTCCGTAGCTCTGCATGTCAATGATTTCCAAAAATACTGTATTATTTACTGATATAATACAATTGCTCAGCAGATCAAGAATGTTAATCCAGTAAGCCTAGCACTAATATGACCTGACACATATATTGAATTCCAAGAGATGGGACTCTTGTTGGGGTTCTATTATCAAGCCATAAAAGTTACATTTGACTTTGAATCAAAATCTTTTTGCCCTCCTCATTGATGCTTGACAGAGTATGTAGGTGAACCCAGACCCAGTATAATGTAACACAGAGAAACTTTGAACTCACAAAAACAAAAGAACAATTAGCCAAATGTCTCAGGAGATGTGTGTTAATATTTTATGACTGGAGTGGGGGGGGTCACTCTTAAATTAATCTCTTGAGCTTTCTTGCGACAGCTTACTCTCTGCATGGCACACACAAGTCTGTAGAGCTTATCTACAGTATGTTGCAATCTCCAATGCCATGTTTCATCATATGGTGGTTTATTTGCTGCTTGCAAAACGGCTTAATGAGCTGGACCACAAACCACGATGTGAACGCTTAAAATGTAAGGAATTGAGAAACAATCATTTTTGTGGACTCCCTTGTAATTTCAGAATGAAAAGAAACACAAAGGTTCTCCGGTAAAAAAATGTATTGATAAACTGACAATGCCCTCAGTCTTCTTCTTTCACCACATTCTGTCCAGAGTCAAAATCCTTAATTCTACTGATTGCGAAGGTTTCTCTTCACCGTGATGCCTCATTTTCACAAGTGGGATGGCAAATCCCAAACAAAGGTCTGGCTTTTAAGTGTTTCACTTAGTACCAGAACTGTCTGTGAGAATCCTGCCACCAACCACATCATCAATCAATCTTCTATCCCAAATTACTGAGCTCCAGTATTTCTCTGTGTGGTGGGTTGGCTGCAAGGTGTAAATCCTTTCCTCAATTCATGGCAGAATATTTATGACAGCTTAAAGCCAGTTTACCAACCACTCACAGTTTACTCTCTTTTTCACTCTCACTCACTCATCCTGGTCCTTTCTGTATGGGACACATACTGCAGCCATTTACACACAGGTTATGTGTGATAAATATACCCCAGGAAATAGTTGTGAACTTTTTTGCTGCCATGATGTGGATTTAAATTTTTTCATGAATATAGTGTATACCAGTAAGGGTATATTCTCAAAATAATCAAGTCCCACTTTGTGAGACATATTTATGACCCAAGCTTTGTTACAGATTCATTTGGAGGAATCTGCCATATTACAAATTCAAATGTGCCATTCAATTCACCATAAGGCATTCTCCATAACAACTTTTGATGTCACTAAACTAAACTGTCTTTTTGAGTTCCAATATGTGTGTATCATGGCTGTTTAGAAATTCAGAGCAATAAAGTTTTCTAGCTAGTTACAATGCTGCGTCACCTTCAGTTTTCCCTCCACACAGATCACCCTCTAATTTCCAACCTGGTTCACAAATTTAACAAGGAGTTGCTGTAAAAAAGAATGTGCGCTCAGTCAACCTGCCCTGTAAAAATATAGATTAGAATAACTTTTATTTTTCATGAGGTAACTTCATTTGTAGTTGCCAGTAGTAAAAAAGACATAGACAGTGACCCACAAAACACAAACAAATGTGTTAAATAAAGACATTCAATTGAATCAGATGTTTCACATTACAGTGATGATATGGCTGGAGTGGAATACATTATAAGGATGATTGAGCATCAAATTGAGCATCAAAAGCAGTAACAGTTATTTATCTGCCTTTACTGTCTTGAGATGTCCAGTGTCATTAAGCAGTCTAACAAAGCTGTTTCGGGCTTTTTTGGCTTTCAGGGGCAAGAACCTTAATCTTCGACCTGATGAAAGAGTCTCAAAGAGAGAGTTCAGGGGATGTGATGGAAAGGCGATAATCCTCTTTCCTTTTTTTAATTGTACGCTCCTCATACAGCTGATTCAGTGTTTTTTGTCGTTTCCCTGTGATTTCAGTTAATAAGCCAAATCAAACTGTTAGCCTAAAGGTCAGCACTGACTCAAGGAAGCAGGTGGGAAATGCTTGCAGTACTGACTGGCTCACATTTCCATGACTGACACTTTGCATGCACTCAAAGGTCAGTTTATTGTCTATGATGGCATCCAGATATCTGTACTCCTCCAGTCTTTCAATTGTTTTGGCACAGCTCTGTATGTAAGGGTTGGTGTAAGGTTCAGAGAACCAGATGCGACCGATAAAGAATCTAAAAGCGTATCCAGAAGATACGCCACAAAAGCGGATATAACCGCACCAGGGAATGAATAAAACAAAAGAATGAGAGAAAAACGTCCTCAAAAGGAGGCGAGACTTGAAAATAGCGAGTATAAATAACAAAAAAAACTCACGCTCTAAAACAAAGAGCACACACGAGAGGTAGAAAACCAAAAGAAAGACTCAAGTAAATGGGTAAAGGAAATTTTTAAAAAATCAAACCTGTTACCTAAGCTCTTGTAGCAAAAAAGCTGAACACAAAAGGTAACAGGTCGAGAGAATTAGGACAAAGCAAAAGATTGGAAAGAAAAGAATAAACCAATCTAATCCTAATTATAACCGGACTTGCTGCGTTTCTTATGTGTACAAACCAGAAATGCAGTGACCGAATTCCTATACCTTGACCGACTTTGTTTGTCAAAATAGCAAAGAAATAATCGAAGTGCAGGAAGACGAAAGTACTGAGCTATTTATAACTGGCAGGAAACTCAAAACAAGTGTGAGAAGTAATAGCCGGGTGAGATCCAAACATCGTAACGGAGGCGGAAAAAATCTGATAGAGCGCCCCGATGATGCCAATAAGATTAACGACCGCAGAAACAACCGAGGCTGCCAATAACCATGCCACTGTAGTGTTCCTTACTGAGGGCCCGGGCCATTCAGCTTAGTACAGATCCCTGATAGGATCTTTATTCCTTTCCAGGCATCGCCCAGATTCCTCTTTTGAAATAAATTTTACACCTTCTTCTAATGGCCTCTTTTTGCATCCTTAATTTGTCTGTTCAGCCTGGCCTGAATCAATTTAGACTCAACTCTGTCTCCTGAAGGCTCTCTTTTTTTATTTTATGTTGTTTTAAGCTCCTTTGTTTTCCAGGGCTTATTATTTGAGAACACTTTCACCTTCTTCGATAGAACAATAGTTTCCTCACAAAAATGTATCTAGCCAGTCACTGCCTCTACAGTCTCATCCAGTGCGGCATTCTGTGAGAAAAGCTCCCAAACAGTACATTCAAAAGGAAGTTTTCATTTGGCTTCTGCCAGGAAGTTTTTCTCTCATTCTTTTGTTTTATTCATTCCCTGCTGCGGTTATATCCGCTTTTGTGGCGTATCTTCTGCATACGGTTTTAGATTCTTTATCGGTCGCATCTGGTTCTCCGAACCTTACACCAAGCATTTTAATAAATAATAATAAATTATTTGCCAAGCAAATACCTCACTCAGAGCAATCCTTACCATATATTTAAAAAATGACACTACGGGACACCAATATTACTGGACTTTCATGGCTTCTTGATTGGGTCACGTGGAACAAACATACTGTATATGCTCAATAGATTTACCTCGCTCAAAGCAATCCTAATCCATATATTTTTTGTATATATAAAGCAATCCTTATTATACATACAAAAAATTACAGTATGGGATACCAACATTACTGGACTGTGATGGCTTCTTGATTGGGTCCCGTGTAACAAACACTGTATAACCTCAATGGGCCCTGTTGACTGACTTTCGTAAACAATACAGTAAAATTCAACAGTTCTGTCAGAAAGAGAATCAGGCCCCGCCTCTACATATATATAACAAAAAGCTTTGAACTTCTTTGTCATTTTGCTGAGGATCTGATGTCAAGGATTATTCAAGGTAATATGAAACCAGATTGACATAATGGCTGTTCATAATGGCCTTATATTTTTGTTTAATGCATTTTGCTAATTCGCAGTGAATATGCTGTTATGAAGTTACAATTAATTAATGTGTCAGAGTATGTGAGCGGGAGCGAGCTAGGAGAGGAAACGGACGTAATTTAATTAGAGTGATGAGCACTATTAGGACATTACCACTCCGCAAGCTCCAGTTCGGTCTGGTTTATATATTGTGATAAAAATGGACATCGCATACCACATTAGTTTAGTTTATAAAATATACATTTATTAATTGTTTTGTTAGCCTATATAGAGAGTTGAAGTTGTTTTAATGACCTGTTGACAATTTCTGTACACAGAGAATACACACATTGACAGCATTCTCACTATCAACTAACAAAACGTATGTGTTTATTGTGTTGTCATGGACAGGTTTTTTAAGGTGGCTCACTTCATCGCCCTTCCTAAACTACCGTCAGCCCCGGAAACCGCTCGACTGATAGTAGAACACATCTTTAGAGTGCATGGGCTTCCCCACGACATTGTTTCGGATCGCGGTCCTCAGTTCACGGCAAGGTTCTGGCATTCTTTCTGCACGCAGTTAGGGGCGTCCGTCAGCCTTTCCTCTGGATTCCATCCTGAGACTAACAGACAGACTGAACGGATCAAGTCGCCACCACGCGTTGGCGGAGTATGCCCATAATACTCTGCGTAATGCATCTACTGGTTTCTCTCCATTCGAGGCGCAGGTGGGGTATCATCTGTTTTGTTATTGGAGAAGGATGTGGAGGTGCCCTCTGCGGTTTCATTTGTCTGGAATTGCCGGGCCGTTTGGAGGCGGGTCCAGTCTTCTCTCCTGTGTTCGTCAGCGAGACTAAAGATTCGCCACCCAGCTCCCTCCTATCGGGTGGGACAGCGGGTTTGGCTCTCCTCACAGGACCTCCCGTTGCACGTGGAGTCTCGGAAACTCGCCCCACTCTTTGTGGGTCTGTTTAAGATCATTCGGAAAGTTAAACCGGTCACGGTGCATTTGCAGTTGCCACGCTCCATGTGCATTCATCCTACGTTCCATCTTTCCCAATTGAAACCGGTGCTTATTTGCGTCCTAGCCCCGGTGGATAAACCACCGCCCCCTTCCCGGATCATGGATGGTGGTCCGGCATATACAGTACGGCGCATTTTGACAGAGAGACGCATAGGTAGACGGTTCCAAATTCTTGTAGATTGGGAGGGCTTACGGCCCTGAAGAATGTTGCTTGGTTCCCTCTAGGAACATTTTGGACCCAGACCTCATTCGCTTCTTTTGCAGAGCTGGCCCTGGGGGATCGTCTGGGGTCGTCCCTTAGAGGGGGGGTTCTGTCATGGTTTTTCAGATCGCTGCCAATTTTCTGCAGAGGTTTCTTTATTTTTTGCCAGGATAGCTTCCTGGTCGGGTTTTCCCTCTCGACAGGTGATTATTTTTTTCACCTACGCCAGGTTTCTGTCTCTATTTAAGCCCGGTTCATCCTGTTTCCGGTGCTCAATTATCATTGCCATTTTCGAGCCCAGTTAAGGTATAGGTTTTGGAGTCTGTTATGCTTTTCACTAAGCAACGCAGTAAACCCCGCTTAGGTTTAGAGTTAGTGTTATACTTTCTTCCATTCCTTTTCACCTTTGTTGTTTGCCTTCACCTCACTAAGAAGTTTCTCCGTTCTTTTCTTTTGCACTTCTTAGTTTAACTCTGTCTTTAATTGCAGAGATGAGGTGATTTCCTTTTCTCTTCTCCTTTTCTACTCGTCTTGCGAGTATCTCGCCTTAGTTTTATCAGGGTTGCTTTTTCTTTCTGAAAATATTTTCCTTCCTTTTTCTGTTTTCCTCTCTCCCATATTTTGTGGTCTTTCCACTCCCATGGGAGACTTATTGAATTCCTGTCAGTTGCGGCTGGACCTCCATACCCCTCCCTCACACAGACAGGCATCAGCAAATGGCCAGATACAGACGTTTTCAGATTTGCGCACGGTAGTGTCCGCACTGTAAACATAGCTTTTAATGCGATGTATTAAAACTTACTTCTCTCTGCACTGGTAACAGCAGTGAATGGAAAGATTTCTGCAATGGGATGATGGTATCATACGATTAGATCTGAGTTTGGACAACCCTGGTTGTTGGCTTCGTCAGCAGCATGGGAATATACAAAACAACTCCCTCTAAAGACATTGGACAGAAAACATGCTCACCACACTATATAAAACAGATATCAGCTGTTGCAATGTTACTGAGGGTAGGACTGCTAGATTAAACGGGTCAAGGTAGACAGATATTTTATGCATATTTTGCTCAGATCATATTATTCACAGAAAAAAAACATTTATAAGTGGTAGTATGCTGTGGAACTGTGAATTAGTATTTTAATATTTGAAAATAAATTAGATAATTAGCCTCCTTTGAAAGCATGTGGAGTTATTTAATTGTAGCCCACTATTAGACGCTTTATAATAGTTCACTGTTTATTTACATTGCAAGGCTTTACATTTTAACAGGTGTGAATAGAATTTTGGAAATATGTATTATATAAAAATATACTGTTTGTAAATACAAAATCATGTGTAATTCTTCATCCATTTTTCTACTTTTCTCCAGTAGACTGCATGTATAAGCCATGGATCAGAACAGCAGCAGTGAGGAGCTGAAATTAATTAGTAGCAACCCCATGGTGGTGATGGCTAAGATAGCCATAGTGCAGGTGCTGGTGTGGTTCTTTATCTACATCAACATCATCATGCTCTTCACCTTCTTCAGTAAGCAGGCTTTCCGGGGCAATGCACGCTACATACTGTTTGCTCACACCCTTCTTTTGAACTTAATCTTCCTGCTCATCACAGACCTGGTGGTGCTGCTTACTGGTTTCTATGTGCTGCTACCTATAGGTCCCTGCATCCTTCTCTGCATTGTCATGGTGAGCGTTAGCCATTGCACACCACTGACCATCACCGCTATGTGCTTAGAGCGCTATGTGGCCATCTGCATGCCGTTGAGGCACGCTAATATCTTTACCACTAGCAGGACTGTGGGTGCCATCGTCATTATCTCAGCCTACAGCTCCGTCAGCCCTTTTCTGCAACTGTTAATCCTGATTGTTACGTCCCCTCCAGGATACTTTTCCAAGTCAACCTTGTGCCAGTATGATATCCTGATGCTGACTGAGTGGCATCGCTTAATTCGAATTGTCTGGCTTCAAGTAGACTTAGCTGTGATTGTGATTATCATTCTGTTTTGTTATGTTAAAATCATGCTGGCGGCTCGAACTGCCTCTGGAGAAAATAAACAGTCTGTGTCAAAGGGGCGACGCACGCTCCTGCTCCACGCGCTACAGCTCGTTCTGTGCATGGCTGAGTTGTTGAGCCCCTACATTGAGAACGTAGTTTTGCAGCGCAATTTTGAACTCTACTTGACAATTCGATACTTCAATTTCGTGGCCATCAGTATTGCCTCCAGGGCTCTGAGTTCAATAATATATGGGCTCCGGGATAAAAAGTTTTTCCTTGCTCTAAAGTATTACACCACCTGCAGGTTTATTCAGAACAGAGCAGTTTAAAGACTCTTGTGTGTGAACACAATGGGAGCACTAATGAGTTCGGCAAGGCCTCTTTGTAAGTGTGAATCTTTACAAACTGTAATCTGGGTCAAATATACACTTGAAATACTTGAACTCTTTACATGCCAGTGAAATATAAAACACTTCTGAAGATCCCTGAAAATTCTCAATGTAAGATGTTACTATGCATTGTGAAAATAAATGTGCACTTTATAACAGAAATTTTACTGGTGTCTAAAGGATTAAATTATTTCAAATAATTGTTTGACCCAGGTCTGATTAGATTAATAGTCTATTGCAATATTTTGTCTAATGCCGTAGTCTAGTGAAAATTAGCTGTATTCGTGTGATTTATATTCAGAGGTGAAGAGAATAATTGATCTCAAAAACTTGTCCATTTGTGCTGCAGTTTTTATTTCTAGCATAAACTGTCTAGTAAAATATAAAGCTGTATAGTATTGTATAATTTAATAAACTGTGAAATGTATGAAATGGGAAATCATCCCCCAAGTCAACATTTTTGTTTACCCACTTTTCAAATCGTTCGAGCGCACTTGGCCACAGTTGTACTCCAGTTAAAAAAATTAAGTAGCCAGTCAGGTAACCAGTGTATGGACATCTTTCTCCTCTATTGGAGGTCTGAGCACTAATGCCTCTCTTCTCCTCTGGCTGCTGACTCACTGGGTTTCCAGGCATCACAGGCCTCTCAGGCCCTGGGCCTTCAGATGTGGAGACCCACTGTGACTGAGCCTCTGCACTGACCTCTGCTGCTACAAATGTACATGAATGAGGCATTGAAAAACCATGGAGGAATATGCAAGGGGTTTGTCTTCATTCAAAGCTCATTCCGTAGCTCTGCATGTCAATGATTTCCAAAAATACTGTATTATTTACTGATATAATACAATTGCTCAGCAGATCAAGAATGTTAATCCAGTAAGCCTAGCACTAATATGACCTGACACATATATTGAATTCCAAGAGATGGGACTCTTGTTGGGGTTCTATTATCAAGCCATAAAAGTTACATTTGACTTTGAATCAAAATCTTTTTGCCCTCCTCATTGATGCTTGACAGAGTATGTAGGTGAACCCAGACCCAGTATAATGTAACACAGAGAAACTTTGAACTCACAAAAACAAAAGAACAATTAGCCAAATGTCTCAGGAGATGTGTGTTAATATTTTATGACTGGAGTGGGGGGGGGGTTCACTCTTAAATTAATCTCTTGAGCTTTCTTGCGATAGCTTACTCTCTGCATGGCACACACAAGTCTGTAGAGCTTATCTACAGTATGTTGCAATCTCCTATGCCGTGTTTCATCATATGGTGGTTTATTTGCTGCTTGCAAAACGGCTTAATGAGCTGGACCACAAACCACGATGTGAACGCTTAAAATGTAAGGAATTGAGAAACAATATTTTTTGTGGACTCCCTTGTAATTTCAGAATGAAAAGAAACACAAAGGTTCTCCGGTAAAATAATGTATTGATAAACTGACAATGCCCTCATTCTTCTGTCACCACATTCTGTCCACAGTCAAAATTCTTAATTCTACTGATTGCGAAGGTTTCTCTTCACCGTGATGCCTCATTTTCACAAGTGGGATGGCAAATCCCAAACAAAGGTCTGGCTTTTAAGTGTTTCACTTAGTACCAGAACTGTCTGTGAGAATCCTGCCACCAACCACATCATCAATCAATCTTCTATCCCAAATTACTGAGCTCCAGTATTTCTCTGTGTGGTGGGTTGGCTGCAGGGTGTAAATCCTTTCCTAAATTCATGGCAGAATATTTATGACAGCTTAAAGCCAGTTTACCAACCACTCACAGTTTACTCTCTCTCTTTCACTCTCACTCTCACTCACTCGTCCTGGTCCTTTCTGTACGGGACACATACTGCAGCCATTTACACACAGGTTATGTG
This sequence comes from Ilyophis sp. 1 JC-2022, assembly GCA_022702515.1. Classification (NCBI taxonomy): domain Eukaryota; kingdom Metazoa; phylum Chordata; class Actinopteri; order Anguilliformes; family Synaphobranchidae; genus Ilyophis; species Ilyophis sp. 1 JC-2022. The sequence continues at coordinate 101,718,305 of CM040402.1, read as the reverse complement.
TGATAAATATACCCCAGGAAATAGTTGTGAACTTTCTTGCTGCCATGATGTGGATTTAAATTTTTTCATGAATATAGTGTATACCAGTAAGGGTATATTTTCAAAATAATCAAGTCCCACTTTGTGAGACATATTTATGACCCAAGCTTTGTTACATATTCATTTGGAGGAATCTGCCATATTACAAATTCAAATGTGCCATTCAATTCACCATAAGGCATTCTCCATAACAACTTTTGATGTCACTAAACTAAACTGTCTTTTTGAGTTCCAATATGTGTGTATCATGGCTGTTTAGAAATTCAGAGCAATAAAGTTTTCTAGCTAGTTACAATGCTGCGTCACCTTCAGTTTTCCCTCCACACAGATCACCCTCTAATTTCCAACCTGGTTCACAAATTTAACAAGGAGTTGCTGTAAAAAAGAATGTGCGCTCAGTCAACCTGCCCTGTAAAAATATAGATTAGAATAACTTTTATTTTTCATGAGGTAACTTCATTTGTAGTTGCCAGTAGTAAAAAAGACATAGACAGTGACCCACAAAACACAAACAAATGTGTTAAATAAAGACATTCAATTGAATCAGATGTTTCACATTACAGTGATGATATGACTGGAGTGGAATACATTATAAGGATTATTGAGCATCAAATTGAGCATCAAAAGCAATAACAGTTATTTATCTGCCTTTACTGTCTTGAGATGTCCAGTGTCATTAAGCAGTCTAACAAAGCTGTTTCGGGATTTTTTGGCTTTCAGGGGCAAGAACCTTAATCTTCGACCTGATGAAAGAGTCTCAAAGAGAGGGTTCAGGGGATGTGATGGAAAGGCGATAATCCTCTTTCCTTTTTTTAATTGTACGCTCCTCATACAGCTGATTCAGTGTTTTTTGTCGTTTCCCTGTGATTTCAGTTAATGAGCCAAATCAAACTGTTAGCCTAAAGGTCAGCACTGACTCAAGGAAGCAGGTGGGAAATGCTTGCAGTACTGACTGGCTCACATTTCCAGAGAAAATAGAGCCATGACTGACACTTTGCATGTACTCAAAGGTCAGTTTATTATCTATGATGGCACCCAGATATCTGTACTCCTCCAGTCTTTCAACTGTTTTGGCACCGCTCTGTATGTAAGGGTTGGTGTAAGGTTCGGAGAACCAGACGCGACCGATAAAGAATCTAAAAGCGTATCCAGAAGATACGCCACAAAAGCGGATATAACCGCACCAGTGAATGAATAAAACAAAAGAATGAGAGAAAAACTTTCTCAAATGGAGGCGAGACTTGAAAATAGCGAGTATAAATAACAAAAAAACCTCACGCTCTAAAACAAAGCACACACGAGAGGTAGAAAACCAAAAGAAAGACTCAAGTAAATGGGTAAAGGAATTTTTAAAAAAAATCAAACCTGTTACCTAAGCTCTTGTAGCAAAAAAGCTGAACACAAAAGGTAACAGGTCGAGAGAATTAGGACAAAGCAAAAGATTGGAAAGAAAATAATAAATCAATCTAATCCTAATTATCACCGGACTTGCTGCGTTTCTTATGTGTACAAACCAGAAATGCAGTGACCGAATTCCTATACCTTGACCGACTTTGTTTGTCAAAATAGCAAAGACAATATTGAAGTGCAGGAAGACGAAAGTACTGAGCTATTTATAACTGGCAGGAAACTCAAAACAAGTGTGAGAAGTAATAGCCGGGTGAGATCCAAACACCGTAACGGAAGCGGAAAAAATCTGATAGAGCGCCCCGATGATGCCAATAAGAATAACGACCACAGAAACAACCGAGGCTGCCAATAACCATGCCACTGTAGTGTTCCTTACTGAGGGCCCGGGCCATTCAGCTTAGTACACATCCCTGATAGGATCTTTATTCCTTTCCAGGCATCGCCCAGATTCCCAGATTTTACATCTTCTTCTAATGGCCTCTTTTTGCATCCTTAATTTGTCTGTTCAGCCTGGCCTGAATCAATTTAGACTCAACTCGGTCTCCTGAAGGCTCTCTTTTTTATTTAATGTTGTTTTAAGCTCCTTTATTATCCAGGGCTTATTATTTGAGAACACTTTCACTTTCTTCGATAGAACAATAGTTTCCTCACAAAAATGTATCTAGCCAGTCACTGCCTCTACAGTCTCATCCAGTGCGGCATTCTGTGAGAAAAGCTCCCAAACAGTACATTCAAAACAGTCTTTGAGAGTCTCAGAAACATCATCATTCCACTGTTTAACAGTTTTATAGACAACTCCTTCCCTCTGTAATTTTGTTTTATAGGATGGAATTGTAGGGGTTCTCTGTGCCAGAGACACAGAGGAAATATTGGAGGTCCAGTTGCGACAGATACGGACTCTTTAAGTGTTCAACGAACACCACTGAAACGGACAATAATCCGTAGTGGAGAGGGAGAATAATGAGAACACAAAATAACCTCACGAAAAAGGCGAGGAACTCGATATGCGAGCAAAACTGAAATAAGCAGACACGCTTATCTAACTCCGTTTGTGGAGCGAACTAACAAAGACAAATAAAACTATTAAGATCCCTTTCACTGGGACCAAAGCAGTTAGAGCGCTCGAAGAACAAAGGAAATAAGCGGACACGCTTATCTAACAACGTTTGTGGAGCGAACGAACAAAGAAAATAAAACTATTAATATCCCTTTAACTGGGATCAGAGCAGTTAGAGCGCTCGTAAAAGAACAAAGGAAATAAGCGGACACGCTTATCTAACAACGTTTGTGGAGCGAACGAACAAAGAAAATAAAACTATTAATATCCCTTTAACTGGGATCAGAGCAGTTAGAGCGCTCATAAAAGAACAAAGGAAATAAGCGGACACGCTTATCTAACAACGTTTGTGGAGCGAACGAACAAAGAAAATAAAACTATTAAGATCCCTTTCACTGGGACCAAAGCCGTTAGAGCGCTCGTAGAAGAACAAAGGAAATAAGCAGACACGCTTATCTTACTCCCGTTTGTGGAGCGAAACGAAAGGAAACCGAGAATTCAAAAGACCCTAACTTCTTGGGTAAGAGCACTCGTAAGTCAGAGTGTAAAACGAAATAAACCAGAAAGCCACTGCTCTGAATTGAGAGCGAAAAGAAACTTGCTCTCTTTCTAAACCCTTTCTTTCTAAACCCTTTCTTTTTGAACTAGCTCTCTAACTAATACTCCTGAACCCCTCCTCCCGACGGCAACAGACTGGCGGAAGAACAGTGAAATTTACACTGGGAACCCCACTGATGGATAACAGGACCGGCCCCCCCCCCCCAATTAATATGAGGATTATGGTGGGCAAGCCAAGAATGACCCAAGACCAGCGGATAAACTGGGGACTCAATTACAAAAAACTGAATCTCCTCCATATGATCCTGATGCGGAACGCTCATGCGTATGGTGGAGGTAACGCGGGAAATGATGCCTGTGCCTACCGGGCAGCCGTTCAGAGCCGTAACAAGGTGAGGATGAGGCAGAGGATGGGTGGGAATTTTGTGGGACTTGGCCAAATCGGCATCGATAAGGCACTCAACTGCCCCGGAGTCAATAAAAGCGTTGCAATGGAACTGGCAATCGTTCCAGCGTAAATTGACTGGCAGGAGGGTCCGAGGGTACTTGAACTGCAGTCCCCCTAGGCAACTTGGTTCCTCTAGCAAGGCCCCTTTTTTACCTGACAGCTTGGGACACTGTTCCTTTAAGTGACCCCGCCCCTTACAGTACCTACACCACAAGTCACGGGACATAGCTAAACTTGTTGCGCGCATGGAGGACCCATCAACCTGCATGGGCTCGTCCAGCTCAATAGGAGATAGTGAAGGGGTTTGAGACACCGCTGGCGTGGCGGAAGAAAGGTAATTAGCTGGGCGATACCTAAAACCTTTAGAACCCCTCTCTTTCTCTCTCTAAAACGGTTGTCTAACCAAATGGCGGTGGACACCAGGGCACCGAACATAGCGGGTGGTTCGAGACCCGCGAGAGCGTCTTTTACGGGTTCCGACAGGGCGTTTATAAACAGTGCCCTAAGAGGCTCATCGGCCCATCCTGTCACCCCTGCAAGAGCACGAAAAGCAATAGCAAAAGCGGCCACGGTGTCAGAGCCCTGACGAAGACGGGTCAACCGCATGGCGGCCTCATTGCCAAAAACGTCCTGATCAAAAACTGACACCATCTCTGCCATAAGCCCATCTGTGTTCTCCATGATAGGTGAATTAGCCCTGATTAGTGGGTCAGCCCATGCAAGAGCATTCCCGGTTAGGAGTGAGAGAATGAATGCTACCCGGGACTCTTGCGCATAGAAGCGGGAGGGCTGAATTAAAAAAAAAATTAGGCACTGAGTTAAAAACCCCTGACACTTTCCCGACTCCCCGCTATACCGCAGCGGGAGCTGAAGTTTAGGCTCTCTAGCGTCAGGTGGAGGTGGGGGAGGAATGGGATGTGTGGGTGCTTGTGCAACTGAGGGTGGGTTGGTCCTGAGAGAGAGAGTTCGGAGACTCTCCGCTAGATCCTGCAGAGCGACCGCCTGAAAGCGTATCTGCTCGTGCAGAGTCTGTTGAGAGACTAGAAGAGCTCGAATACTCTCTCCCTGAGAGGCAAGGGCTGCCTCCTGAGTTATTAGAACCCTGTGAAGAATCGGATCTATCGCTGGCCCCTCCCCTTTGGCTTCCATGTTCTGTAGGGGTTCTCTGTGCCAGAGACACAGAGGAAATATTGGAGTTCCAGTTGCGACAGATACGGACTCTTTAAGTGTTCAACGAACACCACTGAAACGGACAATAATCCGTAGTGGAGAGGGAGAATAATGAGAACACAAAATAACCTCACGAAAAAGGCGAGGAACTCGATATGCGAGCAAAACTGAAATAAGCAGACACGCTTATCTAACTCCGTTTGTGGAGCGAACTAACAAAGACAAATAAAACTATTAATATCCCTTTAACTGGGATCAGAGCAGTTAGAGCGCTCATAAAAGAACAAAGGAAATAAGCGGACACGCTTATCTAACAACGTTTGTGGAGCGAACGAACAAAGAAAATAAAACTATTAATATCCCTTTAACTGGGATCAGAGCAGTTAGAGCGCTCGTAAAAGAACAAAGGAAATAAGCGGACACGCTTATCTAACAACGTTTGTGGAGCGAACGAACAAAGAAAATAAAACTATTAAGATCCCTTTCACTGGGACCAAAGCCGTTAGAGCGCTCGTAGAAGAACAAAGGAAATAAGCAGACACGCTTATCTTACTCCTGTTTGTGGAGCGAAACGAAAGGAAACCGAGAATTCAAAAGACCCTAACTTCTTGGGTAAGAGCACTCGTAAGTCAGAGTGTAAAACGAAAGAAACCAGAAAGCCTCTGCTCTGAAATGAGAACGAAAAGAAACTTGCTTTCTTTCTAAACCCTTTCTTTTTAAACTAGCTCTCTAACTAATTTCCTTTACCTCTTTACCGGCTCGAATGTTAAGTGGAATAACATGGAAGCAACGAGAGAGGCTGGAAGCGGGGTATAAATAGTGAGCGGAAATAAATGTCAGGTGAACTCACTAATGATGAGGCGAAAGCAAAACCCGTAGTGGAACACAGGAAAATCCGATAGATTACCGGTAAACGACAAAAAAGAATAACGAGAACGTGGAGATAAGGGAAGGAAGGCAAGATCCATGACAGGAATGAGGTGAATAGCACTGTGATCCGCTGTACGTGGTAGTGGCTTTTAAAAATATATATTATTAATATTAATATTATTAATGAATAATAATAAATTATTTGCCAGCAAATACCTCACTCAGAGCAATCCTTGCCATATATTAAAAAAATGACACTACGGGACATCAATATTACTGGACTTTCATGGCTTCTTGATTGGGTCCCGTGTAACAAACATACTGTATATGCTCAATAGGCTCTGTTGACTGACTTACCTCACTCAAAGCAATCCCAATCCATATATTTTTTGTATATATAAAGCAATCCTTATTATACATACAAAAAATTACAGTATGGGATACCAACATTACTGGACTGTGATGGCTTCTTGATTGGGTCCCGTGTAACAAACACTGTATAACCTCAATGGGCCCTGTTGACTGACTTTCGTAAACAATACAGTAATATTCAACAGTTCTGTCAGAAAGAGAATCAGGCCCCGCCTCTACATATATATAACAAAAAGCTTTGGACTCCTTTGTCATTTTTCTGAGGATCTGATGTCAAGGATTATTCAAGGTAATATGAAACCAGATTGACATAATGGCTGTTCATAATGGCCTTATATTTTTTGTTTAATGCATTTTGCTCATTCGCAGTGAATATGCTGTTATTAAGTTACAATTAATTCTGCATTTGATAACCATTGATATGAATTCATGTAGGATGCTTTTCCTGAACAATCTTTTAGTACTTTTGTGATATTGCACTTCTAATAAGAAACTCAATTCAACTTATGTTCTTGTATGGTCGACGATCTGAGCTGATCGAGACCATTTTTTAAGTTGTGAATACATGTATGACTCTGAAATCTGATAATAAAACCCTTGGTGCAGCATGGATTTTAATTTCCAATTTTGAAGAAAAGAAATAAAAACTAAGCAAAATTGAAAAATAAGGGACGAGGCTTTCTATATCAGAGCTTATTTATATTTTTACTATATTGCCTATGAATGGCTTTTGTTTGTAACATGTAACCCATACTGCTACAGAAGCTATAACAAAATGAATGCAGTGTCACAAACACATATTACAAATTGAGAGCTTGTATTACTTAATATTGTATAATTCATAATTGCGCTTTAACTGAAGAGCTAATAAAATGTTAAAATATATTCTGTTTTATAATTTATACGTATCTTTACCTTGAAGCATCTTTCAGCAAAAATTGTCAAGACAATTGTAATTTTTTGAGTGAAATAATTCTGGGTATCAATATGTGATTATTTCCCTAAAATTGTTTTTCCTCTCCATGACAAAGAACAGCAGTAGTGGAGAGCTGTGTGAAGTGTGAGAATTACTGCATTAGTCACAATTAATATTTGTTCTTTTTCCACTTTTCTCCAGTAGACTGCAGGTATATGAGCCATGGATCAGAACAGCAGCAGTGAGGAGCTGATTCTAATTGCTAGCGACCGCACGGTGTTGAGGATGAGGATGGGCATAGTGCAGGTGCTGGTGTGGTTCTTCATCTACATTGACTGCTTCATGCTTTTTGCCTTCTTCAGTAAGCAGGCTTTCCGGAGCAACACACGCTACATCCTGTTTGCTCATGTCCTGCTGGTGGACTCTGTACTCCTGCTGCTCACAGACCTGGTTGTGCTGCTTTCTTATTTATATTTGCTGCTTCCAGTGGGTCACTGTGTCGTGCTCTGCATTGTCATGGGGATCTGCATTAAAAACACGCCCTACACCATCACCGCTATGTGCCTGGAGCGATACGTGGCCATCTGCATGCCGCTTAGACATGCCAGCATTTCCACCATTGGCAGGACCATGGCTGTCATCGCTATCATCTGGGTGTTCAGCTCTCTCAGGGTTATCATGAATCTCGTTATCCTCATTGTCACAGCCCCACCAGGCTACTTTGCTAAGCCCACCTCATGCTACTACCAGGTCATGCTGGTGACTGAGTGGCACAACCTCATTCATGTTGTCTTTAATCAGATGGAGTTTGGTATTATTTTGGTGATCATACTGTTCTGCTACACCAAGATCATGCAGGCAGCTCAGGCTGCCTCTGGAGAAAATAAACAGTCTGTGTCAAAGGGGCGACGCACGCTCCTTCTCCACGCGCTACAGCTCGTTCTGTGCATGGCTGACCTGTGGTTACCCTTAATATTGACTGTTGTTAAGAAGGAAAATCAACACATGTTCCTAGCCGTCCGATTCTTCAATTTCATTGCTTTTACCATTGTCTCAAGGGCCTTGAGTCCCCTTATCTATGGGTTTAGAGATAAAAAATTTCGTCTTGTCCTCAAATATTACATGAGCTGCAAGGTCTAGCACGTTTCTGGAGAAAACTAGCAGCTTATGTTCAATGTGTAACAGAAAAAATCACAGAAAAAATACTTCCTTGTGCATTTGTATATTGACCCAAACGGATTCAACAAAAAATGGGGGAAATTTTATATGTTTGGATGAGTTTTTATAAAGAGGTGAAATTTATAAAATGTGACCTAAATTGCAGTTTGTATCTTCTAGTTCCAATATTTTTTTAATATGTTTTGCATTTCATCTAAAGAAACATTTGTGAGAATGCTATTCCCCCTACGTTTCAAAATTACAATTCAGCAAACCTGTAACTTCTAACTTTTTTAAAGCCAAAGAGCACAGTTTGATCAGTTGTGCACAAACACAACAAAAATTATCTCCCAAGCTACATATAGATGTATCTCTCAATCCCTTAAAATACAAAAGGTTACACATTATTCAGATAAAGAGTAATAAAATGGTATACATAATCAAATATAACTCATAACATTATACCAATACCAAATACCAGATTGGAGGAAATAGTGCCATCTGCTGATCACAGTCAGGGAAAATGTTTTAGTTCAGCTCAGTATTGAGGTAGAAGTGAATGTGTCTTTACACTTATCGCTCATTTTTACAATAAACTGTAATATCTGACAACTGGGCATTTTAATATACTCACCTGAAGGGATTACCTGAATTTGAACATCTTATGTATTTTCGTTTTGTGTGTACCCTTTTGCTCAATTGATTTATGATGGTATCCCGGTATCCCCCGGTATCCAGTTATTATGTAACTGTCATGGTTTCTCAGCCTGCTCTTCTCTTGTTGGCCACTTCCCTGGGGAGCGCTCGTGTAGCATCTCTTCCTTTTGTTTTTATTGTCCGTTTTGTGTTTTTGGGTTTTCTTTCTGGTCAGTGTGTTCTCCTGTTCCGTATTTCCTTTCATTATTTAAACCTCGCGTCGCCTTTGTTTGACGCTTCCATATTGCCATTGATTTGACAAGGAAAGCCGGTATTCACGGTGTAGGACTGACAGTTTGTTACGACCGTATATCTTCAACTTGTTGTCGCTACACGGGACTTGTTTTCGGGTGTCAAAACGTTTATTAGAAACTTAGAATAGGTTATTCTTCACCTTTTGTCTGTCCCTTAGCGGAACCTCTGTCTCCCTCCTAGATAGATTGTCTTCGCCATCTTCTTTTCTTCTTGTTTGTGTTTTTCAGCTCCCTCTTTGTGAGCTATAGGACTTTTTTGTTTGTTATTGTCTTAATCTCTAAGGTTAGAGTCTTTTGCCCAATACGGATCGCTTTGAGTTTGGTAGCAGAATCTCTTTTTGTTACGAGAGTTTATTATTTTCTCTGATTGTATTAATTCCCTGTTTGCAAGTTTTCCCCCCGCCTTGTGGCGTTCATTAAGAGCACTTTAAGAACCCCTATTGTCGCGCTTGGTCCTTCGTTCTGTACGCTACCCCTGACGGTAACATTGAGAACTTTTTAATAATATCAAATAATTGTAAGTAAGTGCACACAGGGATATTGTGACAATACATTTATGCACTTGTGTGTCATTCTTATTGAACATTGTGAATGGTAGCATACTTGTGGTCATTTTCAGAATGTAATTAAGTAATAAAGAAGACAAATTGCAACCTAATCTTGCTGTTGATGTGTGCAGATCAATATACAAGTTTTAAAATATTTTTGAGACCTGAAACCTTTTATTTTCAGCATGTTAGCATTTAAAATATGATGCTATTTCAGTGAAGACTCATGTATTTTCTGTTGTTGATAGTACTGTTCACTTAAGGAGTGGAATACAATTCAAGTGCAAAATAAATGTTATATATGAAGTTCTATCTAAATTAAATACTGCATATCTCTGTATAGAGTACTGAAGTGACTACATCACACTGGTTTCGGAAGTGACTTTCCCGATTCATTTAGACCATAGACATTAACGAAAACTTACTTTTAAACAATTTATAGTGATTATGTCTTACCATCAATTCGCCAATAATGGGCGAATTAACAAGGTGGTATGCACTGCCAATAATGTCCAGACGAGATGATGATATCTGATTGGTCGAGAACCACCCGTGCATTGCAGTAATGGATATGTATTCCATTAAAGAGGACTACAAACAGAACTACAATCATTAATCCATTACTTTAAAAAATAAAAATTGAAACATGTGATGTGTATGGTCTATATCCTTATACCACACAGGCTAATCCAGGAACGTTTCTATGCTCATTCTATAAATCAGATTTAAAAAAATAGTTGATAGTCTCGGAAGCCCGTTCTATCTGTCATAGAACCAGAAATAATATGCACATCATGCCAAATCTTTTTAGGAAAAGAGAATGAAAGAACATCATTTACAATATGTGAAGCTCATTTCCATAGCAAAGTAAAAAAAATGAAAAAGTGACTGGCCTGTTGAGGCCCATGGAAAACATATACAGAAATCTACCCTCAGTAAATTCAGTAAGCCTAGACTGCTCAATGGAGCTTTCTGCCAACAATTATCTCTCTGCATGGCACTACAGAGCTGGAAGTGTGTGGTACCTACAGTATGCTGCAATTTCTTCAGTCGTGTTTCATCATGTGGTGGTTTTCGTATTTACTGCTTGCAAATGATTTAATGAACTGGACCACAAACCAGAATATAAAGGCCTAAAATGTAAGGATTTGAGATTTTTTTTTTGGTGTGCACTCCCATGTAATTTCAGAATGAAAATAAACACAAAAGTGCGCAGATAAAATAATGTGTCAATAAGCAGACAATGCCCTCTGTCTCCATCACCACATTTTGTCCTGTGTTGTATAAAATTAGTCTGACTGTGACAGTCAAGACTCTTAATCCTACAGAATGCGAGTCTGAAAAGCCTCTTTTAGGTTTCTCTTCATTGTGAGGACTCTCTTACCAAATTGGGACAGAAAATCTCAAACAAATATCTGGCTGTTAAGTGTTTCAGGGGTGCGTCCCAATACTCGAAAAATGCACCTCCCTTCCTCCACTATCACTCCTCTACTCCGTACCCCGGAAACGGATCTTTGTGTTTTAATCTAATGTCGCTGATTACTTCATTAATGGTTACATATTAATTAATGTCTCGACGCAAACCGCAATGTCAGGTACATTGTATACTGTACATACGAAACGTTCAGACAGTTTTGCATACTTCCGGGTAAAAGAGAAGTGGTAGTGGGGGAGTGGAGGAAGTGAGGTGGGGAGTGAAGAATATTGAGACGCAGCCCAGAACTGTTTGTGAGAATCCTGCCACCAATCACATCATCAATCAGCCTTCTATCCCACATTACTGAGCTCTAGTATTTCCCTGCCTGGCCGGTTTACTGCAGGACCCCACAGCTCCTACAAATGAGTCCAAAGGAACTCAGGGGGTGCGTCCTAATATTTTTCACTCCCCACCTCCATTCCCCCACTACTACTCCTCTCCTACCCGGAAGTATGCCGCCCCGAAACTGCCTTTCGTTTTGAGTACCATTATTTGCATGTTCAGTATACAATGTACCTGACATTGCGGTTTGCGTCGAGACATTAATTAATATGTAACCATTAATACGTAATTAAGATCAGCAACATTAGATTAAAACACAAAGATCCGTTTCTGGGGCACGGAGTAGAGGAGTGGTAGTGGAGAAGGAAACTTTTTTCCACTATTGGGGCGCACCCAGGAACAGTGCAGCTGCTCATTTCACTGGAGCTGTTTGAGTGATGCAATGAGGGACAGCTGCGCCTCATTCACTAAATACCAGCTGCAGTCAGTTTCCATGTTTTCCTAGTTAGGTAGTTTAGTCAAGGTGGAGTCTGAAAAGGTGCATTTTCAGACCACGACGGAAAACAGACAGTGTTTGAGCTGAGTGCAGCGGAGTGGGGAGTTCATTCCACCACTGGGGAGCTAGGGTGGAAAAGCTCCACAGTCGGGACGATCTAGAGCCATTAACACGGAGGGAGGGAAGTGCAAGTCGCCCTGCAGCAGGCAGATGTGGTAAACATACCACAGGAAATAGTTGTGAACCATAACTTCATAATGCCACCCTAATGCATTCTCCATAACAACTTTTGATGTCACTAAACACCAAACTAAACTGTCTCTTTGAGTTACAATATGTGTGTATCATGGCTGTTTAGAAATTCAGAGTATTTTTGTTAGCTAGCTACAATGCTGTGTCACCTTCTGAGTGCCCTCCACACAGATCACCCTCTAATGTCCAACTTGGTTCACAAATTTAAGTCGTGGTTAGAGTGGCATTGCCACCAAAATGTATTAAATATGGGCACAGAGAATTCAGTATGCAGCACAACAAAGTCTTGGCAGTTTGAGATTATAACTGAAAGTTATACATTGAGGCACCCAAGACACTGTCCACACAATTAGGTAATGTTAACAGCTATGTAGTGGGGGTTTAACAGGGTGTTGCTGTAAAAGAGCCTGCACGCTCGTTCAGTCTACCTAACGCGCTCAGTCTACCTACCGCGCTCAGTCTACCTACCGCGCTCAGTCTACCTACACTGTATGAATACAGGTTCGTAAATAATCAAAAAGTAATTTGCCAAGCAATTACCTCACTCAAAGCAATCTTAATCCATATATATTTTTGTATGTATAAAGCAATCCTTATTATACATACAAAAAATTACAGTCTGGGATATCAACATTACTGGACTGTGATGGCTTCTTAATTGGATCCCGTGTAACAAACACTGTATAACCTCAATGGGCCCTGTTGACTGACTTTAGTAAACAATACAGTCATATTCAACAGTTCCGTCAGAAAGAGAATCAGGCCCCGCCTCTATATATATATAACAAAAAGCTTTGAACTTCTTTGTCATTTTGCTGAGGACCTGATGTCAAGGATTATTCAAGGTAATATGAAACCAGAATGGAATAATAGTTCATAATTGCCTTATATTTCTTTTTTAATGCATTTCGCTGATTGAATGTGCTGTTTAAATATCATGCATAAGATGAAGTTACAATTAATTCTGAAGTAATGCATTTAATAACCATTGCGATCAATTCATTTAGGATACTTTTCATTAACAATTGTTTGGTACTTTTGTGGTACTGAGCTGATCGAGACCATGTGGTAGTCATAGTTGCGAATATCTGTATCACTGTGAAATCTGATCATAAAAGCTTGAGGTGCAGCATGGATTTTCATTTCCAATTTGAAGAAAATAAATAAAAACCAAACTAGGCTTTCTGTATCAGAGCTTATTTACATTTTGGCAATATTGCCTATGAATGGCTCTTGTTTGTAACATATAACCCATACTGTTACAGAAGCTATAACAAAATGAATGTAGTGTCACATAAACCAATTACAAACTAAGAACGTGTATGATTTAATATTGTATAATATTCATAATTATCTTTAGCTGAATCTTTGAGCTAATAAAATGTAAAAATATATAATTCATACATATGTTTACCTTGAAACATCTTTCAGGGGAAATTGTCAACACAATTTTAATTCCTTGAGTGAAAGAATTCTGGATATTAATATGTGATAGTGGAGAGTTGTGTGAAGTGTGAGAAGTACTGCATTAGTGACAATTAACATTTACTTTTTTTCTGCAGGTATATGAGCCATGGATCAGAACAGCAGCAGTGAGGAGCTGATTCTAATTGCTAGCGACCCCAAGGTGGTGAGGATGAGGGTGGCCATAGTGCAGGTGCTGGTGTGGTTCTTCATCTACATCAATATCATCATGCTCTTCACCTTCTTCAGTAAGCAGGCTTTCCGGAGCAACGCACGCTACATCCTGTTTGCTCATGTCCTGCTGGTGGACTCTGTACTCCTGCTGCTCACAGACCTGATTGTGCTGCTTTCCTATTTATATTTGCTGCTTCCAGTGGGTCACTGCGTCGTGCTCTGCATTGTCATGGGGATCTGCATTAAAAACACGCCCTACACCATCACCGCTATGTGCCTGGAGCGATACGTGGCCATCTGCATGCCGCTTAGACATGCCAGCATTTCCACCATCGGCAGGACCATGGCTGTCATCGCTATCATCTGGGTATTCAGCTCCCTCAGGGTTATCATGGATCTCATTATCCTCATTGTCACAGCCCCACAAGGCTACTTTGCTAAGCCCACCTCATGCTACTACCAGGTCATGCTGGTGACTGAGTGGCACAACCTCATTCATGTTGTCTTTAATCAAATGGACTTTGGTATTATTTTGGTGATCATACTGTTCTGCTACACCAAGATCATGCAGGCAGCTCAGGCTGCCTCTGGAGAAAATAAACAGTCTGTGTCAAAGGGGCGACGCACGCTCCTTCTCCACGCGCTACAGCTCATTCTGTGCATGGCTGACCTGTGGTGTCCCTATATATTGGCGGTTGTTACGAAGGAAAATCAACACATGTACCTACCCGTCCGATTTTTCAATTTCATTGCTTTTACCATTGTCTCAAGAGCCTTGAGTCCCCTTATCTATGGGTTTAGGGATAAAAAGTTTTGCCTTGCCCTCAAATATTACATGAGCTGCAAGGTCTAGCACGTTTCAAGAGAAAACTAGCAGCTTATGTTCAATGTGTAACAGAGAAAACCACAGAAAAAATACTTCCTTGTGCATTTGTATATTGACTCCAAAAGGATTCAACAAAAATAGGACAATTTGATATGTTTGGATGAGTTTTAATGAAGAAGAACAATTAGTAAAATGTGACTTAAATTGCAGTTTGTTACAGCCTTTGTATCTTCTAGTTCCAATATTTTTAAATATTTTTTGCATTTCATCTAAAGAAACATTTGTGAGGATGTTGTTCCCGCTACATTTCAAAATTACAATTCAGCAAACCTGTAACTTTTAACTACTGTTGTGTACAAGCTGCTTGATAATCTCCCAAACTACATATCAATTTATCTCAATCTCTTAAAATACAAAAAATCACACATTATTCAAATAAAATGTAATGCAATTGTATACATAAACACAAATAACTCTATTTAAATTCTTTAATTTTCTTGTGAATTTATTAATGTAGTTTTTCCCCATGTAACATTGAGAACTTTTTTAATAATAACAAGTAATTGTAAGTAAGTCCACACAGAGATATTGTGACAATACATTTATGCACTTGTGTGTCATTCTAATCAAATATTCTGAACTCAATGGTAGCATACCAGTAGAATGGTAATTTGCAGAATGTAATTAAATAATAAAAAAGACATATTGCAACTTAATTTAGCTGTTAATGTATGCAGATAAATGTTTTTGTGCACCTGAGAACCTTTTTTGGATTATATTGTCAGCATGTTAGCATTTCGACACTGTTGACCATAACATATTGCTACAAAGGCTGGAAAAATTGGTTGACCTGTTTGGCTCTGTTCTAAATTGGTTTACGACCTATCTGCGGGAAATACATTTCTTTGCGTCCATTCGTGACTTCTCATCACAAAAAAGGGCTGGATTCCCACAAGGTTCAATCCTTGGGCCATTATTATTTAATCTGTACATGCTTCCACTTACACATGTTATACAAAAACAAGATATCCCACCATAACTATGCAGATGATTTACAACTCTACAACTCTTTTTTATCCGATGACCTAGGTCCCTTAGAGTCCGTATTTAAATGCATCGAAGACATTAACATGTGGATGTCACTTAACTTTACAATTGAATAATTATAAAACAGAGATTCTTCAATTTTGTGCAAAGGCTCAAAAACAGAAAACAGTATTTTCAAAGGAAATGTGAAGCTAGAAATCTTGGTGTCATTTTAGATACTGATCTAAATTTGAACAACCACATCAACTATGTTACAAGAACAGCTTTCTATCACCTTAAAAACATTTCAGAAATTCTAAATCTGATTCTGAGAAACGAGTTCATGCCTTAATTACAAGTAGATTAGACTCCTGTAATTGCCTTTTTACTGGCCTTCCTAAAAAAGACACATGACAGCTGATTCAAAAAGCTGCTGCAAGAGTTCTCACGGGTACTAAAAAGACAGACCACATTTCTCCATTTCTTCAATCTCTACACTGGCTCTCTGTTTACATGAGAATTAATTTCAAGATTCTACTTCTGGTATAATGGCCTTGCACCACAGTATATAAAAGACATGCTTGTCAGCTACAAACCATGTAGAACTCTCAGGTCCTCAGGCAGCGGCTTCTTATCCATTCCTAAAACAAATTTGAAAGCTAGAGAATCTGCGTTCTGCTTCTATGCAGCAAGCAAGTGGAATGCTCTGACTGCATACCTGGATTATGGACCGGGCTAGTGGGGCCAGTGCCACGTGGCCTCGGACTGCCAGGGGGCCTCCAAGCCTCAGGCCAAGCGCGGTGTGTTGGCCAAGACTTCCGAAGGAAGTTGAACGCCAGGGCCCTCAGTGCGCACAGCGCAAGCTGACCACTAGGCCCCAGGGTGCTAATAGCGTGAGCTAACCACTAGGGCCCCCAAGACCCCTCAGCGCTTACAATGTGAGGGTCCCCAGACCCCTTGGTGTTTAAAATGTAAGCTGACCACTAGGGCCCCTGGGCCCCTCAGCGCTTACAGTGTGAGGGCCCCCAGGCCCCATGGCATTTAAAAAGTGAGCTGACCACTAGGGCCCCTAGGCCCCTGGTTCTTAAATTGTGATCTGAACAATAGGGTATCCGGGTGCTTACAGTGTGAGTTGACCACTAGGGCCCCCAGCGCCCTTGATGCATACATCGAGCGTAACACCTGGGCCCCTTGGTACATACAGTGCATGCTTAAAACGACAATCTCTCAGAGAGTACAGTGCTTCTGTACAACTGAGCCACTGGTGTGCATGCTACAATATGCTGTGGCATGATACAATATTCACCAACAAGTCAGTTAATTCTGCATAACAGGATAGTTTGAAAGGCGTCATATTATGGCAAGCCGCAAGCTGTTCGTTGTTTGACTTACCGTAACTAGCTATCCCTTTATTTTAGCTAGCTGCCCCTTTTCCCTAGCTAGCTGTCTATATGATTCAGCTTTTTAACAGAAATTAGTTAGCTCGCTGCCATGTTTGCCAGCTAGCTACCCTTACAACCAAATTAGCTGCACTAAAAAGCTAGCTAGTTAACTAGTTATCAGCCTAAAACTCAGCTGTCTAACTAGTTAGGTTAGTTAAGTTAGTTAGGTGCCATTTGTTCGTGGGTCATCTGTGTGAAAGGGGTATAAGATAAAAGGGTAGCTAGCTACAATGGGTTGAATAAATGTTAAAACAGCATGCCATAGTCATGATGCTTAAATAAAAGCTACTAGCTAGCTAACTATTAGTGCTATTAGTTCAAAACTACTATTAGTTCAAAACATGGGATGCTATGGCCGTGAGAATAAAAACCTCATTGAGAGCTTATTAGCTAGCGGTTTTGTGAAACATAAAAAAAATATTCCAAAAGCTATATTTTTTTCATACACTAACGCATATATAAGAGATCCAATCCATACTTAAAGATTAAGGAAAACCCCATTAATTTTTTCCATAGACCGTTTAGATCCACGGAAGTAGATAATGCTAACATGCAAATTGTCAACAGCTTTAACAAGGTCTTTTTCCCCCTCCCCACTGATAGGGTGTGGCCTATGTGCATAGTCTCCACCAAGTCATTTAACTGACTTATCAGAAACCATTGTTGGTTGTTCAGCTAATGAAAAAAAAGAATTTTTTTGAATTTCAAGCAACATAATTCTCTCTGTGTCAGGCAGGTATATAAGACATTTATTGGTAGGAAAAGCCACAGACAGATGCCTGTTTTCTTGCTTGGTATGCCACAGTAATATATTCAGAGACTTTTTTCATCTTTTTCTAAAACAATGGATTATGGTCCCGTGAGGCCCCTGGGGGGATATTAGTGTCTTTCTTGCCTTCCTCCTCGCAAAATCATCCACTAGATCATCAAAATCTAGCTGTCTGACAAGGTCTGACTCTATTGACATAAGTGACAATGAGCTGAGACGTGTTTGGCACATGCTACTCCGCGGCCTGAACGCGAAAATGTCTGCTCACCCATGTGGACCAATTTACGTTCATATTCCGGTTTGTTAACAGGAGCGGGAATGTGCTGGAGCTATTCCTGGGCTTTGAGCCAATTGAGATCCACACTGGTAAAAGTTTAGAAGACTATGTGACTTTGATGGTGGAGGGCCTTGGGTTGGACCTCTCAAACTGTAGAGGTCAGTCATATGACAATGCAAGCAACATGCCAGGAAAATACAATGGGCTACAGGCCCACCTGAAACAAAAATCCCTTTGATAGAGTATATGCCTTGCGCATCGCATTCACTTAACTTGGTTAACACCTTAGACGGCAGTAGCCCAGAGGCTGTTTTTTAACATGTTGTTTAACATGCTGCAGTCACTGTATACATTTTGCTCTTCATCTACACACCGATGGGGGGAAGTTTTTCGGAAGATAGATGTCAAACTGACATTAAATTCGCTGTCCAATACTCGGTAGAGTCAACCAAAGCACTGTGGAGGAATTACACCCACATTAGAGTGGCCTTCGGTGGTATGTGCAATTAAGATAAGGAGAAAAGAGATACTCAAATTGAAACCGCTATGTGCTAAATTGGAAACCTTAGAGATGGTGTTCATGGCACTTTTCTGGGACGTCATACTTGACCAGTTCCACGCTACAAGCATGTAGCTACAGAAAAGTGACATTAACATCTCTGTAGCAGCACCGCTTTTGTCTTTGTTGAAGGATTTTGTGGCGGGACAGCGAGACCATTTTGAGGCTTTTGATAGAGCAAATGTGACAGATGTCTTTCAGTCATATAAACACGATCTTCAGCGAAAGACAAAATGCAAAACATTTGCAGATGAGAGCTCAGAGCCAGGTGTGACACTTGAGGGGAGGGAGAAAATCCCTCAAGAAATTATTATTTTTAACAAAACCACGTGTGCCACAAGTATTGACACTTTTTAAAGTTGATCAGAGTGTATAGAAACTTTCAAGCAGAAATCAATGACTTTCTGTTTCACTGGGGTATAAATATGAGGTGACACAGAGGCCATATTCCCTTATTCATACATCAACATGGGAAAGATAAGAGAACACACAAATCAAATGAGGGAAAAGTGTGTTGAGCTTCATGAGTCATATATAGCTACTCACCTGAAAATTCTCATATCCCATACCCAAGTTTATTTTGCTCCCATGCTGTCATGGTTTTCGCCTATCTTCCCTCTGTTGCTACGGTTTTCTCATCCATTTTTTCTTTATTTTCAGTCTATTGAATTTTTGCGCGTTCCGTTTTGGAGTTTTCATTTTTCTCGCTAATTTTCCCTATTTCTTCTTCTCTCTGCTACTGGGAGAATGAGAGGTTTATTCTGATTTATTTTATTTTCACCTATTTATCGGGCGTTATAGACTACGTTCTGAAGGTGATTCTTTGTTTTTCTTTCTCTCTAGCTTTGCTTCTGCATTTCTGTTTTGAGAGTCTCTTTACCTTACCATTCGACTCGTTTCTATGAGCTACACCAGGTTTTGTGGGTGTTTTATTATTTTGGCTACTGCCAGGGAGTTTTTCGTCCCTTGTTTTCGTTTCTACTATTTCGGGTACCTAGACTCCTTTAGTGGTCCTCGCTTCTGTGAGTGACTTGTTCCGTATCGTGTTTTGTTTAGTCGCAGTTGACTCATCAGTTCTACCAAACTCTCACACAAGGACCGAGGAGGATGGTAAGAGAGGCAAAAAAATCCCCAAGGATCACTGTTGGAGAATTACAGAAAAAGTAGCATCTTGGGGTCATCAAAACTACCATTAGATGTCACCTCCATGCCAACAAATTATTTGGAAGGCATGTCAGACAAAAGCCTTTCTTGTAATTTCACCAAGAATAAAACAACATAATTCACACCATATGTGAAGCTCATTTCCATAGCAAAAATGTTCCAACAAGTGGTGGTTGGAATTTCATTCTAATTTCAGAATGAAAATAAACACAAAGGTACTCAGATGAAATAATGTATCAATAAACTGACAATGCCCTCAGTCCGTCTCCATCACCACATTCTGCCTTATGTTGTAAAACAATTAGTCTGACTGCAGTGTATTTGAAATATATTTTTATATATTTACAATATACTGCAGTATATTCTTTTTCCATAAGGGTGTGGCCCTCAACACAATTAATTATACTAATCGTGGGTCTGAAAGGCCTCTTTTCAGGTTTTTCTTACTTGTTCAGAAAAGCAGATGAACTCTAACACAAGGATTGGGTTTATTTCAGTCCTTGCATGCTGGAGCACATGTCCACAGATAAACCTTGTTTGCGCAACAAAAGATCAAATGATAAATGTGCCTCGGGGGTGGCCTGTTAACTCATGAAATGTACGTGTTTTTGACTAAGCTAGTGGAATGGAGACTCTGGAGCTTTCAGGGAAATATCCTGTCCCTACACAATATCATGCCCATCCATAGAGATGGAAGGGTCATTACACTCTGTAGAGTTACAGAATAAAAACACTAGAGTAGTATATTTAGTAAAAAAAAGAAAGTTGTGGTTGATTTTGAATGTGGAGCTAAAGATTAGAGTGCTTAGCCAGTAATAACATTGGCGATGCTGAGCAGCAGTCACATTTGGATGAAACATGTATCAGATCCGGTGTGTCTTGGAAGGGCAGAAGTGACCTATAGTAGACGACTTTCCGAAAAGACAGAGGAAATCTTTTGGTTCTTATAAAAGTTTATATGAAAGTAGTCTTCTACCGGATTTAACAGAAGTCTGAGCTTTACACAATCATGTGACAGCAATACTTGAGTGCTTAACAGGGGATGGTCATATGAAAAATAAAGTTTTAGCCTGCTGAATATGTTGCAGAGACCTCTACCCAGAACTACAACAAAATAGTATAAGACAACCAGTTTAAACTGCTGAAAACATATTTGGCAAAAATAAACTAATTTCATATATAATCTTATAGTTGGAAAGAGGTCAAAAGTAATGTAATTCCCCCTAGCAATGGAAGATGAAATGCTACTTCTCATTTGTGTTCAATAGTAGAAAATGTTCTTTAGGCTAGATATATATTCCATCACAGCCTTCCAATTGCAGGCTGCTGGGTCTTGTCCTCATCTGTAGCCTCGCCACAGTGTTCATATTACACGCCCTTATGCACAAGCATATCTAGAGCACCAATGTGAGCAGGTGTTTGGCTCATTTTTCCACGCTTCTTTGCACAGATAGACTAACCCTCTTGTCCATCTCCAGGATCACACCAAGAATCATTACAGTTTGTAAAAATTTAGTCCAACCCTGACAAAGATTATAAGCAAAGTGTCATTTAAAAGTTACAGGGAAAGATAACACTTCCCCACCGGCTAGCTCTGCAAAACAAATGTTTAATTGTATGTTTAATTGTCAGAGCGAAGAAGTCCATGTTAATTTTTTACTAGTTTGTATATAAATTATCCCCTAAAGCACACTAAAAGTATGGTTAATGGCTGAGATTTGTGGAGAGGACAAGTGCCAGAATATGTAGGTCGTGCCTGAATAATAAGGTAGACCAATGTTACTGCTTACAGCATATCGTTTAGTGACATACAGTAGCCTAAGCCGCACGTCCAAACAAATAATCATTTGCAAGCATTTCCGTTGTGACATTCTTATCTGTCTGTCTTTGTATAACAAACCAATCCCTTGCTGACTAAGCTAACAGTTAGCTTTCTAGCTAGCCGCGTGTCCAAACAATGTATGTGCAAGCGTGTTCGTCTTGATTTTCGTATCTCAAACAGTTTTTGTTTAGTAACACAAGCCTCTTAAATCCAGTCTGATCCTCTACTGGAGCAGTGGTTGGGGTGGGGTTAGCCAGCTACTTTTCATGCCCATTAAGTTTGCCAGGCTGAGGTGTGAATCTTTGCAAATCTTTCAGAGCTGTTTTCTCAGGAAGGTGTTTTAAGGTGTACCAACATATTGCTGTCAGGGGTAGCGTACAGAACGAAGGACCAAGCACGGCAATAGGGGTTCTTAAAGTGCTCTTAATGAACGCCACAAGGCGGGGGGAAAACTTGCAAACAGGGAATTAATACAATAATAAACTCTCGTAACAAAAAAAGATTCTGCTACCAAAACTCTAACACTAGAGATTAAGACAATAACAAACAAAGAAAGTCCTATAGCTCACAACGAGGGAGCCGAAAACACAAACAAGAAAAAAAAAATGACGGCAAAGACAATGTCTCTAGGACAGGGAGACAGAGGTTCCACAAAGGGACAGACAAAGGGTGAAGAATAACCTATTCTAAGTTTCTAATAAACTCTTTGATACCCGAAACAAGTCCCATGTAGCGACAACAAGTTGAAGATATACGGTCGTAACAAACTGTCAGTCCTATACCATGAATACTATGCCTTGTCAAATCAATGGCAATATGGAAGCGTCAAACAAAGACGAAGCGAGGTTTAAATAATTAAAAGAAATGCAGAACAGGTGAACACACTGAGCGGAAAGAAAACCCAAAAACACAAAACGGACAATGAAAACTAAAATAAGAGACGCTACACAAGCGCTCCCCAGGGAAGTGGCCAACAAGAGAAGAGCAGACTGAGAAACCATGACAATTGCAGTGTATGAGACGTCATTTGAAAGCTCAGGATCCGTACTTTCATAAACTATAAAAAACTGAAAAATGACACTTGTGGACTGTTTTACCAGCACCAGTCACAAATATAAGCAGGTTGTATCACTGCATGAAAAGAGGAGTTTTTTGGAAGATATCAGTCCTGTTAAACAGTGAAATGTACGAGCGGTAGTTTTCTGTACATGAATTTACAGAAACGTCTGCACACTCATGGGCCACATCTGTGATGGGGGATTTCTGGGCTCAGACATTCCCGATTATGAGAAGTGGACGGTCATGTCTGGTCATTTATGATCATGTTTCTGGACAATAACACCTCTGTGCACAAGATTATGTCCTTTTCCTGTTGGCAGACTGGCATCAGCAAATGGCCAGATGCAGCCGTTTTCAGATTTGCGCACTGTAGTGTCCGCACTGTAAACATAGCTTTTAATGCGGTGTATTAGAACTTACTTCTCCCTGCACTGGTAACAGCAGTAAATGGAAACATTTCTGCAATGGGATGCTGGTATCATACAATTAGATCTGAGTTTGGACAACCCTGGTTGTTGGCTTCGTCAGCAGCATGGGAATATACAAAACAACTCCCTCTAAAGACATTGGGCAGAAAACATGCGCACCACACTATATAAAACAGATATCAGCTGTTGCAATGTTACTGAGGGTAGGACTGCTAGATTAAACGGGTCAAGGTAGACAGATATTTAATGTATATGTTGCTCATATCAAAACATTTATAAGTGGTAGTGTGCTGTGGAACTGTGAATTAGTATCTTAATATTTAAATACATTTTGATAATTAACCTCCTTTGAAAGCATGTGGAGTTATTTAATTGTAGCCCACTATTAGACGCTTTCTAATAGTTCACTGTTTATTTACATTGCAAGGCTTTACATTTTAACAGGTGTTAATAGAATTTTGGAAATATGTATTATATAAAAATATACTGTTTGTAAATACTCTGAAAAAATCTTGTGTAATTCTTATTAAATTTTTCTACTTTTCTCCAGTAGACTGCATGTATAAGCCATGGATCAGAACAGCAGCAGTGAGGAGCTGAAAATAATTAGTAGCAACCCCATGGTGGTGAGCATGAGGATGGCCATAGTGCAGGTGCTGGTGTGGTTCTTTATCTACATCAACATCATCATGCTCTTCACCTTCTTCAGTAAGCAGGCTTTCCGGGGCAATGCACGCTACATACTGTTTGCTCACACCCTTCTTTTGAACTTAATCTTCCTGCTCCTCACAGACCTGGTGGTGCTGTTTTCTGGTTTCTATGTGCTGCTACCTATAGGTCCCTGCATCCTTCTCTGCATTGTTATGGTGATTGTTACCAACTGCACACCACTGACCATCACCGCTATGTGCTTAGAGCGCTATGTGGCCATCTGCATGCCGCTGAGGCACGCTAATATCTCCACCACTAGCAGGACTGTGGGTGCCATCGTCATTATCTCAGCCTACAGCTCCCTCAGCCCTTTTCTGGACCTGTTAATCCTGATTGTTACGTCCCCTCCAGGATACTTTTCCAAGTCAGCCTTGTGCCAGAATAATATCCTGATGCTGACTGAGTGGCAGCGCTTCATTCGGATTGTCTGGCGTCAAGTAGACTTAGCTGTGATTGTGATTATCATTCTGTTTTGTTATGTTAAAATCATGCTGGCGGCTCGAACTGCCTCTGGAGAAAATAAACAGTCTGTGTCAAAGGGCCGACGCACGCTCCTGCTCCACGCGCTACAGCTCGTTCTGTGCATGGCTGAGTTGTTGAGCCCCTACATTGAGAACGTAGTTCGGCAGCACAATTTTGAACTCTACTTGACAATTCGATACTTCAATTTCATAGCCATCAGTATTGCCTCCAGGGCTCTGAGTTCAATAATATATGGGCTCCGGGATAAAAAGTTTTTTCTTGCTCTAATGCATTACACCACCTGCAGGTTTATTCAGAACTTACCAGTTTAAAGACTCTTGTGTGTGAACACAATGGGAGCACTAATGAGTTCGGCAAGGCCTCTTTGTAAGTGTGAATCTTTACAAACTGTAATCTGGGTCAAATATACACTTGAAATACTTGAACTCTTTACATGCCAGTGAAATATTAAACACTTCTGAAGATCCCTGAAAATTCTCAATGTAAGATGTTACTATGCATTGTGAAAATAAATGTTGGTGAAAATAAATGTGCACTTTAAAACAGAAATTTTAACAGAAATTTTACTGGTGTCTAAAGGATTCAATTATTTCAAATAGGTCTGATTAGATTAATAGTCTATTGCAATATTTTGTCTAATGCCGTAGTCTAGTAAAAATTATCTGTATTTGCGTGATTTCTATTGAAGAGAATAATTTTGTCAATTTGTGCTGCAGTTTTCATTTCTAGCAAAAACCATCTAGTAAAATATAAAGCTGTATAGTATTGCATAATATAGTAAACTGTGAAATGTATGAAATGGAAAATCATCCCCCAGTTCAACATTTTTGTTTACAAACTTTTCAAATAGTTTGATAGCACTTGGCCACAGTTGTACTCCAGTTAAAAAAATTAAGTAGCCAGTCAGGTAACCCATGTATGGACATCTTGCTCCTCTACTGGAAGTCTGATCTCAAAAGCCCCTCCTCTCCCCTGGCTGCTGACTCACTGGGTTTCCAGGCATCACAGGCCTCCCAGAAACAATAAACAGGTAATCATCTCAAAAACTGGATTGAACAATGGTAAACACCTAGAGATATATTCATTGTTCTAGAAAATATGTTTATTAAAATGCACAAATTTGTAAAATGTAAATTACTTAAAATGTAATCTGCACTGTATGTCAAACCTCACTAGACAAGGAAGGGAGAATAAGACAATATGTGAATGTGAAGCTAATCTACATAGCAAGTAGTGATGTGCAGTACGTGAACGAACTAATCTTTTTGAACGAATCTTTAAAGTGAACTGAGTGTACCGGATCATCACTCTCAATGATTCGTTCATATGCTTGCGTGCGCGTCAGCAGTCAGGAACTGTAACGAACTGTACTGACCACAGACTACCCCTACTACCACAGTTCATTGAGTCCTACTGAACTGACTAGCCTATATGAACTGCTGACTACCGCACCGCAGTAGCCTACATAATTGTCAACCGAATCAGTTACTCTCTGCATAGGCTACGGGCTACTCAGTAGCCTAATAAATTAGCAACAAATGGCGGGGGTATTAGTAAAATAATATAGCCCGGTCAACTATTTTTTGGTACAGTTTCACATTTAAAAAATATAGCCTGCAATCTTACAAAATGATCGGAACCTGTAGCCTATAAATAGCACAATAAATGTAGGCTATTTTAAGTAGGCCTAATATGCTATAACCATGTTTTATATAGGCTACACAAATATAACCAATATGTGGCTATACGTTTGTCTCTTCTTTACACTTGAAATTCAGTAAGAAGTCTAGCTAAAGCCCTTTTCTTTATTTGTTGTCAGGTAATTTGAGTCTAGATCACGCACTGCGTGAATGATTGCTATTTTAATCTGAACTGCTATTTTAATCAAGTAGCCTACTGACGAACTGGGTGAATAATACCACTAGGCTACATCAGTGCACCTAGCTCAACCCTTAGTATAAGGGCTCCCCCCATAGATGACTGAACATCGACATTCAATTTGGGAGAAAAAATCATATGCTTTAAAAAAAAAAGAGGTTAAACTATGGCCCTTGTCATTCTTTTGACAACTTTACCATTTGAAAACGCAATGTTTTACAATAGGTTACTTACCACAAAATGGTCAGAACTTGAGAACACATCATATCATATATTTCCGTAGCTTCTAATCCATATTTAAAACGCTCACCTGGAGCGGCCATATAGTAGCCTAATCCTTAAAACTATATAAACTACAAGGAAAAAATACAAAAAGTTCATATGAGGGTTTATAAAAAAAGTTTATTTTTGTTACTTGCAGTGCTTTTTGACTGAATCATTTTGCACAATACCTACGAATGATATATATACTGAACTACGTAGTAGTGAACTGATCATGCATGCTGTTGGAATATTCGTGCGCTTGCGCAACTGACCCCAGTGAACGAATCACATAGTCAGTGACTAGAATCTTTGTACTGAACTGAACTGAACGATTCGAATCAGTAAAGTGATTCGTAATTTCCACCACTAATAGCAAGGCCCCAAATAAAGGACTGCCTTGTTGAAACCCATAGAAAATGTATACAAAAATCAAACCTCAGTAACTAACGTAATTACAGTAAGCCTAACACTAGTATGACCCGACACACGGTGAATTCTGCACTCTACTGCTAAAAATTTAGATTTAGAAAATCAGGGAGGCATCTGGGTTTGACTTAATTCACAGCTCATTCCCCAGCTCTACATGTCAATAAGTTCCAGAGAGAGGCTACTGTATTATGTAAAAAATAAACCATGACGGCCTGCACCATTATGTAAGAAATAAACCACAACGAGGTGTGTATTATCTAGGAATAATACATGACGAGGTGTGCATTACGTAGGGATAATACACAGCGAGGTGTGCATTACGTAGGGATAATACACAGCGAGGTGTGCATTACGTAGGGATAATATATGACGAGGTGTGCATTACGTAGGGATAATACACAACGAGGTGTGCATTACGTAGGGATAATACACAGCGAGGTGTGCATTACGTAGGGATAATATATGACGAGGTGTGCATTACATAGGGATAATACACAACGAGGTGTGCATTACGTAGGGATAATACATGACGAGGTGTGCATTACGTAGGGATAATACATGACGAGGTGTGCATTACGTAGGGATAATACATGACGAGGTGTGCATTACGTAGGGATAATATATGACGAGGTGTGCATTACGTAGGGATAATACACGACGAGGTGTGCATTACGTAGAGATAATACATGACGAGGTGTGCATTACGTAGGGATAATACACGGCGAGGTGTGCATTACGTAGGGATAATACACAAGGTGTGCATTACGTAGGGATAATACACAAGGTGTGCATTATGTAGAGATAATACATGACGAGGTGTGCATTACGTAGGGATAATACACGATGAGGTGTGCATTATGTAGAGATAATACACGATGAGGTGTGCATTATGTAGAGATAATACATGACGAGGTGTGCATTATTTAGAGATAATACATGACGAGGTGTGCATTAGTGGTGGAAATTACTAATCACTTTACTGATTCGAATCGTTCAGTTCAGTTCAGTACAAAGATTCTAGTCACTGACTATGTGATTCATTCACTGGGGTCAGTTGCGCAAGCGCACGAATATTCCAACAGCATGCATGATCAGTTCACTATAGCTACTCGTAGTTCAGTATATCATTTGTAGGTATTGTGCAAAATGATTCCAGTCAAAAGCACTGCAAGTAACAAATATAAACTTTTTCTATAAACCTCATATGAACTTTTTGTATTTTTTCCTTGTAGTTATATAGTTTTATGGATTAGGCTATTATATGGCCGCTCCAGGTGAGCGTTTTAAATATGGATTAGAAGCTACAGAAATATATGATATGATGTGTTCTCAAGTTCTGACCATTTTGTGGTAAGTAACCTATTGTAAAACATTGCGTTTTCAAATGGTAAAGTTGTCAAAAGAATGACAAGGGCCATAGTTTAACCTCTTTTTTTTTAAAGCATATGATTTTTTCTCCCAAATTGAATGTCGATGTTCAGTCATCTACGGGGGGAGCCCTTATACCTTAGTATATATACCATATATATATACCAGAGCTAGGTGCACTGATGTAGCCTAGTGGTATTATTCACCCAGTTCGTCAGTAGGCTACTAGATTAAAATAGCAGTTCAGATTAAATTAGCAATCATTCACGCAGTGCGTGATCTAGACTCAAATTACCTGACAACAAATAAAGAAAAGGCTAGACTTCTTACTGAATTTTAAGTGTAAAGAAGAGACAAACGTATAGCCACATATTGGTTCTATTTGTGTAGCCTATATAAAACATGGTTATAGCATATTAGGCCTACTTAAAATAGCCTACATTTATTGTGCTATTTCGATACAAAAGAAAACACAAATGTGCTTTATTTAATCAATATCATTATTACAGATTTGAAATGGTTTAATAACGGGCAGACTTTCATTAACTCTTAGTTTGATAGTCACAGAATAGGCCTACATGGAAAATGTACAATATAGCCTACAGTAGCCTATGTGATTTTGATTAGAAATGCTTTCTGCAATGCGTTTTGCTTTCGGTAACGTTACGCTGGGTGGACGTCAGATGCCAGTAGACCTACAGGTAGGCTACAGGTTCCGATCATTTTGTAAGATTGCAGGCTATATTTTTTAAATGTGAAACTGTACCAAAAAATAGTTGACCGAGCTATATTATTTTACTAATACCCCCGCCATTTGTTGCTAATTTATTAGGCTACTGAGTAGCCCGTAGCCTATGCAGAGAGTAACTGATTCGGTTGACAATTATGTAGGCTACTGCGGCGCGGTAGTCAGCAGTTCATATAGGGTAGTCCAGGGGTTCCCAAACTTTTCCATGCCAAGGACCCCCAAATAGTCGTAGCCTCTGGCTGGGGCCCCCCTATTGCGAAATGGCTTTAAAAAAAAAACTTTTAAATTCCACTGGCAAATATAAAAAAATCTAACATACAGCTTCTTTATACACAACACAATACTTTTGACCCTATTTTGATTCCATAATCGGGCCGTTAGCAGCTCAACGCAACGCTTTGACTGACAGGCAGACGGTTAGTTATTGGTTGCGATTGAAAGAAGGGCATGGCAAAGACCTAATTTCGATATGAAATGATTTATAACAATTTATATCTTATTTTAAACCGGCACAGTAATCTTATGAATTTAATTGAAATTTTTTTTTTAAATAAATGTAAAAAAAAAAATTTTTTTTTTTTTTTTTTTTTTGCATTTTCCATTTTCCTCTCCCTTCCAATTGGCCCCCCTGGCGCCTCCTGGCGGCCCCCACTTTGAAAACCCCTGGGCTAGTCAGTTCAGTAGTACTCACTGAACTGTGGTAGTAGGGGTAGTCTGTGGTCAGTACAGTTCGCTACAGTTCCTGACTGCTGACGAACACGCAAGCACATGAACGAATCATTGAGAGTGATGATCCGGTACACTCAGTTCACTTTAAAGATTCGTTCAAAAAGATGTGTTTGTTCACGTACTGCACATCACTAGTTTCCACAACATCTGAATCTTGACAATGTATGAACGTGAACAAAAAGAGGTAGTTCATGGATTTGGCTGTAAATATACAGTAAAATATTTTTTTACAGTCTTTTAAGGTGACCGCACAGAATTGTGGGATTACCAACGATAAGAAGATGTCAAGCGGGAACACACAAAACAAGGTATGTATAACGTTAACATTTTTACATATCTTAATTTGCAATACTTTGAACTTTTTAGGTAATTGAGGCCTGTCACATAGAACTAGAACTGTCGTTACCAATGGTTACAGGGACGCGCCGCCATGTTGGCGGACCAACCCTAACAGAGACGCTTAACGTTACCACTGAACTAGTAGTGTTCGCTACTCCATGAAACGAGTTTCATGCTAACGCTACTATGATTGCTGTCCTACAATGACGAACTTCTGCACTGCGTACTGATGTGCGAATAAAACTGGGAAAAGGCGAAAATGTCCTTTTACATGATAATTTGAGGACTCACCATAGTAGCTAAACCACCAGGCAGAGTGAACAAACTCAATTTTACGACCGAAAGAAGAGACTGGTGGTTGAAAGCAGTGAGGAGTGAGCAGGGTTTAGACAGCATAGGCTCGGATCATTAATTGTAAATTACGTTTTATGAACAAATTATAAAGTTAGCCAGTTTATATATACATAACTAGCTGGCCTAATGTACATTTATGTGTATTATCTTAATGTTAGAAAGTTAAAAGTGAATTCATCGCTTGGTTTAGCTAACGTTAGTAGCTATATCATTTGTGTGATCGACTGCTACGCCTGCGAAACATTAATGTTAACCTAATGCGATACGTCAAGCATATTGTGAACATCAAAACAGTGTTCATTTGAACTATTATTACATTGCTAGGGGTGCTACGTTGTACGATGTCTCACAGATTGGATAAACTTGTAAACATTAGCTACCTGTGCTGGCCAGGCAGGGTGCGAGCAATATGAGAATCCAGAAGAGGGTGAAAAGAAAATGTAACGTTACGATATTAAGCACCAAATAACAATGTATTTGAAAGTAATAATTAAAGTAACGGTAAATGTACTTCATGTGTAGAACTGATTGGCCTTTTATGGTGTCTACAACTGAAGTTCCCTATCGGGGAAAAAAGTTATTATATTCTATCCATCGAGCTAAAATGTTTTATTGCTGAAGTATGCTACTGTAGCCTACCTAACATGTAACGTATCACTTTGCTCCCATATTAACTGCACAAGCACTTTATTTACCAAGGTGGTATACTACAAAGCAGGATTACTGAGTTAGTACTAGCTGGATAACTCAATAAAACCCAGAACAGCTCTTTCTACTTCAGCCCATGCATGTTCCAGATTTGGGAGGGTTCCGGGGTTTACTCTGTAATTAATCTTACTTCGTACGTATACCCCCGCGATACTCCTTATAATATTTGTTTATGTTGGTATTATTAGAATAGAATATAATAAACTTTTATTTCCCGCCAGGGAACTTCAGTTGTAGCCCCAGCAACAACAACAAAAAAGACATAGACAGTGGGGCAGACCCACAACACACAAACAAACATATCAAACAAAGATATCCAACAGAATCATTACATCAATCAAGTGAATGAAAGTGCAATACAGCCATGATTAAAAATAGTCCCCGCTGTCCCGAGTCCAGTGTCACCAAGCAGTCCAACGCACAAACTCCACCTCCACGAATTTCCTCCATACATGCAGTGCCGCGGTCTCTGTACACCGCCAAACTGATAAATTGTTTCGTTATGTTGTGCACTGTATATTTTGTATATTGCTGAGCTACCTGTAAGCATTGCGTAAAGCAAATTCCGATGATGGCAATAAAGGGAAATTAAGCAACCTCCCGATTAAATGTGATAGCCTATTAGTTTGGTTTGCATAACGTTATGGAACACCGGCATTTGGTCTTCCAGTATGGTGGTTGGAGTAAAAAGTGGGCGTGTCTGGCCAAATTGTGACGTAGGTGACAGGCCTCTATTTGGCTAATTGGAATTATCTACTGTTATAAGGTTGTATTTGAATATAATAGAGTAGCCTACATTCACTTTTATCTGTGTTAGCTAGCTAGCTAACATTAGCTACCACTACGTAGAAGTGGTCAGTGGTCTAACGCAGTGGTCAACCTCGGCCCTGAGGCTACCCTACGCTGGTTTTTCGTTCCAACGCCAGTTACAATACCAATGCAACGAATACCAATACAATTTCCGCTTTCACGAACGAAGAGTAGCTACGGTGGCTGAGAAGTGCAAAACACAACGACATTTCACAAAACACAACGACATTTCACAAAACACAACATTTCACAAAACACAACATTTCACAAAACACAACGACATTTCACAAAACACAATGACATTTCACAAAACACAACGACATTTCACAAAACGGAAAGGGTAGGACAACACTTCTTGTTTGTGATTGGACAGAACCCAAGCCCCTCAATGTAATTTTCTTTCACAAAACGGAAAGGGTAGGACAACACTTCTTGTTTGTGATTGGACAGAACCCAAGCCCCTCAGCGAAATTACGAATCCTACTATGGCCATGCCAAGACCCGCCCTCCTCTGTCTCTGATTGGCTGGTCGTTCTGTGCGCTCTACCCACCCAACTCTCTGTTTGAGTTTAAGGTGACTCTTCGCTGGAGCGCATTGCAGTAACTTATTTTCCGAAATTGCATGCAAATTCAGGTAGCCTAACTAACGTTACAGCATAAAACGTGTACTGACATCCATTAGCCTAAAATAAGTTTACGTTTTTAATACCACCAATGTTGATAATAGTTCTAGGCTATGTGTCTCATTGCACATTCTAGTGCTAGCTAGAAAATCAGCTGGCTGATCACTCGGAGGGGAATTCAAGTTGATGAAGCTGCTTCCCTCAGAAAAAAATCGAACCATCTATCAATCAATAAAACAATGTTTGGCTATCTGTCTGTTGTACTTGTAACGTTAGCTAGCCAGCTAAGAATCCAGAGGTTGAGTTGTCAGATTTAAACTTGTGTTTTTACTGTAACGTTAACGTTATTGACAACTCAACCTCTGGATTCTTAGCTGGCTAGCTAACGTTACAAGTACAACAGACAGATAGCCAAACATTGTTTTATTGATTGATAGATAGTTCGTTCATAGCTGGAATTACCTATTATTTTTTTCTGAGGGAAGCAGCTAACGTTAACGTTAGCTAAGTTCGCTAACACCGTATTTTCATCTAAGTTAGCGTTAACAAGTAGCTAACGTTAGCTAGCGAGCTATATGGTTACCTTCACTAGCTAGCCAAACGGACTGTATTGATCTGGGGTATCCTCTATTTTAAGTCTCTGAATCGACAGGTTCCGTTGGGTCGATTTAGACTTTAAAGCGGGGAATCGGAAAAAAGCCCAAGCCTGATTACATTTGGCATTACAGCCCCAAACACAACACGATTTCGGCATAGTGTACGTTAGCTAACTGTTTCTACACAGCTCCGACTGGTTCAGTCGGTTTTGAAGTGCTGAGTGGCCACCCGGAAGTATCGTAGCAACCTCTGTTTACAAACATTCTGATTTGTCCTATAGCCTAGAACTATTATCAACATTGGTGGTATTAAAAACGTAAACTTATTTTAGGCTAATGGATGTCAGTACACGTTTTATGCTGTAACGTTAGTTAGGCTACCTGAATTTGCATGCAATTTCGGAAAATAAGTTACTGCAATGCGCTCCAGCGAAGAGTCACCTTAAACTCAAACAGAGAGTTGGGTGGGTAGAGCGCACAGAACGACCAGCCAATCAGAGACAGAGGAGGGCGGGTCTTGGCATGGCCATAGTAGGATTCGTAATTTCGCTGAGGGGCTTGGGTTCTGTCCAATCACAAACAAGAAGTGTTGTCCTACCCTTTCCGTTTTGTGAAAGAAAATTACATTGAGGGGCTTGGGTTCTGTCCAATCACAAACAAGAAGTGTTGTCCTACCCTTTCCGTTTTGTGAAATGTCGTTGTGTTTTGTGAAATGTTGTGTTTTGTGAAATGTCGTTGTGTTTTGTGAAATGTCGTTGTGTTTTGTGAAATGTCGTTGTTTTGTGAATTGTCGTTGTGTTTTGCACTTCTCAGCCACCGTAAGTAGCCCTGCCAATAGGCTACAATTTTAAATAATGTCGAAAAAATGTGTAGTTCAAATGTGCAAATCAAAATTATTTTACTACTCGCATATCACTACTTGTCATATCTAAAATTGTTGGTTAATATCTGATTGTATTTATTAGGCTATTATGAATATAACGTTAGCTTAAAGGCATGCTGAAATTAGAACATAATATTGTATACACTGTTAGCCCTCGCTGTAATTTTTTACAGTTAATAACTGTATTTCATCATCCTGTAATATACTGTAAAACCCATTTACAATAACTAACTGTTATATGCACTGCATCATGGGAATTTAAAATGATGGTACAGGGAATTACTGTAAATTCGCTATCTAAACATATACCAATGAACACAAACGAGAGCTGGACAAACTGGTCACTGAAAATGATAAAAAGGTGCGACTGCTTTCTCTACGTAGCCAAATTAATTCAGGAAAAGCTGCGAGTTTAACAAGTTAGCTGGTTACGAACCAAGTTTTAAATCAATGGTTTAGGCTAAGCTATTTTCTGACAAGCAGGCTGCTCAGCCTTGGTCGCTACAGTAGTTTATATTTTGCTCAAGTCCAGCTGTCTGGTTTATTGATTTGTAAATGCAATTTGCTGTAGCCTACAGTTAACATGACTACCTAAAACGTGTTTAGTATTTAATTCATACATTTTTAAGCATGAAATGACAATTAAATTCTAGGAACAGCTTTTTTACTTTTTTTTAAAAAGTTGCAGCGCATTTGGCTTTTTTGGCCACAGTCTTTTACAGATAGTTATAATGTCACTGACTGCAAGTGTATGCACTGCATGTAAGTGAAATGAAATGTTATGTTGATTTCTTCCAGAAAATTGTCACCATTGGGACTGTGAACACACAGTAGACAATGGACCTGTGACCATGGACTGTATATATAAACCATCTCTCTTCTCAGTTGTAGTGGGGTCAGCCTTACCAAAATGATCAAGTCAGAAATATGTTCATTCTGTAGGTGACAAATGAAACTATTAAGGTTATTTGCATTTTTAAATTTATGGTTAACCATTTTTAGGGGTGTGCTGGAGCCTTATTGGGTTTGTTCCAATTTTTATTAAGGGCCACGCACCAATGGTGAGCGTGCCAATAGTGGCCTCTGCAGCCTATGAATTTTATAAACAAGATAATTTTTCAACTACTGTCCTGAACTTGATATCAACGTGCATGTCACTGACTGCAGATGAAATTTGCCTCAATAAATAATAATATAATGCCCACCATATTGAATCACCCATTTTAATTTGGTTGCTAAATTTGGCAATGTGACATGATTATTTTTTCAAAATTACAACATTTTGTTTGGACACTGTGTATAGCTGCATGCATCTATATTTTAAAATAGTTATTGTCAATTGTTAATGTCAATTTTTTATTAAAAGTATTATTTCATAGCACAGTATTCTGATGATTTTTTGGAAGAAAGTATAGCTTCTCACCAAAAACATTCAATGTCTGTGAGAAAACCTGAGAATCACATCCTTATGCTACCTTATACTATTCTAAAATATATTGTTCTTGACAAGTGTACTATTTATCCAGCAACATTTTATGCACATTTGAAATATTTAACAAAAATATATTTTTGAAGAACATTATTTTGTACTTTTGTAAGTTGAATTGTGTATACATCGAACTGTACAGAACAGGGATGAGCAACTCCAGGCCTCGTGGGCTGGTGTGTATTCAAGTTTTTGCTGCCACCAGCTACCCTTGCTTAATTCGCATCCAATCTTATACACCAACACCAATTCCCTCGTAAATTAGACTGCAATGCATGCGTACAGGCATAAGAACATTCATCAGCTGCTGTTCATATTGTGGAATGAAAGTAAAATATCAGATCATGTTTATGGTTTGGCGAATTAAATCATTGGTAACTGATGGCAGCAAAAACCTGCATACACACCGACCTGCGAGGCATGGAGTTGCCCATCCCTGGTGTAGAACAGCAATTGAAAAAAAATGTAAAGCAAAATTTTAAAAGGTAGCTTTGAGAATTAGATTATTAATTTTAATTCTTAATTAATGCAAATAAATAAGTGAAGTATTCAAACATAACCAATGTTGTACAGCAAGTCTTTGTGATTACAATGAGATATTGTACGATTTATGGTTGTCAATAGGTCTCAAAAGTAGAGTTGCGTAGGCCAAAAATGGAGTAAAAATGGACACTGTCCCAACATTTCCCCCCCCCTCAAAAGTATAACCATGGTCATTACTCCAAGGTAACATTATGCCACCTAGTTGGCATACAGTAATTACATGCAACAATTTTGCTGGGAAACTTGGGCTAGACCCCTTGTTACCCCTATTTTTCCTTTGGGGCTTATCACATTTTTTGCCTTGAAGGCATATTGAACTTTGTTTGAACATAATGTTGTATTGCTACCTGGCACCGATATTAGTTATAATATTGACGCTCACCTTCGTGAGTTGCTCCAGTGGTCAGAAACTGACCAACGAAGAATGACATTTTTTTTCTCTCTCTCCATTCACTTCCATTGCATGGCGAAAAAGGTCTCAAAAGCACACTTTTTGCACATACAAACGCAGATTATACCGATATATAAAATGACAACATCCAATAACGAACGTTTGAAAAAGCTCCATTCATGATATTTAAAACTTTTTCCAAACAACAGTTTGGAAGAAGATTCGGTCATTTGTTTATATGCTAAAAGTGTGCTTTTGAGACCTTTTTTCACCATGCAATGGAAGTGAATGGAGAGAGAAAAAAGTCATTCTTCGTTGGTCAGTTTCGGAGCAACTCATGAAGGTGAGCGTGAATATTATGATGAATATCGGTGCATGTTTTTTTTTATTTTATTTTTTTTATACTTTATTGCAGGTTCGTATCATACATGTAATTCATTTCATCCGTCTTATGTTACAAGTTTTCTTCACTTGTTTAATTCGTCCTGCCTCATTTTTATAGATTTTTTAAATACCTATACAAACGGAAATTAATTTTAAAAAAAAAAAATAAAAAAAAACATGCACCGATATTCAAAAAGGGGGAAATAAAAAAAAAGTAAAAATAGGAAAATAATTTTAAAAAAAAATAAAAATAAATAAAAAGGGGGTAGGGGTAGCTTTCCTGTATCATTCCTAAATCTACTTTTACACTTCATGTATTCCTGAGACCCATTTACTCCAGTTTCTTTTAAATTCGTCTTCACAGTTTCTCATTTTGTAAGTAATTCTTTCCATCTCTTTAATCTCTTCAACTGTTATTTTCCAATTATTAATAGATGGTGGCTTTACATCCAACCATTTCCGTGTGATTTGTTTTAAAGCAGCAATACGCAATATTGTATACAAATATTTATCTCCCTCCCTGTGTATTTCTAATGGGATAATACCTAATAAAATATTGATTGGGTGTATGGGATTCCTTAAGCAGAATGTATTTGTTATATTTACCTGCACTGTCTCCCAAAACCTTTTCAATATTGGACATGAATAGAAAATATGTGTATGATTGGCTTCCAGCTCTGCACATTTCCTCCAACATTCAGCACAGCCTGCTGACCTGTATTTTGATAACATTTTGGGTGTTATAAAGATCTTCATATTGATTTTCCAAGCAAATTCTTTCCAGTACTTAGATTGTGTCGTCTTAAAAATTATTTTACATGCTTCTTTCTAATCATCTTCTAAAATTGTTATTGCTAATTCCTTTTCCCATTTCTCTTTGGTATTATCCTCTTTTACCTTAATTTCTTGCAGAATTTTATAAATTTTTGAGATTTTACTCTTTTCACTATTTCTATTTTTGCTCATAAATTCCAGTAGCCCATGCGTTCTCTGTCCCTGTTCTCTCTGCTGTTTCATGAGGTAGCTTCTAATTTGTAGATACTTAAATAAATGATTATGATTTATATTAAATTTATTAACTAAGGTTTCAAATGAGTCTATAATATTATTTGTAATCATCTGTGAATACACCTGTAATCCCTTTCTAGCCCATTCTTCTGGTATCTTATCCATTTTATTTGGCAGAAAATCTGGATCTCTGGCTATCTCTCTCAAATATATACATTTTTCATCACATTTATACATTTTACGAATACACTTCCAGTTTGTTAACGTATTTTCTACACATCTGTTATTTCCATTATATTTTTGAATTTCCTTTAAACTCAAATGAGGTAATGTTCCAATTGATATTAACGTTAATTGTTTTTCTATTATTTTCCATTTCGTTTTAACTGAATTATTCATCCATTTCATTATAGTATCTATTTGTGTAGCATGAAAGTAAAACATTAGATCTGGGAAATTAAGCCCCCCTTTTTCTCTAGTTTGAGTTAATGTACTGAGTTTTTTCCGTTTACTTTTGTAGTTCCAAATAAAATTTGAGAGCATTGTATTCCATCTTTTAAAACTACTATGTGAAATGGGCACTGGTAAGGTCTGAAATAAAAACAAAAATTGTGGAAGAATCATCATTTTGACGCTTTCTACTCTACCCATTATTGATTCTGGTATTGTTTTCCATCTATTAAGATCTTGTCTCACTTTATTTTCAAGGACTTGGTAGTTATCTGTATACAACGTTGTTATATCTCCCGTAAGATAAATTCCCAAATATTTAATTTTCTTTGAATCCCATTTTAGTTTATATCTTTCCTTAATTTCTAATGTTATCTGTTTGCCAAGTGTTAATGCTTCACATTTACTTTCATTTAATTTATAACCGGAATGTTTACTATATTCTGTAATTGCTTCCATTAGATTTGATAAGGATTGGTCAGGTGATGTTAAGTAAATAATGACATCATCTGCATATAATGCCAATTTGTGTTGTTCCTCCTTTATAGTTATCCTTTTAATGTTATTATTTTTCCTTATGCTTTCTGCTAGTCCTTCCATGTATATTGCAAATATTACTGCTGAGAGCGGATCTCCTTGTCTTGTACCTTTATAAATTGGGAATCTTCTAGATATTGTGCCATTCACTTTCACTCTCGACATTGGATTTTTATACATTCCTTGAAGCCATTCATTAAACTTCTCATGAAAGCCAAAACTCCTTATAATTTCAAACATAAATGGCCATAACACTCGATCAAAGGCTTTTTCCGCGTCCAATGTTAAGAGTAAAAGGTCTATATCTTTATTCTGTGCATAATCTATTATATTTAAAGTCCTTCTGATATTATCTGACAGCAGCCTACCTGGTATAAAACCACATTGATCACTGTCTATTATATCCGGCACAATGTCCTTTAATCTGTTGGCTATAATTGATGTTATTATTTTATGATCTGTATTCAATAGTGATATTGGCCTATATGAAGAGCATTCCGTGGCGTCTTTACCTTCTTTGTGAATCACCGTTATTATAGATGAATTCCAAGTGGTTGCCCATGTTCCTGTTTGTAATGCAAAGTTATAGGCTTGTAGGAGTAATGGTATCAACTGTTTTTTAAATGTTTTATAAAATTCATTAGTATATCCATCATCACCTGGTGTTTTGCCCATTTTTAGTTTATTTATTTGTTGCAATATTTCATCTGCTGTGATAACTTTAATTAGCTCCTCATTTTTCCTTCCCGCTACCTGTTTTAAATTCAACTTATCTATAAATCCTTTCATTTGTTTCAAATCCATATCTCCTATGCTGTTTTTATATAGGTTTTCATAATACTTTGCAAATTCTTCAGCTATTTTATCCTTTTCTGTTAATACTTCGGAACTGTCTCCTGTCTTCAATTTAGTGATATATGCTCTTTTACTCTGTTTCTTAAGTCTATATGCTAAGAGTTTTAAAGAATTTGGTCCTCCATCATAATATTTCTGTTTGGTGTATGTCATTAACTTCTCCACTTCCTCTGTACGGATCCTGTCCAACTCCTTATATTTATTTTTTAATTCAATTTTAAACTTTAGTTAATTTGTGTTTTTTAATTTATCTTCCAAAATTTTTATTTGTTGTTCAAGCATCTTTTGTTTTTGTTGTGTTTGTCTTTTCTTAAATGCACCGTATGCTATTATATGTCCTCGTAACACAGCTTTAGCAGCTTCCCATATGATGATTGAATTAGTATCCCCATTATCATTTATCTCTACATATTCTTTTAATACTTTATTTATT
Source organism: Ilyophis sp. 1 JC-2022 (assembly GCA_022702515.1). Classification (NCBI taxonomy): domain Eukaryota; kingdom Metazoa; phylum Chordata; class Actinopteri; order Anguilliformes; family Synaphobranchidae; genus Ilyophis; species Ilyophis sp. 1 JC-2022. The sequence continues at coordinate 101,678,282 of CM040402.1, read as the reverse complement.
TTTCTTACAAATACCATATCCTGTAGAAATGCGTTGTTTAATCTCCATATTTTTTCTCCTTCCTTTATATTAAGATTTATAGTTATAGTCACTGTAGCATGGTCTGATAAATCTCTTAAACCAATCATGCATGTTTCAATCAACTCTACATCTTTTTTAAACATAAAAAAATAGTCTAGTCTATTAGAAGTTGAGAATCGACCTGAATAATATGTATATGCTTTTTTGGTTGGATTTAGCATCCGCCACGTGTCTACCAATCCAAACTCTGACATGGCACCTCTTAAAATTGATGATGCTTTATCGGCTCTATGCGCTTTATTATTTGAGGAATCCAGTCTAGAATTTATTGTAAGATTCATATCTCCTCCCATCAAAATAATTCCTTTACATTTTGTCATTAGTAATTCGATTATTTCCGACATAAATTCTGGGCCTAATTCTGGTGGATAATATACATTTAAAAATGAGATAGTAATTGAGTAATTCTGTACCTATCTATGGCTGACGTGAGGAGAGCTTTTAAAAGAGTAAACCCTCGGAAGTCACCAGGGCCAGATGGCATTCCAGGCCGTGTCCTCAGAGCGTGCGCTGACCACCAGCTAGGAGGGTTTTTACCTCTATATTATTCCCTCCCTCCCACAGTCTGCCCCCAGCCCCCCCCCAAACAACAACAACAACCATTCCCCCCGTAAAACCAAAGATCACCTTCCATCACTGGACTGAATGACCGCCCTGTAGCACTGACCTGATCAATCATTCATGAATTAGTCAGAACCAGTACCCACATTTGCTCCTCCCTTCCTCCTGGACCCCCCCCCCTTCTGCATACCCGTCCAAACCAACCACGGACGGACGACAGATCTACACGCCATCACCCACCCTGACCCTCCACACCCTCCCCCACCTGTAACATAACAAGGATGCTGTTTATATAGACTACAGGCAGACTACAGCTCAGCATTCACCCGCATTGCTGTCATCCAAAAGCATTCTCCCAAGCTCCTTCACCTCCCTCTTAAACTGGATCCTGGACTTCCTGACGGGCACTTCCCTCGTGGTGAGAATGGTGTGACCGCTTCTCCTCTGCACTGACCCCACTGCACCTGAGCACTCAGCCCTGCGTACTCAGTCCCCTGCGTCCCGCCCCCTGTACACCCTCTGTTCACACACACTGTGTGGCCACGCGCAGCTCCAACGCCCATCCTTAAGTTTGCACGACACACCCATCTCCAACAACGATGAGACCAACGAAACAGAGAGAGAACAGCAAGAGAGGTCAGCATCTCCAGGACATGGTGCCGTCTCTCAAAAACTGGATCTCAACGTGGGCTTCACTAGAGGATAGGGGGGTGGACAGGGGGGGGGGACAGGGGGGGGTGGACCCCCCCACGCCCCCATTCACTGAAGTGGAGGAGAGTCTCCTGCTCTTCATTCCTCCAAGTGTTCATTCATCAGATGACCTCCTGGAGTCCAGGCCTGGTCCCAGGCAGTAAAAAAAAACAAAAAGCCTATACAAGCCTAGGAGACTCAAAAAAACCAAGACTCCTGGCAAACTCAACTCAACTCACCAACACAGGTTCTCAGCATGGAGCATCACTGCATTCTGCATGCTATTGCACCGCGCAGCAGCTGCAGGCCTGCAAGGGTGGTGAAGGGGGTGGTGACAGGGTTGGCTGCTGCGGAGCGGCTGCCACCTCTCATCTACCACAAGGCATTGCTACCACACATCACCTTGTATGCCAAAAGAGTAAAAAAGAAAAAAAGACTACAGCCACCAGGCTAGGGACTGTTCTCGCTGCTGCCGTGCCGGGGCACGGGGACTACCACTCGGTCTCGCTGTTTTTACCACCAGGCCATTTTTTTTTTTCCACAGGCCATCTTCAAAGCATTTTCCCAGCAGCATTAATCGCATTCATCTCACCTCATTGTATCCTCTACTACTTATGTCTTATGTACACCTCATCACCCATCTCTATTTCACTCTACATGTTATGTCTTACTCCACCTTTTATTTACTTAATATATCCATACATGTTAACATATCTACACTTTTTACTTTTGTTACTTATACTTATATTTATTTATTATTTGTTTTTGTTTTTGTTTTATTTTGTTATTATTTTTTTATTTGTTTTAATATTTGTGCTATTTTTTTGTTGTTGTTTCATTTTAAATTTTGTTTTTGTTGCATACTTGTGTTATACTAAATACTGTGACTTTGACTTTGAGTCTATTTTACCAATTACTAAAACGAACCTACCCTCTTTATCAATTATATAATGTTCTTCTTTAAATGGTATGTGTGGTTGTATAATTATAGCGACACCCCTCTTTTGTGATCCATATGAACTGGAGTAAATGAGTCCCTTACCCAACTTATCATGGTCCTTTTTCTTCAAATGGGTTTCTTGTAGGAATAGGACATCTCCTCCAGCTTTCTTCAACTGTAGGAGAATCTTCCTCCTCTTAATTTGATTATTCAGTCCATTAGCATTTAATGAAATTATTTTAAACTTTTTCATATCACCTGTTAATGGATTATAGTCCTCATTTTTAAATGATCTTGATTCATAAATACTGACAGGATAAGCAGGGTATAATTAGGAGCATTAGGAAAGCAGGAAAAACTAAAAAAGGAAAAAGCACAACTTAAAAAAAAGGAAAAAATTTAATTAAAATGAAAAAACACAAAAAACAAACACATGGACAGGTTCAATTTGTACCACCTTAAAATCAGGTAGTGTTTATCAATGACCATTGTTGGGGGGCCAAAATGGTCCTTAGGGCGGACTGTATCAGCCGCCAAAATGTATTTACTTATCAAACTTCCCATTGCCATCAACGTAATATAGCCTCTCTATTCCCCTGTTTATATGTACACTTAATTACTTTGCATCTTTATGCCTATAGCTTAAGTCTTACAAAGAACTACAAAGAAAAGAAAAAAATAAAATAAAATAAAAGAAGAAGATCCACATTATTCTTCATTAGCTCATCCCCCCCCCCCCCCATTCCGTTACTTTAAAGGTAAGACCCTTACATGATCAATTCCACATTCCTATTCATTTAATTTATCTTTATTCTACTGCTTTGTCTTAAAAAAATAATAAAAATTACCCAACGTTTACCCAATGTAATTAAAGTCCACTTGCTTGACACATTCTTCCCCTTTAACAAGTCTATAATCTACTACTTTGTGACAATCTTACAAAAAGAAAATATGGGGAAAGGGGAGCACATTACCTATATCTAAAGCCTTCTATTTATCTCTAATCCTATACCAAGAATTGAAAACTAAACATCCCACATTATTTTACAAAAGAAACACACAAAAAAAAAAAAGAAACAAGCCGAAATGAGAAAATAACTAATATAAACAAGGTAAATTAAACTAACTAATTAACTAAAGGTGAGCGTGAATATTATGATGAATATCGGTGCATGTTAACGTGAATGGTTTCTTCTACTGTCTTATTTTTTATAGAGTTCAATAGGAAAATTTGTCAGGAGAAACAACCCTTAAAGTGATCCATTCATATCTACTGCATATCTGGCAGCAGAGTGATAGTTTGTGGCTTGTTTGATACGTCAGATCCTTGTTGACTTAGAGCCATTAAGCCAACCATGTGTTTCATACGCTTCCAGTGTAATTTACAGCTAAATCTAGTCCCACCCCCCAATTCCTATAGAGATCCATTCAAATGCAGAGACGTTATAGTATCGCTTGTAAGAGTACCATAAAATAAGATATCAAGAGTCTTTTGATGTTGTTGGGTCACAGACATCAGGAAGTCATGGCATGCAAAGGATATGCGACCAAATATTAAAAATGAATACTTTATTCTATATATAAATGCAGGGGTGCCAATAATTGTGGCCAATGTGGTTTTGTTAAAAATTATTATTTCTTTATGAGGGATTCTTTTTTCTCAATAAATGAATGTCAATTAAAGGTTGGATTTTTCTCATTTTTTCAGTGTGAGATTAAACTAATTCACCAAACAGTGAATATTTTATAACCCTTTTTACTCATCTTTACTAGGGGTACCAATAAATTTGAACACGTCTGTATTTGTACAACATTTAATGGTGTTGACCTTGAACATTTTTGTTTCCCCACCTGCACACAATCAGCAACCAGCTGTGAAATATCGAGTGGCATTTCATGGCTGGGCATAGGCCACTTTTTGATCCTGTAAGAAATGGCTTTTAAGACAGTTGTCAAGTATCAGTTGCCAACACCTGATTGTAGGAAATAGTGCCATCTGCTGATCACAGCAAAATGTTTTAGTTCAGCTCAGTATTGAGGTAGAAGTGAATGTGTCTTTATACTCATCGCTCATTTTAACAATAAACTGTAATATCTGACAACTGGATATTTTAATACTCACCTGAAGGGATTACTGAGTTTGAACAGCTTATGTATTTTTGTTTTGTGTGTACCCTTTTGCCCAAATTAAATTATTGAATTATCCCACGTAACATTGACAACTTTTTAATAAAAACAAGTAAGTTCAGTACTTCTAAATATACTACTGAAGTGCACACAGGGATATTGTGACAATATATTTATGCACTTGCATGTCATTCTTATCAAACATTGTGAACACAATGGTAGCATACAAGTAGAATGGTAATTTGCAGAATGTAAAGAAGTAATAAAGGAGACAAATTGCAACCGAATTGTGCTGTTAATGTACAGTCAAGCCGGAAAGTCTGCACACCCCTTTCACCTTCTCCACATTTTATTACGTTACACTTATACTACAATAGATTGAGTTCATTTTTGCCTCAAACATCTACACACAATAGCCAATAATGACGGAGTGAAAACAGGTTTTTAGAAAATATGCAATTTTATTTTACTGACAAAAATAGGTTATTTAGGGGTTACATATCTGTACACACCCATAGCCTAATACTTGGTTGCTGCACCTTTGGCTGCGATTACAGCTTCAAGCCTTGGGAAAGAAGCTACGAGCTTGGCACACTTGTTTCTGGACATTTTTGCCCATTCCTCTTGGCATATCCTTGCAAGCTCCATCAGGTTGGATGGGGAGCGTCAGTACACAGCCATTTTCAGCTCTTTCCACAGATGGATGGATTCAGGTCTGGGCTCTGGCTGGGCCACTCAAGGACATGCACATACTTTCTCCGAAGCCACTCCTTTGTTCTCTAGGCTGTGTGCTTCGGGTCGTTGTCATGTTGGAAGGTAAACCTTCGCCCCAGTCTGAGGTCCAGAGCGCTCTGGAGCAGGTTTTCTTCAAGGATCTCGGTGTACTTAGCTGCATTCATCTTTCCCTCTATCAGGACTAGTCGCCCCGTTCCCGCTGCTGAAAAACATCCCCACATCATGATGCTGCCACCGCCATGCTTCACTGTAGGGATGGTATTGGCCAGGTTATGAGCGGTGCCTGGTTTCCTCCAGACGTGACGCTTGGTATTCAGGCCAAAAAGTTCAATTTTGGAATCTTGATTCTCATGGTTTGAGAGTCCTCTAGGTGCCTTTTGGCAAACTCCAAGCGGGCTGTGATGTGCCTTTTACTAAAGAGGGGTTTCCGTCTGGCCACTCTACCAAAAAGGTCTGATTGGTGGAGTGCTGCCTGGATGGTTGATCTTCTGAAAGGTTCTCCCATCTCCGCAAGGATACACTGGAGCTCTGTCAGAGTGACCTTCGGGTTCCTGCTCACCTCCCTGGCTGTCATGCAAAGTCATGTAATGCGGACGACTGGTATATAATCAAACAGGACTTTATTAGGAGCTCAACAAATACACTCTTCTCTCTCTAGAGTACTTTACAACAACCGTATCCGGTTCCCCTCTCCGGTCACGTCCCCATGCACGGGCACGCTGGGAACAGTAGTTCTCGCCACATCTCCCTCCTTTTAAAGTATAACATATTTAAAGTACAACACATTTGAAACATTTCTCTTTTTCATTTATTTATTTATTTTTTTTATTTTTTTTTTCAGAATCTTGTTGGCCAAAGTAACCATTTGTTCGCAAATTGCTCCACACTCACAACACTTTAAACATTCGCTGTTTTAAAACTTAAACTCTGTATCGCTGTGGGGTTTTAACAACCCTGCCACTGGAGGTGGTTCTGACCCCGGAGAGGTTTGCAGGTGGGCCAGTTTCAGTGGGAGCACCAGGTGAGTTGGTAACCGGTAGGTGGAGCTGTTCTTGTTGTGGGTCAGTACTGTCTCTCACTGGGTCGGTTATGGCAGTTGTGTGGGCAGCAGCAGTTATGGGGGCCGGCAGCGATTGCAGGTGCCTGCGGTTCCGTCTGAAGACCGTCCCATCTTCAGTTCGCACTGTGTAGGAGCGTGGCTCCCCTGAAGGGTTCACCACAACAGCGGGCGTGTTCCATCCTTTTTGCCCGTCCAGTTTAATGCGAACGCTCTCACCTGGATGTAGTTCGGGCAGGGCACGTGCAGTGTATCTCCTGTCGTAGAAGAACTTGTACGCCTCTTTTGCCTTCCTGTCGTTCCTCTCCACCTCTGTGCGACTGATGAGCTGCGGTTTGAGCATTTTCTCCAGCACGGGCACCGTGGTCCGGATCCGGCGGCCTGTCATTAGCTGGGCGGGGCTTGCACCTGTGGCAGCGATCGGCGTGGCACGGTAGCACATCAGCGCCAGGTGGGGGTCAGGCTGTCGAAGTATTCTCTTAGCCGTCCCGACGGCTCTCTCGGCAGCTCCGTTTGCCTGGGGAAAGTGGGGACTGCTGGTCGTGTGGTTAAAGTCATAGTCTCTGCTAAACTGTTTGAATTCGGCTGATGTAAACTGTGTGGCATTATCGCTGATCAGCTCTCTGGGGATGCCCCATCGCACAAACATACCTTTCAGCCGGTTGATCACCTGGTGACTGGAGGTGGTCTGTAGCTGGGCGATCTCGATGTCCCTGGAATAATAGTCGACCACCACCAGGTAATTCTTACCGTTCTGCTCACAGAGATCTGCTCCGATCCTGTGCCATGGACCGGGCGGCAGTGGTGTGGTGCGGAGGGGCTCTTTGTTCTGTGAGGGCTTATTGACGTGGCAAAAGGTGCACCGAGAGACCTTCCTGTGGATGTCAGTCCCGATGCTGGGCCACCAGACTGACATGTTGGCTCTCTCCCGACACTTTGAAAGACCTTGGTGCCCTTCGTGTATCCTGTTTAGGATGTCTTCTTGATGCGCGGGCGGGATTACGATCCTGTCCTGGTACAGGAGCAGCCCGTCTGCCTCCGACAGTGATGTTCTCGCTGAGTAGTAACCCTGCAGCTCGAAGGGTACATGCCTTGGCCATCCCTCCCTGGTGTAACCGACCACCCTCTGCATGGCACCGTCGTCGCGTGTGGTCTTCCTTATGAGGTCGAGCTTGGAGCTTGACATCGCCCTAGTCTCGATCACCGCCTCGACGTACGCATGCACGTCGTCCTCCGTGTCCGCTCCACTGCTGTCTCTGAGGGGGTTTCTGGACAGAGTGTCGGCCACCACCAGCTGTGCACCAGGGACATGCACTGCTCTTGGGTTGAAACGCATTAAGCGCATGAGTAGCCGCTGGCATCTCAGTGGCACTTTATCCAGGTCATACGTATTGATGAGGGGAACTAGGGGCTTATGATCTGTCTGCAGGCAAAACTCAGCCAAGCCTTGCAGATAACGGGAGAAGCGCTCGCAGGCCCACACCGCGGCGAGACACTCCTTCTCTAGTTGAGAATATCTCTTCTCTGCATCCGTGAGGGTTCTGGAGCAAAACGCGACAGGTTGGACCTTGTCTCCCTGAACCTGCAGCAGCGCTGCCCCCAGCCCATAGCTACTGGCGTCCGCGCTCACTATAGTGGGCCTCCCCACGTCATAGTACGCCAGAGCTGGAGCAGAAGACAACATTGACTTTACCTTAGTGAAGGCTCGCTGTTGGGGCTCCTCCCACAGCCATTCTGTGTCCTTTTTCAGCAGCTCGCTCACCGGGTGTAGCTCAGACGACAGGCCGGGCAGGAACTTTCCCAGGTAATTCACCATGCCTAACACCTGCCTCAGCTGTGTAACATTCTCCGGGCTTAGCATGTCTGAGATTGCCTTTACCTTGCCCGGGTCTGGTTTGATGCCATCTTTGCTGATGATGTGCCCGAAATACTGCAGCTCACCTTTGCTGAAATGGCATTTGTCTCTGTTGAGCTTCAGCCCGGACGCTTTGATTGTCTGCAGCACTGCCTCCAGGTTCCTGTCATGCTCGTCTTGGTCCTTGCCGTACACGAGGATGTCGTCCATGACGACCACTGTGCCCTCGTGCTCCCTTAGCAGGACGCACATTTCCCTCTGAAAGATTTCAGAGGCTGATGTGATGCCAAACGGGAGGCGCTGGAAGCAGAAACGGCCTCTGCGGGTAATGAAAGTGGTTAGTTTGACACATTTGGGATCTAGCGGAATCTGCCAAAAGCCAGACGATGCATCTAGCGTTGTGAAAACCCCCGCCCCTGCTAGCTTGGGCGCAACGTCCTCGAGTGTGGGGAGCATGAACCGCTCACGCTTAACAGCTTGGTTTAGACGTTTAAGGTCCACACAGATCCTTACTTTGCCGTTCTTTTTGACTACGGGGACCATGGGTGCGCACCACTCAGTGGGCTCTGTCACTTCCGTGATGATCCCCAGGGACTGCATGCGCTGCAACTCCTCGTCCACTTTTGGCATGAGAGGGAAAGGCACTCTGCGCGGCGTGCTGAGGGTGTAAGGCTGAGCCTTAGGCTTTAGCTCGATCATGACCGGCTCACAATTAAGTAACCCAATGTCCCCAAAAAGGTCTTCACTAATTTGATTTACTCTGAAAACCAGGCCCATTTGGCACGCGGCGCTACGGCTGAGCAGATTATTGGCATTAGGCCCCTTGATTACAAAAATCCAAAATTTGTATTTGTTTCCCTTTCTCTCGGTGGATGCCATGAATTTTCCTGCGCACTGCAATGCTCCTCCTGGACTTCTCAGTCCGACTGCTGTTTTTATGAGCTGGGGGCGCTCAGGCAGTGTCTCATATGCGGCCTGTGGCATGATGGTGATGTCCGCACCGGTGTCAATTTTGAAATTTACCATCCTGCCACAAATCGGTAACTCCACCTGCCACATTTCGTCCGAAACCCGCCTCTCTATGCTGCCCAGAAACCAGTGGTGGCTTTCACTGTCCGTTTCGTCATGGTGCACATCGTCATGGTATACAACCTCTTTTACATCCCTGGTTTTGCATGCGACAGCGAAATGTCCGAGCTTGTCGCATTTCCTGCATCGCCTGCTGCGTGCAGGACATTCTTGTAGCTGGTTATGTGCGCGGTTGCACCGCGAACAGATTGCTCCCTGCCCCTGCGTGTTTTCGCGCCATTTGTTGTACTGCTTGCTAGCGTTACTCTGATAGCGATTAGCATTAGTGCCTTTGTGTTTGCTAATTTCGTTTAGTTCGGTCGCCATTCCCACTGTGTTTTGCTGTTTAACCAGCTCAGACTGACGGGCCATTAGTACCGCTTTCTCTAGCGTGAGCTTATCTTCCATCTGTAGCTTTTGCGAAACGTCTCGGTCTGCGATTCCGATCACTACCCTATCGCGAATCTGCTCTTCCTTTGCAGCCCCGAACTCGCAGTGTTCAGCTAGCTCATACAGGCTCCTCACATAAGCCTCAACAGTCTCTCCTGCTCTTTGGGAGCGCTGGTGGAAACATGCGCGTTCATGAATTACATTTCTCCGTGGCACAAAATGTTCGTTAAATTTGCTGACCACCGTGTCGTACTCGTTAGCCTGGGAGGGCTCATCGAATGTAAATGAATTAAAAATAGCCTCGGCATCCTTTCCCATTGCATATATCAATGAATTTACTTGGATCTCACCTCCCTCTTTATTTAGCTTGGTAGCCAGTCTGAAACGGGAGAATCTCTGGATCCAAATCGGCCATGCCGCTGGCTGCATGAAATCGAATGCCTCCGGTGGGTTGAATTTCGTCATTCCTTATTTTATTTTATTCTTGAGCACACACGCTGTCCGATTATTGAGGCGACTGGATTCAAAGAGCTTCTGACACCATGTCATGCAAAGTCATGTAATGCGGACGACTGGTATATAATCAAACAGGACTTTATTAGGAGCTCAACAAATACACTCTTCTCTCTCTAGAGTACTTTACAACAACCGTATCCGGTTCCCCTCTCCGGTCACGTCCCCATGCACGGGCACGCTGGGAACAGTAGTTCTCGCCACACTGGCCAAAGCCCGTCTTCCCCGATTGCTCAGTTTGGCCGAGCAGCCAGGTCTAGGAAGATTCTTGATGGTTCCAAACTTCTTCCATTTACAAATGATGGTGGCCATTGTGCTCTTTGGGACCTGTAAAGCTGCAGAAATTTTTCCGTAACCTTTTCCAGATCTATGCCTTGACACAATCTTGTTTCTGAGGTCTGCAGATAATTCCTTTGACCCTATGGCTTTGAGTTTCCTCTGACATGCAAAATTTGCACCTTTTTTTGGGCTATATTGTCAGCATGTTAGCATTTTAAATATGATGCTATTTCAGTGAAGTCCCGTGTATTTGGTGTTGTTGAAAGTAATGTTCACTTAAAAGGGAATTCCACTCAAAAACAACATTAATCTTCTTGCACAGATCAAGGCGCAACTAATTAAGTCTTTTTTTGTGGCTGGCCAAAATAAAAAGCTGTACTGAGTTATTTGAATATAAAGTAGAAAATTCGGTAGAGGTATACATCAAAATGGCCTATTGTCAGGGGTAGCTTACGGAATGAAAGACCAAGTGCGACAATGGGGTTCAGAAAGTGCTCTAATGAACACCACAATGCGGGGGGAAACCTGCAGACAGGGAATTAGTTACAATAATAAAAAAAACAATAAACTCTCCGTAAAACCAGAGATTCCGCTACCAAACTCAAAGCGACCCGAATAGGGCAAAAAACTCTTAACACTAGCGATTAAGACACAACAAACAAACAAAGTCCTATAACTCACAACGAGGGAGCCGAAAAACACAAACAAGAAGAAAAGAAGACGGCGAAGACAATCTGTCTAGAACAGGGAGACAGAGGTTCCGCTAAGAGACTGGGACAAATGGGTGAAGAATAACCTATTCTAAGTTTCTAACAAACTCTTTGACACCCGAAACAAGTCCCGTGTAGCGACAACAAGTTGAGGATATACGGTCGTAACAAACTGTCAGTCCTCTATTGTGAATACCGGCTTTCCTTGTCAAATCAATGGCAATATGGAAGCGTCAAACAAAGACGAAGCGAGGTTTAAATAATGAAAAGAAATGCAGAACAGGTGAACACACTGAGCGGAAAGAAAACCCAAAAACAGGAAACGGACAATGAAAACGAAAAGAAGAGAGGCTACACGAGCGCTCCCCAGGGAAGTGGCCAACAAGAGAAGAGCAGGCTGAGAAACCATGACAATTGCAATGTATAAGACGTCATTTGAAAGCTCAGGATCCGTACTTTCATAAACTATAAAAAACAGAAAAATGACCCCATGTGACTTGTGGACCGTTTTACCAGCACCAGTCACAAATATAAGCAGGTTGTATCACTGCATGAAAAGAGGAGTTTTCTGTACATGAATTTACAGAAACGTCTGCACTCTCATGGGCCACATCTGTGATGGGGGATTTCTGGGCTCAGACATTCCCGATTATGAGAAGTGGACGGTCATGTCTGGTCATTTATGATCAGGTTTCTGGACAATAACACCTCTGTGCACAAGATTATGTCCTTTTCCTGTTGGCAGACTGTAGTGTCCGCACTGTAAACATAGCTTTTAATGCGGTGTATTAGAACTTACTTCTCCCTGCACTGGTAACAGCAGTGAATGGAAACATTTCTGCAATGGGATGCTGGTATCATACAATTAGACCTGAGTTTGGACAACCCTGGTTGTTGGCTTCGTCAGCAGCATGGGAATATACAAAACAACTCCCTCTAAAGACATTGGGCAGAAAACATGCGCACCACACTATATAAAACAGATATCAGCTGTTGCAATGTTACTGAGGGTAGGAATGCTAGATTAAACGGGTCAAGGTAGACAGATATTTCATGTATATGTTGCTCATATCAAAACATTTATAAGTGGTAGTGTGCTGTGGAACTGTGAATTAGTATCTTAATATTTAAATAAATTTAGATAATTAACCTCCTTTGAAAGCATGTGGAGTTATTTAATTGTAGCCCACTATTAGACGCTTTCTAATAGTTCACTGTTTATTTACATAGCAAGGCTTTACATTTTAACAGGTGTGAATAGAATTTTGGAAATATGAATTATATAAAAATATACTGTTTGTAAATACTCTGAAAAAATCTTGTGTAATTCTTATTAAATTTTTCTACTTTTCTCCAGTAGACTGCATGTATAAGCCATGGATCAGAACAGCAGCAGTGAGGAGCTGAAATTAATTAGTAGCAACCCCATGGTGGTGATGGCTAAGATGGCCATAGTGCAGGTGCTGGTGTGGTTCTTTATCTACATCAACATCATCATGCTCTTCACCTTCTTCAGTAAGCAGGCTTTCCGGGGCAATGCACGCTACATACTATTTGCTCACACCCTTCTTTTGAACTTAATCTTCCTGCTCCTCACAGACCTGGTGGTGCTGTTTTCTGGTTTCTATGTGCTGCTACCTATGGGTTCCTGCATCCTTCTCTGCATTGTCCTGGAGATTGTTGCCAACTGCACACCACTGACCATCACCGCTATGTGCTTAGAGCGCTATGTGGCCATCTGCATGCCGCTGAGGCACGCTAATATCTCCACCACTAGCAGGACTGTGGGTGCCATCGTCATTATCTCAGCCTACAGCTCCCTCAGCCCTTTTCTGGACCTGTTCATCCTGATTGTTACGTCCCCTCCAGGATACTTTTCCAAGTCAACCTTGTGCCAGTATGATATCATGATGCTGACTGAGTGGCATCGCTTAATTCGGATTGCCTGGCGTCATGTGGACTTAGCTGTGATTGTGATTATCATTCTGTTTTGTTTTGTTAAAATCATGCTGGCTGCTCGAACTGCCTCTGGAGAAAATAAACAGTCTGTGTCAAAGGGGCGACGCACGCTCCTGCTCCACGCGCTACAGCTCGTTCTGTGCATGGCTGAGTTGTTGAGCCCCTACATTCACAACGCACTTCGGCAGCACAATTTTGAGCTCTACTTGACAATTCGATACTTCAATTTCGTGGCCATCAGTATTGCCTCCAGGGCTCTGAGTTCAATAATATATGGGCTCAGGGATAAAAAGTTTTTCCTTGCTCTAAAGTATTACACCACCTGCAGGTTTATTCAGAACAGAGCAGTTTAAAGACTCTTGTGTGTGAACACAATGGGAGCACTAATGAGTTCGGCAAGGCCTCTTTGTAAGTGTGAATCTTTACAAACTGTAATCTGGGTCAAATATACACTTGAAATACTTGAACTCTTTACATGCCAGTGAAATATAAAACACTTCTGAAGATCCCTGAAAATTCTCAATGTAAGATGTTACTATGCATTGTGAAAATAAATGTTGGTGAAAATAAATGTGCACTTTATAACAGAAATTTTACTGGTGTCTAAAGGATTAAATTATTTCAAATAATTGTTTGACCCAGGTCTGATTAGATTAATAATCTATTGCAATATTTTGTCTAATGCCGTAGTCTAGTGAAAATTTGCTGTATTAGTGTGGTGAAGAGAATAATTGATCTAAAAAACTTGTCCATTTGTGCTGCAGTTTTTATTTCTAGCATAAACTGTCTAGTAAAATATAAAGCTGTATAGTATTGTATAATTTAATAAACTGTGAAATGTATGAAATGGGAAATCATCCCCCAAGTCAACATTTTTGTTTACCCACTTTTCAAATCGTTCGAGCGCACTTGGCCACAGATGTACTCCAGTTAAAAAAGTTAAGTAGCCAGTCAGGTAACCAGTGTATGGACATCTTTCTCCTCTATTGGAGGTCTGAGCACTAAAGCCTCTCTTCTCCTCTGGCTACTGACTCACTGGGTTTCCAGGCATCACAGGCCTCTCAGGCCCTGAGCCTTCAGATGTGGAGACCCACTTTGACTGAGCCTCTGCACTGACTTCTGCTGTTACAAATGTACATGAATGAGGCATTGAAAAACCATGGAGGAATCTGCAAGGGGTTTGTCTTCATTCAAAGCTCATTCCGTAGCTCTGCATGTCAATGATTTCCAAAAATACTGTATTATTTACTGATATAATACAATTGCTCAGCAGATCCAGAATGTTAATCCAGTAAGCCTAGCACTAATATGACCTGACACATATATTGAATTCCAAGAGATGGGACTCTTGTTGGGGTTCTATTATCAAGCCATAAAAGTTACATTTGACTTTGAATCAAAATCTTTTTTCCCTCCTCATTGATGCTTGACAGAGTATGTAGGTGAACCCAGACCCAGTATAATGTAACACAGAGAAACTTTGAACTCACAAAAACAAAAGAACAATTAGCCAAATGTCTCAGGAGATGTGTGTTAATATTTTATGACTGGAGTGGGGGATTCACTCTTAAATTAATCTCTTGAGCTTTCTTGCGATAGCTTACTCTCTGCATGGCACACACAAGTCTGTAGAGCTTATCTACAGTGTGTTGCAATCTCCTATGCCGTGTTTCATCATATGGTGGTTTATTTGCTGCTTGCAAAATGGCTTAATGAGCTGGACCACAAACCACGATGTGAACGCTTAAAATGTAAGGAATTGAGAAACAATCATTTTTGAGGACTCCCTTGTAATTTCAGAATGAAAAGAAACACAACAGTTCTCCGGTAAAATAATGTATTGATAAACTGACAATGCCCTCAGTCTTCTTCTGTCACCACATTCTGTCCACAGTCAAAATCCTTAATTCTACTGATTGTGAAGGTTTCTCTTCACCGTGATGCCTCATTTTCACAAGTGGGATGGCAAATCCCAAACAAAGGTCTGGCTTTTAAGTGTTTCACTTAGTACCAGAACTGTCTGTGAGAATCCTGCCACCAACCACATCATCAATCAATCTTCTATCCCAAATTACTGAGCTCCAGTATTTATCTGTGTGGTGGGTTGGCTGCAGGGTATAAATCCTTTCTTCAATTCATGGCAGAATATTTATGGCAGCTTAAAGCCAGTTTACCAACCACTCACAGTTTACTCTCTTTTTCACTCTCACTCTCACTCACTGGTCCTGGTCCTTTCTGTATGGGACACATACTGCAGCCATTTACACACAGGTTATGTGTGATAAATATACCCCAGGAAATAGTTGTGAACTTTCTTGCTGCCATGATGTGGATTTAAATTTTTTCATGAATATAGTGTATACCAGTAAGGGTATATTCTCAAAATAATCAAGTCCCACTTTGTGAGACATATTTATGACCCAAGCTTTGTTACAGATTCATTTGGAGGAATCTGCCATATTACAAATTCAAATGTGCCATTCAATTCACCATAATGCATTCTCCATAACAACTTTTGATGTCACTAAACTAAACTGTCTTTTTTAGTTCCAATATGTGTGTATCATGGCTGTTTAGAAATTCAGAGCAATAAAGTTTTCTAGCTAGTTACAATGCTGCGTCACCTTCAGTTTTCCCTCCACACAGATCACCCTCTAATTTCCAACCTGGTTCACAAATTTAACAAGGAGTTGCTGTAAAAAAGAATGTGCGCTCAGTCATCCTGCCCTGTAAAAATATAGATTAGAATAACTTTTATTTTTCATGAGATAACTTCATTTGTAGTTGCCAGTAGTAAAAAAGACATAGACAGTGACCCACAAAACACAAACAAATGTGTTAAATAAAGACATTCAATTGAATCAGATGTTTCACATTACAGTGATGATATGGCTGGAGTGGAATACATTATAAGGATGATTGAGCATCAAATTGAGCATCAAAATCAATAACAGTTATTTATCTGCCTTTACTGTCTTGAGATGTCCAGTGTCATTAAGCAGTCTAACAAAGCTGTTTCGGGCTTTTTTGGCTTTCAGGGGCAAGAACCTTAATCTTCGACCTGATGAAAGAGTCTCAAAGAGAGAGTTCAGGGGATGTGATGGAAAGGCGATAATCCTCTTTCCTTTTTTTAATTGTACGCTCCTCATACAGCTGATTCAGTGTTTTTTGTCGTTTCCCTGTGATTTCAGTTAATGAGCCAAATCAAACTGTTAGCCTAAAGGTCAGCACTGACTCAAGGAAGCAGGTGGGAAATGCTTGCAGTACTGACTGGCTCACATTTCCATGACTGACACTTTGCATGCACTCAAAGGTCAGTTTATTATCTATGATGGCACCCAGATATCTGTACTCCTCCAGTCTTTCAACTGTTTTGGCACAGCTCTGTATGTAAGGGTTGGTGTAAGGTTCAGAGAACCAGACGCAACCGATAAAGAATCTAAAAGCGTATCCAGAAGATACGCCACAAAAGCGGATATAACCGCACCAGGGAATGAAAAAACGTCCTCAAAAGGAGGCGAGACTTGAAAATAGCGAGTATAAATAACAAAAAAACCTCACGCTCTAAAACAAAGAGCACACACGAGAGGTAGAAAACCAAAAGAAAGACTCAAGTAAATGGGTAAAGGAAAATTTTTAAAAATCAAACCTGTTACCTAAGCTCTTGTAGCAAAAAAGCTGAACACAAAAGGTAACAGGTCGAGAGAATTAGGACAAAGCAAAAGATTGGAAAGAAAAGAATAAACCAATCTAATCCTAATTATAACCGGACTTGCTGCGTTTCTTATGTGTACAAACCAGAAATGCAGTGACCGAATTCTTATACCTTGACCGACTTTGTTTGTCAAAATAGCAAAGAAATAATCGAAGTGCAGGAAGACGAAAGTACTGAGCTATTTATAACTGGCAGGAAACTCAAAACAAGTGTGAGAAGTAATAGCCGGGTGAGATCCAAACACCGTAACGGAGGCGGAAAAAATCTGATAGAGCGCCCCGATGATGCCAATAAGAATAACGACCGCAGAAACAACCGAGGCTGCCAATAACCATGCCACTGTAGTGTTCCTTACTGAGGGCCCGGGCCATTCAGCTTAGTACACATCCCTGATCCCCGGATCTTTATTCCTTTCCAGGCATCGCCCAGATTCCTCTTTTGAAATAGATTTTACACCTTCTTCTAATGGCCTCTTTTTGCATCCTTAATTTGTCCGTTCAGCCTGGCCTGAATCAATTTAGACTCAACTCTGTCTCCTGAAGGCTCTCTTTTTTTATTTTATGTTGTTTTAAGCTCCTTTGTTATCCAGGGCTTATTATTTGAGAACACTTTCACTTTCTTTGATAGAACAATAGTTTCCTCACAAAAATGTATCTAGCCAGTCACTGCCTCTACAGTCTCATCCAGTGCGGCATTCAGTGAGAAAAGCTTCCAAACAGTACATTCAAAAGGGAGTTTTCATTTGGCTTCTGCCAGGAAGTTTTTCTCTCATTCTTTTGTTTTATTCATTCCCTGGTGCGGATTTATCTGCTTTTGTGGCGTATCTTCTGGATACGGTTTTAGATTCTTTATCGGTCGTGTCTGGTTCTCCGAACCTTACACCAAGCATTTTAATAAATAATAATAAATTATTTGCCAAGCAAATACCTCACTCAGAGCAATCCTTACCATATATTTAAAAAATAACACTACAGGACACCAATATTACTGGACTTTCATGGCTTCTTGATTGGGTCACGTGTAACAAACATACTGTATATGCTCAATAGATTTACCTCGCTCAAAGCAATCCTAATCCATATATTTTTTGTATATATAAAGCAATCCTTATTATACATACAAAAAATTACAGTATGGGATATCAACATTACTGGACTGTGATGGCTTCTTGATTGGGTCCCGTGTAACAAACACTGTATAACCTCAATGGGCCCTGTTGACTGACTTTCGTAAACAATACAGTCATATTCAACAGTTCTGTCAGAAAGAGAATCAGGCCCCGCCTCTACATATATATAACAAAAAGCTTTGGACTCCTTTGTCATTTTGCTGAGGATCTGATGTCAAGGATTATTCAAGGTAATATGAAACCAGATTGACATAATGGCTGTTCATAATGGCCTTATATTTTTGTTTAATGCATTTTGCTAATTCGCAGTGAATATGCTGTTATGAAGTTACAATTAATTAATGTGTCAGAGTATGTGAGCGGGAGCGAACGAGGAGAGGAAACGGACGTAATTTAATTAGATGAGCACTATTAGGACATTACCACTCCGCAAGCTCCAGTTCGGTCTGGTTTATATATTGTGATAAAAATGGACATCGCATACCACATTAGTTTAGTTTATAAAATATACATTTATTAATCGTGTTGTTAGCCTATATTTATTTATTTATTTATTTATTTATTTGTTCCTTTCATGAAAGTGGACAACATTATTTGTACAAAAATGCACACTACATTTTCAAATCAACACCTCCATGATTGGAAAGGAGCAGCAAGAAGAAAACATTTCTTATATTTATCTGCCCCCTACTTGAACAATAAAAAAAAGAGAAGAAAGATGGTCTGACTTCACATAGTTGATTTTCAATAGCCTACACCAACAACACTTTGATTATAACAACAACAAAACAAACAAACAAAACAAAACAAAACAAAAAAAAAAGATATAGAGAGTTGAAGTTGTTTTAATGACCTGTTGACAATTTCTGTACACAGAGAATACACACATTGACAGCATTCTCACTATCAACTAACAAAACGTATGTGTTTATTGTGTTGTCGTGGACAGGTTTTTTAAGGTGGCTCACTTCATCGCCCTTCCTAAACTACCGTCAGCCCCGGAAACCGCTCGACTGATAGTAGAACACATCTTTAGAGTGCATGGGCTTCCCCACGACATTGTTTCGGATCGCGGTCCTCAGTTCACGGCAAGGTTCTGGCATTCTTTCTGCACGCAGTTAGGGGCGTCCGTCAGCCTTTCCTCTGGATTCCATCCTGAGACTAACGGACAGACTGAACGGATCAAGTCGCCACCTCGCGTGGGCGGAGTATGCCCATAATACTCTGTGTAATGCATCTACTGGGTTCTCTCCATTCGAGGCGCAGGTGGGGTATCATCTGTTTTGTTATTGGAGAAGGACGTGGAGGTGCCCTCTGTGGTTTCGTTTGTCTGGAATTGCCGGGCCGTTTGGAGGCGGGTCCAGTCTTCTCTCCTGTGTTCGTCAGCGAGACTAAAGATTCGCCACCCAGCTCCCTCCTATCGGGTGGGACAGCGGGTTTGGCTCTCCTCACAGGACCTCCCATTGCACGTGGAGTCTCGGAAACTCGCCCCACTCTTTGTGGGTCTGTTTAAGATCATTCGGAAAGTTAAACCGTTCTTTTCTTTTGCACTTCTTAGTTTAACTCTGTCTTTAATTGCAGAGATGAGGTGATTTCCTTTTCTCTTCTACTTTTCTACTCGTCTTGCGAGTATCTCGCCTTAGTTTTATCAGGGTTGCTTTTTCTTTCTGAAAATGTTTTCCTTCCTTTTTCTGTTTTCCTCTCTCCCATATTTTGTGGTCTTTCCACTCCCGTGGGAGACTTATTGAATTCCTGTCAGTTGCGGCTGGACCTCCATACCCCTCCCTCACACAGACAGGCATCAGCAAATGGCCAGATACAGACGTTTTCAGATTTGCGCACGGTAGTGTCCGCACTGTAGACATAGCTTTTAATGCGATGTATTAAAACTTACTTCTCTCTGCACTGGTAACAGCAGTGAATGGAAAGATTTCTGCAATGGGATGATGGTATCATACGATTAGATCTGAGTTTGGACAACCCTGGTTGTTGGCTTCGTCAGCAGCATGGGAATATACAAAACAACTCCCTCTAAAGACATTGGACAGAAAACATGCGCACCACACTATATAAAACAGATATCAGCTGTTGCAATGTTACTGAGGGTAGGAATGCTAGATTAAACGGGTCAAGGTAGACAGATATTTTATGCATATTTTGCTCATATCATATTATTCACAGAAAAAAAACATTTATAAGTGGTAGTGTGCTGTGGAACTGTGAATTAGTATCTTAATATTTAAATAAATTTGATAATTAACCTCCTTTGAAAGCATGTGGAGTTATTTAATTGTAGCCCACTATTAGACGCTTTATAATAGTTCACTGTTTATTTACATTGCAAGGCTTTACATTTTAAAAGGTGTGAATAGAATTTTGGAAATATGTATTATATAAAAATATACTGTTTGTAAATACTCTGAAACAATCTTGTGTAATTCTTAATCAATTTTTCTACTTTTCTCCTGTAGACTGCATGCATAAGCCATGGATCAGAACAGCAGCAGTGAGGAGCTAAAAAAAATTAGTAGCAACCCCATGGTGGTGATGGCTAAGATGGCCATAGTGCAGGTGCTGGTGTGGTTCTTTATCTACATCAACATCATCATGCTCTTCACCTTCTTCAGTAAGCAGGCTTTCCGGGGCAATGCACGCTACATACTATTTGCTCACACCCTTCTTTTGAACTTAATCTTCCTGCTCCTCACAGACCTGGTGGTGCTGCTTACTGGTTTCTATGTGCTGCTACCTATGGGTCCCTGCATCCTTCTCTGCATTGTCATGGAGATTGTTACCAACTGCACACCACTGACCATCACCGCTATGTGCTTAGAGCGCTATGTGGCCATCTGCATGCCGCTGAGGCACGCTAATATCTCCACCACTAGCAGGACTGTGGGTGCCATCGTCATTATCTCAGCCTACAGCTCCCTCAGCCCTTTTCTGGACCTGTTAATCCTGATTGTTACGTCCCCTCCAGGATACTTTTCCAAGTCAACCTTGTGCCAGTATAATATCCTGATGCTGACTGAGTGGCAGCGCTTCATTCGGATTGTCTGGCTTCAAGTAGACTTAGCTGTGATTGTGATTATCATTCTGTTTTGTTATGTTAAAATCATGCTGGCGGCTCGAACTGCCTCTGGAGAAAATAAACAGTCTGTGTCAAAGGGGCGACGCACGCTCCTGCTCCACGCGCTACAGCTCGTTCTGTGCATGGCTGAGTTGTTGAGCCCCTACATTGAGAACGTAGTTTGGCAGCGCAATTTTGAACTCTACTTGACAATTCGATACTTCAATTTCGTGGCCATCAGGATTGCCTCCAGGGCTCTGAGTTCAATAATATATGGGCTCAGGGATAAAAAGTTTTTCTTTGCTCTAAAGTATTACACCACCTGCAGGTTTATTCAGAACTTACCAGTTTAAAGACTCTTGTGTGTGAACACAATGGGAGCACTAATGAGTTCGGCAAGGCCTCTTTGTAAGTGTGAATATTTACAAACTGTAATCTGGGTCAAATATACACTTGAAATACTTGAACTCTTTACATGCCAGTGAAATATAAAACACTTCTGAAGATCCCTGAAAATTCTCAATGTAAGATGTTACTATGCATTGTGAAAATAAATGTTGGTGAAAATAAATGTGCACTTTAAAACAGAAATTTTAACAGAAATTTTACTGGTGTCTAAAGGATTCAATTATTTCAAATAGGTCTGATTAGATTAATAGTCTATTGCAATATTTTGTCTAATGCCGTAGTCTAGTAAAAATTATCTGTATTTGCGTGATTTCTATTCAGAGGTGAAGAGAATAATTTTGTCAATTTGTGCTGCAGTTTTCATTTCTAGCAAAAACCATCTAGTAAAATATAAAGCTGTATAATATTGTATAATATAGTAAACTGTGAAATGTATGAAATGGAAAATCATCCCCCAGTTCAACATTTTTGTTTACAAACTTTTCAAATCGTTTGATAGCACTATTAAAATGCACAAATTTGTAAAATGTAAATTACTTAAAATGTAATCTGCACTGTATGTCAACCCTCACTAGACAAGGAAGGGAGAATAAGACAATATGTGAATGTGAAGCTAATCTACATAGCAAGTAGTGATGTGCAGTACGTGAACGAACGAATCTTTTTGAACGAATCTTTAAAGTGAACTGAGTGTACCGGATCATCACTCTCAATGATTCGTTCATATGCTTGCGTGCGCGTCAGCAGTCAGGAACTGTAACGAACTGTACTGACCACAGACTACCCCTACTACCACAGTTCATTGAGTCCTACTGAACTGACTAGCCTATATGAACTGCTGACTACCGCACCGCAGTAGCCTACATAATTGTCAACCGAATCAGTTACTCTCTGCATAGGCTACGGGCTACTCAGTAGCCTAATAAATTAGCAACAAATGGCGGGGGTATTAGTAAAATAATATAGCCCGGTCAACTATTTTTTGGTACAGTTTCACATTTAAAAAATATAGCCTGCAATCTTACAAAATGATCGGAACCTGTAGCCTATAAATAGCACAATAAATGTAGGCTATTTTAAGTAGGCCTAATATGCTATAACCATGTTTTATATAGGCTACACAAATATAACCAATATGTGGCTATACGTTTGTCTCTTCTTTACACTTGAAATTCAGTAAGAAGTCGAGCTAAAGCCCTTTTCTTTATTTGTTGTCAGGTAATTTGAGTCTAGATCACGCACTGCGTGAATGATTGCTATTTTAATCTGAACTGCTATTTTAATCTAGTAGCCTACTGACGAACTGGGTGAATAATACCACTAGGCTACATCAGTGCACCTAGCTCAACCCTTAGTATAAGGGCTCCCCCCATAGATGACTGAACATCGACATTCAATTTGGGAGAAAAAATCATATGCTTTAAAAAAAAAAGAGGTTAAACTATGGCCCTTGTCATTCTTTTGACAACTTTACCATTTGAAAACGCAATGTTTTACAATAGGTTACTTACCACAAAATGGTCAGAACTTGAGAACACATCATATCATATATTTCCGTAGCTTCTAATCCATATTTAAAACGCTCACCTGGAGCGGCCATATAGTAGCCTAATCCTTAAAACTATATAACTACAAGGAAAAAATACAAAAAGTTCATATGAGGTTTATAGAAAAAGTTTATATTTGTTACTTGCAGTGCTTTTGACTGGAATCATTTTGCACAATACCTACGAATGATATACTGAACTACGAGTAGCTATAGTGAACTGATCATGCATGCTGTTGGAATATTCGTGCGCTTGCGCAACTGACCCCAGTGAACGAATCACATAGTCAGTGACTAGAATCTTTGTACTGAACTGAACTGAACGATTCGAATCAGTAAAGTGATTCGTAATTTCCACCACTAATAGCAAGGCCCCAAATAAAGGACTGCCTTGTTGAAACCCATAGAAAATGTATACAAAAATCAAACCTCAGTAACTAACGTAATTACAGTAAGCCTAACACTAGTATGACCCGACACACGGTGAATTCTGCACTCTACTGCTAAAAATTTTGATTTAGAAAATCAGGGAGGCTTCTGGGTTTGACTTAATTCACAGCTCATTCCCCAGCTCTACATGTCAATCAGTTCCAGAGAGAGGCTACTGTATTATGTAAAAAATAAACCATGACGGCCTGCACCATTATGTAAGAAATAAACCACAACGAGGTGTGTATTATCTAGGAATAATACATGACGAGGTGTGCATTACGTAGGGATAATACACAGCGAGGTGTGCATTACGTAGGGATAATACACAGCGAGGTGTGCATTACGTAGGGATAATACATGACGAGGTGTGCATTACGTAGGGATAATACATGACGAGGTGTGCATTACGTAGGGATAATACATGACGAGGTGTGCATTACGTAGGGATAATACACAGCGAGGTGTGCATTACGTAGGGATAATACACAGCGAGGTGTGCATTACGTAGGGATAATACATGACGAGGTGTGCATTACGTAGGGATAATACATGACGAGGTGTGCATTACGTAGGGATAATATATGACGAGGTGTGCATTACGTAGGGATAATACACGACGAGGTGTGCATTACGTAGCGATAATACATGACGAGGTGTGCATTACGTAGGGATAATACATGACGAGGTGTGCATTACGTAGGGATAATACACGACGAGGTGTGCATTACGTAGGGATAATACACGACAAGGTGTGCATTACGTAGAGATAATACATGACGAGGTGTGCATTATGTAGGGATAATACATGACGAGGTGTGCATTACGTAGGGATAATACACGATGAGGTGTGCATTATGTAGAGATAATACATGACGAGGTGTGCATTATTTAGAGATAATACATGACGAGGTGTGCATTACATAGGGATAATACACAACGAGGTGTGCATTAGTGGTGGAAATTACGAATCACTTTACTGATTCGAATCGTTCAGTTCAGTTCAGTACAAAGATTCTAGTCACTGACTATGTGATTCATTCACTGGGGTCAGTTGCGCAAGCGCACGAATATTCCAACAGCATGCATGATCAGTTCACTATAGCTACTCGTAGTTCAGTATATCATGCGTAGGTATTGTGCAAAATGATTCCAGTCAAAAGCACTGCAAGTAACAAATATAAACTTTTTCTATAAACCTCATATGAGCTTTTTGTATTTTTTTCTTGTAGTTATATAGTTTTATGGATTAGGCTATTATATGGCCGCTCCAGGTGAGCGTTTTAAATATGGATTAGAAGCTACGGAAATATATGATATGATGTGTTCTCAAGTTCTGACCATTTTGTGGTAAGTAACCTATTGTAAAACATTGCGTTTTTCAAATGGTAAAGTTGTCAAAAGAATGACAAGGGCCATAGTTTAACCTCTTTTTTTTTTAAAGCATATGATTTTTTCTCCCAAATTGATTGTCGATGTTCAGTCATCTATGGGGGGAGCCCTTATACTAAGGGTTGAGCTAGGTGCACTGATGTAGCCTAGTGGTATTATTCACCCAGTTCGTCAGTAGGCTACTAGATTAAAATAGCAGTTCAGATTAAAATAGCAATCATTCACGCAGTGCGTGATCTAGACTCAAATTACCTGACAACAATAAAGAAAAGTCTAGACTTCTTACTGAATTTCAAGTGTAAAGAAGAGACAAACGTATAGCCACATATTGGTTATATCTGTGTAGCCTATATAAAACATGGTTATAGCATATTAGGCCTACTTAAAATAGCCTACATTTATTGTGCTATTTCGATACAAAAGAAAACACAAATGTGCTTTATTTAATCAATAACATTATTACAGATTTGAAATGGTTTAATAACGGGCAGACTTTCATTAACTCTTAGTTTGATAGTCACAGAATAGGCCTACATGGAAAATGTACAATATAGCCTACAGTAGCCTATGTGATTTTGATTAGAAATGCTTTCTGCAATGCGTTTTGCTTTCGGTAACGTTACGCTGGGTGGACGTCAGATGCCAGTAGACCTACAGGTAGGCTACAGGTTCCGATCATTTTGTAAGATTGCAGACTATATTTTTTAAATGTGAAACTGTACCAAAAAATAGTTGACCGAGCTATATTATTTTACTAATACCCCCGCCATTTGTTGCTAATTTATTAGGCTACTGAGTAGCCCGTAGCCTATGCAGAGAGTAACTGATTCGGTTGACAATTATGTAGGCTACTGCGGCGCGGTAGTCAGCAGTTCATATAGGCTAGTCAGTTCAGTAGGACTCACTGAACTGTGGTAGTAGGGCAGGGGTCGGCAAGTAAATTTGGCCTCGGGCCAATTTTTTTCTGAGCCACTAGGTGGCGGGCAAGATCATAATAAAAGGCTAATTTAAGTAATTGATCGTTAAAAAATGTGACACGTTCTAATGCTTTGGTCCTCATATCGGGATCTGGTGTAATGATCTGACTTTTCTTTCGAAAAATGTGAATACATTTCTTAACTAGGTAGCAGTGGGGATTACTCACCGAATCCATTGCACTGCAGTATTTTGGCTTGACTAGCGAGTTTGTGTTGTGATTCTCAACAACGTTGAAACGTAGTTCCGTGTTTCAAAAGAAAAGTCCGATATGAGTACCAAAGCAAGTTCAAGTTCAAGTTCTTTTATTGTCACTTCACAGTTTACACAGGTGTAATCAGAGAGTGAAAAACTTTACGTGCAAAACGCCCGACAGCGGACAGCAGTTGTATCAATTAAATATCAGTGTCACAAAGACGCACGAGAGGAATCGATTGACGCATAAAAACCTTGAAAACTGCCTGCGGATTAAAGTGACGTCCATATCACCAGATATCCAACGAATAGTGACCGATGGGAGATGCCAGTTTTCACATTAAGTGAGTACTAAGCCTGTCGTTATTGCATTTAATAGCCTAATTGTATTTTTTATATTTTTAATGAATGGCTCATTTAATTATTATCCCTAATGTAGCGTGTTTGCTCTGTCATTTCAGGAGCATAGGCCTATGCACCACCACCCCTCGCACTCCATGATCAAGCGGATCAAGCTTTTTTTTGCGCCGATTTTGTTGTTTTTGATGTTTTTCATAAAATTAAACTGAATTTGCTTTGTTACTGTTTACATGTGTGGTGCAGTCACATATAAGTAAACATTAAGTTTGAATGATTTACTGAGCTGGTGTTATTTTTTTCAAACCACACACCGCATGTTGGCTATTTCAGCACCACGCGTTGTCCACCTACTTATTTTGATTCACTACTAGGGGTTCAGCGTCAGTGCAGCCCGCTGCCTGATTGTCTGTGCGTGTCATTCACTCTCAACATGGATAAAAGTACAATAAGCATTCTTCAGGTGTGGGTAGATTCTCTATTCGGACATTATAGCCTATACGTGGGACTGTCGGTTAGATATTGTAAAAAAAAAAATTATATATATTTTTTTAAAACAGATTTTTATTTTTTTATTTTTTTTTTAAATCTCAAAATTATCTGGCGGGCCAAATATTATTGCTGGCGGGCCAATAATGGCCCGCGGGACGCCTGTTGCCGACCCCTGTAGTAGGGGTAGTCTGTGGTCAGTACAGTTCGCTACAGTTCCTGACTGCTGACGCACACGCAAGCACATGAACGAATCATTGAGAGTGATGATCCGGTACATTCAGTTCACTTTAAAGATTCGTTCAAAAAGATTTGTTTGTTCACGTACTGCACATCACTAGTTTCCACAACATCTGAATCTTGACAATGTATGAACGTGAACAAAAAGACGTAGTTCATGGATTCGGCTGTAAATATACAGTAAAATATTTTTTTTACAGTCTTTTAAGGTGACCGCACAGAATTGTGGGATTACCAACGATAAGAAGATGTCAAGCGGGAACACACAAAACAAGGTATGTATAACGTTAACATTTTTACATATCTTAATTTGCAATACTTTGAACTTTTTAGGTAATTTGGCTAATTGGAATTAGCTACTGTTATAAGGTTGTATTTGAATATAATAGAGTAGCCTACATTCACTTTTATCTGTGTTAGCTAGCTAGCTAACATTAGCTACCACTACTTAGAAGTGGTCAGTGGTCTAACGCAGTGGTCAACCTCGGCCCTGAGGCTACCCTACGCTGGTTTTTCGTTCCAACGCCAGTTACAATACCAATGCAACGAATACCAATACAATTTCCGCTTTCACGAACGAAGAGTAGCCCAGCCAATAGGCTACAATTTTAAATAATGTCGAAAAAATGTGTAGTTCAAATGTGCAAATCAAAATTATTTTACTACTCGCATATCACTACTTGTCATATCTAAAATTGTTGGTTAATATCTGATTGTATTTATTAGGCTATTATGAATATAACGTTAGCTTAAAGGCATGCTGAAATTAGAACATAATATTGTATACACTGTTAGCCCTCGCTGTAATTTTTTACAGTTAATAACTGTATTTCATCATCCTGTAATATACTGTAAAACCCATTTACAATAACTAACTGTTATATGCACTGCATCATGGGAATTTAAAATGATGGTACAGGGAATTACTGTAAATTCGCTACCTAAACATATACCAATGAACACAAACGAGAGCTGGACAAACTGGTCACTGAAAATGATAAAAAGGTGCGACTGCTTTCTCTACGTAGCCAAATTAATTCAGGAAAAGCTGCGAGTTTAACAAGTTAGCTGGTTACGAACCAAGTTTTAAATCAATGGTTTAGGCTAAGCTATTTTCTGACAAGCAGGCTGCTCAGCCTTGGTAGCTACAGTAGTTTATATTTTGCTCAAGTCCAGCTGTCTGGTTTATTGATTTGTAAATGCAATTTGCTGTAGCCTACAGTTAACATGACTACCTAAAACGTGTTTAGTATTTTATTCATACATTTTTAAGCATGAAATGACAATTAAATTCTAGGAACAGCTTTTTTACTTCTTTTTTTTAAGTTGCAGCGCATTTGGCTTTTTTGGCCACAGTCTTTTACAGATAGTTATAATGTCACTGACTGCAAGTGTATGCACTGCATGTAAGTGAAATTAAATGTTATGTTGATTTCTTCCAGAAAATTCCAGAAGATTGTCACCATTGGGACTGTGAACACACAGTAGACAATGGACCTGTGACCATGGACTGTATATATAAACCATCTCTTCTCAGTTGTAGTGGGGTCAGCCTTACCAAAATGATCAAGTCAGAAATATGTTCATTCTGTAGGTGACAAATGAAACTATTAAGGTTATTTGCATTTTTAAATTTATGGTTAACCATTTTTAGGGGTGTGCTGGAGCCTTATTGGGTTTGTTCCAATTTTTATTAAGGGCCACGCACCAATGGTGAGCGTGCCAATAGTGGCCTCTGCAGCCTATGAATTTTATAAACAAGATAATTTTTCAACTACTGTCCTGAACTTGATATCAACGTGCATGTCACTGACTGCAGATGAAATTTGCCTCAATAAATAATAATATAATGCCCACCATATTGAATCACCCATTTTAATTTGGTTGCTAAATTTGGCAATGTGACATGATTATTTTTTCAAAATTACAACATTTAGTTTGAACACTGTGTATAGCTGCATGCATCTATATTTTCAAATAGTTATTGTCAATTGTTAATGTCAATTTTTTATTAAAAGTATTATTTCATAGCACAGTATTCTGATGATTTTTTGGAAGAAAGTATAGCTTCTCACCAAAAACATTCAATGTCTGTGAGAAAACCTGAGAATCACATCCTTATGCTACCTTATACTATTCTAAAATATATTGTTCTTGACAAATGTACTATTTATCCAGCAACATTTTATGCACATTTGAAATATTTAACAAAAAATATATTTTTGAAGAACATTATTTTGTACTTTTGTAAGTTGAATTGTGTATACATCGAACTGTACAGAACAGGGATGAGCAACTCCAGGCCTCGTGGGCTGGTGTGTATTCAAGTTTTTGCTGCCACCAGCTACCCTTGCTCAATTCGCATCCAATCTTATACACCAACACCAATTCCCTCGTAAATTAGACTGCAATGCATGCGTACAGGCATAAGAACATTCATCAGCTGCTGTTCATATTGTGGAATGAAAGTAAAATATCAGACCATGTAAATGGTTTTGCGAATTAAATGATTGGTAACTGATGGCAGCAAAAACCTGCATACACACCGACCTGCGAGGCATGGAGTTGCCCATCCCTGGTGTAGAACAGCAATTGAAAAAAGATTTAAAGCAAAATTTTAAAAGGTAGCTTTGAGAATTAGATTATTAATTTTAATTCTTAATTAATGCAAATAAATAAGTGAAGTATTCAAACATAACCAATGTTGTACAGCAAGTCTTTGTGATTACAATGAGATATTGTACGATTTATGGTTGTCAATAGGTCTCAAAAGTAGAGTTGCGTAGGCCAAAAATGGAGTAAAAATGGACACTGTCCCAACATTTTTCCCCCCTCAAAAGTATAACCATGGTCATTACTCCAAGGTAACATTATGCCAGCTAGTTGGCATACAGTAATTACATGCAACAATTTTGCTGGGAAACTTGGGCTAGACCCCTTGTTACCCCTATTTTTCCTTTGGGGCTTATCACATTTTTTGCCTTGAAGGCATATTGAACTTTGTTTGAACATAATGTTGTATTGCTACCTGGCACCGATATTAGTTATAATATTGACGCTCACCTTCCTGAGTTGCTCCAGTGGTCAGAAACTGACCAACGAGGAATGACATTTTTTTTCTCTCTCTCCATTCACTTCCATTGCATGGCGAAAAAGGTCTCAAAAGCACACTTTTTGCACATACAAACGCAGATTATACCGATATATAAAATCACAACATCCAATAACGAATGTTTGAAAAAGCTCCATTCATGATATTTAAAACTTTTTCCAAACAACAGTTTGGAAGAAGATTCGGTCATTTGTTTATATGCTAAAAGTGTGCTTTTGAGACCTTGTTTCACCATGCAATGGAAGTGAATGGAGAGAGAAAAACGTCATTCTTCGTTGGTCAGTTTCGGAGCAACTCATGAAGGTGAGCGTGAATATTATGATGAATATCGGTGCATGTTAACGTGAATGGTTTCTTCTACTGTCTTATTTTTTATAGAGTTCAATAGGAAAAAATTTCAGGAGAAACAACCCTTAAAGTGATCCATTCATATCTACTGCATATCTGGCAGCAGAGTGATAGTTTGTGGCTTGTTTGATACGTCAGACCCTTGATGACTTAGAGCCATTAAGCCAACCATGTGTTTCATACTGTTCCAGTGTAATTTACAGCTAAATCTAGTCCCACCCCCCAATTCCTATAGAGATCCATTCAAATGCAGAGACGTGATAGTATCGCTTGTAAGAGTACCATAAAATAAGATATCAAGAGTCTTTTGATGTTGTTGGGTCACAGACATCAGGAAGTCATGGCATGCAAAGGATATGCGACCAAATATTAAAAATGAATACTTTATTCTATATATAAATGCAGGGGTGCCAATAATTATGGCCAATGTGGTTTTGTTAAAAATTATTATTTCTTTATGAGGGATTCTTTTTTCTCAAAAAATGAATGTCAATTAAAGGTTGGATTTTTCTCATTTTTTCAGTGTGAGATTAAACTAATTCACCAAACAGTGAATATTTTATAACCCTTTTTACTCATCTTTACTAGGGGTACCAATAAATTTGAGCACGTCGGTATTTGTACAACATTTAATGGTGTTGACCTTGTATGTTTTTGTTTCTCCACCTGCACACAATCAGCAACCAGCTGTGAAATATCGAGTGGCATTTCATGGCTGGGCATAGGCCACTTTTTGATCCTGTAAGAAATGGCTTTTAAGACAGTTGTCAAGTATCAGTTGCCAACACCTGATTGTAGAAATAGTGCCATCTGCTGATCACAGCAACATGTTTTAGTTCAGCTCAGTATTGAGGTAGAAGTGAATGTGTCTTTATACTCATCGCTCATTTTAACAATAAACTGTAATATCTGACAACTGGGTATTTTAATACTCACCTGAAGGGATTACTGAGTTTGAACAGCTTATGTATTTTTGTTTTGTGTGTACCCTTTTGCCCAAATTAAATTATTGAATTATCCCACGTAACATTGACAACTTTTTAATAAAAACAAGTAAGTTCAGTACTTCTAAATATACTACTGAAGTGCACACAGGGATATTGTGACAATATATTTATGCACTTGCATGTCATTCTTATCAAACATTGTGAACACAATGGTAGCATACTAGTAGAATGGTAATTTGCAGAATGTAAAGAAGTAATAAAGGAGACAAATTGCAACCAAATTGTGCTGTTAATGTACAGTCAAGCCGGAAAGTCTGCACACCCCTTTCATCTTCTCCACATTTTATTACGTTACAGACTTATACTACAATAGATTGAGTTCATTTTTTGCGAGCTTGGCACACTTGTTTCTGGACATCTTTGCCCATTCCTCTTGGCATATCCTTGCACGCTCCGTCAGGTTGGATGGGGAGTGTTAGTACACAGCCATTTTCAGCTCTTTCCACAGATGGATGGCAGTGTGCTTCGGGTCGTTGTCATGTTGGAAGGTAAACCTTCGCCCCCGTCTGAGGTCCAGAGCGCTCTGGAGCAGGTTTTCTTCAAGGATCTCGGTGTACTTAGCTGCATTCATCTTTCCCTCTATCAGGACTAGTCGCCCCGTTCCCGCTGCTGAAAAACATCCCCACATCATGATGCTGCCACCGCCATGCTTCACTGTAGGGATGGTATTAGCCAGGTGATGAGCGGTGCCTGGTTTCCTCCAGACGTGACGCTTGGTATTCAGGCCAAAAAGTTCCATTTTGGAATCTTGATTCTCATGGTTTGAGAGTCCTCTAGGTGCCTTTTGGCAAACTCCAAGCGGGCTGTGATGTGCCTTTTACTAAAGAGGGGTTTCCGTCTGGCCACTCTACCAAAAATGTCTGATTGGTGGAGTGCTGCCTGTATGGTTGATCTTCTGAAAGGTTCTCCCATCTCCGCAAGGATACGCTCTGTCAGAGTGACCTTCGGGTTCCTGCTCACCTCCCTGGCCAAGGCCCGTCTTCCCCGATTGCTCAGTTTGGCCGGGCGGCCAGGTCTAGGAAGATTCTTGATGGTTCCAAACTTCTTCCATTTACAAATGATGGTGGCCATTGTGCTCTTTGGGACCTGTAAAGCTGCAGAAATTTTTCCGTACCCTTCTCCAGATCTATGCCTTGACACAAACCTGTTTCTGAGGTCTGCAGATAATTCCTTTGACCCTATGGCTTTGAGTTTGCTCTGACATGCACTGTCAACTGTGGGACCTTATATAGGCAGGTGTTGGCAATCCCCAATCATGTCCAATCAATTGAATATATCACAGGTGGACTCCAGTTGTAGAAACATCTCAAGCAGTATCAGTGGAAACAAAATGCACCTCAGCTCACTTTTGGGTGTCATATCAAATGGTGTGCACACTTGTGTACATATATTTTACATTTTGATTTTTAATAAATTAGCACAAAAAAAACTGTTTTCACTTTGTCATTATGGGCTATTTTGTGTAAAATTTTTGAGACAAAAAAATCAATTGTAGAATATGTCTAACGTAATAAAACATGGAAGGTGAAAGGGGTGTGCAGACTTCCCGGCTTGACTGTATGTAGATCATTATAAAAGTTTTTTTTTTTTTTTTTTTTTTTTTTTAAATGCACCTTTTTTTGGGCTATATTGTCAGCATGTTAGCATTTTAAATATGATGCTATTTCAGTGAAGTCCCGTGTATTTGGTGTTGTTGAAAGTAATGTTCACTTAAAAGGGAATTCCACTCAAAAACAACATTAATCTTATTGAACAGATCAAGGCGCAACTAATTAAGTCTTTTTTTGTGGCTGGCCAAAAGAAAAAGCTGTACTGAGTTATTTGAATATAAAGTTGAAAATTCGGTAGAGGTATACATCAAAATGGCGTATTGTCAGGGGTAGCGTACAGAATGAAAGACCAAGTGCGACAGTGGGGTTCAGAAAGTGCTCTAATGAACACCACAAAGCGGGGGGAAACCCGCAGACAGGGAATTAGTTACAATAATAATAAAAACAATAAACTCTCCGTAAAACGAGATTCCGCTACCAAACTCAAAGCGACCCGAATAGGGCAAAAAACTCTTAACACTAGCGATTAAGACACAACAAACAAACAAAGTCCTATAACTCACGAGGGAGCCGAAAAACACAAACAAGAAGAAAAGACGGCGAAGACAATGTCTCTAGAACAGAGAAACAGTAGTTCTTTCCGCTAAGAGACAGACAAATGGGTGAAGAATAATCTATTCTAAGTTTAACAAACTATTTGAAGTCCCGTGTAGCGACAAGTTGAGGATATACGGTCGTAACAAACTGTCAGTCCTCTACCGTGAATACCGGCTTTCCTTGTCAAATCAATGGCAATATGGAAGCGTCAAACAAAGTCAACGCAAGGCTTAAATAATGAAATAAAATACGGAACAGGTGAACACACTGAGCAGAAAGAAAAACCAAAACACGAAACGGACAATGAAAACAAAAGGAAGAGAAGTGGAAGTGGCCAACAAGAGAAGAGCAGGCTGAGAAACCATGACAGTATATCTCTACCACTTGCTCATTTTAAAAGGCTACAGTGTTTTCAAGTGGGTGTGTAAATTAGTAAAATTCCCAGCCCCTTGGCCTCTGCTTCTGTAATGTTATTCAGTGTGACTGGCAGTGTCTTATGTATGTTTTACCATATCAACTTTATTGATTTTTGAAAATACACTAATTCTGAATTTGATGCCTGCAACACATTCCAAAAAAGTTGGGACAGGGTAAAAAAAAAAAAACATCCGTTTGGAACATTCCACAGGTAAACAAGTGATGCCATCATGACTGGGTCTAAAAGGTTATCAAAAAACTCTTGGTCTTATTTTGAGGTACTCTTACTCTTACTATACCCTCTTGCATTTGAATGAATCTCTATGGGAATTGGGGGGTGGGATTAGATTAAGCTGTAAATTACACAGGAGTAGTACGGAACCCATAGTTGGATAAATGGCTGTAAATCATCAAGGGTCTGAGGTATCAGACAAGCCTCAAACCATCACTCTGCTACCAGATATGCAGTAGATATGGATGGATCACTTAAGGGTTGTTTCTCCTGACTCTTATTAAACTCTATGGACTAGATCCACCACCTAATCAGTCCTACACATTGAATATTACTAGTGCAATCTACCGATTACACCATTGTGGTTTGACTTTGTACAGGGGGGTATACTATAAAGCAGGCTTACTGAGTTAGCTGGATAAACTGCACTGAATAAAACCAGGAACAGCTCTTTTTTCCCCTTCTTTTTTTACCAGGGCTGCGTTCGGATCAAATTTAACACATTCCCTTCCCTTGCTCTCTTCCCTCGAGTGAGCTATCTTGTGATGTAATTTTCTACGCGCAGCAAGCAAACTTAACAGGTGCGCTGCAAGGAGGATAGATGAGAAACAAAACAAAACGGAACTGAATGGCCCTCACAACCGATATAGGAATTCTACCCCAGAGTTGAAACGTGACCTCCCACTTGCGTGGGAACTGAGGTCATACAATTAGCCTAATAATTATATTTATACGATTACTCCCTCCTCTTAAATTGGAAGCGAATCCCACTTGGTGTGGCTGCCATAGTTCATCCTGCCATTTTCGAGATTCCCCCCTTAAAGCAAAGGAAGGGAACGACAGGAAGAAAGGATACTGTTACGATCCCCACGGGCCTAGGGGTGCATGGGGTAGGTAACTTGATGTAATTATACCGGGTGATGTAAAGTATGATGGAACTAGTAATAACAATATAAAAACAGACCAGATAGCAACTCAGTGCAGAAGTTTTTACTGTGGCATGTAATAAAGAAAAGTATACAGAGTGCAACACCAACTACATAATATACAATCCAGACTCACACAACCAGGCTCAAGGGACGCTGGATGTTGCCAAAAGAACACCAAAACGAAACTAGCTAACAGAGAGTAATAACTAATCTAGTGTATCAAGTACACAAAACAAAAGCCTAACTACTCTAACTAGCAGACTGAAAAATACAGTGGTTGGCAATCACCCCTAACGACTAGTGGTTCTATACATAAACAATCTACGGGCATATGTATAGGAGCCCCCAGTCTTACCTGTCCAAAGACCTGGAAGTGTACATAGAACAGAACACGTTCAAACAAAACTATGGTAGACAAACTGTAGCAAACTGCAGATTTAGAGCACACCAACACACACACTTGACCCAAAAACCACACTCGCGCTAATTCTTCTTCTTCTTCGTGTTTTTACGGCGGTTGGCATCCAGCTTGTTGGTGCATTACCGCCACCTTCTGCTCCGGAGTGTGGATCAGACAATAGGCTTTCGTTCTACTTCCCTTCATTCTAAACTACATTTTAACCCTCCATGCTTTATACCTAGTTCTACTATACAATCCATATCCATATCAGACACTCTAGCACCCTATACCTGCTTGTCCATCATATCCTATTAAAAACTCCTGTATCCCTTAAGAAGACTAACAGTACCCTGACCTGTGCTTTCTCACCCATTTTAAGTAAAACTTTTAATGTGAAATCCTGCACCCCCAATTCCCTCAATTTATTCCTCATCTTCTCTCTCTGTGCCCCGTACCTCCTACAACTCAGCACTACGTGCTCCACTGATTCCTCTCCCTGACATCCCCCACACAAGCCTGTCTGGTGTTTCCCTATCATTTTCAGTGTTTTGTTTAGTGCACAGTGCCCCAACCTTAACCTTGTCAACACAGTTTCCTCTCTCCTGTTTCCACTACCTACCCTAGTAACTTTGACACTCTTTTGAATTTGATAAAGATGCCTTCCTTTCCCCTCTCTGTCCCACCTTGCTTGCCACATTTGATTGATTTTTTCCCAGATTACACATTTAACCTCCGCTTTACTAATACTGATATGCATTTCTATTTTATTTTTCTTTAATGCCCTCCTTGCCAACTCATCCACCCTCTCATTCCCCTTCACCCCTACATGCGCTGGAACCCACAA
The DNA here is from genome assembly GCA_022702515.1 of Ilyophis sp. 1 JC-2022. Classification (NCBI taxonomy): domain Eukaryota; kingdom Metazoa; phylum Chordata; class Actinopteri; order Anguilliformes; family Synaphobranchidae; genus Ilyophis; species Ilyophis sp. 1 JC-2022. The sequence goes on along the minus strand of CM040402.1, from coordinate 101,641,936 downwards.
AAAAGTTACCTGCCCTCCCTGATTTGCAATTCTTGTGACTGACTGAAGGATTTCAAATAGTATGTCTTGACGGCTGTTTGAATGAAAAAACCTTAAACTTGCTAGTGCTGAGGATGAGTCTGAGCTTATTAACACCTTTTCCTGTCTCGTTTCTTCCACCCATCGTAGTGCAACCAAAACTGCTAACATCTCCACTGTGTAAACCCCTAAATTATTGGATGTTCTTCTATTTATTCCAATTCCTTTTGCTGGAATTGACACCCCGAATCCTGTTACTCCTGTCTCAGGTTGTTTTGTACCATCCGTATAAATCTGTGTGAAATCACAATACTCTTTCATTACATGATAATAAAATGCACTTACCAAATCAATTTTGTCTTTTCTTTTTCTTTTTAACTCTAGCAAGTGCCAATCTATTTCAGGCCATACAAGCATCCAAGGAGCCACCACTGGATAAACTACTGAAGGGCTTATCCTCAGATCAAACACTTCAAATTCTTTTGCAATATCATTCCCTACCCGCCCAAAGTTATCCCTTTGGTTCCTCCCATTCTCCCAGCACTCCTGCAACACTCCTTTTGTGGGGTGAGAATCAGTGTGTCCCTTAAGATTAGCCCAGTAATTTGCCATCAGCTGCATCCTTCTTAATTCCAATGGCATTTCTCCCATTTCTACCTGTAGGGCAGGTACAGGTGATGTTTTAAAAGCCCCACTGCACACTCTCAACGCTTGTGTCTGAATGACATCCAATTTCCTTGTTATAGACCTGGCTGCTGATCCATATGCTATGCTGCCGTAATCCAACACAGATCTTATCAAGGCCACATAGATTCTTTTCAACGAAGAACAACTTGCTCCCCATTCCCTACCAGTCAAACATCTCAACACATTTATTACTTTTTTGCATTTTTCTTCTATTTTCCTGACATGATCTGCCCATGTTAACCGTGTATCAAAAATAACTCCCAAAAATTTAAATGTTCCAACCCTCTCTAATTCTTTCCCATACATGCTTAGCTTCATCCCTTCCACAGTTCTTTTCCTGGTGAAGAATACCGTTTTAGTTTTTTCTACTGAGAACCTACACCCCCAATCATTACCCCACTCCACCACCTCATCTATTGCTCCTTGTACTTTCCTGATTATATGCTCCAGGTTCCTTCCTCTCCTCCACAAGGCTCCATCATCCGCAAACAATGACCTACCTATATCTACTGGGACCTTTGAGTAAATGTCATTAATCATAATGATGAAAAGGAGCGGGCTTATTACACTGCCTTGAGGTGTGCCATTATCTAACATGTATTGTTTTGACAGGTCTGATCCAATTCGTACTTGTATTTTTCGTCCAAACAAAAAATCTTTTATCCAGTTAAAAACTCTCCCACCAACACCCAAATTATGCAACTTAATTAACAGTCCTTCCTTCCACATCATGTCATAAGCCTTCTCAATGTCAAAAAACACTGCTATTACTGACTCTTTATTTGCCTGGGCTTTTCTTACTTCAGTCTCTAGCCTTATCACCGAATCCATGGTATTCCTTCCTTTTCTAAAACCACCACTCACGCTAATGGCAAACAGTCCAGCTTATATAGCAGAGGTGGCGGGTTCTGATTGGATGATGGTGAAATGACACGGAGGGCTTGGATAGGTGACAGCGGGACTTGATTGATGAAGATTGACAGGCGGCACAGCGAATGAAGGTGGTGGCAGGCGAAGGCAGGGAAGTCCACAAAAGAATAAACACAGGCATGTAACAGATACATTTTGTATCTGAATGCAGCCCTGCTTTGTAGTACACCCCCCTGCTGTTTCCAACCCTTAAGGCCTCAATACACTTTTGAGTGTTGTCTTTCCTAGGATAGAGAGTGCCACCCTGTGGATAAACTGAGTTATTAATAATTACATTACATTACATTCATTTAGCAGATGCTTTTATCCAAAGCGACGTACAGTAAGTGCATACAGAAGGTCATCGAAGTAACTACAGAACAGATAAGAAAGCACATTCTTCCCATACAGTAGCAGCTATCCCTAGTAACGAACACAATGCAGTTCAGTGAACTGGGTAAATCAGATGATAATAATCAGCAGCTAATAATGACATAAAACATAAAAACTAACAATAAGAAGAAGAAGAAGAAGAAAATGAAGAAGAAGAAAATGGAGAAGATGAAGAAGACAACAAAGTAGAAGAAAAATCAATGCAGCTTTATGATGTGGAGCAGTGGAATTTGAACCTCATATAACTTGTACAGTCGAGTCATGTGAGGTACAATATATAATATACAGATAAATAATAGATTAATAAAGTCACACGTTGGAAGTTAATGACTTTGAAAGCAACTTAATTTCATAATGATCTAGCCCTTTTATTTTCATAGGGAAAAACATATAAGTATGATATATTAAATATCTTATATGAAAATGCTTTAATTTTGAAGTAGAGGGAAGAAATCTGCCACAAAATTTTAGTTCCTCGAGAAAACATTTCACATAACATAAACAGCACAATTGAGGCAATGTGTTTCTGAACAATGCTGCAAGTCTACAGCATGAAGTTGAAGTTACTACAATAAATATAACTGCAGCCCATTATCTTCCATACATTTCAGTATGTCCAACTCTAAATGACCAGCAAGAAATTCAATAAAATGTTATTGGAAACACAATTTATCTTTTGCTTCTGATGTCGTATCATCCATTAATGTATTTTTGGGTGTAAGTGTGATTACTACATGAATGTTGCTGTGGCAATATCAGCTACCATACAGTATAATAGTGAGTCCAGAATTAATTTTGAAGACATATATGTCCATTTTGTATAAGTGTAGCGTAATGGTTAGGGGAAATTCACTCCAAGGTGGTGGGTTCAATCCACAGCTGGGGTGCTACCATACCCTTACTTGTGAATGGCTTAAGCAAATATTCATCTGAATGATCATGGTTTATGTCCACTGCAAAAAAATAGTAAACTACACTTACTTTTAAGTATACAAATTTTGAAAAATCACATTAGTATACTTTAAGTTTACTATTAGCCTACTTATGGAGACTAAATGGTTCCACTCTTTTAAATTAATACAAGTACGGTTAAAGTATAGTTGGATACATTTATGAATTAAACACATTCATTTGTATTATTGTTTTAATTCATAGAAGGTATAGACTACTTCTGAGCAGGGCGAGTAGCCTCGTTTATGTTTCGAGCGAGTCCAATTTCAGGACCAGTAGTCCGTCAGGCGAGTGAAACTTCTTGGGCCACGATTTAACCCTTTCCAGCCTGGGAATGTTGGGAAAACATATTTCATTCTATTTTTTAACATGCGTTGCAAAAATGTTTGTGGTGTGATCATATTATATCAGATACCTAAACTTTATATACCATTGTAAACAGGATAACTGGGGCTTTCAATTGATATACTAAATTTATAAAATGTTCTAAATGGCTATTTTCTAATAAGAAACTACTATTTTACCCATTTCATAGATAGATAGAGGGAAACTTACAGTGTATGATATCTTCACCATTGTGTGAGTGATATAGAATAGGAATCAGAATAGATTTAATTTCTACTTCTCAAAAGTTATAACCACTTTAGAATGTTAGGTTCATTGAAAATATGACATGCGTATGAAAAACTGTTTGTGGTGTGACCATATTATGTCACACCCCTAAAGATAATATACCATTTTAAACAGTATAACTGGAGATTTCCATGTATATACAATAATATGCTTACTTTAACACAATATCACCAATTATTAAAACAATTCACAAAATAAATAATAATAAAAAACTTTTTTATTGTTATAAAAAAATTGCTATTCTTCATGAAAAACCTAGGTTTTTAAACATTTCATGTTCAAGATCAAGGGAGACAAGCTGTGTGGTATCTTCACTATTTTGTAAGTGATATAGAGTACAAATCAGAAGAGATTTATCATTTACTGCTCAAAAGTTATAACCTCTTAATGATGTATGGCAAAAGGCAAAAAAAAAATATATTATTAGAATGTTAGGTTCATTGACATTTCACATTACCACTTATCCATAATCCTAATGGGCCACTTGAGAATATATACAGTCAAGCCGTAAAGTCTGTACACCCCTTTCACCTTCTCCACGTTTTATTACGTTACAGACTTATACTACAATAGATTGAGTTCATTTTTTGCCTGAAACATCTAAACACAATAGCCAATAATGATGAAGTGAAAACAGGTTTTTAGAAAATATGCAATTTAATTTTACTGACAAAAATAGGTTATTTAGGGGTTACATATCTGTACACACCCTTAGCCTAATACTTGGTTGCAGCACCTTTGGTGCGATTACAGCTTCAAGGCGTCTTGGGAAAGAAGCTACGAGCTTGGCACACTTGTTTCTGGACATTTTTGCCCATTCCTCTTGGCATTCTCATGGTTTGAGAGTCCTCTAGGTGCCTTTTGGCAAACTCCAAGCGGGCTGTGATGTGCCTTTTACTAACATAAAGGCCTGATTGGTGGAGTGCTGCCTGGATGGTTGATCTTCTGAAAGGTTCTCCCATCTCCACAAGGATACGCTGGAGCTCTGTCAAACTTCTTCCATTTACGAATGATGGTGGCCACTGTGCTCTTTGGGACCTATATATACAGTGCATACGGAAAGTTTTCAGACCCTTTCAAGTTTTCTACATTTTGTTATGTTTCAGACTCATCTTAAAATAGATTCAATTATTTTTTTCCCTCATCAATCTACATTCAATAACCCATAATGACAAAGTGAAAACAGGTTTTTAGAAATTTTTGCAAATTTATTAAAAATCAAAAACTGAAATCTCTCATTTACATAAGTATTCATACCCTTTGCTTTAATGTATTTTTGAAGTATCATATTTCATATTTGGTCGCTTATCCTTTGCATGCTGTTACTTCCTGAAGTAACCCATCAATTGTGACCCATCTGTTGCCAGATATGGAGTAGATGTGGATGGATCACTGCAAGGGTTGTTTATTCCTGACTCATTTTCCTATAGAACTCTATGGGGAAAAAAGTCAGGAGAAACAGCCCTTAAAGTGAATTAATATCTATCGTTAATTATTATCTTAAATGCTTAAGTGACGTCACGTGGCGCTGTAATGGCGACATATAGACCAGCTGTCTCTCGTGTTAGTGTTTGTTAATTTGAATGTATTTTGTTGTGTCTGGCTTTTTTCTTTTGTTTTTTTTTAATGTGCTGTGTGTTTATTGTGGGACGGGGAAGCGGGCTGGAGATTTTTTGGGGCACTCCTGCTGCTCTTTTTATAATATTGACGAATTGTATATTCAGGATAATTTTGTTTGTGGTCGTTACAACATATGCTCGGGAATGTCCGTTGAATCAGCAGCCACAAAGTTTACCATCGTTCTTCACCGGAGTTGAAGATGTCAGGACTCTGGACTGATCTAGAACTGCAGGCAATCTTCAAAAGACCACCAGGGAAGAGAAAGGAGTGAGTGAGGCGACGACTGGGAAGGCTGACGCAGTTCGGTGCTCCGTTTCGACAGTGTAGGCTACAGAGACCGCAACACTGCGTGTATGGAGGAAAGTTGTGGAGGTGAAGTTTGTGTGTTGGACTGCTTAATAATGACACTGGACATCTCGGGACAGCGGGGGCTATTTTTAATCATGGCTGTATTCCTTTAATTCACTTAATTAGTTTGATTAATGCAATGATTCTATTGAATGTCTTTGTTTGATATGTTTGTGTGTTGTGGGTCTGCCCCACTATCTATGTCTTTTTTGTTGTTGCTGGGCCTACAACTGAAGTTCCCTAGCGGGAAAATAAAAGTTATTCTATTCTATTCTATTCTTCTTACCTCAGGGGATTTACTCGCTTTCCCTCAGAAGCCCATCACATACTTTATTAGATTTTTCGTGTTAGTGTTCATTTCATTTTACGGTTACCATAACCACTGATTGTTTTTTATAGTGATGTTAGATGCAAAAATATTTCTGTTTATTTACTTATTTTTAATTTACTTATTTTTATATATTTGGAAATTACCCATAAAAGCCATTCCTTAAACAGCCATATAATTAAATAAGTTTGAGACAAGTAAAATCAGTGGGAAAAAGATTTTATTTCAAAAGAAACTTTGACGTACCTAGTCGGCCATGTATTGGGCATGGGCTTCGCGTCTCCCAATCTATCGCCCCACCTCCCGTATCAGCAACACCACAGACAGAAGTACAGAGATGTATAATCCAGGGATCAGAAAGGAAAATTCCTGCTATGTGTTTCTTCCACCCATGAACTCAGACAGCTGATTTCACTAATTAGTTCTACATCCTGACAGAAGAATTGTGCAAATTCAGAAAATCCATGTAATTGGAACTAAATACTGGGGAGGAATAAAGTAGGCCTACTAGCTAGTACCGGCGGTAGTTACATCACCTGTATATTATAGGCTATACGATGGTTTTAACAACAATCTTCTCGAAGCTTCTAGAGAACATCTGTTCTAGAGAACATCAGTAGCGAGAGCTACTGGCTAGTTGGCTACCGCCAAACAGGACGGGATTGTTGACTGAGGAGCCGCCGGTAATGAATATTCATGTAGCGGTGAACTCATCAACATTGCGTAGCATCAATGCTAGTGGAAATGTTTTGAAAGTGAGATCATAACACAACCATCGATTGCATGTCGAATTATAATTATGTATTCATTATTAACATTAGGCCGTGTAACATTGCCAGTAATACTCCAGTTACGCAAAAATATTTGAAATCGACTGTGAGGATAATTTTATAGCATTTAGCTCCATTCACCTCCATGTATTTTTCCAGATTCTACTGTTTTGCAGTGCCTCAGCACTGCCCCCTGATGCTCAACGAATGCCATTGCACTTTTCTTTCGTTCCATTGCAGTCATTGGAGTTGGCAAGGCATTTTCTCTCTGCGGGCTTTGGTTTGACTGAATACATGCATACCGTTTAATGTATACATGAGTGATTTCGTGAGTTGTTGACACATATCCAGCCTCAACTTTGTGTATTTTTCCCACAATGTAGCTATCCGTTATTAGGCCTGTGGAAAATGTTTGCCATTGGTTTTTGATTAGATGTTCTGAAGAAAAAAAGTCATTTTGTGTGTGTTTATATATGTTCTTTTGTATGCACTATTTAAAAAGTATATATTTTTGCATAATACGCTTTTTATCCCATTTATACTTGTTGGGATAGTCTTGGGTCACTTTCAGTTACAAAATTGTTCTCTCATTCTAAGTGGTTATATTGTCCATTAGAATATAGCGTACCTACAGTTGTATTATTGTGTCATTGAATAAAATAGTGCTACTCATAGACTAACAACATGAATACTGTGAATGTTAAAGAAACTGAACAAATGAATAGAAAACATTGTATAGTGTTGCAAACGGGGCTAGTAAAGTTTCAGCCGGGCTAGTGGAAATTTTGGTCTAATAGAGCCAAAAAATCCTTCAGATTTCATGCTTCTGACTATAGGCTACTTTAAGTATTCTTTTATTAATTAAAAAGTGGACTAATTTATAAGTATCAAAATAGTACACTTACAATACAGGCCTACTAATAGTTCATAAAAATTAGTATACTTAAACTTTAGTTCACAAGTTTTTTTTGTAAGGGGTGTGCAAATGGCTCTGGATAAGAGCAGTTGCTAAATGCATGCCACGTAAAATATACCTGCACATTTCAACTGTACCAAACACACCATCTCTAGAACCAAAATAAGTTTGTTACGTAATGAATACCATTAATTTAATATGATCATATACTGGTTGTAGCTTTAGGCTATAATTCCAAAAAAACAGCAAACATGAGGTTACAGCACCTTCAGGGGCTGCGCTCCCCGGCTTGCTCAAAACACAAACGTTGACGTGTTTTGTAAGCGGTTCACTACTATCCCAACGTTGAATCAATAAAGCAAAACTCCACTGGGAGTACATTCACCTTGTGCTTGCGTGCGCTATTATTTTGCCAAGATCATGTAGTGTACGTGTATCCGGTAGTGACAGTGACGTCAAACTCTGTGTGTTCTTTTTCTATTAGCATTATTGAACATAAGAGGTGAGCCACCTCGAAGAGAATGTCAATGCCACAAAGCTGTAGATGGATCGATATTGTGGTCAGTTCAGTCGTATAAATACCCTTTCCTCGCCCCCATGTTCACTTAGGCAAAGAGCTCCGAGAGAGAAACGTCTGGTGCGTTATTTATATATTTTTTATTATGCACATTTATTTATCCTCCTGGTTTCAAGAGATTCAGGACAAGAAACATTAGCTACACCAAGGGCACTCAACAAAACTGTGTTTAAACTGAAATAGACACTAAGATTGTGTACAACTGAAAAATACACGTAAGATAACGATTTCTCGCAAATTTGGCAAAATTGACTTGAAGATGCAAGCTATTCGTCACTGTGGGGTGTGTTTGACTGGGGGACGTTTACAAAGTCGGACAAACTTCCTGCAGCCCAGCACCAACATAATGGCGCTCAGGAGTGTGGCGTGTGCTGGTTTTCTCAGGTAAAGAAAAATATATTTGGATTTAACAACAGTAGATTACCAGTAATCATGTAGTTAGATTTATTTATAAATAGCGTGCTAATGTCTAGACTGTGTTATTTGTAAGTGGGCTGGCTGCGCTCCGTTTTTGCAATAGTTTAACGTTACGTTCACCCTGCTTTGTGTTATGCATGCATGTTCAGTTTTATGTAACATTACGTTATAACTAACCATAAGCTTGCCGACGTCACGAAGTTGGATAATGCAACTAGCTAGCTAACATTGTCTCTGTCCCCAAGACGATATGTGTTGCTTGATTCCTTTTAGGTATGACGTATCACCAGCAGTATGGATTGTCATTTCTGTGTGTTCCCCAAAACTATATCATACATCTGTGTATGCCTCTCTGGGGGCACATGCAGAACACTCGCATGATGACTGTAACGTTGCAATGAGCGTATTTTCTTTGTATTTTGAAATCAGGAACACTGCGAGAGTGCTGGTTGGTAGCAGGTCGACACGCCAGGGGGTGGCCAAATTCCCCGTGATGGTTCGGAAAAACTGGATATCATTGAGTGTAGGTGGCGGTCTATGCTCCGTCTCTATTTCACAGGTACAAATAACCATGCGTGTCCTTTTTTCCCCTCTCAGTACGCCTGCAGCCAACTAAGTTTGTTCCTAGTCTTAAAGTTATGAGGAAAAGCTTAAACTACTCTCTTCAATCTTAGCTAAAGGAGACTTAGGGAGGTTTTTAAATTTATAAAAGGGATTAACAACTATAACTACAAGAAGTCCTTCAGGTTGAGCTGTCAGTAGAAGGAGATTGCATAAATTTCACACAGACATCGTATTTCTTCTGCCAGAAAGTAGTTTCTGTGTGGAATAGCCTGCCAGGTCATGTAGTAGAGGCAGAAACTCTGGGGGTTTTCAAGACCAGGCTTGATACGGTGCTAGATAACCATCTAGTTTGTTGGTAAAAGGTGAGCACTCTCGTGCCGGTTTGTTGTTGTAAAATGGTGAGCGTTGTTGGGCTGAATGGCCTGTTCTCATCATTATGTTATATTATGTCATGTTAAGTCTTAACATCATAAAGCTAAACACTACACCGGCAAGCACTTTCAACAGAAATGGCTTAATAAAAACTTTTCTGAATGTTGCACTTGCAACCTCTCAAAACAATTTTATAATTAGTTAGTTTTAGAATTAAAATTACAGTTAATTTGAATTGCAGTGCTTTTTTAGGACAACATGATGAATTATAACTTATGTGTGTGTGTTTGGAAGTTCTGGGAAAGCATACCTCGTTTAGCTTTCAGTTGTGTGCTTTATTGAACTAGATCCCTTTGACACTCAGCAAGAACAAGCATATATTGCACAAGATTTGACAGTTTGAACAGGAAGACCATTTTCTTGTTTTTTAAAGTTTCTTTTAGTTTGGGTCACATTGTGCATGTTGATGTTTGAATGATTATCTTGGTTTTTTGCATCAAATGGATGTGTGCATGAATATGTTAATTTTCAACACAATTGTTACGAACTGAGTCAATCCACTTTAAATGAGAGCAATAAAAGTTGAAATGAGGTCATGAGTTGGTTTTTACACTGAAACCACAACACAATCCTCTTTCCTTCAGCAAGCGGAAAACCTTTCCCACGAAGCCCTGATCCGCAGGGCATCTTCCCTGGTGACAGACAGCGCCAACACCTACCTCTCCCAGACCACTCTTGCTCTTGTGGACTCAATAACACAGTACGCGAAGGTAATGCATCCTTCAAAGTCCACTTTTTAGGCAATATGTCTGTTATATTGTGTTTTCGGATATGCTGCGTGCATGTGATCAATACAGATATGTCCTCGCCAGTTCCTGTTGTTGTTATTAAGACAAGTAACATGAGCAGATTTCTTTTGGTGACTGAATGGTGGATTTGAACCCGTTAGCCGGCATTTGTTTGGGGATGGGGGTGAATTTCTGGTTCTTATCACACTGTTGATATGTTCAGCCTATTTGTGATAAGCCTGAAGTTACACAATAAGGCACTGAGGGTAATGCCACATAGCAGGTTTTTTGACTGTTTATTTTGGGTGGGTGGGGGGTGAACCTTTTTTGTGACCGTAGGCTCTGCACACGCTTATCGCTCTTCAGAGGCGATACGTGAACTCAATCGGAATGATCACTCCCGCGGAGGAGGACTCTATTTGGCAAGTGATCATTGGCCAGCGTGCGGAGGTAGGCGTCTCTGTTTACCGTGCAGGGGGAGAAGTGTGCTCCTTGCTTTTTAGGACAGTAACCCATCGTTATCCTGCTGAGATGTTTTCGTACGAGAACTTGTTTTGTGTGTGTGTGTGTGTGTGTGTACAAGTGTATGGATGTATGGATGGGGGGAGATTAATTGTTCCAGAGCTGCTTTCGGTCTTAAGTCATTTTAGTTCTCGGCCAGTGAACAGTCTTGCAGACTCCTGCACATGCTCCTCTCAGATTAAAGATGTCATGGCCAAAACCTTTGGCAATTAAACAATTGTGTTAGCTCTCAAATCAGTGTATTGGAGTTATTTTAATACACAATCTGTATCTTTCTTCAGTGAACCTTCCCAGGATAACTTATTAGGTTTTGAAATGTCATTGTCATTAGGAGTGTTCGCTACTCACTTAGTGCCCCTCCCCCCGCCCCCTTCATGGTGTCACTAAATGGTGAAAAGGGACCAATTAGGTGACGCATCAAAGTTGTGCTTTTTAATTACATTTTTCTTTATTAAAAACTCTAAAATATTATTGCTTCCACAGTCCTGTTTTAATGGGTTCATTTCTTAGGAGGGAAAACGGTTCAGTTGCAATTGTTTTCCCCCTTCTATATAACTTTGTATATTTAAAATTTGTATCATGCGTGCACTTAGTTCTCATTCACATGCCTATATGTGTTGAAGAACTATGAAAAATTAAATCTTGAGGCACCACACAATTATTAGGGAATATGTAAAAAGACATATGCCATGTGCCTTGAAAGGTAGAAGGCGTGTACCAAGTGCAATGCGCTACTGCACTGCTGCATGTAGACACACAGCATGCTGCGATGGGAATAGGCACATCTGTGTTTGACTCGCATGGCTACTGCATGCTAAAACTGAAGCATGGGCACAGAGACAGAATTATGCTTCACTCCTACAGGACCAGTGCAAACTGGCTGCAGCGGACCTCTGCTTTCCAGTCGAGCTGTTGACAGTTTCTACTGTTCTGAATTTTCAAAAATCTGAAAACGACCTCAATTGTGTGACTTTTGTGGTTGTGTCGGAAGTGTAAACCTCTTTCTCTCCCTCTGGCCCGCTTTTGCTAGGTGGGCGACAGGCTAGACGAGTGTAAGCGATTCGAGGCAAACTGGATGAACGCCATCAACCTCTGCGAGCTGGCGGCCGAGGCAGCGTACAGTGCCGGTGCGTACGTTATTATTATTGTTATTATTATTGTTTATTCCTTTTTACACTTCATTTTTCGAGTTAGCGTGTCACAGTTAAACTAGTACTGTGGGATATTACATCTGCAATATGATGGTTCCTGTCAGTGACATGGGCTTTGATAGTGATGACTTCTGTTTGAGTCCTGGATGTTTCCAGGATCTATTCCGGGCACATTGAAGAATGAAATGAAATGTAATAAATCAGGAACTACATGTTAATTCAGAAAATAAATACTGCTGACACAACTCGGCAACGCTCTTTATCGTCTCGCCTTAAGCAATATTGCCAGCAATGGGCAATGGGTATGGGCCACTGTAGCAATGGGCAATGGGGCAATAACTGAAAAATGTTTGCGGATCCTGTTTTTACCGTCATCTCACCGCAAAGATATATATATATATATATATATATATATATTTATATATGTGCCCGTAACGGCAAGAACCACAACTTTCTGACAATGTAATTCAATCAACCGCATCTCTAAATTTGACTGAAGCGTTCATGGATGTATTCACCAGTGAGCAGGCGGTCTGATTAGGTCTGCTGAATAAAGTTAGCTAGCTAGCTAGTCACTCAGTTTGTTAGTACAGTGGTGACTGAGTAATACCAGTTATTTACAATCAAAAGTCAAGAATGCCATAACTTATGAAAAGTTTCAGCATTAGACTAATACATCAATATAAATTACCTCAGTAATAAATAAATAAAGTTATAAGAGATCAGAGCATCCTTTCGGTTTCCTCGCACCACTTGGCAGCCATTGTTGAAATTTATTTTTGGAAGACCCAGGTGTCACATGACCCAAACTCGCGTCTGTGATGGTAGCAAAATATTGCTCGCCTCGATCAAACTTGTTCAGATATTGATTTATCAGTAGGAACATTGCCAGCAATCATTGCCTGAAAATATTGCCCGTGTACCATCAGCTTAAGTCTCTGGCAGACCATTGCTTTTAGTGTTTTCTTCTCAGTCTGTTTGAGCGACTGCAAACCTTGCCACCTCGTAAAGGAGAAGGCCGCTGCTCCACTTAAGACAAAAGAGCCCCTGAAGTGAGGAGAAACGGGGTTCCAGCCTCTTGTTTACGCTATCACATTCTCGCCGCGTAACAGCGTGCAATTTGGTCTTCTCCCATTGTTGTGGGGATGGCCTACCCTTCTTCGACCGGTTGTCAGTACCACATTTGTTCCCACACATAGGTGTTGATTGTGGGAGGTGGAGGGTGAGTGATGAGGTTACAGATGAGTACATGTGAGAAATCTGAACCTCCGGGTACACAAAAGTGCCCTGTCCTGTTAAGAAAATAACCTCACCTGCGTTTGGGCTCAGCCTAGAAATGGGTAGTTTGAATCAATGCTGAGTCGTTAGTTGAATATTTCTGGGTAACTGCAGTAGTGGGATGTAATTGGCATCGTCCTGCTAAGGGAGAGTGCACTTGTCATGGCCAGGGTTGCAGTTGTTGACACCTGTATAAGTATTCACCAAGCAGCCAAAGGTTACCATTTACTTATCAGGGAGTGATGCTTTTGTCCTGTAAGATGCCAGTCCCAGGTTCACTGGCAAGTGCATTGGGGGAGTGTATTTGCGTTGGTTGCAGATGGATGCCACTGGCACAAGAATATTGTGCAGTTGCTGAAGGAAGGGATAAAGAGAGCTCACCCGTTCTTTTGTTCCCAGGTGTAGAGCAGGCCTCCACCACCACACGGTCCCACCTGCAGGTGGCGCAGTCACAGGTGGACCAGGTGCGCCGGCTGTCTCTGGAGGCGGAGAGGAAGCTGGCAGAGACCAAGGCCGAGGAGATCCAGAGGATGGCGGAGTTCGCCTCCACCATGGAGAGAATGACTGAGGATATCCCAGAGGCTTACCTACGAGAGGACTAACTAACAACTTGCCTAACCTGCTCTGTTTTACCTACGAGATCCTGTTTTACCCCACTGATCCTGTCCTTTTCTGTGTATGAGAACACTAACTCACTGACCCTGTTCTGTTAGTCATGGAGAAAACATTGAGGAAAATTGACATGTTTTCTTGTGGGACAACTATTTGTTCTAGAGTGGTTGAGTGTTGTTGAGTTTCTGTGGGCAGATATTGTGACCGTACGGGTGCGAGGGGAATTTTCCAGTGTCCAGTGTGCCTAAGACGCTCATGGATCTTGACACTAGTTAGTCACGTCCACTTTCTCAGCCTGTCTCTTGACTGTCCCTCATGGACTTGAGTGTATATTCTGAACTCATACAGTGAAAGATAAAGACTATTGTTCATATTATTGCGGGAATTCATCTGTAGTTCTGAAAGCTGTTCGAACGCTTCATTCGAGTGTCTCCTTCGATATCTGACCGGACGCAGGGTGTTCTATTTAGAGTTGGATCAATAACATGACTACGGACAGGTGCTATGATCAATTTTGGAATGGCACAGACATTAAGATGATATAACTGAAAATATGTTTCTTGTCAAATTGATTCCCAAATTGTTTTGTGTGCACATCACAGAGAATATGATGAATCATGATTGTTTTCTCCGTAAGTTCAGTTAAAATGCATCTATTGCTAATTCACTTAAAATTAAAATTTTGGGTCACCAGTGTGTAGCATAATGGGTAGGGAACTGGACGTGTAACACTAAGGTTGTAGGTGGATCTCCCAGGTGAGGCCCTGCCGTTGTACCCTCGAGCAAGGTACTTAACCTGAATTACTTCAGTATATAGCCGGCCGTATAAACGTATGTAAAGAATGTGAGCTGTGCGAGTCCCTGGGTAAGGGTGTCTGCTAAATGTAAAAGGCCAAATACTCAGATGGTTTCAATTTTCTGAACACAAATCTGTAACAAAAGGGTTTACCATCATGTGTGCATGTGTGTATATATAAACCACTGTTGGAGCATTGTGGTGTTCAATTATACTTCTGTTTGTAGCAAGCTGCTGCCTTCCTTTAAATATGAATCAAGTATTTAAATATAATTGACTGAATATCAAATAAATTATATTTTCTTACACGTGCATTCTCTTTGTATTTGTTCAGAATGTTTATGGAGCTATTGGGTGGCATCTCCAGTTGAGGCGCTGGTTCTTGATACAGTGACGGAACAAAGTCCTGTTCGTGCCAGTGCTGACTGAGCCCCCCCAAGTCCAGCGGTCCATCTCTCCGTAGCATTAGCGACTCTTCTGGTGGATGTCATGCCTGCAGTCTGCCCGCTGCAGCTCTAAATCTAGTCCCACCCCCCAATTCCCATAGAGATCCATTCAAATGCAGAGACGTTATAGTATCGCTTGTAAGAGTACCAGAAAGTAAGAATTTAAGAGTCTTTTGATGTTGTTGGGTCACAGACATCAGGAAGTCATGGCATGCGAAGGATATGTGACCAAATATTTTAAATGATTACTTTATTCTATATATAAATGCAGGGTGCCAATAATTGTGACACACGTGGTTTTGTTAAAAATAATAAATAAATAAAATTTCAGTGTGAGATTAAGCTAATTCACCAAATGGTGAATTTTTTATAACCCTGTTTACTCATCTTTACCAGGGGTGCCAATAATAGTGGAGGGCACTGTTATGTGTGCCTTACTGAATAGATGTAGTAGATTCTTCAGCGATTGGAGGGGTTTAAATTTTGAATGAGCATTCTAAAGTGGGAAATAATCGGGGGAAAAGTGGAGATAAATGGTTATTCAAGTTATTGCCCAGATCAAAATTTCCGTGTGACATCGAAGAAGGAGTTCCTTGAGGAAAGCTATGTAGTAAGTTTGCACTTTCACAAACCCCCTTGGTTTGTCTCTTAGTATCAGACTGCAATGGGTTAATTCTTGTTTCAATGCAAAACAGAATTGAAATTCCATTACCTAATTGAAACATCCGCATGGAACATGGGGATTTTTTAGTCATGAATTAAATTTCAGTTCATTTCCTGCATTGACCTCAACCTTGGACTGCAGCCCATACTATAACAACTGCTGTGATTTTAGAATATAGGCCTATTTAAAACACTTCTATCTGTAAAACCTTCGCTGGAAAACTCTTTAGTTCAAAGTTCAAATGCTAGTTTCTGCTACACTTTGCAGGTTGTAGCTTAGCATATTTGTCTAGCAGATAAGGAAAGAGAAGATCTATCGCAAGGAGGTATACGGTATTGAATAAGTGTTGTACGATATGCAGTTTAAGCTTCAATGCTGTTACCACATCATCAAAACATTTGCAGTGTTAATATATGGAGAGGCATAATGAAAATGATAACTTGCTTTTTGATCCAATTTAAAAAATGGCTTGTGGAAATATTTTTTGTTTATTACTGGAGAAATTGAATGCTAACCCACAGTTAAAAAAAACAAAAGCAATCCAGCTGGGCAAGGCTGTATTACTGACCACTGTGTGGTTTGTTTGTCCTTCGCTAAAGCCATGACCCCACTTCGATATTTTTTTTGTGTTCGTCATGAAACAGTGACCTTGTCATTGATTAATGCAGAGTGTAAAGTGTGCCAAACAACATGAAGTAGGAAAACATGTTCATTTGGGTGAATCCAACTGGTTTTCCCCTGTTGAGCTCAATTTCTGCACAGATAGAGTAAGACTTTGCTCCAGATCTTTAGTTCAATGTCACATTTTGCCGATGTTGCAATGGTGTCCTGTGTGTAATGATTTGTGGGCCAGCTGATAGCAAATGGAAACACAGCACAAAGTTCTTCTTATAGACTGCGTGTCTCTTGGTCTCATTGTTTAGAGATTTAACCAGGCGCCAAACTCTTCCATGAGTGTAAACCAAACAGCCCTGATTCTTAACCTGCGGACAGTTTTGTTTTAGAACTGACTATTGAAAAATGGTTTGAATTCAAGTAGATTTCTTATTGTTCATTTTTCTGAATAGTTTTTCAGATTTTTCTTTGTGAGAAATGAATGTTTACGAAATTCGATCTTTTACATTTCCCGGCTCTGAGTCCCAAAAGATGAGAGAACAAAAAAAACAAAACATGAGGTTACTTTAGTGTATTTGGAATTTTGTTGAAGTATACACATTTTATTGGAGTTTGATGTGAACTGTTGACCACTGAAAATGAGGAGCTGATGGGTTGTCAGACTGTAGAGATTCCCGACCAGATAGACTCTCATTCCTGTTGCTGTGCACCCCCCCACCCCCAAAACACACACACACACACACACACACACTTTTTGTTTGGAAGCCAAGCACACATCCTGCTCTGTCTGCATTACTGCCCCATGGTGGTCTTTTTTCAGTCACATGCATCTGGGGCTTTAATCACATAAGAAACCAACCTTTCACATCATCATTAGCACCTCTTTGTCACTTTTTCTTCTTTGCTAACAAACCGCTTCTTTTTACTCTACCCCTCATTTCCCCAGTTACGTGTCATGTGGCTTCTTTCAGTGTGGATCAATTAGATGCCGTTGTCATTATCCAACCCACTAGGTCATCAGAAACAATAGCCCACTCTTTACACCCAAAAAAATAGAGAAATAAAAAAAGTATATGATGTTCTGGGAGATACAATAATGCTGTAATACTCTAACTGAGGTTGGTTTGAAAAGTTCGGTCCTCCCTTGTTTTTATAATTTACTTTTATAGGTTGCTTTTGATAGAAGTTTGTTCTGGGTGAATGCTGGTCAGTAAATTATTAGTAATACTCTATATAATATTGGATTGGAGGTTCAGTATATTAACCGTTTTTAGAAGGCCTCCCCTTTGGGAGAAGAAATTATAATTGCATTAAACGTGAATATTCTTTACAAACTCTATCGCGATGGTTGTTCTACTGGATCGATGGTCAAGGTGTCTCTACGGGCAAATGGCGAGACAAATGACGTGCTGACACATCGGGGCAGTAGGTCAGAGCTCCGTCTGGGGGAGGTTGCCGGGGTGGGCAGGCAGACTGCAAGGACGTCATGGATCGTTACCTACCTTTGGGACTGAAAGAACTGGTCTGCCTCAGTAAGAAAGATTAATTTATACGTCGTTTCTCACGCGCACTGGCTTCCATAAATAATATTTAATCTCCTTGTTGTCTCACATTAAAAATCACTGAACCTCTCATTTTGAAATTAGGCTACATTTGGGTAGGCCTAACCAAAAAACACGTTTCTTAAGGCGAAGTACATTCGTAATAATTGAAACGATTTAAAACAATTAAGGACAATTTTGACATCGATTAGGCTAATATTACATCTCATTTTAATGTGATGGCTTGTAGATCCATTGCATATCCTTAAAAATAAGTTGTAGGCTATATTTAGTGGTTAAAAAGCTTTGCCAGACCTTTCGGCGGTGTCGCAAAATTGCCGGGAGATGGCGCAATGAAACCGTCGAAAAACATTTGTGTCTGACATTTATTTTTACTGTTCAAAATGTGTTCACCTGATACTGTTAGTAGGCTATCTGTTTGGGTGGGTGTGTAAAGAGAGAGCGAACTTGTTACTTGCAGTGTATAACCAAACTGTATTTATTTATGTATTTAGGCTTATGTGAAAACAGTATTTTCTGAAAACAGTCACTTGGCGTAGGCCTATTCGCAGAGAGCCAGATAATGGACTTACTAAATAGAAAATATATTGAAAGATATGTAAAAATAACTAAAATGTGTCAGTGTGTCTCATATTATGCAAAACATCACCATGCAAGATCATCGGAAAACCACAGTTCTGTATGGGTTTGTGCTTTGACGTCAGCTAATTGGGTTAATGATTCGTATCTGCCGTTACACATTCGAGAAGGTCGCGATATGCACAGCTGTGACAAAACAGTTGCAGCTGGAATCCGACGGAGTTTTGTAAACAGTAAACACGCAGCTGCGGTACAAATCCCAGGTGGTCCACCGCTGCGGTAGGCTTGAGCAAGGTAGGCCTAGTTAACCTGAATCGCTTCAGTGTCCAGATGTCTAAAGGGATATTATCTGGAAATAAATCACCCCGATTAAAAATGTCTGCTCAGCAACTTAATAATAAGCTCTAAGAAGGAAGTGCGGGTTATATTCTAAAGCACCTGAACATTTCCATTTTAGCCATAATCCTATAGTGTAAACCTATAATTCATGAACATAAAACATTTTAAATTACATCCTTAAAGTAAGGTTTAATTAAGGCAGGTTGTTCTTATATTAATAATGTCAGAGATGGGCTACAGTGTGGCATAGCCTTGGCGCACAGACAAGGAGGGGTGGGTGACATGGCGGACAAATTATTTGGAGATGCAAATAGGCTACATCAACTGCACCAATGAAAACCAATCCTTCACCATTTCCAAAATTCACCATACTTAGCCATTGTTCTGTTTTAGCATCTCATAATTAACTTTTTAAAAGAACTGCACAGAACCAGATCGAGGTGAGGATCATTGGGTGTTATGTGGAAATCACGTGAGTTCAGAAGGGATCATGGAGACATTCTGTGGGATGTCTATGATGAAATGCAATCTACAGTCTTAACGCTTAATTTGTGCATTTTTGAGGAAAGATTAACTATTGTATGGAGACAATACCTCAAAATCCAACTTTTTATTGCAGCCTGGAAAAGAGTAATGTTTCCTACATTACAATTCTTTGGTAAACAATTTTTGTAAAACCATCTTAAGAATTCTTGTGGGATAGCCAACATTTTGTTTTTAAAATGTTGAATATATTTTTCGTTTTATGTTCTGGTCATGAGCCATGCAGTTTTACCTCAGTAGGCCTATCTGCATGCCTGTTTTAACATAAATAGGAATTGAGAAACACAACAGATAAATGAAAAGTAGGAAGCACCTGCACCTTAAAAAAGACAATATCTTCTCTTTTTTTCTTCTTCTTCTTCAAAAAAACTGAGATAATTGTGAAAGAAGAACAGATTCAGATGTAGGGAAATTACTCAGTCATTACTTGAATAAGCCCTTTAATGTGACAGCTTTAAGCAAGAATAACTGTCATTTTATCGTGTTGTGTATTCTGTTTTTTGAATAATGGGTATCACTTACCTCCATTATCAGAGTTGGCTGTAAATATTGCCAAAGCTAGACGTGCCATCTCAATTTACTTCAAAACCAAAGTGCAGACTAAACTAACTACAGTTCTACTAACAGACTGTTTTCTAGTAGTACTGAGAGACATGGTTAGAGGAGTAAACAGAACCAGATATTAAAGTTTTCTTTTTTACGCAACTCCTTTTGAAGAGCATAAAAACCTAGTGTTGAAAGGACCTGTTTTTGTTTAGGCTGTGTTTGCAGAACATTTCATGTAGTGGATTGAAATATGCATATTTTTAAACATGAAGTTATAACATGAAAATGCCCACCAGCATGAAATCCTTTTGATGGTCCTTTTTGAACTTTTGAACAGGGACATTACATTTTTACAGTGCAGTTCATGCCTTGTCTGCAAAATTTGAGAGCAAAGGAATTTATTGACATTTTGATGTGTCTCTCCCAACTGAAACATCACATTTAGTGAGAAGACAGGGCAGTGCATGCAGCACTAGTCCTTGGTGGAGTGATTCTCCCCTTTGCCCAGATTAATTGACCATTCCAATGCAGACTGTGAACAGGAGTCTCAACAATGCGTAATTGGCCGTAGCATCACTCAAGTAGGCACGGCTTCAGTTGGTAGGCCTCACAAATTGAGAAAGGATGTTTCAACGGCTTACAAGAAATTTGCAATTGGGCTTTCCAAATTATATAAAAGTTATATTGTGATTTTTTAAAAATGAATCACAAACAAGTATTTTTTTTTGTATTTTTTTTTTTGGCACGTTTAATTTTCAACTGAATATTTTAATTCCTGTGGTTGTAAGCATTCTCCTGTGGATCACATGCTTTTGCTTATACTGAAAAACAGCTCTTTGAGCTGCATCTCCAGATTACGCTGCCGATGACGATTTGTCTGCTAGTTGCTTCATTTGTGTAAGGTCACGTCGCACGCTGGGACTGAAAGCACAGTGGGAGAGTGAGAGCTCATTACGGAGGGGGGGGGGGGCGGGCTCAAGTCATAAATAAAAGGGTGCAGGGTGTCGGCGTAGTGGACAGCTCTCCCCCTGGATCTCAGATGGCGGGACGTTGGCAAGCAGAAAGAGCAGCGGGAGCAGGGGGTGGGGTGGGGTTCACCAACGTGACCACGGAGGAATGTCGGGCTTAATTATGGGCGCGCTCACTGCCTATAAAACTAAACGTTCCAGACAGGCCGGGGATGTTCAGCTTCAGGTTGCAGGAGGGGCTGTGCCAGCATAGCCCAGGCTGCCAGATACCCATTGTTAATAACACAATAAAAAAAGTTTGCCAGGTAAAAGATCTCTGCAAGGTCAGCACAATTTGAAGACTAATATGGGGGAGGGGAAGTGGAGCTGTTTGTTGCTTCCTTGGTGTTGGACTCCACATGCATATATTTTGCACTTCCGTTTTGGATAAAAAATACAGAAATTACAACATTAAAAAATATGAAAATACATGTCTATTTTCTAGTAAATATACATGGCATATTTCTAATATATTTCTAACTAATTTTGTATGGCAGTACAAACAGAACAAGAGATTTCAGTTAATATTTGGTTTTTAAAAAGTAGTTTGTGTGTGTGTCCATCCAGGCCTATACATACTAAAAGATATATATATATATATTTTTTTTTTTACAAAAAAGTGTACTCTATAAATTATTATAAATTAATTAAAGGTACGTTTTTAATCATCATATAAATCAATTCATTTTTTATTTCTTGATCAGTGATCGCATCTTTTTCAGATATTTTGCACTTGGGAACCATGGAATTACATTAAAACCGCAGGGAGATAGAGAGAGAAAAAGACAGAGAAGGGAAACGTATCGATTGTGTAAAATGGCACCATTTTCACCTACGGTTTCTTACACTTTGATGGCATAAATAAAACGCATGGTGAAGGTGTCGGGGCAGGGGTTGGCGGTTATTTGGAATGGAGATGCAGGAGCTTTAATCATTGTGAATCTGGGTCGTTGTGTCGCTGTGGAAAGACTCCGTGGGACTCTGTTAAATATTGCAGAAGCATAGGGACCCCACTGAGTTACTGTCCCCCCGGGGGCACCCGTAACCAATCCCAACTCAGTGATTAATGACAATGTCTCTCTAAATTGAAATGAGGAAATAAATGCAATAAAAAGACCATTGATTTAGAGTCTTTCTTAATGGAAAGCTGTAAGTTACTCAGATTTATTGGGAAAATATTTCATTTTTAAAATGTCACTCATAAGAATTACACAGAAAAGGAAAGGAAAAAGAAAAGAATAGAAAACATTTTAATTATTGGGAAAGCTCTTTAAATCTTACTATTACTCGGGCACAGCAAGATCCCATAAAGACAAAAATAGAGAAGAAAGTGAGCTTGAAGCACCTCAATGTCTCCCCAGGCTCAAATATTTTAGCTTGTTTGCATAGCTAGCAATTGCTATGAAGTTCACAGTTTACAATAACTGCACAGTAGTCGTCCGATAGGAATCAGTGCACACTGTGATGCGGAGGCTCCCATTGCTTATGATCTGTGCAGTATGTGGCGACAATTACTGGTAGAATGCGCTGAGGCAGGACATTTACCTGGGTTTACGAGACCTCAGGGCAACAACAGTGACACTGTGAAAGAGAGAGGGCTTTGACTGTAAGAACACTGCAGTCAACACAGTACTCTACAGTGCACTTTGATAGATTTTTAAAAAGATTGACATGGGTATTTACTTGTGAGACAAGACAATGATTAATTGACAGGATTATCTTATCCGCCCCTGTCTTGTTCGCCTAGTTAAGGGACATGGTATAGGTATTCATGGACATGTATTTTGTTACCATTGTGTTTTTTTTTTAAGAACAATGAGTGAACAAATGGGCGAGATATGAAATAGGCCTGAAGATCAATGTAAGAGGGCACTGTAGAGGCCGGGGGAAGGAGCAGGGGAACCACATTAGAGTGGGAAATGAGAGATAAACAGTGATTCTTACTCAATGTAACAGCATGGGTAAGAAAAGACAGGAAGCTTGAAATGAATGTGACAGATAGGGAAACCTGAAATGGATGTGACAGATACGGAAACCTGAAATTAATGTGACAGATAGGGAAACCTGAAATGAATGTGGCAGATAGGAAAACCTGAAATTAATGTGACAGATAGGGAAACCTGAAATGAATGTGACAGATAGCAAAACCTAAAATGAATGTGGCAGATAGGGCAACCTGAAATGAATGTGACAGATAGGGAAACCTGAAATGAATGTGGCAGATAGGGAAACCTGAAATGAATGTGACAGATAGGGAAACCTGCAATGAATGTGACAGATAGAAAAACCTGAAATGAATGTGGCAGATAGGGCAACCTGAAATGAATGTGACAGATAGGGAAACCTGAAATGAATGTGACAGATAGGGAAACCTGAAATGAATGTGACAGATAGGGAAACCTGAAATGAATGTGACAGATAGGAAAACCTGAAATGAATGTGGCAGATAGAAAAACCTGAAATGAATGTGACAGATAGGGCAACCTGAAATGAATGTGACAGATAGGGAAACCTGAAATGAATGTGACAGATAGGGAAACCTGAAATGAATGTGGCAGATAGGGAAATCTGAAATGAATGTGACAGATAGCAAAACCTGAAATGAATGTGGCAGATAGGGCAACCTGAAATGAATGTGACAGATAGGGAAACCTGAAATGAATGTGACAGATAGAAAAACCTGAAATGAATGTGGCAGATAGGGCAACCTGAAATGAATGTGACAGATAGGGAAACCTGAAATGAATGTGACAGATAGGGAAACTGGAAATGAATGTGACAGATAGAAAAACCTGAAATGAATGTGGCAGATAGGGCAACCTGAAATGAATGTGACAGATAGGGAAACCTGAAATGAATCTGGCAGATAGGGAAACCTGAAATGAATGTGACAGATAGGGAAACCTGCAATGAATGTGGCAGATAGGGCAACCTGAAATGAATGTGACAGATAGGGAAACCTGAAATGAATGTGACAGATAGGGAAACCTGAAATGAATGTGACAGATAGGGAAACCTACCTCTCCCCTCCCCACCTCCAGCCTTTACCTGACCACACCACGGTCAAGGTCTATAACTATTTAAATAAATTATTCAAATAATATTTTTTCTTTTTCCCATAAGAAAAAATAACCTTTTTTCTTGATAACACTCTATTTAATTAAAATATATCTGCCCAAAAAAATCTATTGAAATGATCCTCCTCATTGCAACATTTCACTTTGTTGATGATATTTTTTATAATCGGACAACAGTATTTTCATCCCAATGCCCGTACATTACTTTATCCTGATCTAAGCATGATTTTGGTGGCTGGTGCCATTGTTTTGCATATAATCTATACAGAGATTTACATTCCAGGTTTTTATGGCAATGACAATAATGACAATAATGGCAATAAATACTTAATGGCTGAAAGTGGGGAACTGAGATATTAAACCACAGCATTGAGCAGTAGGACTTACTCATGCAGATGATCAACTGGGAGTACTGAGTTGTTAAATACATTCCAATGCTATGTGCTTTTCTTCAAAGTAAAAGCACAAATGTTCAGTTCCAAAACAACTGTTAACATTTCTCATTGTGTGTGAGACAGGGTGTTTGTGTGTTCCCACCCTTATTTGGGTCAGCTGGCAAAGGGGCTACTCAATCAGAGCATGAGTAGCTTGCTGGCTTGTGTCAGCCTTTCTTCATCAAATTGTTAAATGCCTCACGGGGCTGTGAATGTTCGACCAGTCTGCGCGGGCACATCGTTCCTGTAAATATCTATTACTGCAATATGTTTTCTTTAAAAAATAAGTGACGACTCCATACTTGATTGAGATTCATTACATTAATTGGGATAGCAGTCCACTCTTCCTTTACCAGAATACTTACTGTATGGTGTGTGTATCTGTATCTTTACCCTGCAAGGATGAGCTGCAAAGATGTGTTTTTTTGCATCGTGTGTGTGTGTGTGTGTGTGTGTGTGTGTATGTATATGTGTGTCTGTGTGCGTGTGGCGCGTGTGTGTGTGTGTATGTGTGTGTGAGAGAGAGCGAGAGAGAGGTCTAGGCTAACTGCTGAACCCCCTCTCCCACACACACACACATAAACACGCAGAAGATAACACATAAAGATAAGGTACAGAACAGATATTTCCTCATATATTCTCAATTATTGTTCTTAGGATTACCTCATTCATTTATTTTTGCATGGATATTATCCAACAGGTAATATGGTCATATATCTCAATTATTGCTGTTAGGATTGCCTCATTTATTTGTCCACAAAATATTATCCAATGGGGAAATGGTCAGAAGTAGCGGCTCTGAATGTCAAACCACCTGCAAAACAAGTCACCTGTAGATTATGTGGGTTTTGAGTGGAATGATTGTTAACATAGATTTTGGAACACATCCTCCTACCCCACAACCCTCCAAAGTGTGCTATCACAGCAAAACAATATTTGCTACAAACAATTGTACTGTTGCTGCTCAGGACAACATACAACTGGCTAAAAAGACAGTGCTTTTGTGTCTTACTTATGGTTTCTGTATATGCAACAAGGCTATCTACTTTTGCACTTATCAAAACAAATGGAAAATTTGGTTGTAGTTGTAGTTTGTAAATAATTAAACGTAATCTCTGTACACCACGTAATGTTTCCAAAAATATGACTTTAAGAAACAAAAAGAGACATTTTGATCCCATAGGAATACTCCTTTCACATGTACATATTCCCGTGGTTCGACATTTGGTTACCATACATTACAGTCCAGAAAAATTAATCAATTAATATCAAAATATCAATTAATAGCACAGATTATTTCCTGCGAATTGCTATCCCTGTCTTCGGGAAACCAGAGGACAGTTGTTGGACACAACAAGAATATATACACAGGGAAAGCGTGGAAAGAATGCAACACATATTTGCTTGAGCAACAGCCTCTCCTTTGTCTCGATTTTAATGGAGGCAATAAATGTTCATTTGCTAATGAGTTATTAGTCTTTGGTGGCATACGTATAATTTTCTTTGATGAATCAGAGAACAATCACCCCCACCAACCCCCAACTGGGAGCCCAGGGGGCCATTTTGGCGTAGCCAGGTGATAAGGTTCTGCAATGTGGACCAAAGTGCATATTAAAAGTGTCTACCCTGCTGGTTCTTCATTACGAAGTGGTTGTAAAACCAGTGCAGACACGGAAGGATCAGAGTTAATATTTACTCCAGGAAACAGCAACACATTTTTGTTTACACATTTACTTCATAAGGGTTAGGAACGAGGTCAATAAGTTCATTATGGCTCCATCATTACTGTTATTGTCTAGACAGTAGAGTCTGAGGTGAAGATGCTTGATTAGCAATCAATGCATCAATGCATCTTTGGCAAAACGTGCAAACTTCGTCTTTCCATCTTATTATTTAATTTAATCAAACACATCGCAGAAGATAAACTGTATTATATCAATTATAGTCTTGAGTTCAGTGTGAGGACATAGTTGTATTGTGACTGTCTATTATATAAAGAGGAAAGTAATTGTCTTTTGCTGTTTTATGTGCACATTTTCCTTTTTAAACTATGTATTGTAGATCCGTACTGTGCTTATTACTCTCTGCTTCTTGTTTTATTATCAGCGTTGACGGAAATTCTGCTTTAATTG
This sequence comes from Ilyophis sp. 1 JC-2022, assembly GCA_022702515.1. Classification (NCBI taxonomy): domain Eukaryota; kingdom Metazoa; phylum Chordata; class Actinopteri; order Anguilliformes; family Synaphobranchidae; genus Ilyophis; species Ilyophis sp. 1 JC-2022. The sequence continues at coordinate 101,615,342 of CM040402.1, read as the reverse complement.
TAGCCCAACACAATTAGCCTAACTCGCGGTTTAGGAAATCACTAATAGTGTACTGTATACCCCCCTCACAAGGATGCATTCATCACTCGAAATGTAATTTGTAAAGAGCCTCGCACGCTGTTGCCATGAACTGATCCAGGATTACATTTCCCAACTCACACTACCATTCCCAACTATTTTGGATTGGATGGATGCTGGTTCGAGATCAGCGCTTGCGGGGAAACCTTTCTACATCGGGAGAAACCGACCGAGGAGTTAACCTGCGCTTCTTATTCCGAGAAACGAAATATCTTCTTTGGTCTCCAATTAGACAGGTTGCTTTTGACTAGCGTTGAATTCATTTAATCTATGATACGTACAAAAAAATACAAGCGTGTTTCAATTTACAAAGAGTTTTAAGTAAGCTGTGCCCCCTATTTCAGGAAAGGAGGTGGTACCTTCCAGGCGCAGCTCAGTCCCTATGGATAGCAATTGCTGAAGCACCGGAGTTTAGAAGAAGAGGGAGAGAGCAAGCGAGTAAGCGAGTTTGGAAGAGGGAAATTATGGCGGTGAGAATGTCATTCTACAGGAGTACTTCGATTCACATTAGAATGAAAGCCACGTTTCTGCTTTTGTTTTTCACTGTATCCGGTAAGTTGCTTACTCGTTAAATGTGTCATCCGCAAACTTTGTCAAGATCGACTTGATCAGAAGTAAAATAAGTTCGATGGCACGGCGTGTGCGCTACGTGATGCTCGGCTAGCTGGTTGTTAAATTTGCCGGGAAATGTCATCACAATGCAATGTTCTGCCCAAACTTGATCGGGGTTTCGCGTTTAAAAATACGATTGAAAGTGTTCATCCATCCAGTGAAACAGGAATTTATTGTTGGTCTCATTTGTCCAATGTTCACACGCCAGCCAACGTTAAGCATTAATTTGCCGTTTTTAACGTTAGCTAAGTTTGATATTAATGCTTGCTACTGACAGTAAAGTTAACGTTGCTGACCGGAATGTGGACTCTGCTCTGGTTGCGCATGGCTGAGTTGGTTCAAATGATTGTCAGGCTTAGCGAGCCCTGTGTGCTTTGATTTCTGTAGATCGCTATAGCTAGCTAGCTGCCATATGGTAGATTTGAACTGCGCAGCTAACGGTTACAGTTTGGCATGGTATAGCTAAACTGTAGGCTACTGTAGCTTGTTAAACTAACGTAACGTTAGGAGGCTGAAAATAAAGCGTAATGTTAAACGGGAGAACGGAAATCTGCAACCGACATGACAAAATACACGAGTAACGTTAGGATATTTTCTTCACCAAGAGAATACAATCGACTGGTACACGACACGTAGGTAACTAGATAGACAGCTAACGGTTGGAGTAACGCTAAAACTAACTTTATTCAGCATCGCACAATTGTGCAGGTTGCGCTGTTGGTTCAGGTGGTGGACTGACTGAACTGTACTGTATTGGAAGGCAAGCTAAATGAGTTAACGTTAGTGAACTAGCAAGCAAGCAAAGTAATGTCTGTATTGTAAGGCACAATGCATACAGTGCTTAACTATCCTAGATGGCTGGTGCGATGTGGTCACACAATGCTATCATTGCCATGGAAACGACATTATTCCAGAAGTTGAAAAGATGTGAAATGAAAAAAAAAAGGCAAAACGGGTAAAAAATCTAGATGCTGCAAAGACTACCAAACAGTAGGTTGGTTAGGTATGTATTGTCCGTCAAAACCATTTGCTGTTGTTCAGGATAAAGATGCTCCATGCATTATTGCCAGCTATTAGTGTTTTGTTTATTTGGCATTGGCAGACTGTTGGTTTTTATAGAGTTACTAGAACTGCATCATAGTACTGTATACACAGACGTTACACATTAGCAAATGCGTGCAATGGGAACAAGTAGTTGGAGCTACAGTACATATCACCCAGTTCATTAATTGAACTGGCTGATCCGTACATAAGGAATGCATGTTCAGTTAAAACGGTGCATAACCATACAACTCCTATATGTTTAGCATTCATGTACTGCATAACAGGTAATATTGTTATTCTTACATAAGTACATACCTAAGAATTTGCATGTGCATCATGGTGTTCACATGGTACCAAACTGTGATCCTTAAGTGCAGCATTGCCTTAAATCATATGAACGGACTCCTCCCTATGATCTGTGAGAGTATCACTACGCTATAACTCAGGGGTACGGGTGATACTTAGTTCTACGCAAAAAGAACACACAGCAAACATCTTGAAACCAAGACAAAGTCTGAACAGGTGTGTTCTTAGTGAGATCCCACAACGAGAGACCCCGCAGTTCTGACTGTTGCAGTTCCCCGGTCCACCACTGCGATGCCATCGAGGAACAGAATGCATTCAGGATTTGCTGTGGAGGGGAGTATTTGCTGCCAGATCACTAGAGGTTGCAGACTGGAGAACTGTAAAGGTCTGGTGATGGATTGGAGGTTGCGAGAACCATGCCCTTGAATGCCCTTGTTGCCAGCTTGCACATGGGACTTGATTTCAATTAAAGGCTTAACAATTTAGTGGAGATATTGTTAACATGTAAGACCAAAACAATAAAATAAAAAATAGCCTACAGCAAGTGAGAATGATTAGGTAATTAAAAAAATTGTAATTGATATTTAACCTTTATCTTTATAAGGGAAACTAGTGTGTATCCACTTCTCAGTCCAGTTTCGTCTTGAATGATGCCTGTTTCTGATAAAAATGCTTTTTGCTGCCAGTGTAAAATGAGCTTTTTCAAAAAGGTTTTACTTACTTGGCTTCCCTGTCCTCTTGTTTGGTTGAAGGAACTTATCTTGGAATGGGATCATTTCCATAGAATATTCTTTCTGTATTTTTGTATGTGTATGGTGTGGTTTGCATGTTTATTTTCCCCTCCTGGCTACAACAACAAACAAAAAAAGGAAAATTTGAAATGGAAAAAGTTTTGCCAAACATAATACAAAATTCACAATTTGTTTATTTGTGACATAGATACTTGTGGCTCCTTACTATGTTACTGGTATTAGAGTTCAGATTTACCTCCAATTTTTCTTGTTGTTAGTGAAACTTGCTCTGTAAGGACCAACTAGGTACCTAAAAGCATTTCAAGCTGTAAATTCTACTCTCTTGCCATTTGTTGATGGAAATACCGTCACGTAAACGTACCATGAATGTTTCTTTCTGAATGATACCCCGCCATGAACATGTAACTCCTGTAATGTGAGCCCAGCGTTTTCGTCATACAGCCTAATTGCTCTCCTTTCAGTGCTTTCATGTGGCTTTGACAGTATAGTCTGTGAACTGGATATATGGCGAGGAAGCAAGTTCCCCTAAATATTTAGCCTATCTAACTGACTCATTTGCTCACAAACCAACTGATTAAATCTTGAAAGTTGTAATTGGCATGTGAAGAAATTGCCTGCGTAGCTCATGCATTTATCTGTGAATTTTGACAAAAATTAGCCTGGGTGAAATGTAGACTACTACTTGTTATCACATAGGGTCGGGTGAAGTGACCAAAGCTATCTAACTGGCTATTGTACAAAACACCTTGTTATGATAAGGGTGACACTAACATTGATGTGGTAGCTAGCCTGTTAGAAGTTACCATAGCATTAGTGAGATCTGAATATCATTGGAGATATGGAAATGTTATGGTAAGTTAAACTACACTTTTGAGTTGTTATAGCTTAGGCAGTGTCTGTTAAGTCTCTGCATGTTTCTCTCATTTGCCTGTTATTGTTATGGTTATGGCCTAGCTGCTGTTATAGCAACATTGTCGTAGCTAGTCTTGATATAGCCTATGTAAACTATAGCTTAGTTATTAAACGTGTAGTTACTTTTCCATATGTGTATCATTCTTGAGCTTTGGAAAGGAAAAAAAAATGTGTGTGCAGCTGAAATAAAGTTGGAAATGCTGTGGTGAAATAATGGCTTTCCAGATGGAAGGCTGATGATAAAGTCTGTCAGTAGAGGCACTGTTTTCTGTTCTCTCACTGGCTCGTTTCAGGACTGTGTTTTTCGGTGTGATGATTATTTTGATATTGTCCTTCTCTGCCTATGCTCTTGTTTATATTTTTTCTCCTCCTCTGTTATGTTTTAATGCATCTTTTCGCGATGGCCTTTTAAGTTGTTCCGGATAATAGAATTTGCCAAATAAATAAGTATTGCTATACTGATACCACTCATAATAATAATAATAATAGCGTAATGGAAATTCATGTGGTTGTTGGACATGTCTATTTGGCCCCATCCTCGTTTCTGTTCCCTCCCTCCAAACATTAACAGGAGCCAAGAGTGCTTAAGCCACTCTCGACACTGATGACCTTGTGTCCTATTGATTCTTTCTGTTCGGCTGAATATCTCCTTTGTCTCAGTATGTTCGCACGCTGGGCTCTGCATTGTGTTGGAAGGCGAAGAGAAAACGAACTGCTCTGCGCCGCTATTCCTAACTTTATTTAAATGAACGTACGCGTATTGTTACGGCCGGTCCGCTGTCCAGTTCCGCGGGCTGGGTTATGGAATTTTTGCATTTAAAGCGGGAAGCTCTCTGCGTAATTTCTCGTTGTTGGCATTAATGGGATAAGTGGTTTTTCGAGCACGTGCGTGCAATTGTACTTCCGGTAATTATCTGATGTATAGCAGGTTTATTCAATCAACAGTGATGCTCTCATAATGCATAGGCAGGTAATGTGATGTATGAGTGCTCTCCTGCATACTGCAGCGTCTCCCAGGAGTGGTGCATCAGATTATAGTGGCGTTTTTATAGTGGCAGCTTTTTCCTCTTTCTCTATGTTCTACTACATGCTGTGTATTTCCTCTTTTCCTGCTTCAACCTAATGTAACCCCACACCCTCCACGCATGACCTTCTGACTGTTGGGGGCAGGGGCGCGCTCCCCCCCTCTGTCCGGTAGTCCTGGCTTTGTCATTAACCTCCTGCGATGACTGACAGAGCCAACAGGGAGACCCTGAGAAGAAGGGAGTCTGAAACACAAATGGGGCGAATGCAACTCTTCGGTTTCAGCTTTTTGTGATTAGATTGTGCTTTGATTCACCCGTGAGCCAATCCCATCAGAGCAATCTTACGCTCCTTTTGTATAGGGTAAACTGTAAGACGTGTAAGAGTTTCGAGTGATTTTTAATGCACAGCCAATGTTAATGCTTGCTACTGACCGGCTTTGCTGGTGAGCCACTCGATAACAGTAATACCAGTATGATAAATGTCTAAAATTAGTTTAGATAGTTTCTCGCAAAATATGAACCGCTGTGCAAACTGCTTTAAATTGTCTTGATGGTGCCTCATTAAGGTAGCATCATGTTAACCAAGTGACCATGTGTGCTCTAATGAGCAATGTGCTTATTTGTTTTGCACTATTAACTTAATTTACATTACACACACACACACACACACACACACACACACACACACACACACAGAGAATCGCCCCTGTAAAATAACAGTATGCTCTCTCCCATCACCTTAGCTGATCAGAGTTTGGATTAAGTGGTCAGCCTGCTTGTGTAAAAATAAATAAATAAACTAAGATAATTAATGGGGAAGCATTCGGCGAGGTGCCTAAATTCCACCCTGTCCCAGCGGGAGACAAAAGAGGCCTTGTCTCCAAAAACACCCCGTTACCCCTCCCCGCCACCAACCCCCAAAGCTACCTGAACCATGCTGTAATTCTGAAGCTTTCATTGCTTGTTGTTTTAAACTTTGACTTTTTCGCACTGAAATGGCTCTTTTAAAAACGTATACCATCAACACTGATGCCTCGTCATTGCTTTAGCACACTTTCAGGGCTTTAGGTAGCCGGACTGTATCAGAAACTCTCATCAGAGGAGATTCACCCATCCACTGCAGAATACTGTGTACTCAGTAGCCCACAGAGAGCTTACCAGAACATTGACATGTAACCAATGTCTGAGCAGATTGACAGGTTCTGAAGACGCTGTGATTGGCTATCTTTGCGTATAGGCTAATTCCACATTGGGGTTGCCTTGTGAAGTTTGGTGATAGCCCATGCATGATGTTTTTCTATTTAAAAAACAAAAAACAAAAAAAAACATAGCACTAGTTCTATTCAGCAAAAGTGATCACATGATGGCTATTCTGTAGGGGCATAGGATTTCTGGAGCAGTTTTTGATTGAATGCAAAATACTGGTGCAAGTTTTTTTTAAAAGGGCATGCGGATGATACTCTTACAGGCTACGCCACAGAGACACCCTGGTGTGGGAGTTCTGAGGCTCGCTTTATATTAATGTGCAAATATGAATACATTTTGAATGTCTGATTCTGAATATTTGTCACGCAAATAGACAGTGAACTGCTCTGACTGGCACGTTGCTTACAGCATGAGGAATTGAGAATGAGTGACATGAAGGGCAATGTTTTGCTTTGGCGTGTAATCGCTGTTCCTGACACAGATCCCTTGTTCACACTGGGTAGATTGGATTGTGTTTCTAACAAAATGTTGTAACTGCAATGGGAAACAAGGGAGGGGACTGGTAACTCAATGTGAGTTTGAAAATATTTTCATTGCAGATTTGAATTGATTATTTAGTTGATGTCATTGTTAGCAAGGCACTGTTATGCTATTAATTAGGGATTTATGTTTTGCTGTGACAGTTGCGCTTTTGTTTAAAGTGCTTCCTATAAATAAGAGGTGGAATGCATTTCAGTTTCCTCTCGAGACATCGGTCACATTTTTACCAGAGGAATCAGTTTAGAGCTTCAGTTAATGGTTATGCAGTAAAAGCCACGGGCATGTTTTTCTGTTTGAAAGAACAGCTAAAGCTAATGTCATCATGTTAGAAGGACATTCATTTGAAAAAGACACTGACACCTTCCGAACGGAATTTGTCCCCTGATAACTTTGGCATGAGTGTTTACAACCCCCCTGTCAGGTGATTCGAGAGTGTGAAGTTTTAATACTGACAGTTTGACGCAGCCTCCCTCATTACACCCCCCCCCTTCCCCAAATGGGGGGGCAGCGTGCAAAGTGAAACATTGTGATTATGGTGGTTAACATCGGAAAGGGATCTTTTCTACACTCGTGTGTAAATGATTGCTCAAGTTACTTGTGAGCACTTGTAAAGCACCTTGCTAAAAAGTAAAGAAGCAAGGTAGAGAGATTCCTTCGTCAGATCTAAGGTTGGGCTGTCATGCCACATGTTCAAGTTTTTACAGTGTCTGCAGGAGCCTGCACTTAGCACCGTGAAAAACGGAGAGATTTCCGTAATTAGGCTACTCAAAGCTAAATTTGCTTTCAGAGGTGAAACAAGTTTGTGTTTAAACGGGGTTTGAATCGTTGCACAGCTTGCTAGTGTGAAGCCGTTAAACGCCATTACGCACGATACCCCCCCGATATAACCTTTTTGCTTTCACAAACATGTCCCATTTTAGTTTGCGTTGTCTCTCTGCCCACGTGTATAAGCGTACACTGTCAGGTGTGTATTGCTACTCCCTCGTACCGCACAGCCCCTTCTGTCCGGTAGCCATACAGTTAATTGGGTAGCTGGTTTGCTGCTTCTGCCAAAGGAAAACTCCATGACTCAGCATCTCAACATGCCTTCCGTGATGCGTACTGGAGGAGCGGGATTGTGAGATTCCCACAAGAACTACTTAATGGTAGGTATGTGTAATATTCCATAATCACAAAAGTATAACAATTTTATTTTTTACCTAAAAACCTTTATTGGGCTAGGTATTTAAGTGGTGTGTCAACCTAGAATTAGGCCATGATTTTATTGTGAGAATTGGCTGTAGATACTTGGATATAAATTCATGCCAGGTGTAAATGGGACGTTGACATAAGCATTGCCATAAGAAAATGAGCAGTGAATGGACGGGGTTAACCTTAGTTAGTTACTTTGCAGGTCCAATTCTCGCTGTTGCTCACTCAGTGGAAGGGGGCGAGCCGACAGAGAGACGCGAAAGAGAAAATGTGGAAAAGCGAAGGCAGTTTGAGAAGGTGTACACAGAAATTAAATAAATGAGGTGGGGGGGGGGCGAGAAGGGTTAAAAAGGAAGATAAACTGAGGGAGGGAGGGAGAGGGAGGGAAGGGAGTGTATGTGAGAGCGGGGGAGCGGCGGAGGCTCTCTGTGCTGGGTGTGTGTGGGTTAGTGGAGGCAGGGGAAATGGAGACATACTGGAGCGACTGAGAGAGGAAAGCAAGCGCAGTCACACAGTCTGCAGGTATTGACCTACAGTCAGGCTCTGTGCCAGAGCGCCCTCCAACCCTGTGGCCCCACACTGGATCTGAAGCGGCCCCCAAACCAACACCCACTCGCTCCAGGCAAGGACACTGTGGGTGGTGGGTGGGGTCAAGGAGATGCGCAAATTACTTGAATTAAAACAGAGGACAAACCTGTGACTCTGCGGACGCTACTGCTGGCAGTAGATCAATGAGGTCTAGGTTATGTTAATGACTCTCCGGGTCAATCTTTGTGAAATCGACTACTCTTGTGACCCAGGCATGTTTTCTTGAAACTTGCTGCATATGATTTTGTTTTTCAAAGGAGAAATCAACAAACAGAAATCAATATTTTTAAAAACATTATGTGCTTGCGTGTCCACTTAAACATTCCGAACCACATCCTCTAAGGCTACAACACAACCTTTCTCAACCTGCTTTGATTCAAATCAGCAATACAACCTAAACCTATACCAATGCAGCAAATCAGCAATACAACCTAAACCTATTCCAATGCAGCAAATCGGCCTCTAAGGCCTTTTAGCATCCTCCTTTTTTTTTGCGGTATAACATCATGATGATGTCAGATTGTCATTTTTTCTGAAAATGTGCTTTGAGTGTTATTTGAACATTATTGCTGTATTAACCTGCAACCCTTGGCCAGTTGAACAGTTAATTTCCATACTTCTTTCCCACACCAGAGAAGAACTATCCCCAACTTCTTATCATATTTTGTTTCTGGAATTAATTTTTAAATATAATTTTTTAGCCATTCACAGAGCACGCAGACAGAAATAATGTTGGCCTATTTTCATGAAAACATGACCTTATCTCTATCTGTGCCTGTCTTTATCAGCCAACACTACTCCTGTATGACGACGCTATTTCTGTATCTGCTAAATAGATAATGCCAGCGAAGTGTTCAAATGTTTGTCCTTCAACTCTTTTGTCATTGTACAAGTTCTTAGCACAGTGTTCACTTAGTCACAGTACCCAATCAGTGTCACACTCTGGCAGAGCCTAATGCAGAAGAAATGTGTGTGTCGTCCAGATAACAACAGCAAAACCGTACGATATAGGATTGTATTAGGCTACCGTTTATTATTCTATGTCTCTGAACCAGGATTTTCTAATCGGTGTAAAGACTAATTCTCTTGATCCAGATGTATTCCACTGGCAATATTATTCTGTTACTGAGCACGATGTAAGGTCTATAGTCGGAAGGTCTGTGGGGCAATTGGGAGCACTTTAATTGAGAGCCAATCTCTTCTATTTCTCGAGTGACGGTTAGAGAGGCGTTTCATGCTCTGGTTTTTACACATTTGGTACGTTAAAAAGGATTTGTAAATAAGGAATAATATGCAGGCCATATGTGTGCTGTCCTCCGTTGATATGTGGCAGTTGGTGGCTGTGCCACACTCCGCGTTTTTGACTCTCGGTGCTGTGTTGGCCCCTGCAGTGTCCGCACAGCGTACGCGTGACAGCACTGCATTCGTAAAAGAAATAAGGAGCGTGTTTTAATGATCTTACAGAGAAATCTCTCTGTCTCTCTCTCGCACTCTGAACGCAGCACCTCTTCAGAGATTTACAGGTTCCGCAAACCACAGCGAGCCACCAAATAAGATAAGGACGCGCTACCATGGCACACTGGAACTGGCAGTCTTATGGTAGTGAGAGTGGGGGGGCGGGGGTAGTTAATGAGAGTGGGGGGCGGGGGTAGTTGGTGAGAGTGGGGGGGCGGGGGTAGTTAATGAGAGTGGGGGGGCGGGGGTAGTTAATGAGAGTGGGGGGGCGGGGGTAGTTAATGAGAGTGGGGGGGCGGGGGTAGTTAGTGAGAGTGGGGGGGCGGGGGTAGTTGGTGAGAGTGGGGGGGCGGGGGTAGTTGGTGAGAGTGGGGGGGCGGGGGTAGTTCATGAGAGTGGGGGGGCGGGGGTAGTTGGTGAGAGTGGAGGGGCGGGGGTAGTTTGTGAGAGTGGGAGGGCGGGGATAGTTGATGAGAGTGGGGAGGGGGGTGGGGTAGTTGGTGGTAGTGGGTTGGGAGGGAGAGTTGGTGGTAGTGGGTTGGGAGGGAGAGTTGGTGGTAGTGGGTTGGGAGGGGGAGTATGTGGGACTGGGGGGTAGTTGGTGGGATTGATGGATCATGTTAAATTTTTGTCCCAGACGTGTCATGTTTAGTGTTGCCTCTGTGTACAAGGATGTTGATGGAGCAGGAGGAAAGTAGTCAGAGTTAGAGGCTGTGAGGTCTGTAATTAAACAGTGCAGTTTTAGGGTTTCAGCTCTCAAGAAGAAGAAAAATGGAAGGCGTCGCAATTTGGAATATAAATAAATATAGTAGTAATGGAGCCCTCTAAATTACAGGCTTAAGATAAAAATAGCAAATGGTAAGCACGCGTGCCGCGCAATAACAAGTCTGATGAAAGTTAAGGAGTGAAATGGGTCTCCAGTCAACAACTTTGAAATGAGAGATTTTTTTAAAGGAAATTTTCATGTGCATCCGCTTCCATGATAAATAGGCTTATAAAATAAATAGACTGATATTTCTAAAAAGCATCAGAGTCTCTTTCCAATTCAATAAATCCTTAGATTTCTTGTGTTACAAGACTTCTGGGATGTATTTGTCTACGGTCTATGGATATAACCTATGGTCAGACCCACTACAGTGCATTGTGGCTTGTCAGAATTTGTATAGGGTGGATTGTCATGATCGTGAATTGATATTAAATGTCCAAAAGATCGGGGTCAAGCTAATTTATCTTAGCCAACCCTTAAGAATATAAGACAAGAAAAGGATACTAAGGATAAAATGTGGGGGTGGTGTGGAGGGGGCTTAGCGGAAGACAACGACGAGATGCGAGACCGTGATTTGCGGCTGGATCATCTATCTATCTGAACTCACGACTTGAACTTAATCTTTCTTAAGAGCCAGCAGACTGAGAGCATCCCAGTTGGACAGAAACCACGTTTTGCAGAAAGCCCATCAGCAGATGAGTGTCGTGCTTTACTGCAGGGCTGCGTGGGGGGTGGAGGTGTGTGTGGAGGGGGAGGGGGGGGCTAGGTAGAGCGCCAAAAAAGCAAGCTGTGGCCGCAGAAGCACTTTGCTGTAAGCCGCTCGGCCCCCCCGACTGATCTCGGTTTGTCGGAGAGCGACTGCCACCCCTGCAGTCCATTAGTGAATGTATGGGCGTGACCTCCAGCCCTGGCACAGCGCGCCCCGGGACGCTCGCCCGCCGCCAAACACGGCTCTAACCGAGATTAAAACCCTCGCTGTGTCACAGCATCGCCACCGTTGCACTTTTCTGTCTCCTTGTTGTCTTTTTTTCTTCTCTTCTCCTCGTCCTTTCAGGGAAGATTTGCATCGTAAGTTTGCTGGGGGAATAAATGCTCGGGTCATGTCTCTCTCCCATCCTCTCTCTCTCTCCTCTCTCTCTCTCGCTCTCGCTCTCGCTCTCGCAGCCCCCTCTCACTCTCACATACACATTCTCTCTCTCCTCTCTCTCTACCCCCCCCCCCCTCCCTCTTTAACTCTTACCTCCCCTTCTGCAGATGCTGAAGTGGTGGCGCCATAATTAACTGCTGCTGAAGGCGTTTCTTGTTTGTTCGGCGGTTTCACGTTGCTCGTGTTCAGTGGCTGCTCGGGTCTTTGGGGGACAGGGGGTTTGAGCCAGCTTCGGGTAACAGTGGGTGGAATAAGTTTCTTATTTTACAGAGTTATTTTTGCACACTTTAATGTCCGTCACCAGGCGAGTATTTTTATACTCGGTACCTCTCTATGAATTCCCATTAAGCCAAAGCCCCACATGTGCAGCGCAGCTAGAGCCATTCATTTGTGCCATATGTCTGTCAGGCAGAATAACTCAAGCTTACTAGTCATGGATTAACTCCTTTAGAAGTGGGCCCTTACAACTGACTGAGCAGTGGGATTTTTTATTTCTTTTTTTTTTTGGTCATGGGAGGCTTGTAGTCACCTGGGGTTACCTTTGGTCCCATGTTATCCTTAACTAGCCTACTCCACTCATGCATTTTTTTTGGCAACAACAAGATCAGAGCTAGTAGCCATGGCCATGCTGTGGGCTTTCATGAATGTAGTACAGGAAATGAAAGGTAGTTTTGGCTATTTCTAGGCTTGTGTCATTAAACTCATTATAATCATCATAAATTAATGTATAGAAGATGTCCGTAAGGTTTAATATTTTTTACAGTCTAAAAGTTGTGAGCTTTCTGTGTGATTAAAGAAGGTTTGTTTAATGTCTATTTAGGACTGACATCTGTTAGGTATATGTGATAGGACTGACGTATCTGTTGGGTATACGTGATAGGACTGACGTATCTGTTGGGTATATGTTATAGTACTGACATATCTGTTAGGTATATGTGATAGGACTGACATATCTGTTAGGTATATGTGATAGTACAGACATATCTGTTAGGTATATGTGATAGGACTGACATATCTGTTAGGTATATGTGATAGGACTGACATATCTGTTAGGTATATGTGATAGGACTGACGTATCTGTTAGGTATATGTGATAGGACTGACATATCTGTTAGGTATATGTGATAGGACTGACATATCTGTTAGGTATATGTGATAGGACTGACATATCTGTTAGGTATATGTGATAGGACTGACATATCTGTTAGGTATATGTGATAGGACTGACATATCTGTTTTGTATATGATAGGACTGACATATCTGTTAGGTATATGTGATAGGACTGACATATCTGTTAGGTATATGTGATAGTACAGACATATCTGTTAGGTATATGTGATAGGACTGACATATCTGTTTTGTATATGATAGGACTGACATATCTGTTAGGTATATGTGATAGGACTGACATATCTGTTAGGTATATGTGATAGGACTGACATATCTGTTAGGTATATGTGATAGGACTGACATATCTGTTAGGTATATGTTATAGGACTGACATATCTGTTGGGTATATGTTATAGTACTGACATATCTGTTAGGTATATGTGATAGGACTGACATATCTGTTAGGTATATGTTATAGTACTAACATATCTGTTAGGTATATGTGATAGTACTGGTTGCATTGCTTCCTTGTCTGATGATTTCCAAAGGTATATTGATAACGTTAACCAATGTGTAGAAAACCTTTTTAGAAGAAAATTTTTTATGAAAACAATGATATACAAATCTATGGGCATTATCAGTAGGTTAAAACTGCACTAAAAACTGCACGGCATGTTTTCTAATCATTAACAGACTTATCTTATCTAGGCTATCATGTCTTTTTAATAAAACACAATATGTCTAAATATAGCTGCGCATACAAAACTCACTGTCAGTGGCAGTGCAGAATGACTGAGTCGCCAGAAAGCTTTGTGTGTTTTCTCCTGTCGCTGGCGGTGTGTCCACTGTGGGGGAGGGGGGGCATGTCTGAGTGTGGGTGGAGCCTAAGGGTAGAGCAGGCAGACCTCACTTGAGTGTTTTCCTTAGCACCTTTTTCTTGTGGTCCAGAAATGTTGTCTCTTGCTGGAGAGATGAAGAGGTGCCAGTCCATGGGGGGGGGGGGGGTTTGTGGGGAGCCACAGTAGAGTGTTTTGGGGTCCCCTTTGTTTTTGTGATTCAGCTTTTAATTTTTATGTACAGAGAAATGCTGTTTTTCTCTTCTGCGGTGCTGCCTCCAGTCTGTTCTGCACCGCGTCACAGAAAAGATGCCAAGGAAAGCAGTCGGCGGTCGAACAAACAAACACGCAGGAAGCTACTGGATTTTCTCTCCTCCCGCTTCTACTGTAGCGCTTGGCCGCTCTCACGGTTTGGCGATCAAACGGAGGAATCGCAGCACTTACGATGGCTTTCCGTTTCAGTAGTGCAAATCTACGGTGGCAGTGTAGCATAATGGTTAGGGAACCTGGCTCACAACTCTGAGGTTGTGGCCTGAGTTTAATTCCCTAGTTGTGCTTGTTGTACCTTTGAGCAAGGTGCTTAAACTCAACCGCTTCAGTCAATTATCCTGCCGTATTGGATTTTATATAAAGAGTGACAGCTGTGTAAGTCGCTCTGGCGAACAGCGCCTGCTAAATGCCTAAAATGTAACAGAATGCAAATCGTATCAAAAGTCTTCTTTTTATTCTGCACAGACACACACACAATTTTACATTAGCGGTTTAATTTATTTTTGTGTATCGGTTGTGCCTTGTAGTTTTCATTAGACAAAAAAAGTAATTTTCCTTAGGCCCAAAAAAGTCAGATTTTCTGATTGTTTTTTTCTGAACGATTATGAATCTGCTAGCTAGTACTCGTTTACTTGGTCCGATGCCTAAACCAATTCAACCTAAGCCATGTTGAAATATTGAATTACATTTTATCAAAATGTATCTAAATGGCAGCATCCAGCCTATGTAGTGTTCAGTTTTATTAGCGTGAACATCTAGGGAAGAAATGTATGCTAACATGTGTTTGCAACATGGATCTTGTAATGATCTTCAAACCCTCTGGCTCCTGACCATGATCGTTTGGGAGACACTGGGTTAGGATTAAGTCATGTTTCTTGTTAAAAACAAGTCTGAACGCAGAACAAACTCAATTTCATCTTTTCTTTGTCTTTCTTTTTTAACTGAATGAGTGTCCGCTCTTGTCAAGTGAAAGAGGGAAGCCCACACCCTCAAGGCTGCTGTCAATACTAGGCTTCTTTTGGCAGACTGAGAGAACCCTATTTCTCTCTCCCTCTCTCTCTGTCTCTCTATCTCCCTTTACCTTTCTTTCTCTCTCTCTCACTCTCTCTCTCTTTCTCTGTCTGCCTGTGAAACGGATGGTTTCGGAGCGAAGGAACAGTTGCTGAGAGGGTGAAAATGTGACAGAGACTGACAAGGCATTTAGATTTCGGTTTGGTTCTGTCCAGCTTGCTTGTCGTTTCCCGATCGCGCCTGATGGATCGGCGTGGGATCCGGAGTCTCACGACACACTGCAGCGTGCGACGTGGTGGCGTGTCACTCATTTCCTACTCCCGCAGGAAGGTGGGATGCTGAGGGAGCGGAGAGGAATGATCAGAGAAGCGTTGGGCGAAAGCTTTCTCCTCCTCTTACAAAGCACTTTCCCTCTCCGTACGGCTCTATTGATTTCCCTCTGTAAATACGAGCTTCGCCCCGCATATGTGAGACAGATATCCGCATTTATTGATGTTAACATATCCGGTTAACATGTCGCAACAAGGGTTTGCGTAAAGCAAAGCTTCTTTTTTTAAATTTTTTATTGTGAAGTGGCTGTTACAATATTAGACGCACACAACGGTAATGCATCTTCCCAAACCTGCCTTCCTACTATGGCTGGAACACTTTTCTAAACTATAACAAGCTGATTTGTCCCCAGTACTCTTATTTATTTATTTCTTTTGTTCTGAAAACTTGTTTTACACTATATGTAGACCTTGTATGATGGAGCCTGTATCCTATCATTTTTACCCCCGAGTGGCTGGATTTCATCAAGTCAGTCGTGCCAGTGAGCGGTTTTTTTGGATAAAGAGTAGGAGGACACAGCGACCCTGGGTGGGGGACATAGGGACGTCCCGTCTTTGGACACCCTGCTATCCTGGACTCCCACTCACCTCATTTTTTGTTTTCTTTTGTGGGGAGTCCCCTTAAAGGCGATTGCAATAGACAAACATTCAGTCCAGTCAATGCAAAGTGGCATTCGCTTGAGGCGTAAACAACCAGTGAAAACCCCTCTATTGTCTCCTGTGAGAGTTGGCTCTGCCGGGCCGAACCCCGCAGCGTTCAGGGGACACTTTCCAGCGCTTTCTCCGGGAGAGGGTTTTCCGTTGTTGTTCTTTTTCCCATCTTTTTGTTTTTAACATCTTTCTTTTGTCTGCAAAATAAGAGGTAAATTATGTGCAAAGGCGACTTCAAGGTTTTGTGGCCAGTTATTTTTCCCATTGAATTTGGGTAAAAGAATAGCAGGCCGCATGACTAAGTTTCGCTAGTTGGGCCGATGGCAAAGTGTTTAAGAGCGCCCCACCAGGTGTTTAAGAGCAATGTTCCTGCCCTGCGCAGCCTCACCACCGACTCATTCCGCTCCAGAACTGAAATAGCAAGGACCGCTTCAGGGCATGCGTTTAAAAATGGAGTTTCCAGAGGCCTGAGCTACCACTCGGTTTATGTTTACTTGTTTTCTCTTGAAGGGTTTCAGATTTAAGGTTAGAGGAGGTGAAGCTGAAGGCTGCAGCACTGATGGCATGGAAGACTTTTTTTTTTATGCTTCGAATTTAAACAGTATGGCTGGGCCCCTTTTTGGAAATAAATAAATGGGAGAGAAAGCGCAATATTTCTGCTGAAGAAGAGGACGCCGCTGAGCACATCTTATTCCTGTTTCCATGCTGGCAGTCCTGAGGATGCCAGGGGATAACGACTAATTCAGCCTCGCCATTTGATGACCAGCTGCAGCGGGAAACAAGAAACTCGTGAGGCTTTTCCTCGGTCTTTTGAAAAACTCTGTGACTATGAATGCGGTTTCCTGACAATGCAGAGAACAAGCCAGTTAAATATTGAATAGAGCTCACATTTGTCTTTCAGTGTAGCCAATGGCCAGATTGATCCCATCTTTTATAGACCAGGGATTTGCTAAAGCTTGCGTTCTGGAGTTTTGGAAGAATTTCTGTGCTAGTAAAATAATTAGTGGAGTTTGTGTAATTGAATGCTCTTTGCTGTGTGTGTATCTGTTGGCGTGCGTGCGTGAGATGAACCCACACTCATAGGTATATGCTTGTTATTCAGTCACCTGACTGTCTCCCGGCAGCTCCCATGCTAACGTGCTCTCCTCTCTCTGTTCTCTCAGTGGAAGCCCTGTGTGCCACACTCTGATTTTAGGCTCATTACGGAGATTTACTTTTGCTCTGTCTGCATAAATTAGGAAGGCTCTGTTTGGTCATTTAAAGGAAGTGTATTGATGAACACCCTTGTGTCTATGGAAGTGTGTTAAATAAGAAATGGCAGGGGGGGTAAAAGAATCTGCATCTCCAACGCACTTTTGGAAATTGAAGGGGCATCCCTGTGGAGTGTGGTTTGCTAGCTTATGCCTCACATTCTGGCATTATTTAGCCAAATCAAGTAGTATAATTTGGTTGAAAGCATGACTGCGTTTTCCCCCTAAACATTCAATCTCATTGATCAAAAAATGAAAGATTCCACCCTTTATATTGTCAAAAAAATAATAATAAATGGCGGCTGAATATACAACGTGGTTTCATCTTGAAATGGAAAAGTGTATGAAAGACAGTGTTTTCTGCTCACAGCCATTTTGGCAGGAGAGAGCACCAAAAGTCGAACATCCTCACAATGTTGCCAATATTGCAGCATTGATAATTAACTCCTCAGAAAATGTGATATTTTTTCTGCATGTGTCAACAAGCCTAAAGTATAATAGTAGCCTACTTTTAATACCATTTGATTTCTATTTGAATAGCCTAGTCTTCACATTTGCAGCAATACTGGGACGCTTCTAATTGTCCCAAAATAAGGCTTGGCACCTTTCATATGCTAAAATGGATCTTTTAATTTGGGAAACCCTACTTTTCCTGGGCGCTTTGGCAGGCAAGGCTGGTTTCACTTTTCTCCTGACTCTGCATTTGTTTCTGTAGGTCTTCCCTTCCCCTCTCTCCCAGGTATTGAAGTGGTAGAGCTGGCCCGGGTCCCTGTTCCTCCCCGTTCCTATCTCGGCAGGCTCTAATAAAGAGCGTGTTTGTTTGCAGTTTCCACTCGCTTTGTAGTTGTTTGTGGCCCTGGAAGTTTTTAATGAGGGACTTCTGTTTGGGGCGGGGAACATGGATGTAGGAATGGTAGAGGCTCAAGAGCCTGAGGACGTGCACAGCTCCAGGCTCCTTTCAGCCACGCCATGTGTGTGATCTGGCCACAGTGGCGGGTGGGGGGTTTATTGCGGTTGGCTTTCAGGTGTGTGGGTGTGTGGTCTATGGCGTGTGCACTCACAGAAATTACAGTACAGTGGAGGTAAAACTTTATTTCTTTTAAGGAACCAATTTTCCAAATGTACCCAGAGAGTACAATAATGTTCTATTTGGGTACTAATATGTAATACTTTTCAAGCAAAAAATCTACCAATTAATTGTATTGCTGGCTAGGGGTGCAATTTTATGTACCTAAAGGGTACCACCCTTGTTTGCAAGCATTTGTACCTTATTAGGTACTTTTTGTACTTTTATTTCTGAGAGCCTGGTGTGCGTGCGTGTGTGTATTGCTATATGTTGCTATCAGTGTCTCCCAGTTTCACAGTATCCCTGTGAGGTTCAAAGGGAAGGAGATGGTTGAAAAAATTTTAAAAGAAAAAAAGTAATATTATTTGGGTTCAATAAAGCCAAAAACTGAAATTTATTTTTTGATGTTATCCAGCATCCCACCCTCAGGAATGCTCCTTTCTCCCACTGGGAGCATTCCCACCATTCCTTAGATTATCAGGACACGCACAGAATGACTTTTAAAGACCAAGCATGCACTGCTCATTTACTTTTATGATTCCTTTGGATAGTTTGAGAAGATATTTGAAAGGATCATTTCTCATGTTTCCCCAGTGTGAGAAGATTCACTCTGGAGCAGCTGTGATTTGGGGTGGAAGTGAAACCTCTCTCTCTCTGTGGGGTCCCCCCCCTCCCAGGCCAAATTGGCCATAATTTTGGTCACCACACAAGTTGTCCCCACATGTTATGGGAGACTTAAGTTCTTTCCCCACACACACACACACACGTTTTGTTGTTCTAATGTTTTTCTAATGGTTTTTGCAGTGTTAAGGCTTGCAGATGTAGGCTGTAGGAGTTGGAGTGTAGTGTGGAATCTCTCCTGGTTAAAAAGGCGCTCAACAGTCCGCAGATTGTCACACACCAGAGCTCTGGATCGGGCAGCCAAAAGCCTGAAAGCCCCTGTGTCCTCCAAAATGGCGTAATTGATTTGGCTTGTGGAGTGACCCTGTCGCTTTTATCGCTTTTATGAAATACGCAGCAGCCACAGGTCTAATGGGATTTCAGACCACCATGTCCTGAGTGGGATTCTGCCAGCTCTCTTTCTGTCTCTTTTTCTGTCTCGCTCGCTCTCTTTCTCCCTCCCTAATCCCTCTCTCCCTCCCACTCTGTCTCTCGCTCTCTCTCTCTCTCTCTTTTCCCTCTCTCCTGTAATTCCTCTTTCATGTTCTCCTTTTCTCAGACCTGTTCCTGCTCTCTGTCCAGTTTACGTCTCAGTTCAGCACTATTTGTTTTCTTTTTTCCTCCCTCTCCCACATAGTTCCCCCACTCTTAAATGTCCACTAATGTGCTCTCGCTCTCTCCTTCTGTGTCTATCCCTCTTTCCTTACCTCTGTCCCTCTGGGTACATCCAAATATAACGGCAGAATGTGACCAGAAGAGCGGTTCCTCAGCCATGCTCATACTCCTCAGGATGGAAATGTGGGAGGCGGCTCTGATTCAAAAGTAGCCTTTCCTAGTAGGGATTCTGCCCTCTTCACACTGAACAGGAAGTGCTTCCCTTTAATTATATGCACAAGAGTAATATCCCTATACATGGACTTCTTAAGCTGCAGTGGAGTCACCCTGCTTGCTGCTGGACATAGGTTTGGGAAAGGAACAGCACAGATCCAGTGTGGTGTAGGTGTAACGTAGGTCATATTTGTCGCTTGTTCAAACATCTACAATAGAACATAAGTAAGAATTGGAATTGTGGCAGAAGAAATAAAGATGTTTTGGCAGATTTTTTCTCTGACATGACGATAATGATGGCAATGATGGCATAAGCCCTAGGCACCACATATGGAATTTTACATAATCTTTGATAATTTGAGGCATTACACTTGAGAATCAAAAGAGTCAGGATTTTCGTACACAACCAAAGCCCCCCTTTTTTCCAAAATGTCAGGCAGTTGATTCTAATCTGAGCCTCTTAAAATGCTCAGAGTAGGTCTATTATTATTTCTGCTCTATGTATCACCATGTGTCTTTTTATTATAAGAAAGCCTAGAGTAAGGCCTAACACAGCTTCCAGCATTTCACTCATTTCAGTGGAAGGTCTCAGTGTCTTTGGGCCACATTTGAGTTGTCGTGGTCATTAAAGCAAAGTCACTGTGTTTTTTGTGTGCAGAATTTGAACAGGATCTTCAGACTGAGATGAATGCTGTTGTTCTGTAGGATGCTGGCAGTCAGGTCTGTTGCTACCTGCAGTGCTGCACCAGTTTTTTGGGAGAGAAGACACTACCACACACACTCCTGCTTAATTAGAATTTGTTTTAAAGGCCCACTCGCATATTTTTTGTGTTTTTGAGCTTTTCATATCATCCTGGAGCTTTTCAAATTGTTCCATACTGGTTCAAGTCAGAAAATTGCAATTTTGGTCGAAGTATGCGTATGTTAGGGTTTTCAATTCAATTCAATTCAATTTAATTTATAGCGCTTTTTACAAAGAACTGTCACAAAGATGCTGCACAGAGAAAATTGAGCAAAAAACCAGGCCTTAACCCCCAACCAGCAAAACGAGGTAAAAAACTCCCCGGTGGGAATAAAAAACACTCAACAGTGGCGAGAGGAAAAACTCCCCAATGGGAAGGAACCTAGCTAGAGAGGGGGTGCCCATCCTTCACTGGCCGGCCCGGTTTAAACTAAGGGTGGAATGGATAATAGACTGTTTAAATGCGATGTTTCCAAGTTGTTTGTAAAACGATTTCCCACGTGACATGACGCATAAATTGTCAGAGGCGCAATCCGAATGTGTACAGACGGGGCGGGGTTTCGGCTGTACACATTCGGATTGCGACTCCCACAAATTCGGCAAAAACCTACGTCACTGCCCTTTGCTAAAGTTTTGAGGGCGTTTCAGATACTAAAACCAGGAAGAGAATGCCTATGCGAGTAGGCCTTAAAACATTATTTTGTAGTTGAGGATTGTACATTTCTTTTGTGTCAGTGTTTGAACTGCAAAAAAAAAAAAAGAGAACTGCAATATACATTATATTATATATTAATTAATGGTGTGGTGTGAAATAAATGTTTTTCTTCTCTATCTCTCTCTATAAAAAAAAAAAACAAAAAAAAAAAAAAAACAAAAAACAAAACAAAACGAAAATGGGGGGGGGATGAGGGAAGTTTTGAGAAATGTAATGAGGTTGATGACTGTGCAGGTCTATGGGGCAGAAAGGGGCGGGATGGTGGGAGGGAACAATGGCGTCCACACAATGTCAATCACATCAGACAATCTACAGAGTGGATGATTTTGTTTGTTCAGTTATGCGTCTCTAGTGAGTACAGTCCTCTAGGGAAGTGATGTTAATATAGAAAGTCTGACCTCAGTTCAAAGTAGTTGGCACTCCCCCGAAAGAGAGCGAGAGAGAGCTGTACGGCTCCTCCCATTTGAGAAAAGCTAGCGAATGAGAGGGAACGGGGGGGTGTGGCTTCAGGGAAGAAAAAAACAACACCTTCCGACCACGAGAATTCTGGTCAAACGCCACATGGACCAAACGTCTACATTTAGCCATCGGTTTGGTGCGGAGTCCCCCGGTGTTTTGTTTTCCGCACTTTCTCTTCCCGTTTGTGGTGTGCGGAGCCAGCAGCAGTAAAAGTGCCTGTTTTCAGAAGTCAAACGGAGGAAGAGAGAAATTTGTCTTTACAGTAGAGCCTGTGTAAGTAGGCTAAATATACCCCATGTCAGAATATCCCAAGCTTATTTTTCACAAATTCTTAATCTTTCATTCATCACTGGGCACGGGTCCAGCTAATAAAAAGTGCAAATTAATGCATATACGCTTTCGCTGCTGTTGCAAAGGTCAACGGTCGTTTCTTGTGAAGGACTTGGCCTGAAGTGATCTCCTTCAGAGAAGTATCTAGGCCTGCATATGCAGCTCGATGAAATAGAATCCAAAAAGAAGGGGGGAAAACTCTCTGTCCAAAGTCCAGGGTCAGCAGTGGTGCTTACCATATGTGTGCAATTTAGCGACAATGAGGAAGATATTAAAGAGTGGTTTCCTTCCTGTTAGTTCAGTGCTGAGGAATGCGCTCTCGTCTGAATGGGAACGCAGTCTGTAAAATCAGAAAAATCACATGAATTTTTTGGGCTAATAGGTTGGGGAGAATGAAGGAAATGCGATACTTCCCGGGGACGTGCGTTTTTGTTTTGCTGTGTCCCCTGGAACCCCTCTCCGACATCCTCTGTAGACATTCTCTTATGAACCTCGAGCCAAGACGGGCCTCTTTATGCGGTCAGTCTTAGATCACTTCATTGTCTGTTTACCGTTCCTAAACCTGTTAACAATTCTTCTTTCCCCCAACAGGGAGAAAGAAAGCAACACAACAATTGTATTTGTATTCTATGAGACGCAGTCCAGATCTTGCCAATTTGAGGGCCACCTTTCATTCATTTTCCCAATATTAATTTGCATGTCTTTATCTGTGACTGATATTTTGGGTATTGGATGTTGTATTCATTTGGCAGTCGCTCTTGTCCAAAAAGTGCATAAGCACGTTCCCCAGGTTTAAAAAGAACGTTTAGAAAAGAACGATTCGCACTCTTGGAGCCAGTGGCATTGCACCAGGAAGAGCTTCAGTCAGCAATGCAGAGCGCGTTACCAACTATCCTGTCAATCCTGTGCAAGCGTCCTGCAAAATATACAGTAATAAAGGAGCGCTTGACAGATATTCATGCTTTGGTCCTTTGCTTTTAGTATTGCGCTGATTTGAGCAGAGGCCATTAGTAAGCCATTAGTAAACTATTAGGACCACCTCTCTCTGCCCCGCCTGTCTGTGTGCTTTCCTCTGAGAATACTTATTTTTCCTCTCTTACAGTATGGCTTACTGAAATGATTTTGGCAGCGGAGAGCCAGATAGTCTCTTAATTACATCTTTTTAAAATAAGCCTTTCGTGAGTCACTGCGTTTGTCCTCTTTTTCTGTGACGGACATTGCTCATGTTCTCTCTTTCTATTCCGCGCTCAAGAGGCTTTTCGCGTCACAGTGCAATGGCTTGTGTCTCGTTTTCCTGTTGACAGGAACCACGTCCTCAGTAATTTAACCGTGGAAGGCGTGCTGTAGCTTGTGTTCAAAAATGCTGATTAGGGCATGGCTTCATAGGCCTTAATTGATTGCCCTGCACTGCACCTTAATTGATTGCCCATCTTACGGTGACCGGTCAGACTCATTATGGCACACATAGGCATGTAACTTACTGTTTATGATTCTAGCTCTGTCACTGATTATTGACAGTTTTCATATTTGGCCACAGCACTACCACGCACTCACATACACAATTGACAATGACAAACACAAAGTTTGCATACAATATTGCAAACATTGCATGAATAAACACATACATGTCCATAATGGATAAACAAATAGATGAAAACAAAATGCAGAAACTTTTCTCTGTCTCGGTCTCATTCTCTCTCTCCCTGTGTCCCAAGTGGTGCACATGTCTGAAGGCTGGCTTGCGAGTTCTCACTGCCATTAGAGAGCATGTGAGAGGGTTGAAAGACTGAGGATTGTTGAAAGACTTTGACCTACAGTCCGTGCTCGTTCTGACTGGATAAGTCTCTGGGAAAATGTCTGAGAGCCTGAAACGGGGCTCCTTCTGCTTCCTCCAGGGTCCCCTGTATGTGGGAAAGTATGTTGGCTTACTACATTAAGCCTGCTCGTGGAAACCGGAGGGGGATGCCAGTTTGGAAAATGAGCATTTTAGCATCATTCAGGATGGTACAATCGGTGCCCCATGTCTGAGGGTGCTTGAGAAGAACTACATTTACGCTCAGGAAAACAAAAAAAACAGAATTGATTTTCTGACGACGAGTTCATGCTTTGCTTTCTTTCGTTTGTGAGTCGCAGATGCAGATGAACGTAATTACCACTGAACCTCGAGACATCCTTCGATCTC
Organism: Ilyophis sp. 1 JC-2022; assembly: GCA_022702515.1. Lineage (NCBI taxonomy): Eukaryota > Metazoa > Chordata > Actinopteri > Anguilliformes > Synaphobranchidae > Ilyophis > Ilyophis sp. 1 JC-2022. Next base: position 101,591,280 of record CM040402.1, on the reverse strand, counting down.
TCGCCAACTGAACCTCGAGACATCCTTCGATCTCTCGCCAAGCACTGGACTCCGAGGTTCTGTTTGAGTGCCCTTATCGTGATGTGTTTCTGTACAACAACAACAGGGGGATTTCCCAGCTCCTTACCTCTGCTCTGTACACATGTTTGTCTTTTATTTTCTCATAAAATTAATGCAGAGTGAAACCGTTGACTGGGCGATGCGAGTATCCAGCGACATCGCTGTCATGTGTTCTCCATCTACTTGTTTTCAGTTGACTTTCGAATGGCACCCTCCTCATTGTCGACTCCAGACTGAACCCGTGAACTCGTGTTCGTTTGTTGTTCAGACTGTTTTGTCTGCATCACGTTGACACGGCAGTCCTCGTGTCTGTTTTTCGCTAGAAAACATATTTTTTCAATTAATCGGAGGTAATTTCCTGTGATCGACAGCGCTTCGGTCACGCAGATGCATCTCAGTTCTTACAGCAGCGGAGCCGAACGTCAGAAAACAGCTGAGGGAGCAGAACGAGAAGGCTGCCAATTTGTAAATTGAAACTCGAAAATCTGTGAAATCTCTCTCTTTCCCGCGTCAGTCTCCTGCCAGTAATCGTCAGTTTAACAAACTGTTAACAAACTGTAAGACGACAGAGAGAGACCACAGCTCTGGACAGTCTTAACCTGAGCTTGGTCTGATTTATTGCTTCTCTTAAGAAAATGTGGGGACAGTTGAAGCTTTCTGAAGCTGGGATTAGGTTCACAGACCCAATAAAGGACAGGTCTATTACGACCCGAAGGAAAGAAGTTATTACTTGGAAAAATAATATATATATAGCTCCATTTTATTTGCTGTCTGAGTCCTGACAGGGAATGAGATTTTGGCGAGAGGTGGTGTTTCTGTGAGATTGATTGAAACCACGCCAAAGCACTGATTGCACCAGAAGAGGGGTGAAGAGAAACATTACTTCAATTTTCTTGTTATCTGTTTATGTCATTACAACGCAGCGGTTCGTGAATTTCACGGCCGTCAGGCGTCTGACAGAGGGGGGCACATTCAGCGCCCCGCCGTCTTGTTTCCGTATCTTAGCAATGGATCCAGACTCGCGGCCGCAAATTGTCTCGCTGCAGGGACCGGCAGTCTGTCTCGCGGGTGGTGAATGGGAGTCTGTCTGCGAAGCTTGTCTCGAACAGACATGTTCATTTAATTCCTTGAAGCGGCCGCCGCTTATGGAAGGAGCTGACATGTTCCACACATCGGGCGGGGGGCGGGGGGGTCACACGTTCAGCCCACAGCGGAGCGGGTCTCACAGCCCAAACCCGGTCCTCTTGAGATCGCGCCTGCTGAATTAGCGCCAACTAAACGCTATCTCTTTCACACACTGCGGCCTCATCTGCCTTGCCTTGGTTAACACCCTGCCACCATTCCCGTGTGCTGTGCAGCTGTTGAGAAGTTTGGAACTATATATATCACTATGATTATAAACTATATATACAAGACTATGATTATTAACTATATATACTGTATATGTACAGAGGTGTGACAAATTAAAGGAAAACCCCCCACAGTGAGGGGGTCCGGTGGCTCTGTTATGCTGTGGGGGGCATTTTCCTGGCATGGATTGGGTCCACTTGTCCCCTTAGAGGGAATGGTCACTGCAAATCAATACAAAGTTATTCTGAGTGATCACCTTTATCCTATGATGAAACATTTCTATCCTGATGGGAGTGGTCTCTTCCAGGATGACAGTGCCCCCGACGTGTTACACAGCGCTCTCCACCACCATCATCAAAGCACCAAATGAGGGAATAACTTTTGTATGAATGGTGTTCCTCCAGTAGAGTTCCAGAGACTAGAATCTATGCGAGATTTGAGGTAGAATCTATGCCAAGGTGCATTGAAGCTGTTCTGGCAGCTCGCGGTGGCCCAGCAACTTACTAAGACACTTTATGCTGTTTTCTTCCTTTAATTTGTCTGTGTATATATTACTATGATTATGGCTAATATGATTTAGTGAAAATTTCATTCTCAAAAATGAAGCCTAATCATTGTCATCTGAAACACATTTATTTATATTTTAAATGTATCATTTTTTGCCAGCCAAGCAGTCACAAGCAAAGCTATAGACTGAGCAGCTCAATAGACACATGCTCTCTGCTTAACAATACAGTAAGCAAGTTGTAATATTTTGTTATACGGACAAATAATTTTTTTTTACATTTTTCAAGTTGAGGTCTTCAAGTCTTCAAGTCTCAAGGCTCATCTACTTATTCCGTGAATATGGAAACGTGTTCGCAGTTTGCATTCGTGCAATAATGAGAACCAGGGAAGCGTTGGCATTGATCGATACGGTCAGCCAAGTACCAGCCCCAGAATTTCCATATCGTGCATCCCAAATATATATATTTATGTAATTTTTTTTTTCAATTTTTTGGCATGACAGCGCTGTCTCTGTTTCACATGGATTTCACATGCGTTCCCCATTCCCTGCTGTCAGCCGCATCCCTTTGGACCCGTGGCACAGAAATGGGAAAACGTTGCAAACGCAGTGACAACCCCCAGCCCCCCACCGGACCCCACACCCGGACGCAGCACTGCCAGTTTCTTTGTTTATCGGTCACTTGCCATCGGACTGCTTGAATGAATCCAATCAGCGCATTTTCCCCTGAAATGATTTCCAAGTGAAATGGTAAATCTCAGTCCCTTTTCTTCGGGGCAGCGTTTCACAGCGGAGGTCTTCTGGGATCAGTAGTCTTTTGGTTTGGACCGCAGTGCCCCTCTTCCCCAAGCACTCGGAACACGAGCCCCCCTGAGGGGCTGCTGGCATGGGGTTCGAACAAGAATCAAATCTACTGAATAATGTCATCAAAATGCGCACGCACAGTAAGTTTGGAAACGGCGCTCGGGGACGGCCGGGTTCACTCCAGCAGTTGTAAAGCTCAGCATAGCATGCAAACGGTTAACAGAAACGGGCCTTTCTGATAGGGATCTTTGGATGTGATTCTGCTTTATGGCAGGCTTCTGTATTGGTGTTTTTGTAAGGCCTGGAGGTAGGCTATTTATTCTATCTGTAAGCTTTTGGAATTCAATTTTAACCCCCAGATTTGATTAGATGAGTTCAACCCAGGTCTGCTGTCCTTAAGAAACGTCTGACCCACAAATCTCATTGGACACAAGTGCTCCGAGGCCCTTTTTCCCTGCCGTTGTAGGCTGAGGCACGACTGTGTATCAACGAATGAACAACTTCTTGCTTTATACAGGGATGCAGGAATGCTTTTTGTAAATGTAGGTATTAATTAAATTAATTGATTGCAGTTATTTCATTGATTGCAACTTACTTGTCTGTTTTGCACTCTAACCATCAGCCATTACAGGTGACTGGGGGTTTGAACAGTTTTATGTCCCCAATATTAGAGGGTTGCCTTCACATCAGTGATACAGCAAAAGGCAGCGTTTTTTTTTTGTTTTTTTTTGTGTTTTTTTTTTCCCCACCGGATTAAAACAAGTACTATATTATACTTATTTGTGTGTTACTAAATTTCAGAAAGGGAGATAAATATAAAGCATTCGAGAATAGATGTGTTAATGGTTGAATCTGTGGCTTACGCATCCATTGAACTTAACGTTCTAAAGATCAGCCAAAAGGCAGTCGGATCCCCAGACTTGAGTGTTCACACTGATTGGTGAGAAACGCACTCTAATGTTATTATTATTATCTAATATGGAAATATGGGTGGGGGTGGGTGGGGAAATGGGATTAGCTGCTATTGCTTCTGTAAATACCCAGCTATATGAGTGTATGCAATGTAAAATGAAAACAAAGTGTCAGACCGGATAAGCAAATGAATAATGCAAGTAATCCTGTAGTAATGTCCCGCGGGACCTTCCCCCTCTTCGCCTGTTTATATTGCTTGTGCTGCTTAATGACGGCCAAACTAGGCGTCCCTTTACAAGTCCAAGAGGGTCGTTATAATTTGCTGTGTGGCGAGGTCACGACCTATCCTGACTCCACATCCACTAATACCATCGATTTCAGTTTTTCTCTCTCTCCCTCTTGGGAACGACGGCCTTTAATCAAACGCGACGGGTTGCGAGGCGCGCGGGTGGGGGTCTTCCGAAGAAGCGAGGAGAAAGGGTCGCTGGCGCGAGAGACGCGCTCCCGAGAGAATCGGACGCCCGTCCCCCTCGTAAAAAAAAAAAAACGCGGCGCAGAAGAGCCTGCCAGACTGCGCTTGTCTCTCGAGTGAATGAGCGCCGCCAAACACTTTAACGCCCTTCCAGTAACAATACGAGGAAGGAAACCGGCAGGAGGGGTGCGAACGCTCTTGTCGTTTTCACACCCTCTTCCCGAGCAAAGCAGCAACCTGTGTTTTACCACAGGCCACGCAGTTTACTGGATTTATGGCGGCATACTTTTTTTAACAGACCACAATATAGTTTTTTTTCTTTCTCCTCATGGTTTGTGATCATTGTTTTCTTCAGGAGTCGGTGGACTGGTCTCCCAGCCTGGGGAGCAGGGGAGGGCTGTTTGTATGCTTTACAGCCTGTTTTAATCCCCTGAGTGTGCAGCGTTAAAAAAAAAAAGTAAAGTGGGTTACAAATAAAACCGGTGACAGTGAATTGCCCGCTGTAGGATTGTGGTAATCTTCTAGTTGAGCCTCTCGGCATTCCGCTTTCAAGCCTAGGAATGCGATGGACTTTTTTTTGGAAGCGAATGTTTCTGGCAAAGGTTTTCCCCCATACCCACGGACACGGGGCTGGGGGTGGGGGTGGGAGTTTACCGAACCTAAATGTTTTCCGCTGCTCAGATCCCCGGCCGTTGACCACCAGGGATGCAGGACGGAGGAGGAACGGAGATGACGCAACGAGGAAGTGAGGCCAAACAAACGCCAGCGCGTTTCCCTCCGCGACTCGGGACCTGCCGTTTCGCGAGGTCGACAAATCGCCGCTCTCCTCCGCGCTGTTGGCAGGCCCGATGCGGCGCTCCGAGCCTGACCTTCACGCTACAGCCCAGAAAAATGATTTTGTTAGCATTGATTATTTATGTTGTGCTTTGTTAGGTCTCATTTCCTGTTGCGCATAGTTTTTAAAAATAAATGATTTGCTTTGGCTTCGGTTAAATAAGCATGGCTGTTTCTCCTCCGCTGCTTACGACCACCACCACCTGGCACCGCGAAAGACGCAGAGAAGCACGGAACGACGTCTTCGCCAAGCGGAAAGAAACGGGGACCGTGTCTTACTGCTGGACTTACCACAGATTTCAGAGAAAAAAGACGACCCTGGAAAGTAGAAGGAGAAATAAAGTATAGTAGGGTCAATTGAGGCAAAAAAAAGTTAGTGGAAAAATCTAGAAAATTTCCTGTCAATAACACACTTTGAGAGTGGAGCAAGGAAGGAAAGGGAGGGGCACGAGAAACATGGTGTAAAAGGTGGTTAAAAATGAAGCGGTTAAGTTTGAAAGCCCTCTCTCTCTTTCTCTCTCTCTCCAGCGCCTTGTGCCTTGCCGTTGGTCCATTTCTGACAGTCACTCTTATTTATCGGGCGTGTTTTTATGATGCCATCCATCCATCTGCCCGCCCGTTCATTAGTATATTGCAGAACTCAGTCGAAGGGGGGAAAACAAAACATCCTTGTTGGATGAGATGAATGGGCTCTCTTTATAGATTTTTCCTAAAATCGGAAATGGCGCGTAACTGAGGGAACCGAACCCAGTTTGTGTGCGTGTGTGTGCGGGAGTGTGTTCACATTTTCTAGAGTGAATTCATCCCTACTCGGCTACTGTTTTGACTTCAGCTGTGTCAGTGTGAGATGTCTCTTTTTGACGCGTATGTCATCGACGTGGCCTCCGCACGTCAGCCTTGTATCCCGCGGTCTGACAGGACCGACAGGGTGTCCCCCTGAGGGACTCGATCCTCACACGTCTCGCACCGTCCACAACATCTGCTCCCAGTCAGCTCCTCAGTGCCTGAGCTCACGCAGCAAACCAAACCAACATCCTCTGCTTGCCAGCAGCACCCCAGCAGCAGCCCAGCGCTCTTGGGTTTCACTTTGGGTCGTTTTCAATTGTATTATTATTTTTTTTTTTTAAAGCCTTATTTCGGTCTCCCGGACAGACCGTCCAAAGTTCAGTGTGTGACCGTGCGTTTCCGGCTCAGGTTAACCGGGAACAGCAGAGGCTGGCTCTGAGGGTTTGGAGTCTGCCGAAGTCACGCACTCGAGTCGATCCTTCGTGCTTCCTTGTTCCAAGACCTTTTCGGCGTTTGATGTGCTGGAACGCTGAAATAACTAATGATTTCCTCTCTGGGATAAAATTCCGTCTGTCCCCCCCCACTCAGACGAGAGCGTTGGAAACCTTCTCCCGCTCTTCTCGCACGCTAATGAAGCTTCAGCTGATACTGGGGAAGGGTCGCGGTGACGTCTGACAGGATGTTCCTGTCCTTTCTGTAGGACTGCGCCCCACCCCCAGTGTTTGGGCTCCAGTCACTTTTATTGTGTCAGGACGAAAGAGACTGAAGAACAGAAAGATGGCAGGCTAAGGAATCGCCCTATCCTTCTTTTCTTACTATAGCGTACACAGGGCCGAAAGCACACCCTCATCTTCTCCACACACCAAGCGTGGTGTCTGTGTGTGTGCGTATGTGTGCGTATGTGTGCGTATGTGTGTGTATGTGTGTGCATGTGTGTGTGTATGTGTTCCTGTGTGTGCGTGCGTGCGTGCGTGCGTGTGTTTGCCTGAATTTCGTCTGCTTCCTGAGGAAACGGAAGGAAGGAATTGGGAGAAGGTGTCAGGGGGACAGGGTTGGGACAGGGTTGTTCTAAAATCAGTGCCACCTGTGCCAGCTCAATGGCTATCGGCTCATATCATCTGTCAGAGTATTGTTTCTGAGAGCACCAAATGGAAGTTAAGTGAATATTTCCCTCTTCTTCTGTATGAGAGATAGTTGCATCTGAGTGCTCTTAATGTACACTCAGCCTCTCTTGATGCAATTATTTTATTGAACAACCTTTTATTATTTTATTATTTAACCCTTTTTCTTTGTATTCATAATTTTGATATCTGTGCTTTTCTTTTTTTGAGAGCTCATTTATATCCAGGTGTGTTATTAACCTAATGTGTGTGGATATTAATGAACATAATTCATTTTATTTTGTGATATGAATGATTTTTTTTTATTGCTGGCATCAGTCTGTCTGTATGGATAGAGCTGTGTTCCTATATCAGTGTGTCTCTATGGATAGAGCTGTGTTCCTATATCAGTGTGTCTCTATGGATAGAGCTGTGTTACTACAGCAGTGTGTCTGTATGGATAGAGCTATGTTCTTACAGCAGTGTGTCTGTATGGCTAGAGCTGTGTTCTTACAGCAGTGTGTCTGTATGGATAGAGCTGTGTTCCTATATCAGTGTGTCTCTATGGATAGAGCTGTGTTCCTATATCAGTGTGTCTGTATGGATAGAGCTGTGTTCCTATATCAGTGTGTCTCTATGGATAGAGCTGTGTTCCTATATCAGTGTGTCTCTATGGATAGAGCTGTGTTACTACATCAGTGTGTCTGTATGAATAGAGTTGTGTTACTACATCATTGTGTCTGTATGGATAGAGTTGTGTTACTACATCAGTGGATTCATTCAGTTTCTCTCCCTCCCTCACTCTTCATTTTCGCTCTCTCGTAACTTTTCCCGTTACTCTTCTTTAACTCTCACTCGCTCCTTCTCTCTTTCTCGTCTCTCCTCGCTCTTTCGCTCTTTGCTGCTGTCTTGTACAGCCCTGTAGTGTCTGCCCGTTGGAGGAATTCCCCTCCACCGCCCCCCAGAGGTTTTATATGTTCTTTCTTCTCCTGTGAGGTCTCTGGCTGTGAGCGTTTCTCTGGCGCGCCGGGGCTCTGGGTGCGGCCGGACTTCTCACGCGCATCCGTTCCCCGACCTCCGACCTCCGACCCCCACCGCCGGGGCGTCTGGAGGACACCGTGCAGGGGATCCCGTCACTTACCAGACTGTTTTTGGAGGGAGTGGGTCAGAGCGGGGGCGGCGCTTCGCAGGGCGGGGAGTGTGGGGAGTGTGTGGGGTGGGAGGGGGGATTGGCACGTCAAGTGGCCGGTGCGGAAGGTTTTAGTCTGTTGCCGAGCAGCGCGGAGGGTTTTGATTTACGATTACATCTTCCCGAGCAGCTTGTCGCAATTAGCGATGTCGGGGAGGAGGGGGGGAAGCCCAGCGGTAAACGTGCTTCAAAGAGGCAGCATATCTTTGCCATTTATTGTATCCTTGCCCTATTTCTCAGTCTTAGCATTTTTTTAAATATTACGTCTTCATTGATGTTTTTCCCATTTTCTTTTGTCTGCGCCCTCTCCTCCGTCCTGCCGCTCCTGCAGCACAGTGTCCCTCTCGAGACTGCAGCGGTGAGTTTAGCGTGGAGAGAGCGGGTCAGTTTTATGTGCTCTCGCCAGGTCTGGAGGGAGGTGCGTGCCCTGAAGACGGACGGACAAACGGGACTCGAAGGTGCAGCCGTTTCTGGGAATAGAGAGGATGGGATGGAGGGAGGGGTGAAAGGTTAAAGGAATGAATGGGAAGATGAGGTAGGAGGAAGAGGAGGTAGTCGGCGCGCTCGCTAATCCTGACAACGCAGGCGGGCTGTGCGCATCGACCCTGGGCCGGGTCATAAAGCGCAGGCGGTCTTCCCAGGCCGGACCGGGCTGTGCTGTGCACCGCAGTGCCCTGTGCTTTTAGCGCGGCTTATTGGTTTCATCCTGCAGCGGTGCGTTCAGCATGAGCCCTCTTCCCAGAGTAGCATGGCTCGTCTGCGGTCAGGTGACCGTGAAAAGACCGTCCATAAAACATCTGTAAAACTTCACCACCGTGGTCTTCTTCAGATAAAATACTGAACAGGGTGGTTATTGTTAACTTAGACAGACAGTTAAAGTAGAATGTACTTGTCTGTTTCAGTGGTCAGGGGAAAAACCCACTCTTGCCCCACGGCAGTCTGTCAGTGGTCAAAGATATGAGGAAGGGAGACCTGTTTGATATTAGCGTACCTGTTACTAACCTTCTTTGAAGGAGGTGTCTGTTACAATATGCAGTGAAAGACTCAAAGACTGAATAAAATAAAACATTTTCCCTCCTTCACACTTGGCTGAGGCGTCTGGGTGGGAAGTGGACCAGAGAGAACATGGAAAATGAGTTAAATAAAAATGGATAACAATAAAAATGTACCGAAAAAATAATAATACAACTGAAGGAACGTCTGTCTAATGGTCTTAAGAATGGAAATTATGAGAGCCAGACTGTATTTTTTATAATGTTTTTTACGAAAAGTCGTGCAGTTTTCATTGTTATTATGGATAACTGCGGTTTCCTGGCACTTCAGGCCTATTCAGGTTCCTCTTCTCCTCCCAAGTCTTTTTCTCCAATTTTCTATTTTTTCTATTTCTTTTTCTTTGTCTTTTATGTTCCCTCTTGTGTGGGTGCTTGGAGGGATGGCTGGGTTTGGGTGTCCCGTGCTGGGATGGCTGGGTTTAGGTGTCCCACGCTGAGGCCATCTGTCGCCCCTCACTCCTGTGGAGAGAGGGGGAAGCTGAGCCCCCCTCCCGGCTCACCTCCTGCTCGCTGGTATAACCCAAATGGACTGAGAGGCGGATTCGCTTCTCTTAACCAAACGCACACAGTCGCATGTACGCACGCACACACACACACACACACACACACACACACACACTTACTCGCGCACACACGTACACTTGCGCGCACGTGCACACACACACACACACATGCGCACATACACATGCGCACATACACACACACGCTTACACATGCGCACATGCACACACACACACACACACACACGCACACACATTCAGAGACTGCGAAACATTACTGTACTGAGTGTTTGAGGGTGGGTGGCAGATGCTGTAATGTGGAGCTGCGTGTGGTTGACTGTAGTGGCTCAGATTTAACGTGCAGTCACAGAATCCGCTGCGTCAAGAGTGCTGCCGGTCGGGAAAGAGCGGCGCTTTGGCAGCCTCTGGTTCCACTCTGGCGTGTGGATTGATGTTAGTGTGCGCATGCTGTAAACTGTGTGTTTATCAGCCTGTCCAAATGTGTTATTGTCTGTGTGTAGCCGTTTTAACTGAAAAGTGATGTGCATGGGAGCCAGCGCTGGTGGAAATGGGGAACTTATGTGGGATTTATGTGTGTGTGTGTGTGTGTGTGTGTGTGTGTCTGGCACACACTACACCCAGGACACTGCTAGAGCTTTCTGGAGAGGAAGACAGAGCGGTGTAACCACTACAGTGGTGGAGAAAGAGAAACGGATGGAGTGGCTGCGGTAGACAGGAAAAGGTAGCGAGAGAGAGAGGTTGGCTGGACGTACACAGGAACATGGTCCTCACATTAGAGAGTACGGTTACATTAGCCCCCCTCTGGGCTCTCAGCCGGAATAGAGTAGAGCCGCTTCACCCCTCAACCATCAGATTTATTCACATGACTTGTTTTTTCCCCCCCGACCGTGCCACGCGGAATCATGCTTATTAATATTATTACACATCTTTCCTTACAGCGCACTCTCCCACTCCCGCCCTCAGTCAGATGTCTTCTGATAGAGTACTCAGGGTGAGCTCTGGGACTTGTATTTCATTATTCATACTTCCTGGATGGATCGCCGTGTCGCGGTTGAGAGCGTATTTGCGGTCTGTTGAAAGTCCCGCTAATGCAGAAGATGTGAAACGCAGGCGTCCTCTCGTCGTCCGCCTCTTACGCTTGCAGCTCCCCCGGAGTGGAAACAAAGACGTCTTCCTACTTGCATGGTCCCGGTTTATTTGGATACTGCCAGCTAAGCATATTTTAGGATTTGTTTTGTACGTCACTCCCCTCTTCTCCCATTTACCGAAATAAAAACCACATGTGCATAAATGCTCACAGAGAATCGGTAGAGACTCTGGTGGGCGACACGCACGGAGATAACGGAGGCATCGGCGTGCCGTGCATGAACGGACACAGGATACTGGACGCTAGGGGGCGGAGCAGGTTGGCGTCGGTGCAGGGCGTGCGGTTTAGCATCGCGCTAACCATCCCACTTCCTGCACCTTTACTCCATCGAAGCATTCGTGGTACGGCCGGCCCTCCCATAAATCACGTTTGCGTGCTACGGCAAGCTGAAAATAAGTCCAATATGCGCAAAGAAAAAGTGCGTCGGGACCAGAAGCAGATTAATGAGGCCTTTTAAAAAGACAAAGGGGAGGCAAGGAAATTGCTCTTGGATGTTTAATCTCAGTCCAGAACTCTGTATCCGCTTAGAGGCCTTTTCACTGTGCCTTTATAGGGCAAGGCGCTGACCATTATCTAAAGGGTTAACCTGGGCACCCCAGGGTTATGGGAGAGGGGCTGTGGGACATGCTGTTTGTTAAAACTCCTGGGCGGGGGTGGGGGTCGCATGGTCCCCAAATTGTAGAAGATTGGCAGAATTGTTAACAAGACCCCAATGGATTGATCCAATGACTGAGAGTGTGTGTTTTGTTGGGACATAAGGTTGTTTCTGGGGTGGTCTGAAATTGTCACCGACAGCTGTGTGTGTGTGTCTGTTTTAGTGCCACCTATGGCACTTTTAGTGATTTTCAGTGCCAGTTTTTGCTATTTTCTGGCAGTTGTGTTGTGTGCGGCTGTTTTGTTATATTGTGTAATGCTGTTGTTTTGCGTATGGCAGTTGTGTTATGCTATGTAATGCTGTTGTGTTGTGTGTGTGTGTGTGTGTGTGTGGTTGTGTATGGCAGTTGTGTTATGTTGTGTGGGTGTTCTGTTATGTTCTGTAACCCTGGTGTATTGTGTGTGGGACTTGTTATGCTGTGTAATGTGTTGTGTCGGAGTTCTGTTATGTTGTGTAATTCTGTTTTGTGTGTTGTGTAATTCTGTTGTGTGTGTGTGTGTGTGTGTGTGTGTGTGTGTGTGTGTGTGTGTGTGTGTGGGAGTTGTATAATGCTGTTGTGTTATTGCCTGGCCTTCCTGACTGAGGAATGGGAGGATGAGGCGGCTATGCTGAGTTCCTACAGGAAGTGACCACGTCTCCTCTCCTCTCCACAGGTGTGTGCAGTAACCAGGTGGTGGTGTCGGAGAAGGTGAACGCGGTTCTGGGTAAGAACATTACGCTGGGCTGCCGGGTGGAGGTGGGAGCCAACCTCAGCCTGACCCAGAGCTCCTGGGAGAGGCAGCTGCCCTCAGGCACCGTCACCCTGGCCGTCTTCAACCCGCAGTTCGGCATCTCCATCGCCCCCGAATACGAAAAGCGCCTGAAATTCCACTTGCCTTCCGCGCACGACGCCACCATCGTGCTGGAGGACGTGGGCTTCGCCGACATCGGCGTCTACATCTGCAAGGTGGCTACCTTCCCCCTGGGAAACACCCAGGCGTCCACCACTGTCCGCGTCATGGGTAAGTGCCGTTTGCGTGTGTGTACGTGTGCGCGTGCATGTGTGTGTGGTGCGTGCGTGTGTATTCATGCGGGATCTAAGTGCATGTGTGGGCATTGTCACCATCAGTCATATAAAAGCCCTCCTACATTAAGAGCTAAGACCTAAACCGTCTAATTCAGCAGGCAGTGTTGGGGACCCAGCGCCCCTTCCCCCCCTTAGTTGCAGAGGTAGTGGGCTGTTGTTTAGTTGCTAGGGCTGATGGGATAGGTGGTCCCTGAAGGAGCCTCTCTCCATCACGTCAGCGCTCTGGCCCTGTTAATTACAGCACCCAAACCGAGGCCATTCACATTCAAATCTCAGCACTCCAGCACACTGGAGGATAAGCTGCCGTGTGTTCATTAAGCCGCTTCCCTTTCGCCCTCTCTCCCTGAATGATTACGTTCTCCCAGGTAAGAATTCTCCCCGGCAAAGAAAAAGGAAGAGAAAGAGGGGGAACAAAGTACAGAGAAGCAGAAAAATAAGGATGTTTTCAGTGGCTCTTTTATTGTCTGAATAGCTCTCGCTCAGAGATTAGGTAAATTGGTATCACTGATTGAATTTTCCACATTTTCTCTCTGTCCTCTCCGATGCGTGGGGATAATTAAACAGGCCAATAAATATTCATGACCCACGGCTTATTTGTGAGAGTTAAAGGCCATTATAGATTAACTGCCTCGTAAACACACGAGCACATAAACACAATCTCGCTTATTTCATGATTCTCGCAGAGATAGGTGCACACACACGGATAGATAGACACAAAACACTGAAAACCGCAAACACAAAAACACATGCTCACACACACACACACACATACACACACACACACATACACACACACACACAGACACACACACACTTTTAAATGAGGGAGCGCAGTTATAGACAGTGAGTGGCTCCCTGGCCCAGCAGCTGAAGCTCTGTCTCCTCTCTAAGGCTCTTGATGCCATAATGACTGCTTTGTGCCCTGTGTTCATTTTTGTTTCTTTTCTCGTTTCTTTTCTGAGGTGATGAAAGAACCAGCGAGAAGAATGTGTGTGTTTCTTCTGCAAAACACACACGTAATCACACACACTTACACATACTCACCGTAACATTCGAGCACATACTCACACTTACACTCACACACCATCACATCTTTATGTGCATGTATGCGTTCACCCCTGGGAAAGACAATGAAAGAGGCCGGGGAATGAGGCCTCGAAGGACCATTTTATTAAGAACGGTGTAGTGAGGAAGCAGAAAATGGCACTTACAGCAGAGTCCCAGCCCAGCACGGCGTCTTTACACACAGCCTTTACACACACACTTTACACACACACTTTACACACAGACGCCTGCAGTCACAGCATCAATGCAGGAAATGCCTGTGATAAATACTGTCGCTGTGGCCAGGCTCTACTCATCATTTCTATTTGAATGATCTCTACAGCGCGCCATTGCAAGCTATGTGCCTTCCCCCCACGCCCCCCGCCCCCTCTAACAGCCAGGTCACAGGAGTGCACAGCTCCACCCTCTCCCCTTCACCGTAGTTATACATTTTTTAAATGTATCAGCTGTGCGTAATGAACTGGCAGACCCCGGTTGATTTGGCCAGACACCGGAAAGCCGAGGATCGTCCGCCTCGGGTTTCAGCCGCAGCGAGCCACGGTTCCGAGGGAGATCCGGCAGAGGGTTACTCAATCCCTGCCGCTCTGTCCTCTGACCCCAATAAAACGGGAGAGCAGCTTGCCGGAGAAATGTTTACGTGACGGGTGAGAATGAACAAGTCTGTTTAGATTGAGGGGAAGTTTAAGCTGCCACTCTGCAGTGAATCCCGCTGTACATCTTGGTAAAAAGGTCCAATGACATTCCACAACCCATACGGGCTAATGCTATCCGTGCATTTTGTGTCGAGGTCAATCCGTTGTGTGCGTGCATGCGCATGTAAAGATGAGGCATAACGAGGCAGAAAAGTGAATACATGGTATACATAATTTACAAGATTTATTTTCTTCAATAAAAAAGTGGGCAAGAAAACCGTGATCTGGAGCGGGTGAGCAGTATTCTCTGGGGAACAGTATTCTCTGGGGAACAGTAAACGGTGTTCTGGAGAGAGTGAGCAGCATTATGTGGGGAAGAGTGAGGAGCATTATGTGGGGAAGAGTAAAAAGTGTTCTGGAGAGAGTGAGGAGTATTATGTGGGGAAGAGTAAGCAGTGTTCTGAAGCAGGTGGGCAGTTTTCTTTGGGGAACAGAAAGGAGGAGTTTTGGCATGCATTTGCCTTGTGAATTATTATTAATGTGGGTACAGTCTCTCTGCCTTACAATCGAGCGAACAGTCTCTCTGCCTTACACTCGAGCGCACACCACAAGGGTCCCTGGGCTGTGACCAGAGCGGAGAGTGGGTGGAGCATGGCAGGGCTGCCCCTCCCGAGACAGGAAATCGTTACCCCTTCCACCGAACTGCTTCTAACCCTGACGGCACCCCTAAATTAGTCTGCAACTAGTTTGGCTAGCCATGCAGGCCCCACGAAAAAAGGGGGAAGAGTTATTCTCCAGAAAACCCTGACATCACAGAGCTGCTCGGAGGGGCTGAGGGCGAAGGGGAGAGGGACAGCTGTAATTGGCGTGGGACGAGTGCTTAAACTGGCTGCGTAGCGCTGGGGCACGGGTAGCTGAGGTGCGCCGCTATGGCTATTTTAAGCACGCAGGGGTAAGGGGTTATTTACATTTTTCATTCCAAGGACAGCAAGGTTTTCCAGAATGAGGGGCGGGGGTTGGGGTTGGGCATTGTGGGGGTTAGATATCTAGGGACGAGGGGCTTGCTGTGAGGATTACGATGATATGCAGTGTCCCCACGACTCTCTGACAGGAAGTGTCACACAGGGGAGAGAAAGAGAGAGAGAGGGAGAGAGGGAGAATGAGGGGAAAAGATGAAGAACACTGAAAGGCCTAAGGTTATAGATCAGCTCTTGCTATTGTTCCCCGAGTCACAGTCCAGTTTGTAATCTTTAATAAGCCTCAGCTGAGTGTTCCTGTTTTTAATGACGGCAAATTTTTCTTGTGAAAGACATTTGCCTGCTGGATTCAATCAACATGTGTCCTTAACTTGACTGACAAATACATGCAAGTAATATTGTTTCACATTGACTACTTGAAAGCTGAACTCGCAAGACTGTGTTTGTGAAGGGAAAAAAATACTCGCTACTTGCACGTCAAAGTTAAGGACAAATATTGATTGAATCAGGCCATTGTTTTTGTTCCATTTTAGAGAGTAAAAAGCAGGAAGAGTGAAACATTAGCAAGGAAATTCCCCGTTCACACGAGCCTGTCTCCCTGCTATGAAAAACCTGCATAGTAATCTGACCTGTACTGATGCAGGCACTCCCTGTAACTCAAGCCAAGCACAACAGAGCTGAGTACAACACAAAAATCAACACTGTAACACTGAACACCACCCTGCAACTCTACACTGTACCACTGAGCTCCACCCTGCAACTCAACACTAGCACTGAACACCACCCTGCAACTCAACACTGTAGCACTGAACACCACCCTGCAACTCAACACTAGCACTGAGCACAACCCTGCAACTCAACACTGTAGCACTGAGCACCACCCTGCAACTCAACACTAGCACTGAGCACAACCCTGCAACTCAACACTGTAGCACTGAGCACCACCCTGCAACCCAACACTGTATCACAGAGCACCTCCCTGCAACTCAACACTGTTGCTCTGAGCACCACCCTGCAACCCAACACTATCACAGAGCACCTCCCTGCAACTCAACACTGTACCACAGAGCACCTCCCTGCAACTCAACACTTGGTCTGAGCACCACCCTGCAACTCAACACTAGCACTGAGCACAACCCTGCAACTCAACACTGTAGCACTGAGCACCACCCTGCAACCCAACACTGTATCACAGAGCACCTCCCTGCAACTCAACACTGTTGCTCTGAGCACCACCCTGCAACCCAACACTATCACAGAGCACCTCCCTGCAACTCAACACTGTACCACAGAGCACCTCCCTGCAACTCAACACTTGCTCTGAGCACCAGCCTGCAACTCAACTCTGTAGCACATTATTAGTCTATTTTACTGATGAGTACAGGACAGGTACATACTGTAGCTGTCTAAAGAAAACACTGATATGACCGAAAACATTATTCCCTACTGATATGAATATGAGTGGCCATTTTCCTATCATATCAATAACTGTAATTAATTTGTCAAAGCCAAGTAGTGATTGGTAAGTGAGATTTCATGAACCACTTAATGACTTTGGAGTGGAGCTACAGACCCGTGCAATTCTAGACATTTGACAAGATTAATTAGCCTGGCCTAATGGGTGCAGATATAATTTGCAACGTTATGGCTTGAACCAATTAAAGTCCTCCACTGTTGAGCATAGAATGTGGTGATTGGTTTGTATCAGTCAATGCCAGTGTTCTGGCATTGACTGATATGAACCAATCAACACGTTCATTGAACCAGCATTTCATTAAAATATTTGACAGTACATTATATGGTGTTTTAATGCATGAAAGACAGAACCGAATACTCTGTATAGTGAGTGCTAATGTCAAACACCGGAGAATGCTGATTGGCACACTTCTGCTGTTGTAACGTAGTATCATATACTCCATTATAACTGTTCAACATAAAACAAGTTGTTCTTGCGGTAAGCATTGTTATATATTTGTATGTCGTATGAAACAAAGGTATCAAGGTGGATGTCATTTCAGGTTGCTATTTGCACAACAGCTTATGCATTTGACCCGGATCTTTTCTCCCGTCTGCCTGAAACGCTATACTCCCCACTTGGTTTCAGGGACTTGATATGTGGGTTGTTTTCTTCATTGTAGAAGTGAATGAAATGTAATGAAACCTTATACCTCCGGGGGTTGTGCCGATATGATGTGGGGCTGTAAGACGGATAATTATTTGGGCTTTTTAGTTCAGAGGTTTGTGTCCATGACTTGCCAGTCTTGTGTCTGTCACTGTTATTCTTACTTCTTACTGTTGTGTTTCCTGAAATAGTGAAGGATGTATGCAGGCGTGTGTTTGTGCGTGTGTGTGTGTGTGCCGGTTTGTACACGTATGTATATCAGTGGTCTCATGTAGACACATCATCAGAAGCCTGCTTGTGTATATGACCTGATTGGACAAGTGGTCAGAGAGGTCATAGTTCACAATGCAGTTTTGATAATTGTGTGTACGGTAACTGGACTAGACAGATTATGATCTCACATCCCGTCTTCAGTGCGTTTTCCCAGCCATAAGCGCGAACACATTGTTACACCTACAGAACCAAGAGGAAGCATTATTCATCAGATTCATTTTCTACTCCACTGCCCGCAAATGGCTCATAATTCCAAAAGTCCTTTCCTGTTGTTAAAAGAGAAAGAACCTTTATCGCCTTGGTTCATACTATCTGGTTGAGAAGTGGCTGGCCTGATCAGACCTAAGACTTTTCAGGTTTCTTGGTCACTGGGACCCCATTAAAGGTCACTGCCTGGCAGCCTATCCTGAGCCTTGATGAGGGGGTCGTGTCAGTCGTATGAGAGACTGCTGCCATTTTGAGCAGCGCAGCTGCACAGCTAAAAACACCTAAGCGAGTAAAGTTGCAGGACTCAATGTAGTGCAGACTGGTTTCCCTCCCGTGCGCAAACCCATGCGCTTGCCAACAGGCACGCACACACAGGCACAGGGCACACACAGGCACAAACACACAGGCACAGGGCACACACAGGCACACACACACACAGGCACACACACACAGGCACAGGGCACACACAGGCACACACACACAGGCACAGGGCACACACAGGGCACACCCTCGCATGCTCTGGAGTGGAAGGTGCATCACTTCCAACCGGTCTGCACTCGTCCGAACGCTCTTCTCTTCGGTTCTTCATAAAAATCGATATAAAGTACTGTATTGATCTGCTCACGCTCTTATCAGCTGAGTATACAGTGGGCAGCGAGGTTGATGGTGTAGAACACCCTCTGAATACAAAGCACTCTGCAGTCCCCACTCCGGCCCTGTCTCTCAGTCTCCACTCCGGCCCTGTCTCTTAGTCCCCACTCCGGCCCTGTCTCTCAGTCCCCACTTCGGCCCTGTCTCTCAGTCTCCACTTCGGCCCTGTCTCTCAGTCTCCACTTCGGCCCTGTCTCTCAGTCTTCACTTCGGCCCTGTCTCTGTCTCCACTTCGGCCCTGTCTCTCAGTCTCCACTTTGGCCCTGTCTCTCAGTCCCCGCTCTGGCCCTGTCTCTCAGTCCCCGCTCTGGCCCTGTCTCTCAGTCCCCGCTCTGGCCCTGTCTCTCAGTCCCCGCTCTGGCCCTGTCTCTCAGTCCCCGCTCTGGCCCTGTCTCTCAGTCCCCGCTCTGGCCCTGTCTCTCAGTCCCCGCTCCGGCCCTGTCTCTCAGTCCACACTCCGGCCCTGTCTCTCAGTCCATCCACACTCCGGCCCTGTCTCTCAGTCCATCCACACTCCGGCCCTGTCTCTCAGTCCATCCACACTCCGGCCCTGTCTCTCAGTCCACACTCCGGCCCTGTCTCTCAGTCCACACTCCGGCCCTGTCTCTCAGTCCACACTCCGGCCCTGTCTCTTAGTCCCCACTCCGGCCCTGACCTGTTGTGTTTGTGTATTGTTTATTCTTCCAGCATTGCCAACGGATCAACAGAGCTGATGCCATCTCTTCTTCTCTCTTCCTCTCTATTGTCTGTCTTCATTTTGCTTTCCCTTTCTTCTCTCCTACTTGCTCCATATTCTGTAAACCTCTAACTTTACCCCTCTCTTTTTTTCCCCTGCTCTCCACCCTTTTCTTCTGTTTGTTTCTTCCCTGTATCCTTCCTGTCCCACATTCTCACATTCCTCTTCTCAACTCTCTCTCCCCCAGTGGAGCCCAAGGTGTATGTTTCGGCGGGGTCCATGGCGCTGCTGGACGGCGGTAACGAGACGGTGGTGGCGACCTGCACGGCGGAGCGGGGGCGCCCCCGGGCGGAGGTGTCTTGGGAGTCGGAGCTGTTCGGGCGCTCCGAGGTGCACGACCTGGATGAGCCCAACGGCACCACCACATCCCAGGCCCGCTACCTCTGGCACCCAAACCGCCACGCCCAGGGCCACACCCTCACCTGTGTGGTGCGGCACCCCGCCCTGCAGACGGAGTTCCGGATCCCCTACGTGCTCAACGTGCAGTGTGAGTGTGAGGGTGGGGGTGGTGTGGTGTGGGCAAAGTTTGGATAAAATATCCCATTTCATGAAAAATACAATACAATTCTCAACTCCGTATGAGAGCGTTTGCTAAACGATTGTTATGTCATATTGAACAATAGACACATTTTAAAAACGGCCTGTTCAGTCTACAGAGCAAAGGTCCAATGTTTTTAAATTTGAGTTGATGTGTGATTACTGACACACATTAGATGTTTAAAAATCAGTTTTAGAACATTCTGTAGGAAACCATAAGAAATGTAGTCATTTTCTGTAATGCTGAAATGAGTGTGTGTGGGATCGGGCTGAAGAGGAGATCCTTTATTTTGTAGCACTGTTGGCCAAATCACTGCAGTGAAATTATCTTAAAAGGTTGAAAACCGACCAACTGGAACGGAGCCGTCAGCTAGTCTCAACTTTATTGTTTTTTTGGCAGCGGATTTGTCATCTTGTCTAGTGTCCATGATTTGGAGGACATCTGTTGTTAATGTGACAACAGCATGAGCTCACTGCTGTCCGCACAGCAAGCCGTGGTGATTGGTGACAACCCTCACAGGCCTAAATGCAGCTAATTTATACCTGCAGATTAGAATGTGCAAAAACTCCACCTGACCTGTGTGTGTCTCTCTCTTTCAGTTGCTCTCTGTCGCTCTCTCTCTTTCTCGCTCTCTCTCGTGCTGTCACTTTCTGTCTCTCTTTCTCTTTGTCGCTCTCTCTCTCTCTCTCTCCCCCCCTCTCGTTCTCTTTGTTCTGGTGATTATATTTTGATTGTCAGTATAGGTTGTTGAACTGTGACAATAAAGGTGGTTTTAAATTCTCTCTCTGTCTCCCTCCCTCTCTCTCACTTCCTCCTCGCTCGTGCTCATAAAAGGTCCATTAAACCGTCGCTGTACTGTTATAGTCATTAATGCATGTTTCCCTGGCTAGCCCGGCTCTGTGATGGTATCTGTTTGCAGTATTTTAGTGCTGGTTAATGAAGACGTTTTATGAAATATTGATCGAGTCCCAGCCCGTGCTCCAGGAAGAGGAGGAATACACAGGAAATGCGCAGAGGCAAGGTTAAAGTAGAGAGAGAGAGAGAGAAGAGAGATAGGGAGAGGTGTGGGAGAGAGGAGGAGAGAAGGTGAGGGGGAGAGAGGAGAGAGGGATAGAGGGATAGAGATAGAGGAGAGATTGAGAGAGACAGTGAGGAGAGAAAGCGAGGAGAGGGTAAGAGAGGGAGAGAGGGATAGACATAGAAAGGAGAGAGGGGGGCAGCTACTGTGGAGACAAATAGAGAGCGTAAGAGAGGGAAAAGCTGGGAGGGAGAAGCAGGTTGAGAGCGCTGCCCGGGACCTCACTCCCCTCGCTGTCAGTGCCATCGCTGTGTATCTGAGGGGAAGTTCCCTCTGCGTTTCACCCTATCTGAGGCTTTCGTTCAGCAGCTCTGTTAAAACAATATTACTTTAACACCCTGTTAGCGCTCGGAGGGTAAGAGAGCGCTGTCGGCCCCAAAGGCGCTGATGTTGCCCTCAGCTATGACCTCTGTCTTTTTATTTCTCCTCTCTTTCCTTCCAAAGCCCTGTGCCCCACCCCCTCGCTTACGCCAAGAGTCTCTCTCGCGGTCTGTGCGCCGTGTTCAGGCCCAGCCCCCCTCCCCACTACTCTATTCTCCTTATCACCTCTCCCCTTTTGTTACTTATACAATAGCTCATTTATTTTGGTCCTGAGAGCTGCACTGGCAGACCCCGAGGTTATAGTATGTTTCCGTGCCTTTTCTCATTAAAGTAATACGCCGCTAACCGAGTTTTACGAACAGATGCCTGAAACAAAATGTGACTCGTGCCACGCACACCATTAATAAAGCGTTGGATTTAGACCTACATCAGAGCCAGAGGATGCATCTGCACTATGTTAGTGTTCCTCTTAAAAAAAGAAAAGGAAAAAAGACACTACAAGTTAACTTGAAAGTGCAGTTTGAACTTAAATTTAACTCTGAAACCGAAAGGTCCAGGTAGCAGGTCTGTGGTTTAGGAATAACGGTTTTGTCGCGTCCGCATGTTTAACTTTTTGTCGTCCGTCCGTTGCAGTCGCCCCCGACGTGGTCCTGACGGGGTACGACGGAAACTGGTTCGTGGGGCGGGAGACGGTGAAGCTTCAGTGTAGAGTCCACGCCAACCCGCCCGCCCACTACTTGAGCTGGACCAGGTAGGTACTGCACCCCGGCCTTACCACAGCGCATTTTAGTCACACACACGCCTGAGGTATAAACATTATATCCCAGGTTGCTTTTGAGATGGGGGCGGGGGGGGGATAAGTGTTTGTATGAAAAGGGAGAGAGAAAGTGTGCGTCGAAGTCACTCTCTCACCCGCGTCCAGGATCGTGCACTTGCATAAAAATGCGCTGACCCAAAAAGGAACCTTGGGTTCAGGAAGAGCTAGCTCAGCTGTCCGGGTGATTAGCAACAGCCTGGAAATCTGGCTCAGTTCACGGTGTTCGGAAAGTTACCTACAAATGGAGCCAAGGTGAAGACCGTGGTTTCTGCGTTGGGCCGCACAGATCGCTTTTCATAAAGAGTGTTCAGGGCGCTTAGCGGGAATGCAGGCTGGCTTTGTGCTGTTGCTCTTATGCCCCCATGCCCTCACTGCAAAAACCAAGTCAATCTTTTGATTTTAATCTTATATTTAGACTTTAGAATCTTATGTTTGTTACTTTTTTGCTAAATAAGACAGAAAGATTGCCAATGAGGGGAGGGTTTTACTCATTTCAAGATTTGCCAGTGGGGTAAGATAATTTCACTTGTCAAGCAAAAAGTAACTTGGAACAAGCTAATATTTTCTATTTGAGAGAAAAAAAATATGATTTTAAGTCTCATTACAAGACTGAGACGCTTGTTAAGACAAACATTTTTTGCAGTGCTGTGTTGCGAGCCGCGGCGTCCCGCTCGACGCTCAGTTTCGGGGTGAATGTGCACGGGGTGCAGAGTCGATGTAGAACGCCGTTCCGTCTGCTTTTCTGCAGGGTGGACGGGCAGATCCCGGAAGGCGCGGAGGTGGCGAACGGAACCCTGGTTTTCACGCGGCCGCTCGAGCGGAACGACTCCGGGGAGTATAGGTGTGAGGCGGTGAACGACCTCGGCCGTCGGAGCAAGGAGGTCCACGTCCAGATACAAGGTGAGCAAAGAACCGTAAAGCCCCGCCCCTGAACCCCTAAACGCACCTCTCCACTGCCACCCGCCGTCTTTTTTCTGCGCTTTCTCTCTCCGGCTCTTTCTGTCGTTTATCAGAGGTCCTGGGTATCAACAGCCTCTTGTCAACAGTGGGGACCGGGGTGGCAGCGTGTGTTAAACCGATATACCCTGCTTCATAGAAAAATACAGGCTCAAATCCTCCACAGGTTTAACCAGAGATCCGCCCATAATTGTATGCTGTGTATGTTTGACTACAGCTGTGAACTGTTAGTGTGTGTGTTTGTGTGTGTGTGTGTTTGTGTGTGTGTGTGTGTGTGTGTGTGTGTGTGTGTGTGTGTGTGTGTGTGTGTGTGTGTGTGTTATAGAGAACAGGAGCAGCAGTGCCTCTGTATGGGATTCTTGGTTTGTGATAGGGTGGGGTAGTGGTGGACCCACAGCGGTAGAGTCTTCGCCGTGACTCCATCAGTGCTGGGGAGGGAAGGAGCTTTTCACTGGTTTGAATAGCAGGACACAGTGTGACTGCAGTCCACTCTGTTCATGAGGCTTTTGTGCGCAGGGCACGATTCACTCTCTGGTTTGGCTCCAGGGAAGTTCTGCAAAGAGGAATTGTAGAGCGAGAGAGAGAAAGTAACGAGCGATGAAGTGATTCTCAACTGGAGGATTAGCGGGGTGGGTAATGCTGGTATATGTTCAAGGTTGTTGCTGCATTGTATTCACTGCAACCCCAACCACACAGATTCACTCTCTTTCTCATACATACATACATACACACACACACACACACACACACACACACGCAGTAAACACACACATGATGTCTTGTCGCAGGTGTGTTTGTTCCCTTCATGTTAATAAGTTAAGGGAAGGCACATTAAGGGAAGCTGACTTATACCACTGAATATGAGAACGTGTAGATTTCACCAGGGCACCCTGGATAATTATTACCTACATTAATCAATCGGTTCATTCATTAAGTTCACAAAGGTGTGTTTAAGTGCAGAGTTAACACCCCGAAGCGTCTTTTGGCGATTGTTTATGCTGATTTGTGAAACAGACGGCTGGGTCCATCGTAGGATTCTTTCCGGAAGTTTCCGCATCATTCCGTGCGTCTCCTCCTCCACGCGGTGCGTGCCGAGTCAAGCCGGAGACGTGCTGTCCGCGGCTATCAGTCGACCGCTGGTTTGCCCTGCGCTGCTGTAAAAAGACCTGGCAGCGTGCAGGCATTCTGTTTAAAGTCCTCTCCGTCATGCGCCAGCAGTCAAAAGCAAACAGCCTTGACAGAGAGATTAGAGCCCTCACTGGTAAAACATTCACAAATGCGTTCACCTGAATTTGCATTTGCATTTGTTCTTGCTCTACGCCCCCACCCCCCCACCCTCCTCCCTGTACGATTGATCTGTGACTGCCAATGCCAGACTGTCTTTCGTGTGTATGTGTGTGCACAGTACATGTGTTGGTTCCTGTGTGTGTTGGTGCTATGTCCCATTGTCTGTAAGATTGTGTACATGTGCCCTCTTTCAAACTGTCTGTCTATATAGTTTATGTAGATTATATATACTGTGTGTATGTGTGTGTGTGTGTGTGTGTGTGTGTTCCAGTATATTTGGTAGCTATCATGGTTTAGCTTCTGTCAACCTAATATTATGTCGGTGACAGGACAAAGACCAGGGTGGTAAAAATGTTTCTTTTCAGTTTTGCACAAGAAATTCTTTCACTATTTCACTATATATCTGACTGAAGATCACTCTCATGCGCCGGGTCTTATGTCTTCATCATATGACCTGCGGAGCTGGTGTTTAGATGTCTTGTTTTGTTGGCGGCAAATAATCGTGTTCATAAAAGTCTTAAGGCCTTTTGTGTCTGTGTGTTTCTGGTTCTGCTTTCTGTGTGAGCTGACACAGCATGAGTGTGAAAGCGCAGGTCTTTGAATCCGAAAACCGACACAACGCTCGGAGACGCGGCCAAACCGTAAGATGTGGAAGGTTTCTCGCAGCGTGGGGTTTGGTGCAGATGTCGGTTAGGGAACACGGCGATTTCAAAAGGTCTCCCTAATTCAAGTCTTTATTCGTTTGCCCGACGCGGCACTCTGAAGACATGGAAAATGAGAAAGGAGAACTCCCGGCTCTCTGTGTATTTTTCTTGCTTTCATTTGATCCACATCCAAACACACTGACTGCAGCAGGGATATGATCTGTGGCCCCCTCCCTTTTTTCCTTTCGCAACAAAGAGGAAGCTGGAAGCGCCCCAAACCAGACTGTCTCGGCCCTCGTCTGAGAGCGAGCGAGGTTTGGTTCGCGTATCGCGCTGGGCCTCGGCCGATGCTTCGTCCCGATAGGCCTCGCGGTGGGCGACTAACCTGCCTACAGTGTGTCAGCCAATCTTCTCTCCCCGTATGGTCTTGGCCGGCCTGGTAAACCCCTTCTGGGACAGGTGCGGCTCCACCCCCCCACCCCACCCTTTTTACTGGACACACGCACGCAAACACGCACACGCACACACACACACACACACACACACACACGCACATACACCAGACTAGGTGGGGTTACCGGCACATGAACCAGTCTTTCATTTGACCTTGAGCCATCTCACTGCCTTCTTGTTGTGTGTGTTTTTATGTATTATTTAGCAGGGTTTCTGCTTTCTCAGTTGAGTCTAATACAGGCTAACAGTATATAATACAAAACAGACAAATGCATTTGGGATGACCGGCTCGATAGCAGCCGATAAATGGACTTAATGCAGGTCATATATTTCATAGGCTTTCATTTCCCGTCTTTGCGTGATTTAGTCTTCCTGAAGAAAAGGAAGAAGACTTAAACGCCTGATCTTTCTCTGGATGTGTGGAAGTCAATAGAGTGGGGCTTGGAGGTGGCCTGACCACGGCCCCAGGGGGGCGTGTTCTATCTCTGCATGTCCTCTGCACGGCGGCGCAGTTCGGGACGAGGCTAACGCAGCAGCCTCCCGTATCGATCCAACAGCACTTTATCTTCTCGCATGACTTCCTTCAGTCTGGGGGAGGAGGCAGGGCTCGGCAGTCACACGCACGCACACACACACACACACACATGCACCCCCCCCCACACCAGTACAAACGCATACACCGATATTTACACGCAATCAGATATGCACGCCAGGGTTCGCACAAGGTGAAGCGCTTGAAGTGCTGACTCTTTAATTCGTTGCTCGGAAAGTTAAGTGCTGGAATTCCCGGAAAACAAACGACTATATGTGTGCTTGATAAGCCCTTGAATTAAAATGAGGAGAGAATGTAGATTGTTTCCCCACATACAGAGAGAAATGCAACATGTGGGCAGAGAACTTTTCAGGCTGCCAAATGTTTGTGCGTTATTTTATTTTGATTGCGTGGGATTCGAGCCGTGCGTCACCGCCAGTGATCGTGGTGTTTGAGAGACGTTGGTCGCCGCCAAACGCAGGGAGGTACGACGGGTCCTCGTGCTCATGTCTGCGCGAAAATAGCAAATGAAGAAAATTACAGGGAACGAAAAAGATCACCTGTACAAAGAGTACCTTCTGAGGCAGAAGCCTCCTAAGAAGCCAAGAGGTATCACCTGCTTTTTAGGAAGTCCACTTCAATAAAAAAATTCTAAAATTTAGTTCCAATTGAAGTGAGCATGTACCCGGCTGTGAAGATAAATTCATTTGCTTTTTCAGTCAAACTTATGTTGAAAATGTACTCGTATGCAGACACACACACAGTTATGCAACATATGCATGCAGAGGCACACATCCTCAGAGAAACATACACGCATAGATACACTTACTCGCACGATACTCCCTTCATATGAGCACAAGTTGTGTTTCTATAGCGGCTGGTAGCAGCCTGCTGCTCTGGTTGCCTTTGCAAATTCTTTGGGTGTTTAACCGTCCACTGTAGAATTTTCATAACTGAACTGAAACCAGTATTCCTCTTCAAATGGGTATTAAATGCAAAAGCATTTGCATTATTTAAATGGTTAAAGGAATCCAGAAATTACCCAGGAAGTAAGTATCCATGGAACTGAGGATCATATGGAATTCTGAACGCTGTTGTAAGGGCGAATCGTCTTGGGGATGAGCAGAAGCTTGTTTCCATGGAATCGTCATCTTTCTTTTGCCTCCGATCCTCATCGTTTGTGGAGTAGCTCATACCCCCGATGTGTTCTCCCGCAGCCCCGTCCAAATACTCTGAAGTAGAGTTCTTCCTTCCTTTACCGTTTCATTGGTCTGAAGAGACTGCTGAGTGACTATGTGAACTTTCTTCTGTATTACATTCACCTGTCCGTCTGTGCATCTGTTGAAGGAAGGGTGCAATTTAAAATGTTTGGACACTGCCCACATCCTGTTGATTTTCTGTCCAGACCTTTACATTCTCACTCCACTCCACCACAACTCCTCTAGTAGAAACTGTTTCCCATTTGTAATTTGTCTATGTACAACAGTTTCAGGTTTACTGCTGTCACCGTACATGTACATGGATAGGTCAATTATCCCTGGTTGTGTATTCTGTGTTAATCCTGGATCATTTAATCTTGTTTTACAATTGTTAAGAATGCATTTTATACTTTTTATGGCTTTTTATCTACTTGTTTGATTTCTCATCAAACTGAGATGTTTTGAAATGTCATGACTCAAACCTGGAACTGTTGTGTGTGTGTTTGTGTGTGTGTGGATGGTATAGTAGCTGAATTGCCGTTCATGTGATCCGTGTACATTCATGTCAGCCCTTGTCAGAGTTACATAGTTGTCATTGACATTCTGTGCTTTTCTTTGTCTGTCCGTCCCTTCTTTCCCCTCCCGCCCTCCCTCTCTTTCTCCATCCCTGTCCCTCCCTCTCTCCCTCCTGCCTTCCCTCCCTCTCTGACCCATCCTTACCCCATCCATTAGAGCCTCCTCCTACCACCACCACCCTCCCCACCACCGCCGCGCCTGTCTCCGCGGATTCCTCCACCGGCGCGCTCTCCAATAAGCGGGGCCCCAGATTCAGTTCCCCTACGCTGGCCTCCCTGACCGACAGCAGCCTGGGCACCATTGTGGGCGGGGCGGTGGGCGGGGTCCTGTTTCTGGTGCTGCTGCTGGTGCTGGGTGGGGTCTGCTACATGCGGCAGCGGCGGACCTTCCGGGGGGACTACTACACCAAGCAGTACCAGGGGCCCACCGACATGCAGAAGGAGTCCCAGCTAGACGTCCTGCAGCCCCACGAGCTCCAGGAGGTCTACGGGGACGGCTCGGGGAAGGGGAGCCAGCAGGACCTGAAGCCAAAACCGGGGGACGTCATTTACCCCGACTACCCCGCCGACCACAAGGACAGGGAGGAGTGGGGCGACAACGTCAAAAACAGCCGACGGGTCCAGCGGGAAGAGGACTATTACCCCGACCACCACAGCCCCAACAACGTGCACCCGAGGGGCCCGACTACGCACACCCCTACCGTGAGCAACGGCTCCCCCTACATGCCGGAAGACTGCTATGACAACGGCACTGACGGCGACTACGTGTCCCACCTGGACGGGTCTGTGATCTCGCGCAGAGAGTGGTACGTCTGAGTGAGGCCGGAGCGGGCTCTGTGGCTCGGAGGGGCCGAGAAGACAACTAAAGAAGAAATCAAACTGCGAAACGATAAAACGGGCGGCTAAATGGCACCCAACGAAAGAGACGATTCAAAAACGAAAGAGACGATGAAAGCGATGATTCAAAAACGAAAGCGAGGAAAGTTTTCTTTTTTTTTCTTCTTCACTCACTTTTTCAGTAAACCTTGAGGCTCGTATTTAATGGATCAAACTCTTGAGCAGTGCCTCTTGCTCCCAGAGGCTTCTAGGTGAATGTATTTGAACACTTTTGAGGCACTTCGATGAACAGTTCCTGTCTGGAATCACTTACGCTGTCATTGGCTTTGTGTTTGACCTGGAAGTGTTTAAAAGACCCTCCAACCCTGCCAGTGGGCCTGGGGCTTTGACCCCCCCCAAAAAAAAGAATAAAATAAAATCACTCCCTCAAACATGGATGTTAAAGAAAATGTTGGTGTGTTCAATTTAGCATTGATTCCTATACAAAAAGTAATGCACATTTTTAAATGGAACAAAATATTTTTTCTAGATTTAATTCCTGTGTCTCTCCTAAACGTAATTAACAAGGTTGCCCATAAGGGGGTCAGTTTTATTTTTGTTATTTAAATTTTTTTTTCAAAATGGACAAAAGAAATGTAATTTTTTATTTTCTTTTTGCATATGGTGCAGCCAGAACTCTTGTTGACACAGAGAAAACTGATGTTGCTAGATGGCGAGCAGCGTCCTGTGAGCAACACTGAAGCTCCAGAGCTGGCCAACAGGCCCCTCCCTCCCTCCTTATACCGCAAGGCACTGCCTTTGCTTAGTTTGCATCAAATTACATTTTCTGATCTGATTTGTGAGACTGGGTCAGGGCAGTATTTATATGTCGGGGGACCTGTTTTAGGGAGGTGGGGCAGTGTTTCACACACAGGGAGGAGCGGGGAGAGAGCCGGCCCGGAAACTAGACGTGTTCAGAGAAAACGAGACACCTCTGAGCTAATAGTGGTATTCTTTTATTCCAATTTTGACGCAGTCACCTTTCAACTGCGACCTTGGGCTGTCGAGACGGAAATAAAAAAGATTGTGAGCGATGAAGCAAATTCTTCATCTTATTTACGTTCTTTTTGCCAGCCCCCCACAATGCAACAGTATTTTTAATGTTATGGTATTGATAAATGATCACTGTATGTCACCAAGATGAGATGGAGTGATTTAGACTGTGTGTCAAAGTGAATTGTGATCAAAACAGTGAGCATAGTTTGATCCAGATAACCTTTAGCACTTGAAACAGGTTAACCCAGTATGTTTGTAATCATTATTTTTACATCCCCAGTGTAAAATGGTGAATTTGAATGTTCTTCATGACAGTCTGAAAATTAATTCTAATGAAAATCTAACTTGCCTGTATATCATTTTGATAGATAAATACAGAGTGAATATGGGCTTTATATATGAGCTTTATAGGCTGTAATTACTTTTTGAGAGGAGATTCTTTCTTCGTGTTTATTTTCAATATCATGGAGAAAGGGAATGTGATGACATCATCGGCTGTTTTTGGATGAAAGTTGCAGGCTGACTGAGTTAGCATGTAGCACTGTTAGCCTGTGGTTCCCTACAGCTCGCTTCTTCTGAAGATCGCCTGCTTTCTGGGAATCCATGTCGCGATGCTGTTGTCACCGTTAGGTAGATGGGCTCACTTCAAAGTATTAGTGAAACGACAAGAGGTTTTGGATATTTCTGTGCCAACAGTTCCTATTTTAGCTTGTTTGGCACTCACGAACACACACACTCATGGCAGCCAAATACTGACTGTCTTTAACTGCTTAGTAACAGGACTGATATTTTGAGACTACCATGAAGAAAAACAAAACAATTTAATTAAAATACATAATTAAAAAGTTATGGATAAACATTTCTCACCATTTGTGTGTAGATTGCACTTGCGGTTTTTAAAAAAAATTATTTTTATAAGAAAGAGGCTGCTGGATTTTTAGCAGAAGGGTAACCTCAGGCAACCCTCTGACAGCCTTGTCATTTCTAAACCTGGAAGGAATTTACTGTAGGGTGAGAGGGGGGCGGGAGACGCTTTCGTCTTTGGCATCTGGGCAGTAGAAGGGTTAATTCTGGCTGTGGCTGATCCAGAAGAAGCTGGCTGTCTGTTGTGGGGCTTGTGGGAGGAGGCCGGGCATCCTTCCCCTTTTTAATTTAGCTCTTTATTCCTCTTTTTTTTTTTTTTCTCCACCTCATCCCTGGCTGCCCTTCTACTCCCATCCCTCTGCCCAAAAGTTTAGGCTCTGCAGACCCAGAATACCCTTCTGACGCACTAAGCACATCTGGTGTACGGGAGGCCCAAACCCAGTGTACAAGGCTGGCCCTTACCTTAAACTCTGAGACTTCATCTTTTTTTTTAAATTTACTTTCTTTTTGTTTCTTATTTTAAATCTCCTCTCCGTGAAGTTCGGTTAGGGTTCAGCCCCAGCCCGTCGGCCATCTTGGAGGTAGAAGAATCGGAACGTCCAAATACCGAACTGATTCAGTGGGGAAATGTTTAGAATATTGAATTTACAATTTCTCAGGCGGGTTTCCGGTCACCCCGCCCTGGGAAATTCGCCCAGGTTTCCCCGCTGGGTCGGACGTCCCTGTTGGCTCATCAGAGTGTGCGTGTGTGCTTTTGTGTGCGTGTGTGTGCCTCTGTGCGCTGTGTGTGAAACGCGTATGCGCGCTCCAGTTCTGAGCGTGCTCTGTGAGCTCTGTGGAAATGAATGCTCAGGCAGTCCTCCCTCCTCTGGAGAGGGGAGAACACTTGAGTGTTCAGTACACTGATGCTCTCCGCACATCACTGTGAGCCTGAAGCACAGAAACACCCGGACGCCTGCGTTTACGGGCAGCTGCAGCTTCAGGCGCGGTTTTGAGGGAAATTACACCATCGCCCGTGGGACAGAGGCGTAGAGCTGCGACATTGTGCCATTTTATGAGCTACACGGTAGATTAAAGGTCACCATTGGGTTTTGTGTTAAGAATATTCCCTCAAAGTTTAGCACATCCTGTCTCTTCATCTTAATTTTGAGAAAAATACTGTACGCTGTGTTTATCTGTTTGTGAGATTGCTTTGTTTACAACAGTTTGCTTGTCTTTTGGCTTGGTTCTGGCTGCATAGAGATTCATTCAAGTGTTTGTGCCTTTTTAGTTGTAGATTAGTTTGTGTGTGTGTGCCTGCGTGTATGTATGTGTGTGTGCGTGTGCAGTATATAGCCATATGGGACGGGATAGCTTTGTTAGTGTGACCGGGATATTAGTGGGCTTGGGTTCAACATGTTATTCTCTGCATTGGTCTTGGTCTGAACAACTTCAGCATTGCATCATTTTTTGTTATTCTTAATCCAAATACTAATACAGATTTACTGTAATTGTAATGGCAGGAAATGACTTGATATTTGGAAAGGAGGATGGGTTCAGTTTTAATTGCATACTGTGTGAAATGGCATGATCATTATATTTCTGCAATGGCTTTTTTTCTCTCTTTTTTTGTGCCAGTTATAAAATAATTAAACCAGTGGTTCAAAGTTGGTGCCTTTTAAAGGGAGGAATGTGGAACAAAACAAGTTTTTATTTTTTTTGTTCATTACTGTTTGAGGAAGAACGTTTAATGAAGTGTATTTAGGGCTGGAGAAGATTTAGGATATTTGCTTTCCTCACGATTTAACTGCAGTCACAATATATGTAAATCATATTTATATCCAGTAGCATAGGGCTTCATTTCTTAATTGTTCTCTCTAGTGGTTTGTCTTCCTTTAGCTTGCGTATGTAGTGGACGAGGAGACCAGTTAGGCCTTCTTACGCTCTTGCACGGACATTTGTAGCGCCGAAGTTACAAAGCACCTGAAGCCGAGATTTCACTGGAAATTGTACATGCACACAGGGGAACTGTGGAGTATAAGGACAGCCAGAGTTTAAGTTAATATGTTTTTTTGTATATATGCTGGCTCGGGGGGGGGGGGGGTTTCTGTCATTGCTAATTAAACGTTTTGTTTTCGATGAGGCCTGGTGATATTCATTTGGGAGCACACGCCTCATGTTTTTTTTAAAAAGGTGTTTTCCTGGGGTTTTTTTCATTTT
Source organism: Ilyophis sp. 1 JC-2022 (assembly GCA_022702515.1). Classification (NCBI taxonomy): domain Eukaryota; kingdom Metazoa; phylum Chordata; class Actinopteri; order Anguilliformes; family Synaphobranchidae; genus Ilyophis; species Ilyophis sp. 1 JC-2022. The sequence goes on along the minus strand of CM040402.1, from coordinate 101,558,828 downwards.
GTATTGGTTTCTCCAGAGTTTATTTGATAACTGTGTATTTTGTACATAAGGACAATGTAAAAGTTTGACCAGTGAAAACGAAACGACACAAAAAGGAAAGTTATAAACTGTGGACAGTAGCACATGTTTTCTTCTTGTTTTTGACACCTTTTGTTTGGAATAAAGCACCATTTTTTTCTGTGGCTTGTATTTCTTGTTCATTGCTCAAACTGCTTCTTTTTTTTTGTGACAGTTAGGAAACGGTAGACAGTGGATGCAGTATGGCCATACAGTCACACTAAACTGGTAACTGCCTGGGGTAATGTGAGCAGGTGTTGAAGTGCAGCTGCAGTGAAGGTGGCCAGATTGTGGTATGTGGTAATTATGTAGGTGTAATTTGTTTGTGGGATGTTGACACACAAAGCCTGGCTCGGTTTACAAAGCAGGGTTCTCTTGTGTGCACCTGCAACCCGGTTGCATAAACCACCAATTTAATTACCTGTTAAAGTGTGAAACAAAACGGGCAAGGCTTTCCCAGTGGTATACATAGCTACACCAAGACTTGAAAGATGAATTTAGTTTATCAGAAAATAATCTGCATTTTAATGATCATAGTGTGGGATTTAACAGCCATAGGTAAAGTTGTAACATACAGGAGTGAGAGGGGCAGGGAGAAATTGCTGATTGTGAGGGGGAAATGTGCTGATGGGAAATGAAGTCCTGTGGGCTCTAATCTGCACCACTAGACTTCAATTCCCTGTAGCACTGCTGTGCAATGTTCACCTGCTACCTGCCATTGATGTGACCCCAGATACATCCATCATGCCCATAGGGTGCAGAGGGAGATGGTGGCTGGACTAGCTTCTCTGCTGGCTGCATTTGAACAGACGACCTGTGCAATGATGAACTCGTGGAAAACCTTCAGTCCTCAAAAATGTAGCAAAAAGCTCATGTTCAGCTCTCCTGTCTGTGATTTCAATTCAGACTATTCCTATTGGCATGACTGAGAAGATGCATGTTAGCCAGGATAAATGTCTGGATAGTGAGCTGTCAAAAGGATTTTCAGTATTATATTTTTCCCCCCCTTTCCTTTACATAAAAGTTAGCCAAGTGGCACACGCTGAACGGCTCCCACTTCAACAGTATAGCCATTTCATCTAACTGCACAAGCTTGTTCTTGTCATGCTGCTGGAACCACATCAACTAAAATGCTCATTACCAGCATTTTATGGGAGACTGCAGTCGTTCAGTTCAATGCTAAAATGTACGACCTGATGATTTTTCGTGTCAAGAATATGACTCCTAACAAGCTAGAAGCGTGTGTAATCTATCATGTGTAAGTGTACTCTTAAACACGTGTATTTCTACACAGTTTTTTTTGCATTACAATATGAGCCCTACTGTAACAGTCACCCCCAGCCCCCAGCCCCCCCAAACAAACATGGTACAAACTGAACCATAGACACACATGTACATTTCCCTCTTTCTGTGAATTAGCTGCACTGCAGGTAGTGTGTTACTTCACTTTATTTATGACCGTACGAGTAATTAAACTAAGGATTAACAGCGACCGTACGAGTAATTAAACCGGGGATCAACAGCCATGAAGTACCTGTGAGCTGAACTGATGTTTATTTCCTGCAGAGGAGAGCTCAGTACCTGGTGTTCTCTGTGACTGTGAGAGGAGACTGCCAGACCTCTGTACGGGCCTACACCCAAACCCCCTCTCCTTCACCCCCTAAACTTTATTCCGCCTCCTCTCAGCTTGTCAATAGTTTTATTTCCAATTTGATCTTGACTCCCAGTTTTGTTCACTGTCTCGTGTGTGTGTGTGTGTGTGTGTGTGCTTTTGATAGGGGCTGTTCAGATCAAGGATACAATCTCCCGTTTTTTGTTTTCTCTTGTGCAGCGCCAAACCCCCGTCTGCCCTCCGCCACGATCCTTCTTTCCAGGTCTCTTAATTTGCAGTCTAATCAACTGCTTCATTTTCCAAATGACCCTGAAACTTCCTGGCTGTCCCCCTCATTGTCCACCAATGATGCTGTCTCCGTGGCAACAGCCTCGTCTTAGGTCGGTCGCGAGGGCCGGCTCTTCGGGCGAACTGACCAATGGCTGCGCTTTCTCCGGTCCTCCCATTCGGGCGAGGCCGTCTTGGCAAACAAGGTTAAATGGTCCGATAAGGCCCAATGGAAACGGAGGACAGGGACAAAACGCATTGTGCTTCTCAGACTCCCAGAAGTGACAAGGTCGTTAGTGGTCCTCTTATTCCCATCACAGCTGTGTGGATGAGACACAAAATGTGTTTTTAACATTGTGCAGTGCTTATATTGATAGTGAGCTGAAGCACAGGGTTGAAATGGACCCATGGTGCACTGCAAAAACCAAAAAATACAATCTTAACAAGAATTTTTATCTCATATTTAGACTTTAGAATCTTATTTCTGTTACCTTTTTGCTAAATAAGACAAAAATATTGTCAATGGGGTTGTACTCATTTCAAGATTTGCTAGTGGGGTAAGATAATGTCACTTGTCAAGCAAAAAGTAACTTAAAACAAGCTAATATTTTCAATTTTCGAAAAATGAAAAGATTTTAAGTCTCATTACAAGACTTAAAAACTTGTAAAGACAGACATGTTTTGCAGTGTGTCTGAAACGATTCCATCACGGAGGTGCTTCCCCCGAGCAGGTAACACTGTCTCCGCCCTTCGTCCTCGTCCGCTCTGACCCTCCGCACCTGTGGTCATCAATTACTGGCCCCTGGCGTCAGCCCGTCCCACACAATGCAGTCAGCACCTGCTCTATTAGCGTGTGTGCGCGCGAGGGCGGGGGGAGGAGCAACGGGACACCTGGGCTGACCTGTCACGTCCGTCATGCGACTGATGCGAAGGTGGTTGACCACCCACGGTCCTCCCCGCCACCTCTTTACCTGGTCCGCCGTCCGATCCCACCTCACCTCCCCTTCATTCTGCTCATATGATCCATAGGCTGGGGCTGGGTCTGATGACCTCTTTGCTGCATGGCTTTAGGCTCTGATTTTAGCCTGGACCTTTAGTTTTGTGCTACAGACACCAACATTAACATTGGTGTCATTTTATTTTTTTCACTGGATAAATATAGGCTGTTGAAGACTGCTGTGACAATCTGTTGTATAAAAACTGCTACATTTGCACATTTAAGATTGTGTTATCATTCTAGGCTATGTAACACCACTGCACTCAGCTCTGCTCCCTCTCGCTCTCTTCCTTTTGAATTTTGGCATGCTAAGGTCTAGGAGAGATGGGCATGAGTGTGAACACACCACACACAAGCACCCGCTCAAATTCTCACATTTTTTTCTGTCTCTCTCTTTCTATCTATCTCTCCCTCCCCCTCTCTGTCTCTCTCTTTGTCTCTGTCTCTCGTCCTGTATCTGAGGGTCTGACCCATGTTGTTTACCTGCATTTAGGGAATGGTATTAGGAATATCTTTGTTATTGGGAAAGGTGACAGCCTGACCCCTCTAGCCCGGATTAGGGGAATGTCGAGAAACCGAATCCGGGATGGCTCCTAGTGTGTCGGGCAGAAAGAGCGCTCCTCCCGCTACGTTGTCATCGCTTCAGTGTCCGTGACACTCTCCCAAATCCTCTCCCACTTCATCTGTCCCTCTCACATGACTCGGGTAACCCCTACCTAATCCATCTCTGCTGAGACTGGCATGTTTTTGCAGGCCGTTGCATAAACAACTGCCTGCGCTTGTGGGAGTGAAGTCGTCTCTCTCTCCCTGCAACTCCGAACAGCTCTGTGCCTGGCTGTTAAATGCCATTTCTTTTCTCTCCTGAAGGGAAAAATATCTTAATTTCAGTTTGATGTTCCTAAATGCAAAAGTGAACTACGAAGACAACATTTCTAACAGGTTGGTCTCCCTAAAATAAGAATGTGACATGTGTTGCAGATCAGACTTTTATTGAATTATTTTTCATTTTAGCATGCGAGACATACACTTTATCCAATCATGGAGAGTAAAGTAGGTGTTAGATATAGCATAATGGTGTCGAGAATCTGATCTGCAATGAGAGTGGACACTTGCAAATTTATGTCTATTTATGTATATATAATAGATGTGATTGTCCAAATTACATGCCAGTTTATGTGTGTTACAACTGCTCATCCTGTTATGGCACTCTTCTAGAGCATGGATGGGATCCACAGTCTGGTGTCGAATCCGGACCATGCCAGAGCCAACTCTTTGTCAGCCCCACAAGGCAATTCACAATGGACTCTAGTGTCACCAGGGAAGGGAGGGTTTCATTTGCTGGGATTATAGTGTCTCATTGCTCACTAGCGACCCCCACTGGTTGATGAGGCACTCGCTCGTCAGCCTGTTGAGATGAACATGATTAGTCTTCCTCCGACTCATGTCTGTGCAAGCTCGACAAGCAAACTGCAGCGTGTTAAGGAGCAGCGGGGTCGCCACGTGGTTCAGAGGAGAGCACATGCTTTTCTGCTCTCTCCCGAATAGATAGCGGAAGTTACAGCAGTGACCTCTGATATACATATACTCAGTTCCGGGTCCCAAAGTTGCTCTGCCAGTTACATTTTGTTATACCCCTGTGGTTCTGAAGGCCCACAGTAATCAGAGACATCTGCGGCCTGGAATGAAGGCGCTTGTGAGGCGTTTAGCGGAGCAGTCTCCCTGCTGGGACGAACGTGCTGCCTGCACAATGTTCGCTGTGGAGGTGACGTGACGTTCCTCTGTGAGTCTAAATAATTTACTGGCAGCAATGAGGCACGATGGAGCTTGGGGTTGTGGTTTTGTGCTGCTCTCTGGCCGGTTTTTGTTCTCCTGATTTACATGTATGTATCCTTTCTGTACCCCGGTCTTGTGTTTTTAACCATGTGATGGATGCTGAGGGTTTTTTTTAAGCTCTTGAATTTAGTCCTAGCTGACCCATTGGTCTTGGGTCTTTGCATTAAACTGGGATGGCCGGTACTGTATGCCCCCTCTTTATCGCATAACAAACAGTACAGAGGTCAACATTGCCTTTTCCACATGACTCAGTGGAATACAAGAAATCAAATGACGCTTGGCCAATTAACACCATCAGAGCAACAGGGAGTGAACATCAAAGCCCCCAGCTGACACGGCGATACGGGCTAATAGTTTTAGCTTACGGGTTTGGAGTTAAAAGATCTGAAAGGGTGAGGGACAGAATGCGGAGGGAGGGAGGGAGAGAGAGAGAGATAGAGAGAAAGAGAGGGAGTGGTAAGAGAGGGACACGGTTACGGACGTTGCTTTGGCGCAGAGTGAAACCGAGAGCGCTGAAAGAGATGCACAGATGCTATCGCCGAGCGGTAAATCTTCCTGCTTTCTGCTGTCCGCCCTACACCACAGTCCCCCGCCTACCCCACCCCCGAGTGAAAAAGAGGCCTGTCCCGCGCATTACCACACGGGTCACTGCAGCACCCCTTACCGTGGGAGCGGGAGCTGACAGGGTGGGAGAGAGGGGGGCCAGAACATTCCCAGCACATCAGCGTTAACCCGCTGTTTCCGTAATGGGCCGACCCAGTGGGCCTTGCTGGCTCTGTAATGGGACGATCCAGTGGACCCCACTGTCTCAGTAATTGCCCGACCCAGTGGTCTCCACTGTTTCCGTTATGGGCCAATCCAGTGATCCCAACTGTCTCTTTAATTGGCCGACCCAGTGGTCCCCACTGTTTCCGTAATGGGCCAATCCAGTGATCCCAACTGTCTCCTTAATTGGCCGACCCAGTGGTCCCCACTGTTTCCGTAATGGGTCAATCCAGTGATCCCAATTGTCTCCTTAATGGGCTGACCCAGTGGTCCCCACTGTCTCCATAATGGGCCGATCCAGTGATCCCAACTGTCTCCGTAATGGGCCTACCCAGTGGGCTCCACTGTCTCCATAATGGGCTGATCCAGTGGGCCCTGCTGTCGCCGTAACGGGGCGATCCAGTGGACCCCACTGTCTCAGTAATTGGCCGACCCAGTGGTCCCCACTGTTTCCGTAATGGGCCAATCCAGTGATCCCAACTGTCTCCTTAATGGGCTGACCCAGTGGTCCCCACTGTCTCCATAATGGGCTGACCCAGTGATCCCAACTGTCTCCATAATGGACCGGCCCAGTGGTCCCCACTGTCTCCCTAATGGACCAACCCAGTGGTCCCCACAGTCTCTGTAATGTGCCGACCCGGTGGTCCCCAATGTTTCTGTAATGGGCTGACTCAGTGGTCCCCACTGTTTCTGTAATGAGCCTACCCAGTGGTCCCCACCGTCTCTGTAATGGGCTGACCCGGTGGTCCCCACTGTTTCTGTAATGGGCTGACCCAGTGATCCCAACTGTCTCCTAATGGACTGATCCAGTGAGCCTGTAACCCAGCCTGGCAAGGAGCATTGCTGAGAAGGCCACTGTGTTTTTGGAGTTGGGCCCCATCTGAAACCGTTTCCTGCAAGAGAGAGATGGGACCCACGTGGTGCGCTGATGTTCCAGGGCTGTGTTTCTGGGTGTTGGGCTGGGACCCACGTGGTGCGCTGATGTTCCAGGGCTGTGTTTCTGGGTGTTGGGCTGGGACCCACGTGGTGCGCTGATGTTCCAGGGGTGTGTTTCTGGGTGTTGGGCTGGGGCCCACGTGGTGCGCTGATGTTCCAGGGGTGTGTTTCTGGGTGTTGGGCTGGGACCCACGTAGTGCGCTGATGTTCCAGGGGTGTGTTTCTGGGTGTTGGGCTGGGACATCACAGATCACATTTAAAATAATAAATTTTTGACAAAATATCAAGAGCAAGTTGCTACAGACTCGTGCCCCAAAGATGTATTCTGATGGTAATGCGACAGAAGGAAATGCAGGCTTTTGTAATGAGTTCACTGGAAAATCACTGTGTACAGAATCATGAGTTTGGGAAAATACTGAAAAAGGCCAAGGTGACAAAGAGCTCTGTCTCTTTTTTCTCCTATGAGATTGCAAGCAAAGAAAAGGAAAAAACAATGGCAGGTTTTCACTGATGCTGTCCGTGTTCTTGGTTCTTTAGATTCACTTAGAGTAACTTTGCTAAGGTTTTTTTCCTGTCCCTCATTTTTTCTACTGGTAGATAAAGCTGTGCTCTGCCCTTTCCAGGCTGTGGTTATATATGCGCTGGTTTAAAAAGTCTTTTTTTTTCTTACTTTTTTATGCTTGGGGGGGGGGGGGGTGGAGGTGGAGTCACATTTACGGTTTAAACCTAAACCCATTACCCCCCCCCCCCCCACCCAAGTGTTCCCAGAACTCCTGAGGTTGATGTTAGGATCACAGAGATGCCTGTTGGGATGAGGTTAGAAGATGACTGTGATGAGTTATCTGTCTCTCTGGCTCAGTACACCACCAGTGCCGCGTAGCCGCTCAGCTGTGCAGCACAGATGCGCTGAGCTGATGAGCTGACCGCGAAACCAGCCACTCCCTCTAATAACATAACCCTGCACCCCTCCCCATACAGCGGAGTCAATGTGCAACTGCTCAGTAGCCTCTTCAATGAAATTAAATGGACTACCGCAGCTCGCAGAACCAAGCAGTTAATACCGTTAATACAGACGAGGTTTTAATCCGTGTTTATGGATTTTCTTATGATTTGGCCCCATGGCACGCAAGGGTCTCAGAGCAGAATGGGTGGCCAGTCGCCTCAAAGGGACGGGACAGCCCTCCCCCTTTCTCACCCCTGTGCACCCACTGCCCACCCTCCCTATTGTTCCCCTGTAGCGGAGCAGATATAATCCTGAATTTAAATCCTGTCTAAACACTGCTGTGTCCCGAGGGAATATCTATGGGGGAAAAAAACTCACAACACTCGCAATGTCAGAGAGTTCGGCAGAATCATGGGAACCTCCACCATTCTGAGATTTTGCTTGTTGCTAATTGTTACGCCGATCTAAAACAATAAATAGAGGAAATTATATTATAAACTCTATATTAGTGGTTTAAGATGAATTAAATATAGTATATATGGACAGCCGGTGTAACTTTGGTTAAAAAGGGTTTTTTTAAACCATGAAGGGCAAGTGCAACTGAGATTTTGGCTCAAACCTCAAAGTGAGAGTTTGTTTTCAGGTTTATATTTGTTCTTCTCTCAAGCCATATGTTATCTTCAGTCAAACTAAGGTCTCTGTATGTAAAACTGAGGGTGGTTATTTGACCCCTGTGTAATGACTGGACATTTTGGGGCAGAAGTTGAGCTGGTGCATGATTGGAGATCCCTGTGTGAAATTGTTCTGTAAAGTATCTCAGACTACCCAGAATTATTTGCAGAGGGGCTGAGATGAATCTCTAGTGATGTTTACCGCGGGGGTCTGACTTCCTTGCTTCATAATGCAAAGAGTAGGAAGGAGGTTTTGTACAAAATTAAAATGATGATTCCCTTTCCGTACCATTTTATTAAATAGTGCTATGTACACTCTTATTTTGCTTGCGTGAAATGTAGTTTTTATCTTTGTGAGGCATTTCATGACCCTGCGATGTTTAGGATGGTCTATGTTTATGATTGTCAAAGTTTAATTCCCGTATGTGGAGCTGAATACCGTGTGATCTTTGTATGGTATTGTGCTACTTTTATTTTTTAGTTGTGTCTTGTCATTTGTTCATTCAAAGTGTATTAATGAGTTACTTATTCATTTGTTTATTAATATTATCCAATAGAAGCCAGGCTATATTTGTCCGTGGACTGTACCAATGTCATATGGCCTTTTAAAGTGAGAGCAATGCAAATGTTTTTTAAAGTATGAAATGTTCATTGTAACCTTCAAACCACAAAAACAAACTTCACTTCCAGATGTACCTTCAACAAATCATAGTTTATTCTCTGGAACAGCAGGTGACAGCAATGCTCTATTGTCTTCTGTACTGAGGAATTGGTGGCTTATTGGTGATAATACTATAAGTAGTAGCAGCTGGAGAAGCTTTGCCTTTTCTTATGAAGAAGTTATTCTAAAATAAATAGTACTGGAGTACAAGGAAATATAAGAAGACATTGTGATTACTGCATTTGTTTTAATTTAACAGAGTGAAAACTTTTCAAATGGTTAAGTAGAGCATCAGTGTGTGATCTTATTGGATGCTGTAGAAAACTGATTAAATTCATTAATGTCCTAACCCTCTTACTGTCTCTGTATTTGGCTGTGTGTCAATGGGGGATAGTTCTTCAAAAGTGGGTTACTCTGTAAATAGAAGGTGTCTATTATTCTGAGGAAGGAAGGAATGTACTATACTGCCATGTTTCTGAGCGTGACTGCTGTTTTTCAGTCCAGCATATGAGATCCATTCTGGTCTACATTAATATGGGGTTATTTCTGCCTGCTCTTGAAGGCTGGAGCATCATGTTTTAGACCTAACAGAGTCTAACTGTGTTTCTTCATGCCTGTGCCTAACTGTGTCTGAGAAGGTCTGGGTCACTAACGGCCTAGAACAGTCACCCCAGAAGACTGAACTTTGCTACACTGACCTCGTAAGGAGTGCTGTGCCCGTGTCTGGAGTTGATGGACATTTTCATCAAGGCATGAGTTCTTCTTTTGTACACTATGGACTAAACATTCCTCTTGTTGCAAGATATATTAGACAGTGGAAAAAAGCTCTGGTTTTACAGTGATGAGCAAGTCACTCTATGGTTACAGGTGTTGGCATTGCTTCGACATACAAGACATCAAGCCTCGGTACCTGGATAGAAGAGGTCCTATAAGACTCCTGTGTGGCAAAAGAAGGCCAACATGTGGTTGTCAATCTAAATTCAATGCATTGACTTTTTTGTCAGTAGTGATGTAATACAAAGTAAGATGTGTCAGGTGAAGCATTTAAAGCATGTCACAAAGAAATCATTCCCAAACTAAATGACCAGAAACCATCAAAGTGTTCTACAGTTAAGGTTTTAAGGTTGTCCCAAAATAACCAATATGACAAATTTGAGTGAGAGAAAAGCAGAGGGAGAACCGGGCATGTGTCAAAACTCCATCTGTTAGACCTTTCCCTCCGTCTGTCTGTGGAGCTGCCCCCAAACCTGGCCTCACAAAGGCCCCTCCCCTCTTTTCTGTGTTCCGTTTGCTTCACCTGCCCCCTGGGGACCGTCTCTCAAGGACAGGCCAGATTGGCGGCTGACGGTGTCACATGGTGCGCGGTGAGTCACGTGACGCCGTTTCTGAATGAATGCAATCTGCTGGATGGCAAAGGTTTTGGGGTTGGTGGTGCAGAAGGTAACATAGGTCTCAAAGAGGGACTCAGACTGGTGTGAGGTTCCTGAGGCTTTCTTTCTGTGCTGTTGACAGCACGGATACAGTTGCAGTGTGGATTTGGCTGTGTCACTCGCCTCTGGGCTCGTGCCCAAGAGTGGTGTGGGTCTGAATCCAAAATGGGATGTCTGTGAGATGTTGTTGTGTCAGCAAGGCAGGTGGTCATTTGCTGCATTTAAAAAGCCAGGATATAGAGAAAGGTGTCAAATGCAGGACTGAAAAGCAATAGTGGATACTGATTTGGATGGTAGATCCTTGAAGGAATTTTGGTCACTCCATTAGCAAGTTGCAGTTTGTAGCCTTCAGTCCTCTGAAGTCATGGTCCAAAATGCATGAGTGAATTTTTTTGCATATAATCGAAACTTTTTGTTTCTGTTAAGCAAAGCCGCACATTCAACTGTGCTAAACTGTGTCTTCCAGCTGTCAACAAAAACCGTCAGACTGGGCCTCGTCTTTGTTTCCCTGTGAATGCTAGTTTTCATCTACTTCTTAACACTTAAAGCAGGTCAACACTCCATAGTCAGTGTCTTTTCTCAGTCATGTATCTGAGAACAGCTGTTAAGCGTGGTTTACATCTGAAACGTTTACATCTGAAATGACAGTCGCTGTGTTGCCCTCCACAGGTTCTTCTAAAGTTTAAAGTTCTTCAGTTTCTTCTCCTCTCCTCATCTCTGTACAAACCCTTTTTGCCGTTTGGCATTGTTGTATCCATAAATAAAGTTTTCTTAGTTTCCCCACCCAATGCCCACCCCCCAAACTTCCTTGGGAGCCAATTTGTTTCACTTCATAAGCGTCTGCCTTTGTCCCCTCCCTCATCCCCCCTGATGACACGGGAGAAGTTGCTGAGCCTATTACGCTTGATGTTGCGTAACGGCTGTGTGTCAGAGCCTGTCCGCTGTGAAGCGGCAGCACTTTCGCATTTAATTAATCTTAATTAATTTATACTCATCCTCAGCCCGGATTCCCTTACGCGCTAGATAACAAGCATGCGATTTAATGAATCAAGAGTCAATAACAGCACAGTAGCGCTGAGAGTCCTGTTACACAACACTGAAGCCTGTGATGGTGGGAGAAGGTGACTTAAAGCATAAATTATGCCAGACCTAATGACTGCAATGCTAAAAGAGAGAGAGAGAAAGAGAGAGAAGGAGGATTTTAAGGCCTTTATAGGCAAGCAGCGTGAGGTCCTAATTACAGAGATTTAGCGCTGGCTTGCTCTGCGCTCACGCTGCGACGGTCAGGAGTTAGGGCCGGATTTTCCTGCCACTAAGTGGAAGGAGAATAAATGGACTCTCACGAAGCAGTCTGAGGGCTAGCGGGTCTGCCTCAGGGGCGGCCTGTTTTACATCTCGACAAAGAAGCCTTTCAGGTCTAATTGTCTCAATTGTAAGATTTTTAATAAGCTTCATGCCCAATCAAATGGGATAATACAGAAAATACATTTTCTTTTGATTGTAAACTCCCAGTGAACATTATGCAGAGCAAATAGATAATTTACCTGCTTCCTGCTTGAAAATCACATGATGTTGTCTCAGGTCATGCATGCAAGCATCAGGTGAACTTGGCGATACACTGCAAATTAGTGTCACGGAAATAATAAGGCTAATTTCAGCATAAAATATTTAAAAATAAGTCAAATTATCTCCCAGTGGGTTAGGACAAGATTTCTTCTTGCTACATAAAAAAATAATCTTAAAATTATTCATTAATATTAAAACTAGAGAAACAAAGGTTATTGCCTGAATTTGAGTTCATAACATCCTTTAAGATTTCATCTTTTCCAGTGTGGACAAGGGGCAGAGGAATGATGTGTTGGTCTTGGGGGTCACTCCGCATGCGTCAGATGGTAAATTGAGAACTGTGGATGTTTAACATGCATATCCCAGGCTACAGTTCTCCCTGGCTACAGAGATCATGTATTATAGTCACCCTTCATTTCTCATGCTATGATGTCTCCAATCTCCAATCACTCCTTGCAGTTCTGGTACGCTGGGATGCTCTGGCTCTCGCTGGGCTGAACTTATGCTGGACATCATAACATGAGTTATGCTGTTGTACTGTTGTGCTGTTCTATGCTAGACTATAGTGTTATTGTGTGCTGTTCAGTTGAGCACTACTTTATGATGTAGGGTGTCAGAGAGGTTTTGGTAACACTTTATCAGAACTACACAGAAGCATACCATGACATCAGGCATAACAAGCGATAACAGCACATCACAGCTTGCATCAGATGTTATATAAGCGTCATTGTGTGTATCATGCTAATTTTGTAACAGTTATTTTAAATATGTTCTGTAAAATTCACAACAAATATTATGACATTGTTATGACCGTTGTTGTTAGCTGTGATATGCTATCGTGGCTTGTTATGACAAGTCTTATGACATGCTTATGGAAGTGTTATGTAGGTATTATGGTGTGCAGTTCAAGTAAAGTGTTATTGGATTTTCTGTCTGCTGTTTAGTACATGTCCGCCCTCTCTCATCCTGCTATGTCTTACAGACCTACCCCAGACAAGTCCAACCTCATCTGTGGCTGTAGCGGGAGCAGTGATCGGGGCGGTCCTGGCCCTCTTCCTCATTACAGTCTTCACCATCGTCCTCCTCACTCCACGCACCAGCCGGCCACCCACCTACATGGACAAAGTGTGAGTATCACCTGTTGGCTAGACAAACAAAAACAACATACAACAGACAAAACAAATAACTTAAGTGTTAAATATTAAGAATCAAGCTATTTTGACTCGTATGGCTAAGTGAGAGTGAGAGCGGAAGTGAGAGAGAAAGTGTGAGAGAGAAAAGAGTGACCTCCAATGTACTGTGAGAGGAAGGCTTCCCAAAGAGCACATTTGTAGTTGCCAGAGATGAGAGGGAAATGGAATACACCTTCCGCATGCAGTCATTCCACTGACTGCATCATATTTATCAATAACAATTATATCAACCATTTTTGCTGACGGAAAGCCTAAAGCAAATTTGTTGGTAGCATCCCAGAGTAATACTACACAGTACTGTGTGTGTGAGGAATGAAATGCCCTGTAAAACACAGTCAATCTAAAAGCGGAAAATAAATTATCCCCGGCACTGCTGTAGGTGTCTGATGTGAAAGGACAAATATGGCTTGTCCACTTTACAGCATTAGAACCTGCCCTTGATGCACAGAGATAAAATACGGAACACAACAGCACATAGATCTTGCACTTTAAAGGTTAACAAAGCACTAAAACCACTTATTTTAGATGATAACTGATACATTCGTTTTTTTTTTATACTGATTGTGTTACTGATTGATCCTGGTCCAAATCTTGAGATTTTAGCACAGTCAGCGCAAAACGGCGTAAACCCAAAGGATCTGGCTCAAAAGTGTCTCTAGTGGTAAAACGTTAGGAACTGCACGTTCGGTCTGTCATTGGCCAGAAACTTCCATCCAGCTGACGTATTCCTTCTGGTGACGAAATTGAAACCTGTACAGGTACGCCCTGAAGTTTTGGAGTGAGTCCGGGCTATGACCTAGCTATAAAAGCAAATCTCAGCGGTTGCTCTCACCTTTTTCTATATAGTTCGGTGGTTGATCTGCGTGGACGGAGAGGAGATAGGAGAAAGAGTGAGCGATATATATGCAACCTATTTTTGGTATATTTTTATTTTATATATATTTATATATATTTTTAATATATAAAGCATAGTTGAGCCAGGAGTTGTATTATATGCATGCTACACGTTTATCTTTGCAACGTCCCTATAACAGACATTCTCTCTTGGAGAGAGTTCAGTGCAGTGACCACATGTGCACCCGTTGAAATGGAAACCAATATTGTTATCTTGCAGGTAACGATTAGTATGATTGTCTACAGCCTGTGTAAAATGTGTAGCCTACATGGCATGGGTAACTATTTGTACAGTGTGTGATTTGTTGTTTGCCGGCCGCATCATTATAAGCCCACCCAAATGAGGCTATGCGATACCTACCACTCCAAAACAGTTCCCATCCAATCATTCTCCACCATTGCTTCTGCGTCGGCTACTTGGGGCTCGGCAGAAGCTGGAGCTAGCGTGTTTGTTTGTGTGTGTATGAGTGAGAGAGGTAGCAAGAGAGAAAGGAAGCAGTGAGTGCTGTCCAGAGTAGAAATTCACTTTTGGCTACTAGTGAATAAAAATTGCTGGGGCGTGATTTGATACCTGGAGCTCAGCCCCTATATTATTACCTTATCACGCCCAGATTTTGGCATTTCAAAAGGGGGCGGGTCTAGCTAAACCAGCGTGCTTTGTTACTCTTTAAAATGGAGTTCACTCATAAGCAGGCATTCAAAACAAAGATATTTTTAGCAAAGCTTCCACAGTGGGGACCAGTGGCGAGCCCATTCCTTACACATACCTTGAAGCAGTCGCGAGAGGTAGAGGGAATTGATACTTGCTGTGTCTTGCCACCTCACAAGATAATGCAATAATGTTAATTAATTCACACTCCATTGGAACAAAATGTTTTTCAAATCCTTTTTTTTTGAGGTGTTAAAACTCCAGCGGGTGACTCTCGTGCTCAGACAACTAGCAGGGTGAGTCAGTGTGCTGAGGATTGTACGTGTAGTCTTTTATGAGCTCCCTGTTCAACTGCTGGTTTCATAAAATAAGTTTGATACATGTCAGCGGTCTAAAGGGCCCATTTTATAAATCCTCTGGGATACGTGGTGTGCCAAGCTGTTCCGAAGCAGAACTTGAAAAAGGTAAAAAGAAGGTAGGAAGCCAGAGCCAATAGCTGAAAGGTTAGCGTCCCTGTTACAAGTACTTGTATATTTGTACTTCCTCAGCTTCCTCTACATCTTCATAAAAACCTGTCTTCGCCTGGCCTTCCAGTACATGCTTCTCTCCTCTCACATGCCTTTTCTCATGATTGGTGAGACCATTGCCATTTTAAAACACTGGGTGGATTCTGGTTTGTCCTGTCCCTTCTATAAACCTTTAGTAAATCTGTCTCTTAATTCCAATGTGTGTTGTTGATTAATTACTGCCAGGGAAGGTTCACAGCTTCCTGTAGTCTTCATCCAGCTAACTGGATGATGAGACTCAGGACAGTGCCGCGTTATCCTGTGTTGGTTCATAACCTAGACACTGGTTTGATTCATGGCGAGACACAGAGTGCAAGCAGCACAAAGAATAATTTCTGCTTGCCAGCATGCCATTAGCACCTATGATTAGCAAACCAGATGGGGCTCGGATTAAAGAAAAAAAAGTAACAATCATAAAACGTAAAATATAGGGCCATAAATTGAACTGTGGGTTAATAAGCTTTGGGGAGCTTTGGACCGCAATCGTCAGTAAGACTGCAGCACCGGCTTATCGCTATAATTCAGGGCCTTTGTGGCTTCTGCAGCGAGCAACCGTTTGGCTTGACTGGTGTCCTGTCCACTTGGCGGGTGTCCAGACGGCTTTTGAGGAGCCACAGGGGCACACAGCTGTCACCCTTGACGACACGCAGCTGTCGGGCGGCCTTGCCGGAGCCGTTTTTCTGAGCGTCCTGCCTGTCAGGCATAAAGACCCAAGTCATTGCGTGTGGATGTGTTTATCTCCTGACTTACAAGTTGTTTGACTGCGTTTGAGATGCTGGGGATGTGTCCACTCGATTTGTCTTTTTCTGTCTGGTTCAGGGAGGGGCAAAAGGTAGCAGTCTTGATTAAGAGTATAAATCAAGATGATAAACTTCTATAAAAAAATGTTTTACCCAAGATAAGTGTGAACCTATGTAATGCTGGGTCATGCTGGAAAGCAGCTGGGTATAATTGAGATTATTTATCATCTCCATGGGGAAATTTTTCCAGTATGTCTACATTATAGTGTTTGTAATAACCGGGGAGTATCATATTGTCCTAGCAGATGGAACCGCCGTTGTTGGGGACGATGATTAAATGCCTTCATCCCGGCCTCTCACAACTTGTCGTCCTTCATTATTGGGTCTCTCAACATCCATTTGTGCCTGTATTGCTGCCCATTTCATTTTAGAGCTCAACATCGCAATCAATCAGGCGCGCCTGAGAGAGACACGCCTCCTTTCTGCCTGATGGAAATGGCTTCCTTCAGCCTTCATCTGGCTTTTAGAAGCAAAAAATGAGGTGAAATATTGACAGATCTGTTTGTGTGGGATCTGGGAGGCAGCTTTCTGATCCAGCTGCTTCAGTTACTGTATTGGCTCACTTGTGGGCACCAGAAAGAATTTTCTAGACATTGGGGGCAGGTATTCAGTGTTGAGAAGTTGTGCTTATACAAAGCAACTGAGGAAGATCAGGACCCCAGCCGTCCCCTGGAGGGTCCTGATGGGCGTGGTCATTTGTGCGCCTCCGCCCACCTCCTCCTTCAGCTCCAGTTGCCTCCTCTGCAGAACGGACACAGTGCCGTTTTGTGTGAATTTGCCTCTGCGGCGATGTCGTCTGGACTCTTAAGTTCTGTTATTAAATGCACCCCTGGCTGCATGACCTTGAGAACTGGTGAATTTGTCATATGGGGGGACTGGGGAGGAGGAGGGGGGGCGGGGGGCAATCGGGACCCCGGTAGCCATGACAATGCATTTTAATTTCTGTCTGCTTGCACAGTTTCAGAATGCAATAAACGTGTCTGGCTTCTTGTCTGGCTCCAGCCTCTTCGTTGTTGTTGACCGAAAAGTCTTGAGATTATTAAGGGGGATACGAGAATTAAAATGGAACCCCAGGTTTTTTTTTTTTCATTCTTGTGGAATTTCTGAATGTAATTTAAACAGTGTGTGGAAATAGATGACCTGCATCTCAACCAAATAAAGATTGAAATAACAGGCGATTATAGTCAGGTTTTCTTATTTTATTTATGTTAATAATTTTAGATCCTGGTGAGTTCAAGGATTTGTTGCTGACTGCGCAGAAGTCTGGGGTCCCAGTGAGATGACATTTTGGCATTGTAGGGGTACATTTTAGGTAGTGCTGAGGAGCTGGAGTGGAGGGCTTTTCCTGGGATGGTGACGAGGCTTATACTGAGATCTAGGGAGCAAGGTTCTGGCTTACTTTCTATACCCAGTCATCGGCTCCACACATTCACTGAGGTCCCTCAGCCCAAGCCACACACATATACTTTGTTGCACACACTCTCTTTCTCATACATACACACACACACACACACTGCACTACATCACTTTCTTCGTGTGAAACTTCCCAGGCTCAGTGCACCTTCCGTCTTGGCGCATTACGTTTTAGTATTTATGTGCTCAAATGTGCATGACGTCAAGTCCAGAGGAATTACTCATTTATAACGCTGGACTTGTGCTAGGGCAGTGCAGGTAAAGTACCTAGCTCAAGGGTACAGTGGAATGTCCCGGTTTGGCCTGAAACTGCACTCCACACAGCTGCTTTCCCCCGCTCGGGGTTTCAGTTGTGATAAATCCCTCTCTGCGTAGGTGACATTTTGTGTGTGACTCGTACTTTGGCCTCGGAAGGTGTTTTACACGCCAAGTTGAAACGGAATTCTTCATTTTTTTCCATTCTTGTCTTTTTCCAACAGATGCTGTCGGTAGAAGACCGATGAATGCTTCATTATCATTTGCCTAAGGCTTCTGCTTGTTGTCCGCTTAAGAGCAGGAATTATTCTTACTCTTTTTGTGTTTTTTTCTCTCTCTTGTTATCTGTACTCCTGAGGTTTACAGCACAGCAGAATGCAGCCATGCTGTCCAGCTACATTATTTTTTTAAAATAGTTGAACATGGTAGGTCTTGCAAGGGCCTTATAATATATACCTGTAATGGCCTCCTAGGCAGTGTATCGACCTAAAGTCCTAGAATTCTGACTGTGCCAGTGCTGAATGTGTGATGAGGAGTCCTTCGGGGGGGGGGGGAGAGGGAGAGGACTAAAGTGACTCTGCATATTGGAGGAGCCATGTAGAAGTGCTTTACTTACCAAATTGCAAAGGACATAAATAAATGGTGTTAATGGGCCTTAAGGTGTTCTGGGACAAACAGAATCCAGTCCCTAGATGCAGAGGTAAGATGAGTCATTTGTTTGATCAAAAAAGCCCCTGATTTTGTTACAGTCATTATAGATCCCATTATAGATCTTAAAGTATAGAAGTGTCACTCTGGTGTTCAATATGGACTCTATCATGATTGGATAATTAAAGTCCTTGCCCTCCAACTGCAACTGATGCTCTTAAAATGGCTGCTGTGCCACAGGTGTCAGATGGACGGGATTAACTTCCAGCTCATCTCTGCTTAAAATCTCCAAGATCTTTGGAAGATACAATTGCTCTTGGTCGTGCACTGGAGCAAAATCGTCTAAGCACTAAGGAATTTTCTAAAGAGGAGCCGCTTCCTTTTCAGGAGATCTGGAAAAGACAGGTGAATCAGTTTATGTTTGCAGAAAATTAAGCAATGTCTGGGAGCGTCAGCAGCGCAGGCTCGTGAACACGAGAAAAGGAATGGAAATTTGGAATGATTAAGGCCAGGATTCTTCAATCAACATGTCCTTATACATTTGATTTACAAATATTAAAAGTGTAATTATTTTTTTCTTCAACTCGCAGTTTGATGAGTTCATTTCAGTCATTGCTGAACTTCGGTCATGTGAATGTGGATAAAAATTAAGGACAAATGTTGATTGAATCCATGCCCATGTCTGGAAGGCGATGGCTTTCGCCCAATTACAGCGATCAGAGAACACGTCTAATGTTTGTATGGGCAAAGCTTCACTGGAATCCGTGTTCCTAAAAGCTGGACAACGATTAAAGGGAGCAGGTTTGATCAGATTTTCATAAGGAAAATAGCGGTGTCAATGCATCTGTTCATTTAATCCATCAGTACAGAGCTATGGAAATCAATAACAGATGACCGGTGTGGATGTGCTTTTGCTTTTTATTGTTTTGTTATTGATTGTACATCCCCTTTGTTGTAACAGCGAATGTTCTCTATTGCTTACAGAATGGGAAGAGAGCCATTTTCAAAGTTTAATGGAACACAAAAAGAAACATTGCAGGGGTGAGGGGTGGTGCTTTTGGATCTAGAGTATGTTGGATTGTACAGGTCTGGATTTACAGTGCATCAGCATTTCTCTTACCAGACACAGAGAAACATGCAGTTTACATGTCTCAGTTATTGAACCCAACTCTCTTTCCCTCCATTAGTGGAGACAGACTGGGTGAAAAGACGATTTGTACCTCTGCAGTCCACGAGGACCAGCCCGGGAAAGGGTGCTTTAATTAAGGCTGACTACAGTGTCTCTCATAAGGCCAAACAACTGTGACCTTTAGGAAACTTTAAAGGTCTCCAGAGTGGGTCTGTGTGTCTGTTTTCTTTTCTCCTATGACGGAGAGATGAGCCCAGAATGTGATGGGCTGCAGACACGGACCCCCACCACCTGGCTTTGATGTGGTGCCAGATTTTGTAGCGCGTGGCATTTTGTCTGACATTCAGGTGCGGGCACGGGCGGGACTCGGTCCACTACTGCCCTGGCTTCCTCTCCCATTCTCATCACTGGGATATGAAAGCACCGTTTGACTTGTGTCACATCAAACGTGAGGAGCACTCAACCTGCCTCGTATATATATCAGGGATAAAATTACTGGACATGATGCGTTGATGACCGTGCTACCTACAGTATATAACGGGTCTTCATCGCCTTGAGTTGAAATTTCATATCAGAAATGTAACCACTGGCATGATCAGCTCCCAGAAAAGATTTAACAGGTTATTTTATTGCTGAAGTTATGTTGTGTCAAACGCAGTGTTGCAGTGATATCTGATACACGTATACTGTATAGCCTAGTAAATTGACCTTGGCTTCGCCTTGGCCCGAATTACCACCTCCAGGCATGCATATCGTATAAACTGAGAGAACAACTTATGCGTATGTTCTAAGAATATGTGTGTGTGTGGTCGCACCCCGTACGTGTGTGTGTCATTTTCAAAATTTGGTAACACTTTACAATAAAGGTACACTGATTAACATTAATTAATACAACAGTTGATTAATGAGTTTATTAAGGGGTATGAATGTTAATGGCTTTGATAATATTTAACAAAAGTGTGAATATCTTAATAGTTCTCTTTCCAAACAAAATGCCACACCTCTACAAAGAAGTGGTAACAAAATAGTTTGTGTAAGTGTAATCTTGTCCCCCCCCCGCCCCCTCCAAAAACACCATGATGAAGCTGCTTTCCAAATGTACACAATCTATTAACCAACACCCTGAAAGCACTATGGCAACCATAAAAGTCTTAATAAACACATTAGTTTACTGTTAATTAATATGTATTACTGTATTAATTAATGTTAGTTAATGTACCCAAAATTCCTCTGAGGAAAAGCAGGTTGCAGTGAAAATGAAAAATAGGGAGAGAGAGAGAGAGAGAGAGAGAGCGAGAGAGAGAGAGAGAGAGAGAGAGAGAGAGAGAGAGAGAGAGAGAGAGAGAGAGAGAGAGAGAGAGAGAGAGAGAGAGAGAGGGGGGGGGTTGTTGATGCTCTTTGTATATACTGGACAAGAATAATTGCTTGTAATTAACTAAAGGCCATTAGGAAAATCAATGACACTATCAACAGCAATCTACAATGATTTGTGTTTGCACCCAATGGATGGAGGTAGAGTTTGGAAAGAGGTGTGCTTGCAGGTTGTTGAGGGATCGTCTTACAAAGGACTGTGTAAAGTACTGTCACGCGTTGTAGGAGCGTGTCAATATGCATACGTGTTGTATGGATCTTTCCGTTTTCATGAGGGTGACCATAGCAGCACTGCCTAAGGGAGTCTCCTTTGTGAATACTAACTCAGCACCCAACTGTAAGCTTAAGACTATAGAGGTACGTCTGCCATTTTTAACATCAAACTTTATCAGCTGCAGAAAGGCTATCACTTTTATTGCTTTACAATGGATATTTAACCTTCGAGTCTGCACATTGCTTTTGTGTTATATCTATGTAAGTCACATGTGAAAAGAACTCTGTACTTTTGCTTTCTTGTATAGCAGAATAGAAAAAGGTCTCAACTGGGTTTTCTTATCACTATATTAACAGATTTTGGACTAAAATCAAATACTTTACAACCTAATTACTGACTAAGGCCTTAGAACAGACAGACTGATTTCCTGTCAGGCCACACAATCTTTGACCCGCTATGGAAGAGTCATTCTAAGGCAGGGCTGCCCAACCCTGTTCCTGGAGATCTACCTTCCTGTGGGTTTTCACTTCAACCCTAATTTGCCGCACCTGATTCTACTAATTAGCAGCTCATCTACATCTCTAGTTGTTAAATGAGGTGTGCTTTGTTAGGGTTGGAGTGAAAACCTACAGGACGGTAGATCTCCAGGAATAGGGTTGGGCAGCCCTGCCTTAAAAGGATTGGACCTCCCGAGAGAACTCCTTTAATTACTGACGAAAGGGACCAACGATGATCGCAAGGGATTGTGGACATGCGACATAATTGGACGAGGGGCATAGATTGCCCACATATGTTGCATATTAGCGCGTTTAATTTTCAAGTAGCATGCAGCATACCTGCTGAGAGAATAGCGTGCAGAAATCCCGGTGCGCGTCTGAGAGAATAGCATGCAGAAATCCCGGTGCGCGTCTGAGAGAATAGCATGCAGAAATCCCGGTGCGCGTCTCAGAGAATAGCATGCAGAAATCCCGGTGCGCGTCTGAGAGAATAGCATGCAGAAATCCCGGTGCGCGTCTCAGAGAATAGCATGCAGAAATCCCGGTGCGCGTCTGCGAGAATAGCATGCAAAAATCCCGGTGCGCGTCACACTGTTGTGATTGTAGAGGTAGAGAATGAACCATTAAGCCACAGGGGATTCCCAGCAGTCTGTATGTGTTTGGCTCGGGCCTTTCACTAATCCCCTGGACCACACTCTACATTCAGGAGTCAGGATCCAGGAGTAGATGCCATTACCTTGAACAAGGATTTTAAATATTCATTCCCGCTTTAAGCAAGGCCCCAGCCCTTTCTCTCTTTTTTTAGTCCAATTTTAGTTTAATCAGTGTCTGATCAATAATGCAAATTATCTGAGAGAAAGAGAGAAGAAGAATGAAAGAATGTGAAATAGAGAATGAGAGAGAGAGAGAGAGAGAGAAAGAACGATTGCAGTGATGTAGATGACACAGCATTTTGGAAAACAGCACCGCTCTCTCCTTTTTTGTGAATGACAGCAAGGAAGGTTGAAACAAGAACACACACATATGGGGGGGTGTAATAGAGGTTCTGAACGAAGATGCTATTTTAGTCCTTCTGAATAGTTTCTGTCAAAGAAAAAGGAATACTTGCAGAGCAGAATTGGGTATTCAAGGGAAGGCTTTTAAAACCATTAAGACTCTTACTTTTTTGACTACACATTTATAAACTTTCTCATGCCCGCGTACATTTTCCCGGACCTCCTTTCCTTGATTCGGCCTTTCCTGCCACTCCCTGCTTGTCATAAACTTCATGCAATGAAGCGCAAGCTCTCTGAGAGATATTTTTATAGGCCTACAGGTGGCAGCAGTGAGTTGATGGCTGATGGAATTGTGAAGTGCAAGCACGTTGTGCTGAAGTTATTCATCAGAAATGGGGAACATTTTTCAGATATTTTTTGTCAGAAGCAAAAATTATGTTGGCATTCATGAATGTCGTGAATCTCAAATTTGACATTTAAAAAGCCGATACACAAGCACAAGCACACACACAGAAAAAAATGTTTTTTGAGATGACAGGCCAGACTTTACGTTCCTGTTTGTGATTTTCGAGGCAGATGTTGTCACTGAATGTAGGCCCAATGCAGGAGAGAGGAGGTGCACTGAATATTTTACAGTAAATAAAGAGGAATCAATCTATTCTTTAGCCTTTTAAAATTGTCTATATATTTTTGTTCACCACTATGGTTTCTACCCTGCACCCTTAAACCCCATCTACCATCTCCCATCCATTACCACCCACCCACCCATAGGCATAGTTTTTAGTAGGGACACTAGGGACATGTTCCTACCAATGTCACAGAAACAAAAATTGTCCCTACCAAAAATTGCAGAGTGAAAACTGTAGTTATAGGCATAGTATAATTCAAAAACTCATCGCAGTCTTCCAAAAGTGCAGATCTGGTTGACAGCTGCATCAATAAACTATTAGCAAGCTATCCTATTATCTGTCATAGCCAATCCACAACCTGGACTGACTCGTATGTTCTCGCCTCTTTCCCAGTGAGTGCCACGAGCTGTCAGTCACAGCAGTGTGAACTTTTCAGCAGCAGAGCAGCGGTTCATCAGCGACACAGCGACAGCTAAATCACTAGACTACTCTTTTCTCTCTACCTCAGCTATCGTTACCTTTAGTAATCTGTTTTGGGATGTAGATTAAACTACCGTTACGCTGCAAAGTTCTTTACCTTATGAGACAGAGACAGCGCAACTGTGACATCTTGAAATATATTGAGTAATTGTACAGGTTGTATGATTGAATGTTGAAATGAGTATCAGTATTATGATATACAGTATAGAATAAATCTTGATCTTATTTACATTATTAGCTACATTCACTACTTGAATCAATCTCTTATTTATTATATTATTACATTAACTACTACAGTCACAAATTTTCTTCATTAATACAGTTGTCAGTTGACGAAGACAGAAACCTCTTTCCCACTTTTAAGGTAAAATTCTGAATGTAGCTGCTTACTACTGTTTATTAATGATGTATATATGTTTGTGATGCATACGATGTTTAAGTGTTACTTTATTGGTCGTAATGCGATCGAGCGCGCAAACGTTAGTTAGCTAATGTTAGCTAGCTAGCTAACAACTCTAATGACGTTAGCTAGCACAACTGCTAACGTTAGTCATAACACGATCAAATTTGTTTTCAATTTGTATGCAGCAAGTGCACATGTAGGCCAAATGCATAATCAGTTGAGGTTAATAAAAGAAACAGTCATCTGGATCATCTGATGATCTCTTTGTAGCTCAAAAACAATATTGGCTCTCAAATTAGTGCAACATTTTCACAGATCGCTCACTGCGTGCACTCTCATACAGTCCCTAGCTGAAAAACTGGAAACAAACCTACGCCCCTGCACCTACCTACCCATCCACACATACACACACACACACACACACACACACACACACACTCTGCAATAATCTAATAGAGAGAGAGAGCTATATTTATATATTTTATACAGTCAGCTCAAAGGCATAAGAAGGGGATAGTTCATTCAAGAGGAAGCTGTAATTCAAATTACAGACATTTAATTAGCAGCCCGGTGTCTATAAGAACTACATCAAAGTAAATCATACAAAAATCAATCATATACTGCTGATGTCTGCATATACACATACATTTCCATTTTTCTCTCATTTGGAATCGGTTCAAATTGCAGTAACATTTAAGGAGACTCATATGGGTGACATTCCTTAAACAAACCGTGCAATGACATTACATATACACATATTCTTATGCAGAGGTGACTTGCAATGCAAGAAAACATAAGTACATCCACTAATCGGAGCAACATTCTCAGATCAGCGAGTGTTTAAGCAACATCGCTAACACACTTAATACAAATGAACTATGCCAACTTGCATAATACCGCAATAAAACTATAATACAAATGGTGAATGTGTGCAGATGAACATCCATAATTATCACAATAATCTCACTTCACTGAGCAGAACCTGAGCGCTATAGCTAAGTGTGTGCAGTCCAGTGGTTTCACCTCCCACCACCCCCACCCCCCCACCCCCCACCACAGCCACATAGCATGCTGCAGACCTAGCCCCTATCAGAGGGGAGGGATTTGTCTTACAAACCATAGCCTATTGCTTTGTCTTGGTTGACTAGGGAAGGGTAGGCACTGGGATTTTGGGCCCCGTGAAAATATCTCACATTGGGCGCCACCACCCCAGGCCACCCCATCCCAGAACAAATATAGCACAATTTGTTGTGATTGGGGAACGTACTGTATGTGGCAACAAAGATGCATTCATTTTATGTTGTTCATGTAGCTGTAATCCTGTCCAGGTTGACCCCTCTTGACCTTTACATGTGGGGAGTGCCCTTCCTGGGTGTGTTTCTTGTGGTCCGCTGCTCTTGAAGCAGAAAATGCAGTTTGTCAGTTTAGGCCTCGTCACTCCTTGCAGCATCATAAACGTGCATGAAGACAAACCACAAAAAAACACTCACATACACTACAAACTTCAAAATGCCATCAAGCGTGCATCTGTACAAAATTGTTGTTTGGGCGTTTCATCAGTTCACCCAAAGTTCATCTTCAGACGCACTTGTAGATTTCTTCCTACATTTTATGCACACACATACCGATTTACATAAGCACAATTAGCAAACATACTGTACACAACAACATACTCACGGCATATGCTTGCCCTGTAGAAATGGCCTTTCTACCATTGGAATACAAGTTATTTTTATTATTGGATTGAATCCCTGGATGCTTCGGGAAATGATTCGAGATTCCAGGATGAAGTTGGAACTATGCTTGTGGAATTGCATGTCATCAGTCTCTCCGAGCAGCAGTGGGCTTTCATGCCATTTATCTGAAACAATGCTACGAACGGATGTTCCGAAGTACTCATGATATGGCGGTTAAGCAGTTTAACGTGTGGTCTTGTGGAGCCGGTTTGTTCCGAGGCCTTGCTCTGTTTCTCTCTGGTATCTATCTGTCTGACTGCTTACTGCAGATCTCACTGGCGCTCTCCTGAGAGCAGTGAGAGCGTGACGATGACATCACCTCCTGGATAGAGTGCAGTGAGTCACGTCCTCCGTGTCCAGGGAGGCTTTGTATTGGCATTGCGAGGAAGGCGATTCGCTTCTCTGGCAGGTTTTCCTATGGCTGTGGATGAGGAAGCATGCCGGGGATGTTGGGCTGAAATGTTGGGCCCCGCCCTGGCACAGGCACTGCCAGTCCCCCGTACCACAGCCATATGTCCCAGACTGCAATGCAATTATTTGCAAGTCTTCCCTCACAGCGTGGGAGATGATGGCTTTTCCAATTTCTGGTGTCTTTTAAAAAAAAACTTTTTTCCTTCTGTTGCAGGATTGATCTCCCTCCGACCCACAAGCCACCCCCGGCCTACACAGAGCGGGCTGTGGGCATTCCATTGGCTCTGAACACGGCACAGGTGTACTACCCCTCGCAGGTGAGCCCCGTCGCTCTGGTGAGTCTCTGAGTCTGTCTGTAGTCAAAAGAGCACGTGCGGTAGACGGTATGAAAAGGATAAACATGACCTGCCAGTGGGGTGAGTGGGGTGAGGGGATGCTGTTGTCTGTGGAACTTTGAATGCTTGGTTTGAAAGCCACACGGCTCTAGGTCTGTGCATTAAATATCTGATAGATGGGTTGCTGTTATGTCTTAGGACTGTCTTCTACACACATGCGCACATGCACGCAAGCAAATACACACACACACCATAGATCATGTTGTTGAGTGGTGGGGGTGGAAGTTCTATTGAGCAATGAAGATAATGTCAGTGAAACCAGGTTTAAATCTCTGAATACATTTTCGCACAATCCTGAAATATGTTAAATTATCAGATTGAGGCATGAGAGTGTGTATGACACACACACACACACACACACACACACACACACACACAGAAAATCCCTATCCTTTGCATGCATTCACACAGCCATATTGTCTGCTTGTCAAGCCAGGTTGCGCTATGTGGTATTTTACTGTTAGAAAAAGAAACCCAGTCAGTTCATCAACACCATTTGAGCCAAATACTGCATTTTGGACCAGGTAATGCTCTTATTCTGCACGGCTTCCTAATTGCCCTGTTTCATAGAAATGTGTGCAGCTGGTTAATACAATACTGGACTGTTCATCACAGAATCTCAGCCCTGATGTAACCACTCACTTTTTGTAATGGCAAATTATCCCAACAATGCTTACAACTAAGTATGTCCCTCTAATGAACTACCATCAGGCTCTCAGATAGCCTGGGCCAGAGCTGAAGAATGGCTTTCCCATTAGAGAGGGATAAAAAGCTTGTGTGGAGACGGTGAGAGACGCATCACACTGCATTATTCAAGAAGAGGTGCAGCACCAGAGTGTACCCTAAGAGCTGCACCAAATGGGGACTGGCTAAAAAGCAATGACGCCGAATAAAACTAATAATCGTTAATGTGCAATTATGGAGAAACCGTCTGTTACAGTAGACTTTCAAGAGGTTGACGATTGTCTCCGGTTCCTGCGCGCGCACGTGGTACATTCCACGACGATCTCACTTAGGTCGCTCGGCTTCGTGTTGCAGGTGCGGAGAGGGGGCCGACTCAGCAGAATGTCGGAGGACGCACATACGGACGCGGAGCGCAGGGAGACCCCCGTCCGTATCCACGAGCCTCTGTCCTACCAGGAGTGGATTTGTCACCTCAACGGTGCCGACCGCGTTTACATCAACCACCGCGAGCACTACGTGTGAAAATGCGTCTTCAAGACTGAATCGGGTTCAGTTAACTAGTCTGATAGGGTCAACACAGAAAACAGTGTTAGCAATATGCTTATTTATGATATAAGTAGTTTTGTATAAGCTTACAAGGTTAAGAGCTGTGAGTTGAAACATCTTTCCGCATTTTTGCACCATACTACTATTGCTTGGCACCCGTGCATCTAGAACTAGGCTAATCAAATTTCATCTTTACTTTTAATTATTTCTTACAGACTGTTTTGCGTATGTTGATTGAAAAATAATTTATTTTGCAGAGTACGCCCCCAGCCCCTTAAATTGATTGCAGTTGTAGGTAGCTCTTCATTATCATTGCTGGATCAGATCAGACATAATGTACATAAACCAGACCAGATCAAGGTAAAATAACCAAATGTTATTAGTGTACATTACCCAAACCAGAACTATCTGGGTCCATGTCACTCAGCCCAAATTTGCAAGACCAGGGGGGTAACAGCTTTTTTTACATCAGTCCATGTTCCAGATTTGGGAGGGTTCCAGTTTTTACTTTCTGCAGTTATCCAGCTAACTCAGTAATCCTGCTTGGTAATATACCCCCCAGATCTCTGAGCAACAATATGCCAAATATGTAACGCCATAAAGCCTCTCAAATTAAGATTCCCTAAAAACGTGGGATTCACAAAGAGTGGGGAAACGGCACAATCAATACCATGGTGTGGGATTTCAGATACACTTTTTTTATTCTCACATGACTGGACGCTGCCTGGACAGAATGCACATTAAGAACAAGGCAAGTCCGGTTCCCCAGTGCCGAGCTGCCTTCATAGTCTGGTCTCAATATGCACCAATCACCGTAGGTCCTACATTACACAGTTAAGTTTGCGCCGACTGTATATGATTCTCAATCAAGACACAACCCCAGATATAAGATATAAAGGATCTGTTTCCAGGGTTAATGTGAAGACAAACATGAGTTTATTGTCTCATGTTCACTGTCTACTGTCCAACATCATAGGTCACCTGTGTGTCATGTGACTTCCTGCTGTGACAATGGGGGGGGGGGGGGGGGGTTGTTTATTAAGGTTAATTTGTATTTTTTTACATTTTTACACTGTAGATTTCTTTTTTTTATTTTTACATCTTTTTGTCTACAATGCTTGTGTGTTTATGTAAATAGTTTTTTAAAAATGTTTTTGTATGTGTAGCTTTTGAAAAAAGAAATTCTGTATTTCTATCTTTTCTAGTATGCAGTATTTTTTAAATACTATTTTATATACGATGGGTTAGAGTAGATTTTGGGAAAGAAACAAACACATAACCAAAGCAAAGTTTTCATTCCATATGATTTATATAAAAACATTAGGGAGGTTGGAATTCATTTTAAATATACCTACATCGTAAAGCACTGCCTACATCGTAAAGCACTGCACAGAGATGCTTGTAGAGAATGACATGCATCACTAAAGCATGACACAAGGCCCATAATACAACATCAGTAAAAAACATTAGATTTCCAGAACATTCCTGGAAAGTTCAGGTAAACATTCCTACACATAAATTTGGTCAGTCTCTTGAATGTCCCATGAACAGTATTTTTAAGTCACAAGGAACATTACAGAAATTATTTGTTTTGGTTCTCCAATGAACAAAAATACTTTGAATAGTGGATGGTCAGTAATGTAAATTTTATCTTGAAAGTATAGCACTGTTCACTGAATCTGGCATTTTAATACATGCATTTGTAACATTCTTACTGGTGTATAGGACAGGTAGCATCCATTTAGATAACTAATTGATTACCGTGATAACCATCAGGTTATAATGCCAGTGTATGTGACATAACTGGAATGTTTTTATGTGACGGACAGCTCTTATTTGGAGCAATAAAGACTTTATAAGACTGTTTAAGGAATATGCCCCTCATTATGTTACCTAGCAACCAACTGGGAACCTAACTTTTAAATGACTGTTTTACAGTGCTTTTTAAACATTGCACGTTGGCTGAGAGAGGAGCTTGATACTGCTAGTAGTGCATCTTACTGAGGAGATGAGTTATTCCTGAGGACAGCTGTCACGGCTGGCGTTTTTCCCCCTTCATGTTTCACCATTTTTTTTAGTTAAACAGGTAAGCTGTTGCAGAGCTTGCAGAGTGGCTACCCTGCTTGATTGCAGATGAAGGCGTGGCTCCATTATTGGATACAGCTGGAGGCTGGGCCATAAGAAGCGGTTGACCCAGCCCACCAGCAGCGATTATGCTCACTGGCTTTTTGGAATCTCCAGCAAAGCTGTCTGTTCAATGTGAAACTATTTGGTCTTTTTTGAAACGTCTGTTAAATAAACTTGTTATCCCTTAAATTCACTCCGTGTCCTGGTAAATTATGTGATGGGCTTTGAGCCGGGTCGTCACATAATTTTTGGGGGCTCGTCCGGGATAAATTGCTTTCCGTTAAAAGAAGCAATTTAAAGGTATTTTGTGCGGTGGTGGCAGCGTATATTCGCGCCCTAGAAATTGGTTGTTGTGCAAAAAACGACTACAGGTCTAACTGCAGCGGTGTTAAAGAGGTTCGTATACCTTCTTTAAAATTAAAATTGTGGTTTGAGGTATTGCTAGTGGTTCTCTAGGCAGTGCTGCTTGAGTTAACCCTAATTGTCTTGAAGTAAGGAGTGTTAAGGTTGGCAGGTGTTTTGAAGGACAATCACCTGTGGGAACTAAGCAATTAACTTATGAATTAAGCCTGGTACAGGTGCTGGAGATTCCTCAGTGTATGCTGTGAAAACACTGAGCGGTGCTTGGAGGTGCTCTCTGCACGACGTTTCTATAAGGGGGGAGTAAAACAAAAAAACTGAGTTTTGCCCGGTTAGGCTGAAGCTTAGTTCACCATTTAGAGGTTATTTGGTGAACTAACCCTGTTTGTTGTTTTAGCTTGTTTTTTTCGTGTGTACACGGGTGTAGCCGGTTGAAGCTCGGGTTCACGCCCGCTCTGTATAGGCAATCAGTTTTGGTTGTGTGTCATTGTCGGGTATTGTGATTAAAAACCTCCCGTAAGTCACACGTACAGGCAGAGATTAGATAGAAGGGGGGGGCAAACTCATTTTGTTTTGCACGCCCTTTGCTGGTAACGAGCGTTGCATTGAGCCGTTTTTTCTTTTTTCCCTTAAGCGGTGAAAGCATTAAATTGTCATGGCGCAAGATATAGGTAAAATTGAAAGTGAGAAGTTGAAAAACTTCCTTAAAGAGCCTTCAAACACAATATTTGTGTCATTTAACAAAGCCGAATTAAAACAGCTTGTGATTTTTTGGGGTGGTATCCCCACGTCTTCACTTAGTAAAGCCGAGTTGCGTAAATTGGCGTTACAGCTGGCCGCTGAACAAAGTGTTGAGCTTGTGGAAAAACCTGTGTCGGATTCGGAATCTGGATCCGAGTCAGAATCAAAAAGGTCATTTCGGGACCAGGTTCAATTAGAAAAAATTAAGTATGACATTGAAATGAAAAAGTTGCAATTGGAAGAAATGAGAATGAGACAACATGCAGAAATTGAAATGGAGAAGTTGAGAATTGAGGAAAATAAAACGCAAGCTAATTTGGCTTTAGAACGTGACAAATTGCAACAGCGAGGTTCTCTGAAATATTCTGTTTCGGGTCATGGTGATATTACTCGTAATCTGAGATTGGTTCCTAAATTCTCTGAAAAAGATCCTGATACATTTTTTGTCTTGTTTGAACGAATAGCTAAAACTTGTAATTGGCCCGAAGATGAACAAATCATTATGTTACAATCAGTTTTGGTGGGTAAAGCGCAGGAAGCATATTCTGCCCTCACGGAGGAACAATTGTTATCATACAGTACAGTTAAAGACGCCGTTTTGAAAAATTATGAAATGGTGCCAGAGGCGTATCGTTTGAAGTTCCGGAAATGGAGGCGTGGTGAGGGTAAAACTCATGTTGAGTTTTGCCGTGAAATGCTGCTTCATTTTACTAGGTGGTGTAATGCTACTGGCGCGGATACGTATGAGAAACTGCGTGATTTAATAGCCTTGGAGCAATTTAAAAATTCTATTCCACAGGACATTGCCACTTACGTAACTGAACGCAAAGCCCTTACCGCAACGGAAGCAGCTGTGCTGGCTGATGAGTTTGTTCTCATTAGAAGAGGTGGTTTTTCAAGTCGGGGTTCCCGCGGTGGTTTCCGACGTGATAGCTTACATCAAAGTGGTTTTGATTCTCGTCCCCAGACTTCTGGGTTTGGTTCAAGTCAGCTAACCTCCAAAGGAGGCGGTTTGTCTTCCCAAGTGAAAGAAGTGGCTGGCACGGATGGAAAATTAATCTTATATCGTTCTTGTCATAGTTGTCAAGCGAAGGGCCATTGGAAAAATGAATGCCCTAAGAAAAACCGTAATGATCCTAAATTTGTGGGTCTTATGGCCAAAACAATCCCTCCCTTGTGTTCCACTCCTCGCTCATTTGGTCTGCTAGAAGAATCATTGATTCGTGGCAAAATCTCTGATTATGCTCCTTTAATTTCAGATGGAGTAGCTTCATTGGGGAATGATGAGAAACTGGTGAAAATTCTACGGGATACGGGGTCTTCCCAAAGCCTAATACTGGCCAATGCTTTGCCTTTTTCGGCGGGTTCATTTACTGGCCGTAGTGTCATTATTGAAACTATGGCTGGGTATACAACTGTTCCGTTACATACTTTTGTCTTGTCTTCAGAGCTGGTGACCGGAGAAGTGGTGATGGGCGTTTGTCCAAAATTCCCAATACCAGATGTGTCTGTGGTGCTGGGAAATGACCTAGCTGGTCAGGCAGTAGGTGGCGCACTTCTCCCTGTGGTAACAGATAAACCCCACAAATATGAAGATGAGGCGGGTAAGCAATTTCCTGAAATTTTCACATGTGCTGTTACACGTTCTATGACTCACCAACAAGCTTCAGAAAAAGAGAATCCTTTGTCGTATAGTCTAGAGAACACTATTTTTGGTAATCTGGTATCCCAAGAAACTACATCGGAAAAATCCATGTCCGATACTGTTAAGTCTACCCCAGCTGTAATAAAACTAAATGGACAGGCAGAAATCTCTTCCGCTAAAGAAATAAAACCTGATGCAGTGGAAGAAAATGACTTGAAAGTTGTTGTGAATAATGATATAGTGAAAGATGAAATAGATTTTATTAAAAATGCTTCGGATACGGGAGTTACGGAAAGCGTGCTTCCCTATGGGGATACAACTGACATATTGTATGTTTCGCCTTTTGAGTTTTCTCGTGAAACCTTAGTTAAAGAACAAACTAACGATCCTACCTTACAAAGTCTGTTTGATCAAATCATTCCAGCGGATAAGTTAGAGGACACGCAATCTGGTTATTATTTGGATAAGGGGTTGCTATGCCGTAAATGGGTTTTGAGGGCCGACACTTTTGATGATGACCATGTGGTCCAAATTGTTGTTCCCTCTGTGTTTAGAAAAGCTGTGTTACAACTTTCTCATAACGACACAGCAGGCCATACTGGTGTTCGGAAAACTTATAACAGGGTGATGCGGAAGTTCTTTTGGCCAAAACTAAAAAAAGATGTTGCCAATTACATTAAAACCTGTCACACCTGTCAGATCACGGGTAAACCAAACCAAAGCCTACCAGTAGCACCTTTGTGTCCCATTCCGGTTGTGTCTAAACCTTTCCAATATCTTTTGGCTGATTGTGTCGGTCCGTTACCTCGTTCCCGTGCGGGACATTGTTATCTGTTAACTATAATGTGTCAAGCTACCCGTTATCCAGAAGCTTATCCCCTGCGTTCTATTACTGCTAAGTCTATTCAAAGGGCGTTAACCGCCTTTATGTCTACCTTCGGTATTCCTTCCATTATTCAAACGGATCAGGGATCAAACTTCATGTCCAAACAGTTTAATAAGGCGTTAAAACAACTTAAAGTGCAGCATAATGTTTCCACGGCATATCACCTACAAAGTCAGGTTGCTTTAGAGCGATTTCATTCAACTTTGAAGGCTCTTTTACGTTCATATTGTACTGAGTTGGGAGCGGATTGGGAAGAAGGTCTTCCGTGGCTTTTGCTGGCCATAAGAGAAGTTGCACAAGAGAGCCTCGGTTTCAGTCCTAACGAATTGGTCTTTGGACATGAAGTTCGTGGTCCTACAGCTGTATTAGCTGACAAATGGCAAACCGGAAAACCTCCTGAAAATGTTGTGGACTATTACAGTGGTTTCCGGTACCGGCTATACCAAGCCTGTGCTGCAGCTCAGAAAGCGTTAGGAGAAAAACAAACGAAAATGAAACACTTATTTGATCGCAGGACTAAACTTCGCAGTTTTAATCCTGGGGATCATGTGCTTGCATTATTACCTACATCTAACAATCCTTTTCAAGCTAAATTTTTAGGTCCTTATAAAATAGAAAAATGCATTTCTGATCTAAATTATTTAATTTCCACACCTGATCGTAGAAAAAAAGTACAACTATGTCATGTAAATCTTCTTAAGCCTTATTATTCTGCGACGTCCATTGAGCCTGCACAATCCTCCTTGTTAACCTCTGTCCAATCTGTTTTATTACCTTCCGTTGCTGAAAATCCCAATCTGGCCAACCCTGATGTGCCGTCGGTCAGTGATGAGGGGGAAGAAGACATTTTTGCAGAAGGTGCTTTTAGAGGAAAACTGGAAAATTCAGAGTGCTTGCGGTCTTTGGAAAATAGTGGTGTTTCCGCCCGGTTTCGAACCGGGGACTTTTCGCGTGTGAGGCGAAAAAGGCACAAAAGGCATAAAAGGCACAGTGAAGTCCAGCTCTGCTTCTTTTAGCTTGGGAAAGTTTTGCTCTGAAATTCAAAGAGACTATTGTTTGTTTGCTTTTTTTTGTCACTTATGAGTGAGAGTCTAGGAATGCATTCATTGTAAAAAAAAAAAAATTTAAACTACATTTTATGAGCAAAGCAGTTACCATAAAAATAATAAATACTTCTCTTGTCAATAAATACCTGCTTGGTAATATACCCCCCAGATCTCTGAGCAACAATATGCCAAATATGTAATGCCATAAAGCCTCTCAAATTAAGATTCCCTAAAAAAAGTGGGATTCACAGAGTGGGGAAACGGCAAAATCAATACCATGGTGTGGGATTTCAGATACAGTTTTTTTTTAATGTTACTTATGAGTGAGAGTCTAGGAATGCATTCACTGTAAAAAAATTAAAATTTTAAACTACATTTTATGAGCAAAGCAGTTACCATAAAAATAATAAATACTACTCTTGTCAGGGGGAGTTTGAGTGATTGGGACCTGCCACTTCTCTGTGGCTACTGCACCAGCCCGGGATGGCCTCAGCAGGGTAAAAATGAAGGTTGTTGGTCAGACATGTCAGAGCCTCCCACAGTGCTGGTATTTCTGATGTTCTCTTCACTCATTCTGAGCCACAGCCAGGAGGGTTTCTTAGATAAAGGTGAACCTTTAGCAACAGTGGCATCAATGGCTCACCTCTTTTCAGCTCAACAAAGCTTGGTCTTCTGCTTGAAGACTTGTCTGCATCAACCACCGTATTCCCTGTGCAAAGTAACAAAGACGACACGTCTTGCTCCCACATTCGTTGCGTGACTTTGAAGTCAACGGGGTGCCATCATCAGCCCCTTGATACCCCGTGCAGCTGTGGAGCCGAACAGGCCTGATGTTTAGTCAGTCACGGCCGAGACACACGGAGCGAAGCACAGGCCACGGACGCCACAGCAAATGAACGATGCGTCTGTACTCATTCCATCGCAGGCCTCAGATAGACAAAGCTGGGGGAGTGAGTGAGTTGGACCTGGTCAGTTTATCAGCTCCCCACTAACATGCCTCCCTGCTGAGATATTGGCTTTTGGCCGGGCTCAGAACCGCGTACGGCCCGCTTTTTTCAACTCGGCCCCCGGATTGGCCACATGCACAATCACCGTATGGCTTTTACAAGGTGAGGGGGATTTTATATGGCGTCAGAGCAGTGTGCAGTTGGTTCACCCACATCTCTCTGTCGGGCACTGACGCTCGGCACTGTGTCTCTGAAAGCCTAAAACGTGATTCTAATTCGGGAGGAATGAGGTGAAATGCAAACCCCAAGGGGAGCGTGCTCCGCGGGCAGCGAAGTGTTGATTTCATTATTGATTTTTAGGCCTGAGAGTGGCGTTTATTTTAGAGCATGCACCTCTCCCCTGGGCGACTCACTGCGTTGTGGGACTTTTTCCAAACAATGAAAATATAATACGTTGATAATACGCAAATATTTCCCTAATAACGTCTTCATCAAAGCCTTTGGGAGTACACAAGAGGCATTCCTAAACAAATCCAGTCTTGTTCAGTGCCAGTCTAAATGGCCATAAACGTCATCAAGTGTGACTCATCAAGATGTTAATTGCTAATTCAGACCAGCTTTTAGGCGACTGAAGGAATTATTTCACACAATGAAAGAAGACAATGAATATTGATAATCTGAACCAGTGCTGCATAAAATTTTTAAATGTTTTACGTTTTTAAGATGCTGGGTTGTGAACATTTCTATTTATTTATTTTGTGTCAATGCAACTTGATTTCTCAGTGGTATAAACCAGAGAAATAAATTCAAAGGATACCAAACCTCCAGTTCCGGTGAAACTTTAGGGCCTAATAAAGCTTCTTCACAGAGGGTTGGTATTTTTCTTTTGGTATCTGCCATTTTTTTTACTGTTTTGCTTCCTTGACGACAAAGCATTTATTTACCCAACTAATGAGTCTTTTTTTTTCCTTCTCTTCGCCTGTGCCGTGAATCTTTCCATTTTAAAAACATTTTTTAAAACCAGTTTTTCTCCCGTTTTTAACTTTTTAAAAAACTTTCTCTCTCAGTTGAGAAAGCTCAGCCGTATTTGTTGCTCTGTCTCATCACTGAGGGGAACTCAGTGACTCAGTCACTTTGTGAATGTCGAGGTGAGCACGCATGTCCTCTGATGTGCACTCAGCAGGCCACCAGTCCAGTCAATGCATTGGAGGGCAGACACAGCGTACAGGCATTCAGTTGACCATAGGGGTCACACATGTACGATGAATCGGGGGAAAGCCTGCAGATTGAAACCCTCCCTCTGTGGGTGTAGCAACAGCCAATTATAACATCACCCCCATGGGTCTACGAATCACTGCTGCCATGGGAAAGGTCAGGATTTTATTCTTTAGAATGGATCTCATAACTGCACCAAGGTATAGTGTTTTAGTTAAAAGTGCCATGTAGGAGGCAGGTCCTTCGCTTTTAATTTCATAATGTCATTGGCCACTAAAGTGGTCAATCGAATGCTGAAGTCAACCAAACTTGGTGTCCCGTGAATTCAGCATGAGTATGTTCACTTACCATATACAATTTAGCAGGACTGGGTTATGCTAAAGTGGTAGCCCTTTCACAGTACAGTAGTTCCACATCAATAAATCACATACAAGACAGCAGCAGAAGCTTAATGTGTTGCTCTCTCATGCCAGTGTGAATATTTAGCTGACGCACACTGACATTGTGCTGACCAGAACTGGCCTGATACAAGGACATTGACTTTATGGATGAGTACGTTCGCTTGGTTCATTTGCTATACAGTGAGCAGCGTGTGGAGGAAGAACAGAAGGTAGACACATTGGAGGTGGACATGAATCTTGTATCTTCTGACTATTGGAACTTATATACTGAATATTTTGTGGTCTTTAATGTAATGTGACAGATTAAACTGCTAAACTCTCTCCACTTTTGCTTTCCAGGCTGATATTCACTTCTAAATGAAAGTTGTCATAAAAAGAGAAGAATGAATCCCAAAGGACGGGGGATTTGCAGTTGCAGTAGCTGCGATGTACAGTATAAGCAGATAACCTTGTGCCCAGAGCCCTGCTACCGTGTCCTCTAGCCAAACCATTAATCATGGGGAAATGTATAGCTCTTAATAAGTCTATGTGCGGCCATTTGTACCAGCTATCTGGTAATGTATGAGTCAGTGAGGCCTTCCACAGAAGGGGGGCTCCATTACTGTGGAGTGGGCTTCTACACTCCTGCTCCAGAGCCTGTGGTCAGGAAGGAGTCTTATTATGTTATAGTACAAAATATTTATAAAGAAAATATTTAAAATTAACTTAATGGTTTAAGGCTGGAGGTTTTGTGAATGGTATTTGTATGTGTATGTGTGCATTTGTATGTACGTGTGCGAGTGTATGCAAATGTGTGTGAGGGAGAGAGGGAGGAAGGGAAGGAAGGAAAGAAAGAGAGAGAGTGAGAGATCTAGTAAAAGGTAAAATTTACAGACTCATGAGTCCCCTTTAGTACCCAGAACAATCTTTGTAGCGTGAGACACCAGAGGTGATGTGTGCCTTTTCCATGAGTTATATTCTCTATCCAGTGATTCCATTAAGTTTGCTACTGCAGCCAACCTATCCCTTGCAGATATTTTATTAAACTTTTTCCACCGTTCAAGAATGACTGTTCATCACAACAGTAAAGTAAAAATGAATGATAATTCATCAGAAAATGAGTGAGTGTGTTTGTGTGTGTGCGTGCGTTTGTGTGTGCATGTGTGAAGTCTGTCTATTGAGTACTTATATCCTTCTACAAAAAGGACTAATTACAGGGCATTGCTTATTCCCATTAAAATAGGCAACAGATTTTCACGCGGCGCCATTTTGTATGTATTCTAAAGAGTCTATTTAAGAGTAAAGTAGAGGATAATATCCCTAAGAGTTTCTGTCTCGCTGAGTTTATGCAGCAATTCACACAGCTTACCTTTAACTCTCTTTGACTTGAAGGAATGCCAAAACAACAGCCGGTAATGGCTCCGACTGTGGAGAGGAAGCGGCGTGGAAGCTCAGGAGATTCTCATATAATGAATCACATGGAGGGAGGCGAATATCCACTGTTTAGGTTTTACTGTTTAACTCTTATGCGCCATGTTACTCAATAACAGGCACGATGTGGAAGCTGCTGCCAAAATGCGTTGATGAGGTCATTCGGTAAGCCTGGCCATATAAAAGGCAAGGTTTTCCCCTCTGTCTGCTTGAAGACAAATATACTCTTTTCATTTTTTTAAATTTATGGTAGGAATTTAGTTGGTTAATTTCAGTTGGTTATCAACTTTAATTAACTAACATTAGAACAATGCCACTATTATATAATGTTTTCCTTAGTTGATCTAAGAAGATGATGATGCTACGAGTGAAACTGTTTCTCAGAGACACTAGTCAAATGTATCTTTCACAACCTGACAGGAAAAAATTTGGCTTTTAAGGTAAGTACAGGCATGCAAAGCAAACGATAACTGACAGCATAGCAGATTGGTCAGGATTCGAGCATTTGAATGTAATCTCTTTCTCACAGCATCAATAACCTTTTCAGAAACCGTTATCATTGATGAAAACTCCGCTTAATAAAGCCTGCGGTTTTCCTGTTTACTCATGAACCCGTCTGCCTGTGGTGAGTGTGTGTGTGTGTGTGTGTGTGTGTGTGTGTGCTTGCTACAACTCAGTCAGTTTACTGTCAACTGTACAAATTACACTGCCAATCACAATACAATTTAGTTTTTTTCCTGTCAGAATCACTATAAGGTTACTTCCATTTCCTCCAGTCATCATGGTTAGGTTTTGTTTAAAGAAAAGCAGACAGTCCACCTTCCCTATATTCTTTATTCAGACAGGGGAGAAGCAGAGAGGGTTATAGATAAGGGGGGGGGGGGTGTTGGCCGCACAGTGGACTGTGCCACAGAGTCTCCACTCAGAGCTTGTGTTTAAGTTCTATTGGTAACTGCGGGAAGCCTCAGGATGTCTGCATGAAGCCTGTTTCTCTGCTCAAGCAATTTGTGTATTGCCATAATGTGTATGTATAGCCTATCCGTTCCCCCCTCCCAAGGTACAAGACCACTTTTGGAATCACCGGTGGTAAAACTTGTGATAACAATATACAGTTTAGAAAAAAGTTTGTACAATTTATCTTTCTAAATATTTGTCTTTATACTTTGCTGG
Source organism: Ilyophis sp. 1 JC-2022 (assembly GCA_022702515.1). Taxonomy (NCBI): domain Eukaryota; kingdom Metazoa; phylum Chordata; class Actinopteri; order Anguilliformes; family Synaphobranchidae; genus Ilyophis; species Ilyophis sp. 1 JC-2022. The sequence continues at coordinate 101,519,234 of CM040402.1, read as the reverse complement.
TCCATCACTGGTGGTCTTCAAAGGTAAAGAGAGATTCATCTCGTCACAGTTCTGTCACAAGTATGTATACCGTTAGCGTTATTCTGTAGCTTCATTCTGCTACAGAGATTGTATCGAGCCCTCCAGAGGTACTAGGCTCCATTGACTACCAAACAGTTTGACTTGTACAAACACTTAAGGAGGTTCAGGCAAATTACATAATCAATATTCCTTATAGAAACTGCACGGTGATCTAAAGCCACACAGACAGCACTAAAACTGAGTGTGCAGCACCTCACTTATGAGCAGAGGTGGAAATCCAGGGGACATAAAGTAAAAGTCCTCTCCAGTATTTTGCTCAAATCACCTGGATTTGCTAATTAACATAATTTTTCAGCAAGGAGGTAGAACTAATTAGTGAAATCAGCTGGCTGAGTCTATGGGTGGAAGAAACATACGACAGGACTTTTACTTTATGTCCCCTGGATTTCCACCTGACTTATGAGCCACTGACTCTTTTCCACGCTGGAACGTCCACAGCGTACTGTGGGAGGGCTTAGCGCTGATCGGCAGAGAGGACCATCTCTCGCTGATGGCGACTGGTATTCTGTGGGCTCCTGGTAAGTAACAATATTTATGGAGTGGTAATCTGAGAATCTCTAGTCTCCATAAGCTCACCCTACCCTAGATGGCACTTGTGTCCTGTTGCAGGGGCCTAATGGCCATATTTGGCTAATAACACATGCAATTATTTAAGGCTGGGAGACATTGTTCAGCAAATAAGAGCTACTTGACACCTTTTAGACCAGGCACTGGCTGAGAAACCTCTAACGGCTCACTAGTGGTGTAACAAAACTGCTCTGTCATTCCTCTCTGAATGAGTCATGGGTGGCGTTAAAAACCACAGCCCCGCCGATCTCCCTCTTTCAAACCATTCTGTGACTTGGCAGTGTTTTACTCATTCATCATACCTTACGCATGAAGCGGTTCACTGGGGTTTGCTGCTACATAGGATGGGGACCGAGAATGCGTGTATGACTCAGAGAGAGAGAGAGAGACTCAAAATAAGTGTGAACTTGCATGTTAACTGAACTAAAAATGCTGACACTGCCATTCAATAAAAATGTAGTTTAGTGCCTAGCCCTCAAGATACTTGAGGTGATGTAGGTTCTCAGGAAGCTTGCTATGAATGTGACCTTTCCCACCTTACGAGAAAACTCAAATGGCAATTTGACTTAACCAGCACAACAGATGCTGAATTTGCACATAGATCTGAAATCAGATGCTTTTTCTATGGAACAGGGTGACAGGACTGTGGGTTGATTAGAATTTAGGTTATGCTGCATGTATCAAACAGTGAAGTGTTCAAAAGAAACATGCGTTTTAAATATAATATGTGAAGTCCCATTATATTGTACCAATAATTACTCAAACTCAGTACGCCAAACCTTTTGACAAAAGTAGGCTATATATTTTGAGTCTGTAGAATGTAATAAAGTAGGAGGTATTCCATTTACAAAAAATACTACAGAAAATAATACTGTGGGTTATTTGAAGACATGTTTTTGGATGTTTGTGGATGACCTGGCATGCTGTCCTAATCTATGCTTTTTCAAAAGACTAGGACACAGGACTAAAACTAGGACACAAGACGCAAAGCTGGAGATGTGAGCACAGAACCTTCAGTAAGAGGGGCACAGCAACATGACACATCCTGAGAGGCACTCTTGATTCTGGGCAAAAGTGATGAGTTGAACGGTCTCTTCTTGTCATCACATATCTGTATGGTTTTGTGTTGTACACCTTTCATCCTGATTGTGCCATTTTTCTATTTTTTATTTTCTGGAGGCAAAATAAACACAGCTTTTTTTCTTCTCTCTGCCAGATCAAGAGAGAGTCAGTGATTCAGTGAATATTCAACGAATAGCCATAAATGTGGATATAAACCCAGACACTGAATAGCTTAAAAACAGGAATTATACTGTTGCAAAGCGGTGTTGTTCAAGGTCAATTTGCCATCAGCGTGTCTGGTAAATGACTTGGGGGGAAGATAATGGAGAGCAAGAGATAGAAAGCGAGATAAATAAGTGAGAGAGAGGGAGGGAGGGAGGGAGAGAGATAGAGAGAGAGTGAGGGAGTGAGAGAGAGAAGTGAGAGAGTGAGAGAGAGAGAGAGAGAGAGAGAGAGAGAGAGAGAGAGAGAGAGAGAGAGAGAGAGAGAGAGAGAGAGAGAGAGAGAGAGAGAGAGAGCGAGAGTGAGGGGGTGAGAGAGAGAGAGAGAGAGAAGTGAGAGAGAGAAGTGAGAGAGAGAGGAGAGAGAGAGAGTGAGAGAGAGAGAGAGAGAGAGAGAGAGAAAGAGAGAAAGAGAGAGAGAGAGAAAGAGAGAGAGAAAGAGAGAGAGAGAAAGAGAGAGAGAGAGAGAGAGGTGAGAGAGAGAAAGAGAGAGAGAAAGAGAGAGAGAGAAAGAGAGAGAGAGAGAGAGAGAGAGAGAGAGAGAGAGAGAGAGAGCACTGATTTACATGCAGATAAAAAAGCTGCAGAAGATCCAGGCGGTGATGGGAAAGGCTGACTGCATGAGTGTGATTTGAGAATGCAGCGGAGGTAGATGATGATTCAACACGATAAGATGAGATGGAGATGAAAGGAACGCATCCTGCTTTCATTACACTCAGCTGTAAGGAGAACGATGAAACTAAAAATGGACTTTTTTTTTTTTTTTTAAAGCCCGAAAGGAAGGTGGCTAACAGAAACCTCTTGCACATTGGTCCTCCCATTGCCCCCATTATTTCAGCTCAGCGATAAACAAGACACCTGTGGTGCTAACGACAGCCCCTTTTCTGGTTTGGGGTTAGGAGCAGGCACCTAGCACAAGCTAACTGTGACCACTTCTGTGTTTCACATATGCTCACACACACACACACACACACACACTCACACACACACACAGACACACGCACACACACATGCACAGACACACACACACACACAGACACAGATACACACACACACAGACACACACACACACACACTCACACACACACACACACACACACACACATTCACATACACATACATATGCAAGCAGACACACAAGCACACAATCGTAATGCTCAAGTCACTCATTTCACTCAATGACTCAAACATGGTTGTATTGGCTCTGCAGCTTTTGGGACTTGTCATAAATATGTGCGGTAAGTCTGCTGAACTCAATAAATTATTACATCATTAATTTCAAGAATAAATAAAAGCATAGCTGAAATTATTACTTTTTTGACCAGTGTAGATGGACATAAACCTATACATATGCCAAGCTGTAAACTTTTGAATAAATTTATTTATTTATTAATACCTATTATTTTTATATTATATTTAATTTAATAGTAGTTGCCTGTTATATAGTTATTGTTTTTTTTTTATTCTATTATACCAAGCTATAAAGACCAATGCAAATACAGAGCACTCTTTCCAAGACTTTACAGATATATTTAGTGCAGCTTGATATATTTTCTTATCCAGGATTTAGGTTAAATTATACAGAGCCCCTAAAAGGACATGTCCCTTTAGGGGCTCTATACTATTAGATATATTAAACATATTTGAGAAATTTTTAAAAAACAATTGATAGAAAAATATTTTTGTGTGCTTTTTATTTTTTCCACATGAAAGACAAAATTTGCAGCATTTGCAGTTCTTGTCGGTATATAATTCAGAAATGTGCGCTGTCCTTTGAGCGAGATTTAGGAACTCAAGGAAATACCACAACAGAGGTGTTTATTGCATGGAGAGATATCTGGGCAAGTTTCATTATGAGTGTGAGTACTGTGGAAACTCTTTTACTGCTGTAGGGAACAGAGAACAGAAACCTCAGACATATATATACCTGTATAACAGAAAAGACTATTTATCTATATATGTTCTGTTCTGAAAACCCAGAGCATCTTACAAGCATACAAACTGTAGCTGGGAAACATCAAGTCAGGTAATGTGTAACTATTTTGTTGTGAATGGTCTATATTAGACTCACCGACAAATTGTACTGTGATGCTATGCAAAATTAGTTTAGCCCTAACCCCAATTTGAAAACTATGTTGTTTATCTCACATATACTGCAATTTTGTGCTGCTTCTTCAGTCTCTGGTTCTATAGTGTCCACATGCTGCTCTCGAATCCATGCTGATTTGAACCTCACATTTTACAAACGGTACTGAAAAGTGACCCCCAACCCCCAAACTTTACATAAAGGTTACACCTTTGCTGATACCTTTTACGCATTAAGCTTGATATTTCCTGAAGCAGTTAAGACCGAGTATCTTGTCGGTGGTTAAAAATAAAAGTAACCGCAGCTTTTCACTGCAAGTCCAGCTCACTAATCACTCTGCCACAGTGTCATTCTTAAAAAATGTTTTGCCAAGCAACCGCTATTCTGTTTGACTGAACATACAGAATGAAAAAGGTAAGCAGTTGTAATGGCATATAGATCGCATGTTTTTATTTTCTGCACTGTATATGAACGGAAATGTTGCTGTGTGTCTTGCTGATGGCGGAGGCTCAGTATATCTGGCGGGTAAGATGACTGTGATTGCGGGTTGTCACTCTGTGATTGTTTTCAGTGTACATTCATTGTTCCGCCGCAGCGGTCGGTTGGATTTCATTTTGGCAGTAATTTGCAAGGGCAAATAATAACTCGATTTTATACCTTTTCCGTTTTTATGAACCATAAACCCACAAGAAATAAAATATTCCTGTCTCAGCTCAGTGGACGTTTTTATATTCTTTGCATTTTTAATGTGCGTTCGTGTGTGTGTGTGTGCCTGTGTGTGTGTCCTCTGCGCTTTATCACATTCTGTTTCTGTCACTAAAAATGCATGCCCTTTGGCTCCCGTCACTTCAGACTCGTAATTTTTATGTAAACACGAGTTTTTACAAATCGCAGTTTTTGCATTGTAAATAACTGTTTCATTTAAAAATCTTTTTCAGTTATTTACTTGGTCTAACGAGCAGCGGCACTGCATGTGATCCAGTCACGGTGCTCCCTGGCCAATGATGCACAGTGTAGCGATAATAATTTTCAAAACAGAAATGTTTCAACTTTTAAGCCTGCAGTGTTGAATCTGCCACTTAAAGCTTTCGTCTCTGTTTTTCCTGTGGATGAGAGGCTAACGCAAGGTCACAGATTGTTTCTGGGAAATGCGTATTTAGAGCTGCAGAGCGGGCCAGCCCTGGTTTAACTAAGGATGATTTGAAAGGGCAGATTCTGGAAATTGGTGTCCACTTTGTGCCCTTTCTCTCAGAACCAATATACAGAGCGGTCATCATTTTGCGCTTCCTGTAATAAAGCTTCCATTAGCTTGATTTTTTTGTGCAAATACATAAACGGCATCCTGCAGTCTGAGAACAGTGGGGAGAGGTGCGGAGGGCAAGAGCGTGTTTGTATGCAGGGCCTTCGTGCTGCATCCTATTCCAAGCTCACAAACCTGCCAGGGTTTGTTAGGTGTCCCGGTGTTGAAACCTACACTAATGGTGTTGGATATCTGAGAGTGCGGGGGAGGCGCTGTGGGGAGGGGGGGATTAGGAAGGTGTATTTGAAGAATTTGTGTTTCATTAGCGAAATGGAGACTTTCATTAGGCATCTCCTCTCAGAGCGTGCTCACATTTGTCAAGTGTCAGAACGCATTGCCCTGCCTGCTCATCTCTGTTCCTCTTCCTGAGCATCACGACTGGCCAGCCACTAATGATGATGTCATTAGACCCGCTCCCATCTCAGCTGTAATCAGTGCAAGCAGTGAGTCATAAACATACACATACACGCAAATGCACACAGATAAGCATACACGCATACATTATGCACATACGTAGGCAACAAGCATACACTCTCTCTCTCTCTCTCTCTCTCACACACACCCTCATACTGATACTACTCACCTCAACTGTTTGTACTCTTAATCTGCACATGAAACCGAAAAGGTTTTTAAAAAGAAACATAAAGCTAATAAAACAAAACAATCATAAAAACAAGGCCAACGCTTCTCAAACAGATGCTACTACTTGCCCGCACATCAATCACTGCCACTCTTCAGGGACATAGTGGAACGTATTGTCAGCACCACACATAGAAACCTGAGCTTTCACAATGACAGACAGAGCAGCCTGTCATCACATTAATTCAAACGGATCACCCCGTTTCACACAAGAGGGGAATAACCTCAGCGCATACAAATATTAAAAATCATACTCATTAGCCTTATTCACGGATGTAACCCACTCTATCACTATCAGCGAAAAATGTCTGGAACCTGTCCAAAAGAGAAGTGGTCCAGCCGACAGTTAACCAGAGTCCTGACCTGAAGGAGGAGAAAAAGCAGGTGTTCGGAAGCAGGAACAGGTGTTCCCCTTCAGTGAAGTTCAAACTCGCGCTCCTGCTGCGCTAGATAGCTTCAGACTTACAGGGTAAACAGTTGGTGTTCAGCCACGCTGAGGGCGGGCTGTTTACCTTATAAGGAACAAAGGGTTTGACAGAGAGCCACAAGGTTTTCTAAAAAGGAGAACACTCCATAGAGTTACGCTACTGCGGTTAGCAGTCCGCCTATTCAGGCGTGACTGAAAAACAAATCATCAAGTTGGGTGGGGAGTGGGGTTCATTGGGTGGTTATTTAAAAAAGACTTAAACCAAGAAACCTTAAACCAAAAGTGTTGATTTTTGGGGTCCTTTGTTGTTTTCCCCAGTCTGCCAGTGTGTTACATGAGGAACGGTGATCCCAACCAGATGACCGAGCTGACCGATGCTTCCCTGTCTCCTTAATGTTCTGCTGTGTGACCTCTCTCTCTCTCTCTCTCTCTCTCCTTCTCTCTCTTTTCTATCTCTCTCTGTCTGGTTGTCTCTCACTCTCTCCCTGTCTCTCTCTCTCCCTCCCTCAGCCCAAAGCGCTGGCGATGTGGAGGTGGATGTGGAGATGGAGGTGGAGAGGAATGTGACAGGCGTCCTGGGGGAAGAGGTGGTGCTCCGGTGCCAGTACACAGGCCAAGAGGACCTCATCATGTCCTCTTGGGCCCTGAAAGAGGGCCGCAAGACCAAACGACTGGCTGGATACCACCAACAGCCCTTTGTCAATCACAAGGTCTTCAGCAAGCCCGTCTCCGCTACCAACCTGACGGTGAGCATGCGAATCACCAGTCTGGAAGATGAGAGGGAGTACTGGTGCACCTTCAGCACTCTGGACGGCTTGGTGGAAAGGAGCGTCTTCCTCACTGTACTGGGTAAGTTTCCGACACGCAAAGGCTCATGGGTAAACTGCTGGCCCACCTCAGAATGACACTCTGCTTCACCTCTTTGGCGCATGCTGTGATAAGCCCGCACGACGCATTCTTGTAAAGCTAAAAGCAGGGCAGAGATGAGTAAAGAGCTCTTCTGCACCTGCTGTGATGGTCCTGTCTCTGAATAGATTAACCCCACCCCCACAGCCTCCCCCATACCCCCACCCCTCCCCGACACACAACTGATAACATAATAGTCCAGTCTTTTTTACTACTGACATAGTGTACTTGTTGATGAGGGATACCTGGTAGTGGCGTCTCAGAGTGGCCTCGCTGGACATGTTAGAGGATGTCTGTCTGTCAGTCAGACTTTTAGTTTCTTGTCAGGCTGCTGCTGGGAGCTGTTTCATTGTCCCTCTCCAATCCAATTAAATCAACCCAAGTCTCTACATTGTGAGATAATGTGGCACACAGGAAAAGGTATTCAAGTTGCTTTGGGAATCGCACACTAATCGTCTCTGGTGCCTATAACATGCCCAAGCTCTGCTGCAATGGCAGGCCCAAAATAGACAGCATGTGACCTGCGCTGGTGAGCCTCTGCATAGGGCATTGGGATATGTGGTTCATGTAAATCCGCCCCCCCCTCCCCTTCCTGTTTTTACAAGTTCGGCCCGATGTTCACACGAATGTGGAAAGCACTGTGGAGAACGGGACGCACTATCAGATGGCCTCATGCTCTGCTATCGCTGGTAAACCTGCGGCTGCAATCAGCTGGTCGATCGACAGCGATCGCGCTAAGGACGGCGGTTTCACCGTCTCCGAGACAACGGCGCCGCACCACAACCGCACCGCCACTCAGACCAGCGTGCTGCGGTTTCCCACGAATCTTCAGGAGGCTGCTGAGGTCACCTGTGTCATCAGCCACCCGGCCCTGTCTGAGCCCATCCAGGAGGCAGTGAGAGTGCACACCTACGGTAAGCCTGCACAGTGCTGTTCCCAGGATGCACTGCACACTCTAACTAAGAGGAGCACACTTATGGCGGCTGGATCAGTCTGGGATTTATGTATCATAGGTCTATAACTACAGTAACTGTTCTTTCTATATATTGTGTATCTGTGTGTGTATATATATCTTGGTCATGAAGGTGGTGTGTGTGTATGTGTGTGCATGTGTGTGCGTGTGTGTGTGTGTGTGTGTGTGTGTGTGTGTGTGTGTGTGTGTGTGTGTGTGTGTGTGTGTGTGTGTGTGTGTGTGTGTGTGTGAGAAAGAGACAGAGAGACAGAGAGACAGAGACAGAGAGAGAGAGAGAGAGAGAGAGAAAGAGAGAAAGAGAAAGAGAGAGAGAGAGAGAGAGAGAGAGAGAGAGAGAGAAAATGTGATGTCCCCTGTAAATACACCAGTATAAGAGTACAGGAATCCATTTTCTTACTGTCTATTTAAAGTTCCAGACAGACAATCTCTTGGGTTTGCCCCCTGATATGTCCTTCTGCACTGCTGACATAGTGCCTTGTTGGTGAGGGACACCTGGTAGTGGCGTCTCAGAGTGGCCTAGCCGGACTGTGCTAGAGGATGTCTGTCAGTCAGACTTCCTCTTCCAGCCTGTTTTCTGTCTGTCTGGCTGCTGCTGTGTGTCGTATCTGTCAAACGTGTCTGAGAGCTTTCTGCACGGAAGCAGACTCAGATCAGCTGTCCGACCACATCTCAACACAGGCGGAAAAACACCTGAGAAAGCACATATACTCACTATGCTTTTTCTACCACACACATGCATGCACACACATACACACACGCCACGCGCGCGCACACACACACACGCCATGCACGCCCGCACGCACGCACACACAGACCTCAGACATGGCTTGGTATACAATAAGAACACATGTCGAGAATATCCAAAAATGGCACTACCCTCCAGCATGCATCCTTTGGGAGAAAACTGTCCTCTGGAAAGCCACATAAGTGACTCTATAAACTGTCTAAAGCAGCGCCACCTCACACTTTAAAGGAATGATATGCATTAGCCTTCTCAGCATAAATGTCCACATACATTAGTGCCTTTGGGTTTGGAGCCAGAGTCAGTCTCACCCCACTAAACTGTGAACACCCTGCAACAGCTGACAGATCTGAGAGGACCGACAGCTGCCTGTCACATCTGGTCCCAGCTATGTGTCTGAGAACAGAAGGAAGTCTAGATAAAAACTGCCATCCGTCCAACTGAAGCACTTCTTCACGTTTTCCCCTCACGCCTTCCACTCACAGCTCATATCACTCACTCTCTGTTTCAGCAACTCTGCTGCTAAACATGAGAAACTGAACCGTTGTCGCTAAAAATAAAATTATTATTTGTGTTTTGCAGTCGCGCCGACCGTGACTCTCGAGACCCGGAGTGGAGCTGAAGGGGCGGAGCTCCAAGAGGTTTCCTGCGTGGCGGCAGGCGGTAGGCCCGCACCCAGCATCACTTGGCTTCTGTCTGGAGACGCGCCCGAGGACCCACCTGTGGTCAGCGTGCAGCGGGACGAGGAAACGGACACGGTGACGGTCGCCAGTTCAGTCCGCCTCCGAGCGTACCTGTACGAGGGAGAGAACGTCACCTGTGTCGTCACCCATCCCAAACTTCCCTGGCAGCTACAGGAGACCGTCACACTTCCCACGTATGGTAAGGCCACACCCACTCATTTAAGACACTGTTAAATCACAATGAAGCAAAACGGCAGTAAAAAGGCACACTTATGGCTTTGTTAAGATTTAATGAATAGTAAGCAGAAAAAAGCACAGTAAAATTGCTAGTGTTAAATCAACTTTGATAGCGTATGCTTTATCCCTTGTGGACTCATATAATCACTATTACTGTTGAACTCTTTTAGACAGAATAGCAGATTTCTAGCACAAAGGCTCATTTGTGGTCATGTCGAACGTTGCAGAATGTATGCATGTCCAAATATGCAACCATCTGATGAGTTTAGACATTTTTTTCTGGGTTGTGTGCTGACCAAACAGTGACCGAACAGTCACGTTGTGAACGGCTGAGGCACCTCATACTCAGACGCCCACTGTTATTCACCTCTCGTAAGATATGCACATTCCAGCCCGCACTTTATGTGGTACCGAACAAATGCAGGCATTCCACCCCACACTTTATGTGGTACCGAGCAATGCAGGCATTACACCCAGCGCTGTCTCCGATTTGAAAGACAATGCATCGCTTTCAGGGGTCCGGTCCACTTTCCAGAGAATTCCTGACCCCTCTCCTCCTCTTTTCCCCCCTGTGTGATGTGTAGAGTTGTCCTCTGTAAGGGTGTTCAGACAAGAATCTACTGAAATGCACCCTGGGAATGAGGTTGAGGGTCAGGTGGTGTTGCCGGAGGGCCAAAGGAACGTGAGCATCCGGTGGGAAGCGGCCGGGAATGTGCCTTATTACCAGGTGACCTGTGCCAGGTAAGGGTCAGAGTTCACACTACTGCTCAGGGGCGGGGTACAGTTTATTCTACATTGCATCAAATATATCACATAAATTATTATGCAAAAATTGCTTTTTATGCATAGTATAATGGTGCTGATCTTTTTGTGTGATGTGGCTGCATCTATGATCGCAATAATTTTGTTATCAACGTTTTTAGACAGCACACTATTTTTTTATCAATGACAAATTATGCGATTGTGAATGTACAAAGTTATTTTGCACAGATAAACATGAGCCATATTAAGCTGGTTGTGGTGAATACATTAGCGTGCATCGCTGTTCTTTTTGGTTTAACAAAACCTCACGAGAAATGGAAAAAAAAACTTGCTGAAAAACATCACCATCAAAGCCATGCTGCAGAAAAACAGTCTGTTTCCGGCCTCTAAAGGAACTCTGAGTGTCTGCTTTTTATGTAAAAGAAGATAAAACCCCCCAAGGTGAACCAGAGTGCTCGCATTGTTAGAAGTTCTCGCACGTTTTTCAGTTTTTTTGTGAGAATTCGTTTTTCGGGAGAACCTTCATTTACCGCGGGTAAACGCCCTGGGAAGAGACGCCTTCCTCTGTCTCTCTTACTGTCACCCTTGTATTTCACGTCCCTATGGCACCTGCAATTGTGGCTGCACAGCCAATCATGTGTTCGTGTGAGCCAATCATGTGAGCGGGTCAGCCAATCATGTGAACAGTTCATCCTTAGGAACCGTGGAAAGGGAGGGCATTCCCTGTAAAAAAAATAATCAATTTTTCTCCAGACAGACTTCGATATCACTTTGTCTTTGTTGTGGGGGGCAAGTAATTAATCACCAGACCTACACTCAGAGAGTTGCCAATGCACTGTAATTGAAGAAAATGACAGTACCTCCTCATGCAAGGATGAGCCAATACTTTGAGACTGACAAATCAACACTACACAGACATTACATGCATTCATTTAGCATGGAATTAGAGTTTTCTGCAACCCACCCCCCTCCCCCAAAACCCAAAACCCAAACCCCGCCATGCTAATTAGGATTTTTTCATAACTAGATGCAAAGCTGTCATTCGGCTGTGTCTGAAACACCTAAATAGGCCTATAAACTCTGCCCTAATGCCGTAGTTTTCGTCTGTACTAAATGTGCTTATTTCCTCTGTCTCTCCAGAGAGAACGGTTCCCTTCCTGAAGGTGTGGAAGTGACCGGGAATGTCCTCTATTTTGAGGGACCAATAGAGCCTCATCATGCAGGAATCTACAACTGTCAGGCCTCTTATTATAGCCACATACTATCTGCGCCACTGGAGATAGTGGTTACCCCAATAGTTGTGCTGCCAGGTATGCATAAATCTAAGTGATTATAACTTCTCAGTAGAGGTTTACAGTACAGAGGATATACATTTGATCCCTAAGCATTTTGCCTCTTCTTTGTTTCTCAGTGGTGGTTCCTCCCTGCATTAAAGTTCAGACCAGGGAGGATGTGGACGACCGCATCTTTGAGTGCTCAGCCTCCAATGCGTTTCCAGCGGCTAATGTGTCCTGGAAGCTCCCCGAGGCCCTTTCCGGAACCATCCAGTCAAATTCCACCTTCCGGAATGGAACCCATTCTGTCACCAGCATTCTGCGCCTGCCAGTCTGCTTACCTCAGGAGCACACGGTGGAGTGTGTGATAGAGCACCCTGCGCTCGTGACCTCAGAGACCCGACCTATGACACTGCCTGCGTGTGGTAAGTGCAGGAATCCAACTGGAGAGTAAACAAGGGCCCACAGGTTCACCCCGTACTGAGCTCCCACTCTCCATGCTCCGCTCACAGCAGTGATGGGAGACCAAAATATCCGCCGTCACTGACTCACTAATTTGAACCAATCATTGTGGGTTGCTGTGGAGGGAAAAACACTTCATATCGGCCAAAACAATGTCAGTGGTTGACAACTCTGTGACACAACTGTAGTTCCACCCATTATGGGGGACATGAAACCGCAATTTTCCATGACTACATTTCTCCACATGCTGTACTCGTATGTACCAAAGCAATCATGTTTTTCCCGCATATAAGACACAAGCATATGTATGCCCCTTAGTCAGGTAAGAATCCCACAATTCCAAGGTTTTGAGTTTCTGCACAAAACGATCTCTAGTCACTGCGCGGACATCTGACCCCCTTCCCTAATGTACATGGTTGTGACTGTACCCTTGCAGAGAGCCCAAACATTACCATAAGCTCCAGCTCTGTGTGGGAGGAGGACACAGAATACACAGAGGTGGAGTGTTCAGTGGCCGGTGGCGAGAACAGAACCGCCATCTCCTGGAGCGTGGAGGACGGCGACTGTGAAGATTGCGCCAGTGAGCTTGCTAAGAGCCTGATGGGTAACTGGACCCAGCAGAACGGGTCCGAGCCGGCCCAGAGTCTGCTGAGGCTCCCCACTCACCTGGTCGCTGGACGGGTCATAGTGTGCCTTGTGGACCACCCGGCCTTGAGGGCCCCAGAGAGACGGGAGATTTGGGTCCCATCAACAGGTACGTCTCCAAGCAGCACCTATGATGAAGGCACAGAAACCAAATGAAGGTTGCAGCTTATTTAAAACTACAACATTAAAAAAATGTATCCTTTTTCCTTTCTTCATTTATGGACTATGTATGCATTAGCTAACCCAGGGGTAGGCAACCCTGGTCTTGGAGAGCCAGAGGGTCTGCTGGTTTTTGTTTTCACCTTAAATACAGCAACTACTTTGACCACAAAAACCAGGTGAGGTGCGTTAACTGTGTAATCAACTGTTTTAATGGATCAATTAAGTGGCGAGTAACAACAAAATCGAGCAGATCCTGTGGCTCTCCAGCACCAGGGTTGCCTACTCCTGGGCTTACCTCTGTTCATGAAGAGAACAGTATTGTTACTGAAAACAATATTTTGCAGAGAGAGGGCCTTCTCCTGGACCCCAGTCTCCAGTGTCCCCCATGACCTTGGTCCCAATCGTCTCTGTGGGGCAGCAGAAGGGGTCCGCTCTGTGGCTGGCCGTCTGCAAGCTCAAGGGGGCGGCAGCCAGCGTCAACATCTCCTGGGTCCTCCCTGAAAACAGCACTGGCCGAATTGCCTTCCGCTCCGGGCGTGACGGGGGGAGACTCTGCGCTAAGAGCACATATGAGTTCCCGTTGGCCCAACACGAGGGGAAGAACCTGACCTGTCTGATCCAGGATGGGCACAGCATCGGGGAGAGGACCCTCCACATCCCCCAGTTCTGTAGGTGCACCCAAACCCTCAGTCATGAACCTGGATTCAGTCAGCTTTTTCCCTTAACTGACTTTTAAATAATTATGAGTGTTTATCTTTTTTTTCCCTCAACAAACAACTAACACAATTAATTTTTTAATGATTACCAACACACATCCTATTCCAGGATGAAGTATGTTTGAATATGGCCCATATAAATGCCAAGGCAACATACCATGTAAATCATACATATTGCATAAGCAGCACGCAGGAACTGCATATCATTCTGAGATAATCACAGGAGGTATTCCATATGCGGTATTTATGCAGGCATGCTTCTGATGCTCTCTCTGCAGCAATGGCTCTTTTTCACTACCTTCAGTAAATCTTAATTTATTACAAGTCCTGCTTGCAGTACCTTAGTCTAATTCTGTGGAGAGTGGACAAAACACAGTCCCCACAAGAATAGATGTGTGTGTGTGTGTGTGTGTGTGTGTGTGTGTGTGTGTGTGTGTGTGCATGCTTGCATGCGTGAGTGTGTGTGCATGCGTGCATGCATGCTTGTGTGTGCGTGTGTGTGTGTGTTTATGTGCGCATACTCAATGTCTGGTGTTGTGTAAGTGTGAACATGCGGAATCCCGTGATGGGAGTGATATTTCCCAGCGCACATTGATCACACAGTGGGAGCTGTCAGCTGGGCAGTAGGGGTGAGGGTTTCTGGTCACCAATGACTGGAATCTGGTCTAGTGTCAGCATGCATCTCTTCACCAACCACCCTCTGTCACTGCGCAGTCATACAGCACACTGTCCACATGGGGAACCAGTCTGTCACTGCGCAGTCATACAGCACACTGTCCACATGGGGAACCAGTCTGTCACTGCGCAGCCATACAGCACACTGTCCACATGGGGAACCAGTCTGTCACTGCGCAGTCATACAGCACACTGTCCACATGGGGAACCAGTCTGTCACTGCGCAGCCATACAGCACACTGTCCACATGGGGAACCAGTCTGTCACTGCGCAGCCATACAGCACACTGTCCACATGGGGAACCAGTCTGTCACTGCGCAGCCATACAGCACACTGTCCACATGGGGAACCAGTCTGTCACTGCGCAGCCATACAGCACACTGTCCACATGGGGAACCAGTCTGTCACTGCGCAGCCATACAGCACACTGTCCACATGGGGAACCAGTCTGTCACTGCGCAGCCATACAGCACACTGTCCACATGGGGAACCAGTCTGTCACTGCGCAGCCATACAGCACACTGTCCACATGGGGAACCAGTCTGTCACTGCGCAGCCATACAGCACACTGTCCACATGGGGAACCAGTCTGTCACTGCGCAGCCATACAGCACACTGTCCACATGGGGAACCAGTCTGTCACTGCGCAGCCATACAGCACACTGTCCACATGGGGAACCAGTCTGTCACTGCGCAGCCATACAGCACACTGTCCACATGGGGAACCAGTCTGTCACTGCGCAGCCATACAGCACACTGTCCACATGGGGAACCAGACTATTTCAGACTTGTCTGTTCCGTACATTGGTCTGTTGCTTTTTCCTGTGTAAATGACTAATTTTCTCTCCTGCAGATATCTCATCTCTTAGAGTGCTCAACAAAACAACATCATACCACTGGCCCCTGGAGGAGGGCCCGGTCACGTACAGAGTGGCCCTGCAAGCTCACACCCCTGGCCAGAGGATCCTGCTCAAAGTCCACGGAAACGTGCCTCAGTACAACATTACCTGCACCAGGTGAGTGTACAGTCCGACAGCCCTGTGTAATAACAGCACATTACCTGCACCAGGTGAGAGTACACTCCCACAGCCCTGTGTAATAACAGCACATTACCTGCACCAGGTGAGTGTACACTCCGACAGCCCTGTGTAATAACAGCACATTACCTGCACCAGGTGAGAATACACTCCCACAGCCCTATGTAACAACATAACATTAAATGCACCGAGCCATACAGGCTTACATATTCTACATTTTTACAGTATATTTACTGAAGCAGGTAAAAGTTAAATAATTCAACAGTCAGTAATAATGTAGAGAGAGAGAAAGAGTGTGTGTGTGTGTGTGTGTGTGTGTGTGTGTGTGTGTGTGTGTGTGAGAGAGAGAAATGCTATTAATCCCTGCACGATACAATAAGTTACGATGGCTTCATTTTTGCACAGATGGGAGCATTTATATTTATTGTGAAAGCAAAAACAAAACAACACTGCCATAAAGTTGTCATTAGCATTAATTAGGCCCTTATGACGTTTTAGCTGTGTTGCGGGGAAAGAGATCCCCACTGGACACACATGCGGTGGCCTTTAGAGAAGCCTTTTATAAGACCAAATGAGTGACTCATAGAGCCATAGACGGCCGGGGTGGACTCCAGCCTGAGACGCAGCAGGGAGAATCGCTGTGGATCAATGCTCTTCCTGGATGACCACCCTCCACCCCCACCCAACCAGGCAAAACCCTGTTTATGTCCTTACATTGTTCATAAAGTCAGCTTACGAGACCAGAGTCAGACTTTTCTTTTCTCTGGTTAATGGATCAACGGTGACGTGATTAGGCTTGCTCTTTGCACTTTAGAGTAGTGTGTAGAGTAACGAATATATGTCATAGGGTAAAGAGGGCTGCAGACTAGGAAAAATCAATGATAACATTCAAAAAGGAACTTAGCACAGATCACTAAGTGCATTAATGCTTCCTTTTCTTGTGAGTGGCACTGTCGGTAACACATTATATGTGATTTCCATGTGTATAAAGCTCTGAGTAAGAGCTCCTTAGCAACAAATTAGCTTTCAATTTACTATGCACTACCACCCAATCAGGTAAGGTTTTGCATTTAGCTTATTCTTATTGATAACCTACTCCTCACCAGGCTCATATCACGAAAAGGCACCTTGTTCAGAATTCTAATGATCAATTATCATATTTCCCCTCTATTTCAAAACTGCTTTGTACATGACCACCAAAAATATTTTCACCCCTACAAATACATCGATGTGGTTAGCAAATGTCATGCATCACATGTTTGCTGATGACGTACTTCCTGTCCGCAGGAGCGATGGCTCAGCAGTACGGACGGAGGGCGGTGCGATGACGTTTCCGCCAGAGGTGTCTGAGAAGGACGCGGGCCTGTACACCTGCCACGCCTCTTTCTATCACCACAGCGCCACCGTCCTTATCCAAGTGGAGGTCACCAGTGATGACCTTCAGCTCTGTGAGTGTCCACAGAAACATCCCACCATGACCCTTAATGTCAGCAGAGGCAACTTCCATGGGAATGTGCCCTACCTCAACGTAGCCAGCAAAGCCAAGCAGATAGCTGCATGTGACATGTTGCGTTATTCTGTGGTCTGAACTGATATTATGCTGTTTTAATCCAAACGTAGCCTTGTAAAATTCAGGAAATCCTTATCTTGTATTATCTGTATTTGTTAATTTAAAAAATGTGTAAACATTAGAATAAGCATGTACATATTTGTCCCCAGTATGGTGGTAAGCTAGGATGTGATAATAACCGATGAACATAATTTTAACAGAGATGGATTTGCTGGCAAGTCTTTTTTTGCCATTTGCCAGACCCACAGCATATAACACATGAAGCCAATTGGGCCACATGACATGATTCTAACCAATCCCATGATTTCTATCATTAGTTTCAGATGGCCCTTATTATTGGTGGTTTGTGTTTATGCATCAAAATGGTTGTCAAAGTGAGTGAATTATGCCATTCACAAAACCACGTTGAAAATCCGTGTGTCCTGACTAGACGTGCCGTTTCATAAGCTGATTTACGTTTAGTAAAATGTGTTGCGTGCTTGTTTTTGCGTCTGCAGGGATGTTAGCTGCGATCTGCTTCTCCTCGGCAGCCGCGGTCTCCTTCATCCTCCTCGTCTCGCTCTGCGTCTTCTGGTGAGTTTGGGCTGAAAGACGTCACGCAGTTTCATAGTAACAGGCAAGCAGGTAGGCAGGTGGCCAGGTGAGACAGAAGACACGCGATCGCCGCTCCTCTGGCAAACAGGAAGCCCACGTGCGGATGTCTGATCTGTATCGCTGCTCACCTTGACCGATATATCGCTCTGCTATCGATAAACAGGAAGCAGCGCGGTTAGTGCAGACAAGTAGAACGGCAACCACATACCTGTTGATTGCATGACTCTAGTGCAGGCATCTGATTTAAGATTATGGATAAATCCTTCTACATGCAATCTGTATATATAAATATATGTATATATTTGTTGTGGAAGTCTCTAAAAATTATTTATTATTTGCAGGTAGCCATCATATAATGTGTCCGTGTGAGTTGTCTTCACTATGGCTGGTATTATACTCTCTTGGTTGATGCTTTCAATTTTTTTCATCAGCTGTCACGTGTGCTCTTGTGGTTAGCACAGCATGACCCTGATCTTGCAGAGATAATGCGCATCAGTCTTACTGTTAGAAAGCCTGCGGAGGACGAACCTGTGAAAAACAGCAACACAAAGGGGTAACCACGGAAAGCTGTGGAAACTAGAGAACATGAGGCAGTCCTCCATCTTCCGCTCTGGCGCGACGCACGTCTCTTGTTTTCTTGCCTCGCTGTTCTCCTGGGGGTTTGGATCCGGCGCGATCAGATGCCTTCCCCTATCTGCGCCGTGAGACATTCCCCACCACAGCTGTCACTCATTTGGATCTGAACAACTAGATCAAAAATGCGCACCCAAATTCCACTCAGTGAGACATGGCTGCCATTTCTCCCTCTTTCATTAGCCCAGCTGGGCCTGGAATCCTTGTCTGTCAATCATCAGCTGAGGGCATAGGTTAGGGGAATGAGGGAGCTGAATATCAAACTTCCAGTATGCTGCAAGTCCAGTTTTTTGTGATAAATTGCTTTTTCTGCATTCAGAGAAGAGACAAAATCCTACTGTACATATGTAAACAGCAATGCATAAATGCCTAAACCGTACCTGTAAGAAAAAGGTGGATGAGAGGGGAAGAAAATATGCCCAGTAGTAAATGCTGAGAAAACATACAGGGTACGTTTCTCTAGAACAGGGATACTCAAATCTGGCACTCGAGGTCAGTAGTGCTGCTGGCTTTCTCTTCAGTCTGATAGTCTATAGTCCAATAATGTCACTGATTGGCCAGAGATTAGGCTCACCTGGTGCGTCAGGTTTAAATCAGACCCTGATTAGAGGGGAGGAATGATAACCAGCAGCAGTACTGGCCCCAAGGGCCAGATTTGAGTATGGCTCTAAGAAATGTATATACTGTATACGCTTTGCATATTCCCCTCTGATGCACAGTAATGTAAATTATCAACTACAAAATTATACATAATGAGAGACTGAATCAATAAATTATCATCAGACTTTCATAGAATTCCCAAAGGACCTTTGCAATAGTGTTTCAACTACGTATTCTTGAGCTGTTCTTTTCCATCACTGTGGACTGTGAGAGCACGGAGGAGGCACTTGTGCTCTGAATGTGTGGCCATGGGGGATCACGGCGTCACACAAAAGCTGCACCCATCAGCAGAACCTGCCTACCTGTATGATAAATGGCTATCATAGCGTCACCATGGACGACGGGTACTTTGCAAGTGAAAGGAGCGAATGAACAAACAAACGAACGCGCGCATCCACAGCTGCGATGGCAGCAGGCAGACCGCCAAACTCGCGCGGGTCTGGGGATTGGTCCTTGCAGCGAGAGCGTTTTGGCTCTTTTACAGCGGGCGTGGTTCGGTCAAGGTGCCATTGGCTCCAGGCGCACCTCTGTCTCATCATTCCTGGCTCCTGTGGGAAGGTGATGTGGGCCCGGCTTCAGAAGGGCAGCAGGGTGGTGCACACACGCACGCAGCCAGCGAGCTTCCCCAGTAGGCCAGCTATTCTGGGATCAACGTGACCCGGTCGCGCTGACAAGGGGATGTAAGGAAGGGAGAGTTTGTTTGGGGTAAGAGAGGTGAAACATGGATTGCATTGCCTGATGTTACAGGTGTATTACTGTTCCTCATATCACAGTGACCAATGTTGTGGTTTGGAGTTTGAGTGTCTGTGTGCAGTAAGGTGTAGGCTTACTAAATATCTCATTAATCAGTAGGGGTAGATGAGTAGATGTTTCGGGCAACAGCGCCCCCGGAGGGAAAGTTTGGCTCTGCAAGCATTTACCATGGCCACTTTTCCAGACACACGGAACTAGATAGTGTAATATTATTAATTTTACTTTGTGTGTGTCTTGTCATTTGTACACAATTGGCAATTTAGAATTTAGAAGGCTTGACAATCCATTTCAGTGACTGATCCTCCAAGCCAGCATAATTTGCATCATCTCAAAAATAATATATTTAAGTAATATATGCCATAAATCGACCAAATGGAGCCATGACTTAAGTACATTCAAAGAGGATTTTGGCCTTCTTTCTATTAAAGGGGGACACATAAAGGGTTAATGGAGGAAAGATAGGCGGAAATAGCTAAGATTAATCAGATCTAAATGTTTTTGTTGCTTTAAGTGTCACTGGAAGGTTGTTTCTCTTATGCGTGGAGTAATTTGGCATTAGGAGGGTTTCGATTAAAACTAGGGCCCTGCCTCCAGTCTGGCTCTTAAACAGCCGGTCAGATGGCTCACAGAGATACCATCACACATCAGGAGATTAAAACAGCGCAGGAATGATTTTCTCTACTCGGCTGTCGCTGTTCGCCCTTCGTCCTCCTTCCTGTGCTAGATTGATTACAGCTGTCACTCTCTCTTCCCTTTACTTTCTTGCTTTTTTTATTTTGGAGAAATGCATCAGCTCCTTCTGAAACCAGACAGTCTGCTCAGACAAGCCACCCCGTCTTGTCCTCAACCACTCCGAGAACAAAAATGAACTCGAGGGCCATGTTTAGGAGGGCTGGCTGAGGGGAACGTCTTGCCATTTTCCATTACGCCGTTTATCAGATGCTCATATCCAGAGCGATTCACACAGATTACATTTTAGCAGACAAGCCAATTATACAGCTGGATATTTAGTGAGGCAGTTCAGGTTAAATAACTTGCTTAAGGGTATGATAGCAGCGTGCCAGATAGGAATTGAACCTAGAATATTTTAGTTATAACCATTGCACTACACTGCTCATAGAGCTTTTGGTCAAGAACGAGGCCTTTACAAACTGTTTTTACTGTAGTGTTTCACAGTCTTTCTCTAACAATCAAGACCAACCCATACAGTTTGCCATCTACTGTAACTCTGAGTATCAGGATTTTTACCCGATAATGTAATGGGTTCTTAAATGGTTCGGAGATTCAAACGCGAAGGTGGGGAGATCAGAACAAGTCAGCTCACAACCATGAGGACCAATAACAAGGAGAAAAAATTATGAAAAAACAGAAAGAAAAGACAGGAACTAGTAGAATACCAACTAAATCTCCGAAGCTCACATAATGAGCTAAAACGGCAAATTTAGCAAACAAAAGAACGCTCTCGACTACCGTAGCTCAAAGCCGGTAGAGTTTAAAACCAAAACGAAAGTACAAAAAAAAACTGTCTTCTAGTGAACTGTCATGGATCATGCCTCTCTTTTCTTATCTTCGCGTTTTTTATTCCTTTTTTGCTTTTACCGGTAATCCATCTGATTTTTCTGTGTTCCGCTACGGGTTTTGCTTTCGTCTTGGTAATTAGTGAGTTCACCTGTCCTGCATATCCGCTCACTACTTATACCCCGCTTCCTCCTTTTCTCATTGCTTCCATGTTATTTCACTTAACATTTGAGCCGGTAAAAGGGTATAGGAAGTTGTTCTGCTATCGACCGCTTTGCTTATCAACGCGGGACTTGTTAGCAGTACAACCGAGAAGAAACAATGTGATCTTTTTAGCTCTTAGCTCAGAGTTTAGAGTTTTCGTTTCTTTGTTTATTCTCATACCTACGAGTGCACTCACTCTAAATCTTCGGGCTTTTGAGTTTTCTCTTTTCTTTCGGTTTGCTCACTCCACGAACGGGAGTTAGATAAGCGTTACAGCTTATTTATTTTGTTGTGCTCAGATTTCGAGCTCCTCGCCTTTTATCGCGAGGTTATTTGTATTAAGCGTGACTGCTTATTTCTTTTGTTTTGCTCGGGTATCGAGCTCCTCGCCTTTTATTGCGAGGTTATTTGTGTTTCCCTTATTTCCCCCTTTTCCACTACGGACTATTGTCCGTTTCTGTGGGGTTCATAGGAACACTTTAAGACTCCCTATCTGTCGCACCTGGACCTCCATACATTTCCTCCGTGTTTCTGGTACAGAGAACCACTACAAGAACAGAAAAGTACAAAATGGATAGCATCAAACGCTACCAGGCGGAAAACAATCCTATACCCGATTAAGTAGCTATAGCAAGTCCCCCCTGAACATAAACAAAGGAGGTCGCTAGTACCTGGCTATACTTGGCTCGAATGCAATGTCGTAAGACAATCAAGCACCGGAGAAGCGGAAGTAAGGAACTTAAATACCCAGCAGGTAGAAGCACAGGTGGAAAGAATAATGAGGCTGGCAAACCACGAAACGGAACGTGGAAAAAATCCAATTGATTCACAATTGTGAAACTAGAACAAGAACTGCAAAAGAAAATAAAACAAACAGCCGCGAACCACTACAGATAATCAGTTTATTTCTCTTTTTTGTTTTGCAGTAAAAGAAATGGCAGTGATGGCTCAAGATCAAAGGTAAATAATGATCAAAAGAGTGTGTGGGAGGGACTTTGCATGTTTTTTTGTGGATTTTGTAAACGTGTCACTTTCTTGCGTAGATCAAAAGGGGTCATGAGTGTTATATTTTTTTCGGATTTGGGTCGCTTTGTAAACATTGATGCGGTGTAGTCTCAGAAATTCTGCCTATGTGACTGTAATTCCTAATTCTTGGTGTATGTGCACTGTACAATACCCCCCCCCCCCATTCTTTCTTTCT
Organism: Ilyophis sp. 1 JC-2022; assembly: GCA_022702515.1. NCBI lineage: Eukaryota > Metazoa > Chordata > Actinopteri > Anguilliformes > Synaphobranchidae > Ilyophis > Ilyophis sp. 1 JC-2022. The sequence continues at coordinate 101,496,444 of CM040402.1, read as the reverse complement.
CTCCTCTCTCGCACCAGGCATCTCACAAGAAGCGGGAGTCTCTGGCCGACCTGACGTCCCTGATGCAGGACCCGTGTTCCCCGGAACTGAAGAAACCGCCCGCCGCCGGGCGGAAGTACATGGAGTACGCAGAGCTGGTCAGGTACTCCATCGTCATCGACATCAAGACCACCGTGTAAATCTGAAGGGTTTCTCCACTCCACATATCGGGATAGCTATCCTGTGGATTTTTCTGTTTGGTATTGCGGGGTGTGACACACAGACAGTGAAACAGGGGGATTTGATTGGCTGTGTTGGGCTGTGTTGCCTAAATGCACAGCACCGAGCAGTGAGTGATTGGTCAGCAGCTTCTGTGCTGCTTGCAACCTCAGGAGATGTTGAGGGGCAGTGGCTACGACTTTGACCCACACAAATCTGATTGTTTGACAAGGTTAAAAAAATCGCTGAGGTGATGTGAACACATGACATGCCTCTACATTTTGATTAGAAACAACGGACATAAATGTAACATCACATTTGTCATCCGGTCAACGTAAGATTTCCTTGTACATGGCATCACTGTTGAGTGGCGTATTTCATACTTTTAAAGGGATTGCTTCACCTCTAATGTAACCTTGTGAACTGTGCATGCTGTAGAAAGCCCTGTTAGAGCCAGGATTCATTCTGACAACCACATGACATAATACAGACACACTTTATTCTCTCTAATGTGTTGAGTTCTTATTCAATATTCACATTTTTTTTAGAAACCTACCTGCAATTTCACTGCACTTATAATAACATGAAGCACATTTATACATGCAAAGATAATATGCAAGAAATGGAATAGAAAGAGGGTGATTGTTTGCTCATTTTTGTTCTTTATTTGCTTATTTGCATTTACATATCGCTGAAACCCCCAAGCATTATTAATAGAAAAGATGTTTACTTATTAATCTGTACTGTATAATTTTTATTTTTTTATTTTTTTACTACAGCTGTGAAAAATCATGATTTTTTTAAATAAACCTTTTTTCCACAACCTTGTCTGTTTCTGAATTTAGCACAACCTGTCTGCATTTGTACATGGCTAGCAATGCTTGCATCTGTATACTGAACATACAGTTGAAGTCATTAAAACTCACTTTTAACAACTCCACAGATTTCATGTTAGCAAAGTGTTGGCAAGTCAGTTAGGACATCTACTTTGTGCATGACACAAGTAATTTTTCCAATAATTGTTTACAGACAGATTATTTCACTTTTAATTCACTATCACAATTCCACTAAGTTGACTGCCTTTAAATTTTTCAATTTTTAATATTTAGTCGCATATCCTTTGCTTGCCATGACTTCCTGATAAAACTTATTTTCTGGTACTCTTACAAGCGATACTATAATGTCTCTTCATTTGAATGGATCTCTATGGAAATTGGAGGTTGGGACTAGATTTAGCTGTAAATTATGCTGGAACAGTATGATATACATGATTGGTAAAATGGCTGTAAGTCATCAAGGGTCTGAGGTATCAAACGAGCCTCAAACCATCATTCTGCTGCCAGATATGCAGTAGATATGGATGGATCACTTTAAGGGTTGTTTCTCCTTACAAATTTTCTTATTGAACTCTATGGACAAATAAGTCAAGAGAAGAAACCCTTCAAGTTATCCATCCATATCTACTGTATTTCTGGCAGCAGAGTGATGATTTAAGGCTCGTTTGATACGTCAGACCCTTGATGACTTGATACACTGTTCCAGTGTAATTTACAGCTAAATCTAGACCTACCCCACCAATTGCCATCCTGTGATGGTTTCCAGTGGCGGAGAATCAAATGCAACAGGAATGGGAGTCAGAACAAGTCACCCACAACGGTGAAGACCACTAATAGATTAAACCCCAAAAGGGTAGAAAAGAAAAGGAATAATCCTAGAAGCTAAAACAGCCAAATAATAATCAGCCCAGGAAAACACAGCGAACTCGAAAAACGAGTAAGAACACAAAACTGTTACGATCTCAGTTGCGTTAGCGGTAAGGACCCAGACGCGGACCACAGGATCAGGCAAAAGGAGTGGTTTATTGTCCATGCAGGAGTCAAGCCAGGAAAGAGTACAGAGGGGGGGTAAAAAAACAGCAGGGGGCAAAAAGCAGCAATCCAAAATCCATATAGCAGTAGTAGTAGGGGACAAGGCAGGAGAAAAAAAAAAAAAAAGGCAAGGTCGAAAAAAAAAAAACAAAGTAGACAAGGAAGCAAAAAAAAAAAAGATCAAAAAAAAAAAAAAAGGAAATAATAATAATAATAAGATCACTGCTCAGGGGAGGCAGGGCAAAGGGAAAAAAAAAATCAACGGACTGACAGAACACAAAGGAAACAAACAAAACAAAATAAAAATACACAAAGAGACAGAGGAAGGTGGAGGTGTGGGGAGGGGAGGGACTCAGGGAAAAATAACATGAACAATGGGCAATATCAATTCAAATAGATCAAAACGACGAACGAAAAACTGGATTGCAAAACGATAACAGATAACACACATATACCTGGAGTTTCAGAGAAAAATGAGAAGAAGAAAGAGAGAGGAGATTAAGGAGAGATGCATTAGATTAGCAGCAAGCAGGGAAAAGAACAGCATGAAAATGTAAATGTGATGTTATGAAGTATTACACTATATACACACCCCCGTTAGTAGTATATATATATAGTATAGTAATGTTAGTGTTAGTAGTAGTTAGTAGTCTTTAATTAGTTAGTAGTAATTAGTAGTATATTAGTAGTATAGTGGTAAGGTGAAAGTAGGTGTGAAGCAAGAGGAACCAAAAACAACAATGAGGACCCACCGAATACAGAGACGTAAAACAGGAGAGAAGTACAAGAGAAGTAAACAAAGCACAACAAAAAAAAAAAAAAAAACAAAAAAGAAACAAAAAAAAAACAAAAAAAAAATAAACAATAAAAACAACAAAAAAAATAAAGATACAAATAACAGGCAATACTCAGATCCTTACAAAAACTAAGTCTCCCGAGCTCAATACTAGAGCTAACACGGGAAACTAAAAAAGAAAAGAACACTTTCGGCACGTAAAACTAACACGGCCAGAAGAAGCTAAAACAAAAGTGAATCCGCCAAAGAAAAACTGTCTCAGTGAGAACAGCACGGACAAAATAGCACAGCGAAGCTAACAGGAGGAGATAATCCTACACCTGAAATAATAAAGCTACGAAGCAAGTCCCTCGTGAACATAAAACAAGTTTAATATCACAAGGTCGCTTGTACCTAGCTATACCTGGCTCAATGTAATACGGAATGACAAAGAAGCGCCGGGAAGCGGAAGTGAGGCGCTTAAATACCCCGCAGGTAGTAGCACAGGTGAAACAAATAATAGGCGAGGTGAATCAAAACCCCGGAACGGAACGTGGGAAAGAATTCGATAGATTACCCACCGGAGAGATGGGATGAGAACCGCAGCGAAAAAGGAAAAATAAACCACGGACCATGACAGATCCATTCAAATGCAGACGTTATAGTATTGCTTGTAAGAGTACCAGAATATAAGATATCAAGAGTTGTTTTATGTTGTTGGGTCACAGACATCAGGAAGTCATGGCATGCAAAAAATATGCCACAAAATATTTAAAAAAAAAAAATTTAAAGGCACAGTCAACTTAGTGTATGTAAACTTCTGACCCACTGGAATTGTGATAGTGAATTAAAAGTGAAATAATCTCTGTAAACAGTTGGTGGAAAAATTACTTGTGTCATGCACAAAGTATATGTCCTAACTGACTTGCCAACACTATAGTTTGCCAACATAAAATCTGTGGAGTGGTTAAAAATTAGTTTTAATGACTTCAACCTAAGTGTATGTAAACTTTAGACTTCAACTGTACATGCATGCACACATACATTTCAGCGCATCAAGCCTGGAAAACAAATATGGTTAAAATAAAGTTTCAAACGTAATCGTTTGTACACACACATACAAACGAGCTCATCTTTACATTATTGTCTTTGATGCACACACACACACACACACACACACACAGCAGATGAAGTCCTCCAAATTAACTGGATGGGAGCCAACGAAATGAGAGTCATGTAAAAGACTTGACCTCCAGACTCACAAAAAAAGCAAATAATATCAATTCTCACATCCTGGAGCAAAAAACTGTATCAAGCTGGATGGAGATTTGCATAATTTCAATGCAGAGCGCACCTCTCCTGTAATGAGTTTAATATAAATTTGTGGCGAGGCAATTTCTCCGGGCTGCTGAGAGCGAGGAATCTCTCCATTTGATTGAAGTGATGGATTTGTGGTTCAGGGTCTATTGTTTTGAGTGAGTGGGGTAATTAACCACATTCCCCTGGGACGATCGGTGCGATAATGTGAGAATAATTACAGGTACGGTACGTTTTTATCTCTGCTGCTAGGATGAAAAACGCACTGCACCCTCGGATGGTATCCACGCCGTCTGGCTCGTGAGGCTGACTACCCTAAACGGAGAAGGCCTGGTGGTCCGCCCAACAGTGAATCTACACAGCAGCAGTGTGCTCCGTCTCTGGAATTCCGCTGAGCGGTAATTAGCAGTCGCTCATCTCTGCGTGCGCTGTTACAGCTGCCGGCCGTTTGTTTTTCCCAGGTAGCTCAATAAGTGCATTCAAACCTATTCATCTTGGTGTCGTGGCAATGCGGTGGTGATTCAATGCAAGAGACCTGCCTCTAACCACGCTTAAGGCCATTGCACACCAAGAAGGACGCGAATAAACGACACGAAATTTCTAATGGATTCGGAGGCGATGTGCAAGATTTTACGAGCAATAGGCCTACAACAGTTCATATTTATTTTTGAACATACGATTTATTAGCGCGAATAAAGCACGGCCAGTGTGTAAAGGCCTGTAATGTCACCATGGCATGCATTTTTCAGAAATATTGCCAGAAGCTAATGGTTGCAAAGGTGCTCTTTTTCATTTCTTCCACTTTTACCAAAATCCAGTTGCCTCAAGCATGTCATTTCAGATGTGTTTTTCAGAGCAGAAGAAAGCCTGCACTCATTTTTTCACATCCTATTTGTTGTTCATTCATGTATTTATCACATAAATTAAACATTGCTTATAACGTTCAGACGTAATTAAATGGATACTCCAAGGGGAAGGTGTTTTTTTATTGAAGACGTAGGCTACATTAATAATAGATTTACACAGCATTCATTAAAATTGAATGGAATCAAAAATTGCGGTTTCAGTTTGTAAGACATAATATACAGAATGCAGGGTTGGCTTTCGTCTTATCTGACGTGGGTAAAGAATGTTAACATTGCAGAACACACCAGATGTAGCCTGCAAAGGCTACAGGCTCACACTCTGCCTCAAAGGAATGCTTGCGTATATCAAACGACTTCTTTCCACAGATAAGCCCTGGATAAGCTCTGACCTTTTCAACACATCAAGCCAGAAGTATGACTTTCTACTTATATTAATGCTTCACACATAATCGTTTACACACACACACACACACACACACACGCACAGTTAAAACAGTTTGCAGAGTCTGCAGAAAATATGGGCTGATGGCTTCTGTTCTGGATAGTGTCCAGAGATTGGGGCATGTGGAGGGAGGAGATGGCACCCAGAACAGCTGCGAGGCAGTGGGGAACCCTGTTTAACTGTTGCTGTCATTCAGGGAGCACGTTAAAGGGGTCATGGCTGGGTCTTCGGCACCAAGGCACACTCTGTCTCCTGTTCCACATCAGCTGTAGCTTGATACAAGAATACAGAGCCACTGAACAGGAGAACATGCTACGGCTAACAAACAGGGCCGGGACGCTGTTAGACTTGTCTTGGGTGTCATGCCATGTTCACCCTTCCTCTGTTAATGCGATTTTCCCTGTGCAGATGACAAGCGCGTCTACTGTTTCAGTACTGCAAGTCACCCGCAGAACACTGGCTGGGGTCTAAATTCTCTAGTCAGATTAAATGTCAGGATATTGACGGATGAACCACCAACAAAACGACTCCCTTCCAGGGATATCATTGACCCCTCTGTCTTCATTGTGTATTGAATTAGTTATTTCAAGTTAATAAACCATGCATAAATATTGTAGATCAAATTCAATTACAGTAAGACATGCAATCAGACCCAGCGATGCGTCGCTTTATAGGCTCATGTCAAAGTTATGAAATTAATTTCCGAACCCTGGGTTGTGAGCGCGCCAGAGACTCCTGCTCCAGGCATTATTTTTCATCAATATTGTTCCTGTCACCCCCATATTCCATCGCGGCGGTGTTTGGCGTTGATTGAGGAGACGTGGAATGCATTGCGGATGATCCGGAGGGCGGAGGAGCGTGTTGCCCAGGTGCCTTTGGGGCGTAAGCTTCGGGGTCGTACGAGACGGAGGAACTGAGGCGTTCCGGGATGAGGCACGCGGGCGGACGATTCATTCAGAAGCTTGTTGTTCAGAAGAGTGTTTTTCAGCACTGTTATTTACCCTGTCTGGGACACTACAGCTCTGTATGCTGTTTTATTTTGTCCCACAATCAGGACAAGTAATCCTGTTCATACAGTATGGTGGTTACCTACAGGAGGCAAAATGTCGGATGACCAATGCTTTGTTATTGAAGCTGGCCTAAGCCCTTCACCACTGTAATGACAAATTTATGTTTGACTTTCAGCCTGTAAGAAAGTTGAATATAAAGTCTTTAATAGCCTGTATAGTATATAGGCCTATACTATGACTATTGTCTGCACGTGTCTGTTTTTTCCACTGCTGGTGGTATCACATCACTTAAAATGTATAAATTAATAACTAGCATATACAATGTGACTCTACATTGCAGGACACAAGCAAGCAACCTATAAAGCTCTACCAGGACATCCATTTCCTTGATCTGAGCTGTACAGCAGCACTAATGAGCAGAACTAATGAATCCGCCTTGCGTTTAATCGCTGCGGATGTGTTGCACCTTGCCTCTTGCTGGTATCAGCATCTGCACATCTCATCTCCGGCGGGGCTTGTATTGGCTTGCTGGACTTCAGCCCAGTCCTTTCCGTCATTCAACAAATAAACCGGCCGCACAGGGACACGTTCAAACGTCCGGAGCCAGTCGCCAAAGCACTTTACTGAATGCCGGGCGTGTTCTCACTCTCCTTGCCTTGTACTATTCACTTGCGAAGTGTTTCATTGAAATTGTTTATCTTGTTGCGCCCTCTTGTGGTAAACGCTTAAAATTGAGTATTTACTGTAGACTACATAGAGCTACGTGAAAATATATTACATTACATTACATTATAGACATTTAGCAGACGCTCTTATCCAGAGCGAAAAATCGGAAAAATCTCAATAACTATGGAATAGGCCTACTGAATTACGAAAAGATTAACTTCGCGTAGGCCTAGTCACACATTTTATTAATTTTATTTTATTTTTTTATTTTTTTATTAAACCACTTTTTAATGTCCGATATAACCATTATTTGTTCTGTTTTGGCTCTTTTATGAAAAGGATCTGAGAGCAGTTATTTTCCAACCCTTGACCAGAACATATCACCATCAGAACCATTATAAATTGTACAAATTACTAAATTAGATCTGGAGTTTAGCTGGAAAGTCACGAAATTATCCTGCAGCTTCGGGTTATTCCGCAGGAATGCGTTTTTTAAAAGCTGTTATCAGTTTTAGGAAAGCCGATTGCGAAGAACTGGAATTTCGAGGTGTCCATTCTGACACCTTTTAACTAAACTGAGCAGTGGACTACTCGAGCTGCCGTAGCGTTCCCTAGTTTGTGTCCATGGGAACTACACCAAACAATTTGCGGTCACGTCTGAGATTCTTGTGTCCGAGTTTTGAGCTATACAGGTAAGAAAATATAATTTAAAGTTAAATAAAAAAGAGAAAGTTTTCATATTGTGTACTTAGTATTCTCATTTAACGATATAGACAGTCACAGATAGGCTACTCACTGAACGTGTTCAAGTTCGTTAGTTTGCAAACCAGATTTTTTTGCGTCAATAAATAATAAAACATGCCAGAAAATGTGGTACTTGGGAGGCGGAGGTAGTTTTAGTTTTTACGTTTTTACACTGTAGTTTTGCTGGAACCAGGAATTTAGGAATTTCTGGAACCTCCACGGCAGTGCCAAGGCGTGCTCTGTGACTTCGGTAAATAGTAGCCTATGGACCTATACTACAAGATGAACTAATTTTGTAGGATACATTTTTATTTTATATTTCTTTCACTCGCAGAGGTGTGTGCAAATGGCCCAAGTAAATTATCCAACAAAACATGAGATAATATTTTTTTTTTTAAACCCAACCTGCTTTGAATTAGGAGCGATTAAGGATCGGCTACTTAATGTTGTCAGGTAGAGTCGCCTCTCGGGGACATTAAACGCACCTTAAATGGTTCTACATGTGTGAACTTACAATTCTAATTACAACGGTGTATTAATTCGTTTCTTTCCAGTTTTGCGTAATACTCGTACCTCCACAAATGGTCCGTACTAGCAGATTATATTCAATTAAAAATAATTGTTGCACAATACAGCTAAATTTGTTTTGCATAATGGGATATTATTGACAAAATGTATGACATAGGCATATTAGCTGAAATAATGGGCTGTTACACTGTAACTTAAGTGAGTTTACAGGGCAACCATCACAGAGAAGGTTTAGCCTACTATTTTAAAGGTATAGCTACTATTTTACCTACATGAATATGAAATTTACATGCTACAGTTGTATCGATATGCAAATTTACAAGTAACTTACAGCAATTACAGCAGAGTTAGTGATGAGGCATCATAAGACCCCTGTGGCTGTCTTCTCTCATATGTTCTCTGGTGTTTTTAATTCAGCATTTTGGACACGGGAAAGATACACCTGCTGTTTCACTGAACAGGAACATGAAAGAAGAAAACATGGGACAATGTTCAACATAAAATTAAATGAAATTAAAAACAGGAGCATAGCAATGCCCTCACCCAAGAGGGATGTCCAACACGGAGCCCCCATTGTCCCAAGGCGCACAACAAGGCCAGGCCTTCCTGCCAAGTCGGGCAACCAAAATAATCCTGTGAGGCCTCCCGGTATGGTGCCCCTACCTCTGCTGCCCCCCGCAGAATCGGGTGGGCGACCCCCCCGTATTCGCCCCTCCCCGGCCTTCTTGCAGGAGCCCCAGCCTGGGCGGCCCCTTTCCCCCTTGAGGTTTTCCCACGTCCCGCCCGCGCTGTCTACAGCGGAGCTCCCCCGTCTCGTAGCAGAGATGGGCCCCGACGTGGCTGTAGGGGACTGCTTTTGGCTGGAGGGGCCCCAGCTGATGGCCTCCGCTTTAGGGGTCCATATCCCCCTCAGCACTATACAGCTGTCCTGTGAAGAGTCCACAGCGGTGAGGTGAGAACCGTCTACTATTAAACGCCGCACCTATTCAAACCCATTCTTTTATAGCTTTTGACTCTCTTGTGCCCCATATACTCGGTTTAAGGTTTCTCACTCACAAAATAATTTGTTTCTTTCACTGGACCCTATTGAATGTGGCTGGTGCCTTGTGCTTAAAATATTTCAAAGCTGCCAAAAATTTCCCAGCATACCGCTCTGTAGCAGTGTTAGATGAATGGTAAAGCCTTGCTTCAAACTTAAACGCCCTCAAGAGCAGATTTTAGAAAAGGGTGCCATTCTTCTCTGGCTCTAAGGATCATTTAATGTCTTCTCTTGCATCTGCTTTCATTTTGATTACAACACTTGAGAAAATTTCTCTTGGCTTTCATTTTTTGTGAAGTGCACCCACCATAATAAAAAAACACCTGTCATTTTGTCTAATAGATTGCAATATAGCTTTACAGTGCTCTATGCTTTAATCTTTTCAAAATATTAAAGGAAGTACAGCAGATATTTCAATGTCAGTTTCAATAATTAAAAAGAAAATGTGTGCTAAACACCTGTTCTTAAAGTAATTACAAAATTAATCTTCTCAAATTGGCTTCTTTGTTAATTTTTTATGCAATGTCCTCAGATCTTTAAGCATGCAGGGTTATTAAAAATAATCCATCTACATCCAGGCACTTAAATTCTTGCATATCTTATATAGGCAAAAGCAGATCATATACAGTTGATTTTCAGACCAAAAATTAACGAGCCCCTTGTCTTTATTGTGTCATTAAAGTCATTAAACTGATTGTCATCCAGTGTTTCAGACGAAGACATGACTGTGGAGCAGGAAAAGCCCACGGCCATTTTACATACAGTGAGAAAGCCTGAACTCAGACTGGAGCCACTGACAGCTATGGAGGTGGTGGATATTTTCATGAAGAAGAGGCACTTGGGAAAGCTTCAGTTTGTTCACCTAAAAGTCATGGAAGGCGGGGCTTATAGGTAGGCGGGGCTTATATTTTACACCGCTTCCACACCCAGTGTCATCTGCTCCCTCAGTATTTGACTCAGACTTAAGTCAATCTTAAGTGCTGTTACCTCCTGTCTGTAAAACAGCTTCCTGTCCTGTGAAAGAGTTTAGAAAAAATTGCCCTGTGCAAATGTTCTTACCCTGTACGGTCACTAGATGTTATTGTTTTATATTGCGTTTATGTTGTTAAACTGCATTGTTTTTCAGTTTTGCTCAAAGATGTGATTGTATTTTATGGTAGTGCTGTTCATAGTTATTTCTTGATGCCTGTTCAGAAAAGCGAGCCTAAACATGATGGAATGGTCATGGCCCGGGGATTATTAAGTACTTTTTGTGAGTTCAATAAATGTAAATAAGGCGGTAGCAGCCTTACCACATCATGAAGAATTTTAGGAGTTGGTGGTTACAGTCTCCTCTCATTGGAACTAACAGCCCCTTTAGCTAATGGATGCTGACTCAAATCACATGTCTTGCCAAAAAAACGTTTCTGCACAGGAATTCATTTGAAGTTGAATAGTCTAAATAAAACAAAGCAGCTGCTGCTGATGACAATGACTAATCCTTTCCATAAAGAAGCCGTCATTTTTAACACTTTCTTTGAAAGGGAGCGCATGAGTCCAGAATAACAAGCGCTACAAATACAATAGAATGTTTGGAAAAGAACAGCACAGGAAGTAGTTTCTCTCTGATATTTGTGTGTCTGACTGTCTGTCTGTGCCCTGGGCTGTGGGTCCGTCTCCTCGCCCCAGACCCTATGACCTGCGCGTGGTCCCCCACGACCGGGCCGGACCGGAGCACTACATCTTCTCCCCCTCGTCGGTTCTGCACGTGCAGGACGGGTGCAGCGTGGGGTTCCAGACCCTGGGGGAGTGGCATCGGGAAGCCCTGCTGTGGAACATCCTGCAGGGCCTCTCCTTTTTCAGAGACTTCCTGCTGCGCAAGGCCTTCACCCGGTGACTGCTCACACGCTGACTCCGCCTCTGCTCAGTGCTCATACCGTTACATTACGGGCTCAAACTGTTATATTCAAAATGTGCTCCACAAAACCCAGCCAAGTAGTTACCGTTACATTACGGGCTTAAACTGTTACATTCAAACTGTGCTCCACCAAACCCAGCCAAGTAGCTCATGGAATGGGTGCGCGATCACTGAAGTAATTATTAATGATCTTAAAATGGTTTTTAAATGATTTCTTTCTCACTTTGTATGTAGTCATTGAGATCTGCATTACTTTATTTTCACTCAGTAGTTTTTAGCTTGCTGTTAATAATGAGAGAATAATACCTGTTTTTGTACAAGTCTCTGTAGTTCACTTATTGAATCATGCTTGGTGATGGTTTTTTTTATTTCAAAAAGAGCGAGAAAAAAAAGGAAGGCTAACTTACTAGTAGCCACAAATTGACTTTCAAAACAGTATCTCTGCTGTCTGATGGTTCCCAGAATTAATGACGGCCTAAATGACAGTAATGTGTTTTGTCCTAAAATTTGAGGCATATTTAATTGATTTAAACTAATTTGAGCCTAAACTGTACCTGTTTTGATGCCTGCTGTTATGTTTTATGTATCTTTGCTGCCCCCTTTAGGTGGCGCAGGAACATGCGGCGGAACCTCCTCCGGCACACTCGTGGCCTCCTGCAGGAGCAGCTGCTGATTGCAGTTCCCCAGTTTAGGGAGGCCCTCCTGCAGGTGTCCAGGTGCTCCTATTTTACCTTCTCCTCTCATATTTAACCTTTTACAAAATACCCACCATAGACTGACTGAAAGATCGCTACTATTGATCCGCAGTTATGATTTTTAAAACATTTTAAAATATCACCTGTTATTTTCCCAGGTTGATTGAGGAGCTGAAGATGGTTCAATGGCTGCCCCAGGATGACTCCCAGACCTACACGCTCCAAGATTTCCACAGCGCCCTCGTGAGGAAGACAAAGGAATCGCAGGCACTGCTGGGGAAGTTTCTGCAGTACCGGTCGCTTATATTGAACATGGTGCGTCACATTCCATTTCCTTTTATGTGAGGGAGAGAAAAATATTAATTGAACTCAAGAGTGTCCGGTTTGCTGATATTCTGTTATTGATTCAGAGCTTGGTCTAATGCCTAGATTTTAAAATACCTGCACTGTGCTTTCTCCGTTTGCTTTGAATAACACTTTTTTTTAAAATTACGTTTCTTTATTTGTTTGTTTATGACAAAATATTGTTATTTAACGGAAAGTATTCAAAAAGCAGAGTTATATACATAAACACAGAGTAACGGGATGACTGCCTTTAAGCAAAATGCACATAAAAGGAAAAAAGTCCTCGACATCTTAGTGTTGAGTTGTGATAATTATTCTGATCCTAATTCGCTCCATAATCCCTGCCCTGATAAACTACACCCACACACCAACAGTATGTCTCAACAGTTTGTATGGATCCATCAGGGGGAAAATGTACTCTGTCAGTGTTGACTCAACACTGTAGTTGTTGCTATGCAGGTGCAGGAGGACAGCTACAGGGCCCAACAGGACCTCCAGCAGCAGGTGGAGCAGGTCCAGCCGAATCGGCCCAGTCAGCCCCTCTACCTCCAGCGGGCCCACCAGAACCACCTGCGCCAGAACCTGGCCCAGGCTGAGAGCGCGCTGCAGCGCCTCGGCAACATGGCCGCCCTCGTCAACCACATGACCGTCCAGGGCCTGGTCACCGTCGCCCACCGCGAGGTCACCGAATTCATCAGAAACATTGTGATGGTGAGGGGGGCAGAGTGCTGACGACAGCAGTACGTTAGCGATAATGACGGCACAGATAGCTTAATGACGGCACAGATAGCTATCAAGTGTAGAAAGCACGCAGATTATAATTATGAAAACAATAAAGCAAAAATACATGACAAATGGTGGTAATTGTTTTGTCAGTTTGTAAGAGTAATATTCATCATGTTAATAGAAGTCATATTGATAGATGTAATAATTTGTTACCCATTGCTGTAGTATAATGCTGGTGCATAATAGTATAATACTACAATATAATGTTAGAGTAATATATCTTCTCCTAGCCACGCACAAGTATTTTGTGTGTGTGTGATAGAGAGAGAGAGAGAGAGAGAGAGAGAGAGAGAGAGAGAGAGAGAAAGAAAGAGAATTGAGGATTTTATATTTTATTGGTTGGCTGGTTGGTTGCTGATTTCTGGCCATAAAAAGCCTTTCCCTATGTTTCCCTCACCAGAGGAGTCGGCCACAGCAGAACAGCCTCTTTCTGACAGAGCTGGTTTTTGGGGCGGAGGGTGAGCTGGCCCTGGTCGCCCCTGTGCACCTGTTCCAGGAGGCCCTGCAGGGGGCGCTTGGCTCTGTGGCTGACTCCGTACTGCAGGTGAGCCCTCTCAGAACATGGATTCCTGTGTCATATCGCGCTCACTTTAAAAGGCTAGCCATTTTAACTGTTATAGCAAAGTCTGTACATGGGAGAGGTTTATACAAAGTCTGCATCCTCCTTCACACATCCGATCCAGCTCCATGTGCTGTAAATGTCTCGTAACTCAACCAATAAAATTAGGTTAAAACCCCATGTGACTTATCCGTAATGATGTGGCGTTAAGTGAGCCCTTTTTTACGTTCCTGAGAATTAAAAAGTCTTAAACGTACATGGCATTCCATAAAAATGGTGATAAATACAGGACAGCAGGGCCATGATTTAATGTAAATGGTTTTTAAAAGAAGGAAGAAGCTGGGGGACAGATGTAAATTAATAAGAAAGTCTTCTGAAAGAAGGATCAGAGGTGCCCACTCGTTTTAGCTAAATCTGTCATCACTATTGTAATACCAGAATGGCCCCCAAAAACTATGAGATAAATGATTTTTACAGTTCATGTATGTAAGGATATTCATCTCTTCTTTTGTCTTTGCAGGTGTTTGATGGTAGCTCATCTGGGTCAAAGGACTGGATGACCCCTCACCCCACGCTACTCAGTGATAACGGGGTGTCTGGCACCATGGGTGAGCTGTACAATAGCGGCTCTTTAAAATAGTTATTTTGGAGAGAAAAAATTTAATAAAAAATAAATGGCAATCAAAATCAACCTGTTGTTTTCCACTCTGCATTTACCTCCAAAGATCCCTGGGGGAGAAAGAGTGAACTCAGACAGTTAATGCCCCGCCCGGTGTCACCTGCCAAACTGGTGCTGCCCAATGCATCTACCCCAAGGGTGGAGGGGCAGAAACTGCGGGGGCACTATTACCCCCTGTCCCGCCTGTCTCTGGAGTGGCAGCTTAGTGTCAGCGTGGGTGAGCAGGACGCCCAGAGAGACCTGGCCAGAATCACTCAGGTAATTCCACCTGGACAGGTGGGCAACAGCACCTTTTGTACCTGAATAACACACAAACACAGAATAAACTGTGTTACGCCTCTGTCTGGGGGGGTATACTACTGAGTTAGCAGGATAACTGCACTGAATAAAACCTGGAACCCTCTCAAATCTGGAACATGGACTGAAGAAAAAAGAGCTGTTCCGGGTTTTAGTGCAGTTATCCAGCTAACTCAGTCATCCTGCATCATAGTATACCCCCCCTGGTGTCATGCTATGTACATTTATAGTATAAAACCGTGAATATCACACCCTCTGTATATCAACATCTGTATCTCCACAGCAGTGATGACATGTCACCTTTAGTATATGTGAGCACAGAGAACAATATGCATAGTTCCTGCCATTTATTTATTATGAGTCAGAATTCACCAGTGTGAATGATTTCCCTCAACAAGTACATATTAGTGTTTTCTGACATTTCACATTTTACTATATTTGCACTATAGAGTATGCCCTGTCATTTTGAACTGTGAACTGTGTACTGTGAGGTGAAGTGGTGCAGATATGCAGTAGCTGTGTTGTGACCCAGACTCTATAGCTCAGCTGTGTTATTAGTAACTGTGCTGTGAGGTGAAGTGGTGCAGATATGCAGTAGCTGTGTTGTGACCCAGCCTCTATAGCTCATCTGTGTTATTAGTAACTGTGCTGTGAGGTGAAGTGGTGCAGATATGCAGTAGCTGTATTGTGACATAGCCCTTCCCGGACAGGAGGTCTTGCAGGAGGTGGAACGGCTGTGTGACAGTTACTCCTGGCTGGGGGACGTTCACCTGAGCTGCAGCCAGTGGAGCTCGGCCAGTCTGGAGGCCATGAGGGGATGGCCTTCCCACCGTTACCGTGAGCATATCCAGAGAGTGCAGGCCTGGGCTGAAAGACTGCGCACGCTGCCTGCCTGTTTCACAACCTCCAACAGACTCATCACTGTACGCTGCTCCCACATCCGGGAGAAAATAGGTGTGTGTGTGTGCGTGTGTGTGTGTGTGTGTGTGTGTGTGTGTGTGTCCACCAGGGGGCAGCCTTGGCCCTGCAGTTGTATGGCAGTACAGTGTACGTACAGCCGCTGCCCATTTCCTAATCATTGGGCCAAATACCAAGGTCTGGTTCTCAGGCCTAAAGAAGAGGACCATTTTTTTCATGGCTGTGGTGTGTTGGTGGCTGGGTTTTTCCTTTGTGGATTTTTGCCTGTATTTTTCCTGTGGAGTTTTGGTTCTTGTTTCTCATTTAATGGTCTAATAAAGGACTAATAAACAGCAAGCCAATTATCCCTTTAGCCAGCCTGTCTGTTCACCACATGATGCAGAAATCATCTCCGGTTCTGCATCAGTGTGTGTGTATGTGTGTGTGTCTGCGTGTACGCATACGTGTGTGTGCCATGTCTCTCGCTCTCTAATGGCAGCATTCGTGTTACGTTGTAAGGCTAAATTGATTTATATGCATTGTTTTCCATCCCTGATGAGACTATATATTCAAATGTTTTACAATATTGTCTTAATCGGTAAAAAGGTGTTATATGTCAATGAAAACCTTGTATAGCCTAACTCTAAAGCATGAGCCACTATGTAAAACAGGCATACATGCAGCATAAATAGCTCTGCCGTGTGTCTGTCTCAGCTCCTCAGCTGACCTCCATGGAGGAGGAGGTGCTGACTCTGCTGCAGGAGGAGGTGCAGCGGCGCTCAGAGGCCTTGGTGTCCGAGCTGAAGACAGCAGCTGATTGGCTGAGGGCAGAGCCCACTGACTTGGACAGCTTCTTGCAGTACGCCAGCAGGGTACTGGGTCTTCCTCTCTCTCAGTGTAATCAGTAATGCGGTAATGCTGTGGGTCTTCCTCTCTCTCAGTGTAATCAGTAATGTGGTAATGCTGTGGGTCTTCCTCTCTCTCAGTGTAATCAGTAATGCGGTAATGCTGTGGGTCTTCCTCTCTCTCAGTGTAATCAGTAATGTGGTAATGCTGTGGGTCTTCCTCTCTCTCAGTGTAATCAGTAATGCGGTAATGCTGTGGGTCTTCCTCTCTCTCAGTGTAATCAGTAATGCGGTAATGCTGTGGGTCTTCCTCTCTCTCAGTGTAATCAGTAATGCGGTAATGCTGTGGGTCTTCCTCTCTCTCAGTGTAATCAGTAATGCGGTAATGTTGTTGTGAGGTGTTTTCTTATTTTTGTTTTTCTCTTTCCTGCATACACAATGCCCATCAATTAACAACCAACCAATAAAACATAAAATCCTCTCTCTCTCTCACTGTCTCTCTCTTTCTCTCTCTCACTTGCCCCCCTCTCTCTCTCTTCTATCTTTACTCCTCTCTCTCTCTCAGGTGAAGGAGTGTGAGAGACTGCGTGGCGATCTGCAGAATCAGAGGCAGTACCTGCAGTCTCTCCGGGAGACCTTGCGTCGCAACTCCAGGTCCATGAGCCCGAATGAAGCGGTGCTGGAGGTCCAGGTCAGTGCACGGTCTGTCTGATTTTCTGTTTCATCAGAACCCTGTATTGTGGCTGTCTCTGTGTGTTTATGCTAAGCGAGTTGGTAGTGTAAGTGGGTATGTAGTTTATCTCTGTGTCTTTATGCTAAGCGAGTTGGTAGTGTAAGTGGGTATGTAGTTTATCTCTGTGTCTTTATGCTAAGCGAGTTGGTAGTGTAAGTGGGTATGTAGTTTGTCTCTGTGTCTCTAAGCTAAGTGGGTAGGTAGTGTAAGTGGGTATGTAGTTTGTCTTTGTGTCTCTAAGCTAAGTGGGTTGGTAGTTTAAGTGGGTATGTAGTTTGTCTCTGTGTCTCTATGCTAAGTGGGTTGGTTGTTTAACTGGGTATGTAGTTTGTCTCTGTGTCTTTATGTTACGTGGATAGGTATCGTAAGTGGGTATGTAGTTTGTCTGTGTCTCCAAGCTAAGTGGTTTGGTAGTTTAAGTGGGTATGTAGTTTGTCTCTGTGTCTTTATGCTAAGTGAGTTGGTAGTTTAAGTGGGTATGTAGTTTGTCTCTGTGTCTCCAAGCTAAGTGGTTTGGTAGTTTAAGTGGGTATGTAGTTTGTCTCTGTGTCTTTATGCTAAGTGAGTTGGTAGTTTAAGTGGGTATGTAGTTTGTCGCTGTGTCTCTAAGCTAAGTGGGTAGGTATTGTAAGTGGGTATGTAGTTTGTCTCTGTGTCTCTAAGCTAAGTGGGTTGGTAGTTTAAGTGGGTATGTAGTTTGTCTCTGTGTCTTTATGCTAAGCGAGTTGGTAGTGTAAGTGGGTATGTAGTTTGTCTCTGTGTCTCTAAGCTAAGTGGGTAGGTAGTGTAAGTGGGTATGTAGTTTGTCGTTGTGTCTCTAAGCTAAGTGGGTTGGTAGTTTAAGTGGGTATGTAGTTTGTCTCTGTGTCTTTATGCTAAGTGAGTTGGTAGTTTAAGTGGGTATGTAGTTTGTCTCTGTGTCTCTAAGCTAAGTGGGTAGGCAGTGTAAGTGGGTATGTAGTTTGTCTCTGTGTCTCTAAGCTAAGTGAGTTGGTAGTTTAAGTAGGTATGTAGTTTGTCTCTGTGTCTTTATGCTAAGTGAGTTGGTAGTTTAAGTGGGTATGTAGTTTGTCGCTGTGTCTCTAAGCTAAGTGGGTAGGTATTGTAAGTGGGTATGTAGTTTGTCTCTGTGTCTCTAAGCTAAGTGGGTTGGTAGTGTAAGTGGGTATGTAGTTTGTCTCTGTGTCTCTAAGCTAAGTGGGTAGGTAGTGTAAGTGGGTATGTAGTTTGTCTTTGTGTCTCTAAGCTAAGTGGGTTGGTAGTTTAAGTGGGTATGTAGTTTGTCTCTGTGTCTCTATGCTAAGTGGGTTGGTTGTTTAACTGGGTATGTAGTTTGTCTCTGTGTCTTTATGTTACGTGGATAGGTATCGTAAGTGGGTATGTAGTTTGTCTGTGTCTCCAAGCTAAGTGGTTTGGTAGTTTAAGTGGGTATGTAGTTTGTCTCTGTGTCTTTATGCTAAGTGAGTTGGTAGTTTAAGTGGGTATGTAGTTTGTCTCTGTGTCTCCAAGCTAAGTGGTTTGGTAGTTTAAGTGGGTATGTAGTTTGTCTCTGTGTCTTTATGCTAAGTGAGTTGGTAGTTTAAGTGGGTATGTAGTTTGTCGCTGTGTCTCTAAGCTAAGTGGGTAGGTATTGTAAGTGGGTATGTAGTTTGTCTCTGTGTCTCTAAGCTAAGTGGGTTGGTAGTTTAAGTGGGTATGTAGTTTGTCTCTGTGTCTTTATGCTAAGCGAGTTGGTAGTGTAAGTGGGTATGTAGTTTGTCTCTGTGTCTCTAAGCTAAGTGGGTAGGTAGTGTAAGTGGGTATGTAGTTTGTCGTTGTGTCTCTAAGCTAAGTGGGTTGGTAGTTTAAGTGGGTATGTAGTTTGTCTCTGTGTCTTTATGCTAAGTGAGTTGGTAGTTTAAGTGGGTATGTAGTTTGTCTCTGTGTCTCTAAGCTAAGTGGGTAGGCAGTGTAAGTGGGTATGTAGTTTGTCTCTGTGTCTCTAAGCTAAGTGAGTTGGTAGTTTAAGTAGGTATGTAGTTTGTCTCTGTGTCTTTATGCTAAGTGAGTTGGTAGTTTAAGTGGGTATGTAGTTTGTCTCTGTGTCTCCAAGCTAAGTGGTTTGGTAGTTTAAGTGGGTATGTAGTTTGTCTCTGTGTCTTTATGCTAAGTGAGTTGGTAGTTTAAGTGGGTATGTAGTTTGTCGCTGTGTCTCTAAGCTAAGTGGGTTGGTAGTTTAAGTGGGTATGTAGTTTGTCTCTGTGTCTTTATGCTACGTGGATAGGTAGTGTAAGTGGGTATGTAGTTTGTATCTGTGTCTCCAAGCTAAGTGGGTAGGTAGTGTAAGTGGGTATGTAGTTTGTCTCTGTGTCTCTAAGCTAAGCGGGTAGGCAGTGTAAGTGGGTATGTAGTTTGTCTCTGTGTCTCTAAGCTAAGTGAGTTGGTAGTTTAAGTAGGTATGTAGTTTGTCTCTGTGTCTTTATGCTAAGTGAGTTGGTAGTTTAAGTGGGTATGTAGTTTGTCTCTGTGTCTCCAAGCTAAGTGGTTTGGTAGTTTAAGTGGGTATGTAGTTTGTCTCTGTGTCTTTATGCTAAGTGAGTTGGTAGTTTAAGTGGGTATGTAGTTTGTCGCTGTGTCTCTAAGCTAAGTGGGTTGGTAGTTTAAGTGGGTATGTAGTTTGTATCTGTGTCTCCAAGCTACGTGGGTAGGTAGTGTATGTGGGTATGTAGTTTGTCTCTGTGTCTCTAAGCTAAGTGGATAGTTATTGTAAGTGTAGTTTGTCTCTAAGCTATATCACTCACGGCTCTACCTCTCACAGGTGCAGGACAACTGGAACCACTTTCTGCCACTGCTGCAGCGAGCTGGGGAGACAGTGAGGCGACACACGCCTTCGATGGCCGACACCCTTGACACAACCTTCTCCTCCCTGGTCGAGGAGCTGCAGGGCCTGGTGTCTCAGGCCACATCAGGCCCCTACACGGACCCCTCCCAGGAGAACGCCCTCATGGTGGCCCAACTGCAGTCCATATACAGCCAGTTCTGCACAGTCGCAGGGAAATTGGAGCATATGAGGGAGACCAGCGTGATCATCAAAGATGGGGGTGTGGTGCAGCATAAGGTTTTTGCAGTGTTCAATGGGATATGTAGTTTTTGCTTGAAGCTATCAGTGTTTTTACACTTACTTTTAAGAGACGCCGCCACACAATTTAAATTCAAGTGATACAGATGTAAGGTCCAAAGTAAGCTAATTGATTCTGCTCAATCAATCAGAATAATGTATACGGTATATGTGTGTGCGTTGCAATGTACAGCCAAAAGAGTCATATCTCTTTTAAAATGTATTCGCTTCATTTTGTTATCTAAGTGTTCAGTGTGTTCAATGCTGTTTCCCTAATATCCCCTCTCTCCCCTCAGGAAAGCCTCAGGACTTATCCTTAGTGGCAGAGGAGAGGCAGAAGTTGGAAGATCGCAAAGGATTGTGGGAGCTGCTCAGCGTGTCTGCCTCTTACATTCATGAGTGGAGACAGCAGCTTTTCAGCAAGGTCTGGGTGGGGTCAGGGAAGGGGGGTCCTGAGGCACTGAGCTTCATAAGTGGACATACATTACCAGAACAGTAGTCATGATGTTTTTTACAACAGAAAATAAAACAGAAAGCATTAAAATGTGCTGACTTGGCTAACCATTAAAGCTGGCAATATGTACGCAAACGGTAAAAATAAATGTCAAGTCCAAAAGATAATCGTGTAAGTGATCAACACACACTGTACCTTCTCATCAGCATAAAAGGCAGCAATCTCAAAATGATTAAATATATTGCTGCTATATAATATAAAATATGCAGCACTCAGTATGATGGTGATGATAATGCAAACAGATGAGGTAATTGCTCCAAGATGTTGGAGTGCTGACGTCTGCCCTCTGGTGGCAGTTTGTGGTACTCAGTGCCCAGGAGAAAGTGGACAGGTGGCTGCAGCAGGCTGTGCTATTGGAGAGGACAGTCCCTCCGTGTGACATGGTGCTTAAGCATGTCCTGCAGCTCCTGGAGGGCTTCAGTCAGCAGCTCCCCTTGCTGGCTGAGCTCAGCAGCCCCGCGCTCAGACACAAACACTGGAGGAACATCTTCAAAGGTCAGAGGTCATCCAGACACTAGTGAGAAAAGAGTAGATGTTCATGTATTAACCCCCCCCCCCCACACACACACACACACTCACAGTCCCCTCCCTCCACAGGCATGGGGCTGCTCTATACCCCAGAATTGGGTATGACTGTTGCTGATCTCCTGTCCACAAACCCGCTGGGTCAACAGAACATTATAAGCAAGGTGAATAGAACCCTGTTCCCATTCTAATACAGTACTGGTGTGGAAATACAATAGGACTGCCTAATGTCCTGGTGTTGTGTTCCACCCTTCTGGCATTGCTAACCAATCAAACTAACTAAATTATCCTGTTTCTCATTTCTGCTCTGACTGATTTGGGCATCAGTCTCTTTGGAAAGAGCTGGTGTGTTGGACAGACCTCCCGAGGTGGCGTACAGTAAACACTGTTATCCGATCTTTTGCAGGTGTGCCAGCAGGCGAGGGCCGAGGTGGACATGGAGCAGGCCTTCCGGCAGCTTCAGCAGGGCTGGGAGGAGACGCTGTTCCGCCTGGCTAACTTCCTCCTGACCGTGTGGCAGGATGAGGAAGCACGCTCGGAGCCCACGAGCGGCAGGACGACTCCCGACCATCCGGCAAAGCACTGGCCCAGGGCACGGCAGTCTCGAGACAGTGGCACCTTCATCGTCATCGGTGAGAGAGGAAGAAGAGGAGGATCTCTATAATGATGCATCTGTGCCTTCTTCATCCTCCTCATCAAACATGAAGCGAATATTAGCACATTTATTGTTTCTGTTTTAGACATTCCACACATAAAGATCAGGACAACCACAAAGAACATTCTAATTAAAAAATCTAACAATATAAACAACCATAAGAATGGACAACAACCGTATATAAAAAACTTAAAAGTAATGATTCTCTCTCTCCCTCTTCTCCAAGGCCTGGAGGCCCTGTTATCTCAGACACAGGGCAGCATCATGACTCTCTCCAGCACACTGCTTTCACCGCACGTGGTGGAGTTCAGACAGGAGGTGGAGCGCTGGGTGCAGCAGCTGCAGGAGCTCGGTACAGTGCGCTTTGGTGGGGGTGGGGGGGGGAAACTCAGGGTATATTTTTGTTTTGAACTGCCAATTTAGGATATTTTTTTATTTATTTAATTTTCTTGTAAACTATTCAGAAGAACTGTTGGACACCTGGAAAAGGTACCAGTTGAAATGGACCTACCTGAGCAAAATGTTTCACGAGTTTGGAGTCATGACTCAGAAACCAGAGCTGGTGAGTTTATTATGACATAAAATTCCTTTCAGAGTTTTCTTATTATCTTTATTTGGTACATTCAGGCTCCTTCTCAAGTGTTAGGCAATTATTTAGCACAATAATTTCAGTTTCATAGTCTTTGCACCTATTAAATAAAAATTTAAGTGTTGAAGACATATATAAAAGACACTTTCATACTGAAACAGATTGCTTTATGTATCATGTGTCACTGTATGTTACATTTGGTGTTTACTGGTATGGTACACTCAAACTCATGTGTGAAATATTTACTGTGGTTTTAATTATGGGCTGTAGATGGCAGTATGGACAGGTTTGTTTCTGCTGTTCTCTACCTACAGTACCAGCGGTTCCTCCCAGTGGATGAAACGTACAGGGAGATGATTCAGACCATGTCAAAGGACCCGCGGGTGTTGAACTTTGTCCAGCTGGGGCACGGGCAGCCGGGCCTGCGAGCGTTGCTGACGGAGGGGCTTTCCGCCATGGAGGGGATCTCCGCCCAGCTGCTGCACCTCCTGGATGGGCCCCGTGATCAGTTCCCCCGGCTCTGCTTCCTCAGCGACGGGGAGGTGATGGAGCTCCTCTCCCTTCACCCCACACCCTCCAGCATGCTCCCGCTGGTGCGCAAGTGCTTTCAGGGGGTGGAGGAACTGGAGATAGCCTACAGTGTGAAGGAGACCCCTGAGAAGGAGGAAGACCTTCCCAGCACCCAGCCGTGGGTGAAGGGTGTGTTCGGGGACCTTGGGGAGAGTGTGCCCTTCCTCTGCCCCGTGGAGCCCAGCCTGGACCCCCTGGCCTGGCTGTTGCGGGTGGAGCAGCAGCTGCATTGTGCCATGGTGCAGCTCATGGCAGATTGTGCCATCGCTCGCCAATGGTGTCAGGGCCAGGAAGGCGGCAAGGACTCGCACCAGGAACAGATCCAGAGCCAGGAGGTTGACACAAAAATCAGGGACACCCTGTCACATGACCCTCAGCACCCCTGTGTACTGTTAGGCTCTGCAGAGCAGGATGGCATGAAGGACTTGAGTGAAGTCCACAAGTCCCCCTCTCTGTGGGACCTCATCTCTGGCTTCCCTCTGCAGTGCCTCCTGGTGGTGGAAGAAGCGCTGTGGTGTAAGGATGTCCGGCGGGCGTTCTTGAGCCCTGCGAAGCGGGTTCTGCTAAAGACTCACTATAATAGCAAACTGCAGGGCCTGTGCCAGGTAATTCGGGACATGTCCGTGGGCCGCAGTGAGAGGTCGGTGGAGTCACGGCGGGTGGCGGTCGCACTGCGTGCCATGGTGCTACTCTCTATCAAGCACTCACAGCAGCTCTCAAGGCTGATGGAGCTCAAATGCGAGCTGGAGTCCTCTTTTGAGTGGCAGTGCCTGATGAAGTATCACCTGAGTGCGGATGACTGCAGTGGTCCAGACGGTTTGACTGGGCTACCGGTAGATGGGGACTCTATGGAGCTATCCTGCTATGTGGACATTCTGAGCTCGCGTTTGGCCTACGGTTATGAATATTTAAGCCCAGAACATTGGACGATGGTTAACACCATACCCTCAGACCGAGCAACCCTTGGGATCCTCCTGGCCCTCACATGTTACAGGTGCGGCTTCGTCACTGGGCCCCACATGTCTGGGAAGACGGAGACTGTGGTGCACCTGGGGGAGGCCCTCGGTCGACATGTAGTCACCCTGCACTGTTGCCCGGAGACGAGCGCCGCCGTTGTACTGCAGATGTTGCTGGGCGCCCTTCAGACCGGCGCATGGCTGCTGCTGGACTCTGTGGACTCCATGAGCCAGGGGGCACTGTCTCTCCTGGGACAGCACCTCTCTGACATCCACCATTGCTTCTCATTTCTGCTGAGTAGTAAACAGCAGCAACCAGGCAAGTCTGAGATAGAACAGCACGAACAGACAGCAATGCCCAGGGACAGTGGCAAAGGCAGCACTGAATCTGTTGAGCTGCGGATAACATTAGCTGGGAAAACAGTTTCTGCCAAACCGGGCTATGGCTGCCTTCTCCTTTCATCCACCAGGCAAGCGATTGAGGTGCCAGAGAACCTACGAACGGCCACCAGACTCGTGTCGCTGGTCCAGCCTGACTACAGGGTCATCGCCGAGGCCACGCTGTCCGCCTCAGGCTTCTCAGAGGCCGCTTCCATGAGCTGCCGCTTGGTGTCACTCTTCAGCCTGGCCAAAGATTCAGCTTGTTTCCCAGAATCCATCTGCGCTGGTCCCACTTCCTGGCTGGTGCTCCTGAACAGAGTCCTTACCTTTGCTGGGAAGCTCTTGAACCAGAGCCTCAGAGAGAAGTGGGAAAAGGACAAAGTGCTGGACGGTGACCAGGAGGCCCAAAAGCAGCTTCTCGATATGGTTCTTAGAGCTCCCGAGGGGTTGGAGGGTAGATCTAAAGGCACCCACACAGCCAAATTCAGACGCACTAATCAGTCTGTCGTCGTCTTACAAGCCATAGCCGAGGAGCAGGCAGTCATCAAAGCTGTGACATTAGCCGTGGCTTCGGTCATCGTTGACCCCGGGAAGACCTGCCACTTCCACACCATCTTTGAAGAGATATTTCCAGGTTCCCGCTGCCCTCCATACCACCTGCAGGCCGCAGAGGAGAAGCAGCAGGATGCATTGAAGGCAGCTGTGGTGGAGGAGCTGCAGGAGGCCGGACTCCAACCCAGCGCCTGTGCGCTCTCCACCACGCTGTCCCTGTACCAGGCTATGAAGCTATCCCGGGCTGTGGTTCTGGTGGGTCTGACTGGGAGCGGGAAGACAACCTGCTACCAAGCCCTGGCTGGAGCTCTCAGGAAGCTAGCAGGCAGGGCGGCGGAGGAGAGGCCCGACAGAGTGCCCTCTGAGGCAGCCGAGGGCACAGGGACAGAGGCCCTCTATCCAGCTCTCACCTGGAGCTCCATTGACACAGCAGTCATCTACCCCAATGCGTTGTCCATTCAAGAGCTCTGGGGAGGCTTCAGCGGCCCACAGGGCTCCTGGCGGGATGGCACACTCACAAAGGAACTGAGAGGGAGCCAAGAGTCCCCCACCACCGGCTCCTCCACGCCCCCTTCCACCCAGATAAGTCAAACGAGGGTTGGGAGGATACACATGGCAAAGTGGCTGGTGCTAGATGGGGAGCCACTGGGCTGGCCTGGCTGGCTGGACCCCCTCTACAGCCTTTGTGACCCCAAGGACCCCTTCCTGTGCCTCCCCACCGGGGAAAAGTTGCGTCCGCCACGCGAGGAGCTGAAAGTGTTGATCGAGACGACGGCCCTGGAGGACGCCTCGCCGGCGTCGATGACCCGCTGTGGCCTGGTGCACCACTCTGCGGAGGAGCTATGGAGGCCCGTGTGGAAGGCGGAGCTGGAGGCCCTGAACAGGGACCCCATGCTGGACCACTGGTGCCTCGGTATGTGGAGCCGACTGGCGGACGACCTGTTTGCCCGCACCCTCACCTTCCTGAGGGATAGGAGGCTCTCCCCCATACTGCCCGAGTGTGGGGCGGGAGCCAGGGAGGTCACACATGGGTTACAGGAGGTTGTGTCCTTTAGCAGGGTCTTATGTGCCCTTAAGGAGCAGTTTTGGAGGAACAGACTGAAAGCTGCATGTAAACACACTGACAAGAGAGGTACGTTTTTGTTTTTCTCTATGAGTTTATTTTATGAATAATTAATGTGAACTTAGAAGGTACTGATTACTATTAGAGCTGACTAGTTGCTCAACTATTAGAAGCCATTAAATAACAACGGACGCATGAATGATATTGCATCAATAGTGATACTGAAACAAATTCTGAATAAGTGGCAGAAACCTTTGTAAATGAGATCCACTCTTACTATCCTTTTATTAACATGGTTTTAGAAAGGTGCCAAGCAAACAAATGATGATGATAATGATGAATGATGATGATGAATGAAATATCTGCAAGGGTCTGAAGCAGAGTGTGGCCGGCACACAATTTCTTGTCCCCACTCTTTCATTCCCTGCCATGACCCCATCTGTGTGATACCAGAGGGAACCTCTGACACCCCCCAGAAAGTCTCCTTGGAGCTCGTGACCCCCTCTGCCGAGCAGGAGCTGCAGGCCAGGAATGTTTTTGTGGTGGCCTACATCTGGGGCTTTGGGGGACACCTACATCCCAGGTACGCGTTTTCAACCTTCCCAGAACACCAGTTAAGGAGGCCCTGTATGATCCTGGGAATTCTGAGTTTTGTTTTGTAAAGAGGGAGAGTGTTTTTACATTCTGGAATGGTGTTTAACAAACATCCCACGCTTGTTAAACACCATTTTTTATGACTGGAGCCATAAAAAACAAAGGTTGTTATTACCTCTGTAACTCCTCAACATGGAACTGCTGTACAAGCCAGGAAGTGTTCTTCATCAATCCAGCCATGGTTTGCCAGAAAGTAATGTAGGAGGAAAACCTGAGATTTTCCTTGCAAATATTTTATATAAAAATATATATTTTTCAGTTTTTCCAGTTTTGGTTCATGTCACTCATCGGCAGGCCTCAGCTCTTTTACTCTTTATCTTGATTGTAAAGGGTTTAAAGTTGTTAAAAGGTTTTCAGGTAACTTCTCTCTAGGTTAATACGCTTGTTGCTGTTTTGTGGGTCCTCTTTAGACACTGGCCACACTTTGATGAATTTGCGCGCAGTGCGCTGTATGAGAGCCGGTACAGGGTTGTGGTGCCAGCTGAGGCCTCAGTGTTTGAGTACTTTGTTCATCTAAATGATGGGCCTGTGGAAACTCACAGCGGACTCCAGAGCAGGAGCCTACAGATGTCCAGCAGCACCATCCCACAGGTCTGTTGCCCCTCCATAGCTTAAGCCCTCAGTGTAATAAACATGACAAGTATTCTGTTCTGAAAAACAGGTCTGTATTATGTGTTGATTAACTGAACTATATAGCCTATATTTGGATGAATCAAACTGTATGTTCAGAATTACAGCAGTAATCTCACTCATGTGCCTGCCTCTGCACTGTTTGGAGTTAAACAGAAAACATCAAATCAGGCACACATGGTTTAATGCTGCTCTCTTAGTTTGAGAAGTGTTTAGAGCAGGCTGATGTTTACCAGGGCACTTGAATCTCATTCAGTTAATTTGCCCAGTGCTCTTTTTTACATTGTGACTTCATACTCATCCTGTGCATTGTGACCTCACCCTCATCCTATGCATTGTGACATCACCCTCATTCTGTGCATTGTGACATCACCCTCATTCTGTGCATTGTGACATCAGCCTCATTCTGTGCATTGTGACATCAGCCTCATCCTATGCATTGTGACATCACCCTCATTCTGTGCATTGTGACATCAGCCTCAT
Source organism: Ilyophis sp. 1 JC-2022 (assembly GCA_022702515.1). Lineage (NCBI taxonomy): Eukaryota > Metazoa > Chordata > Actinopteri > Anguilliformes > Synaphobranchidae > Ilyophis > Ilyophis sp. 1 JC-2022. Next base: position 101,468,589 of record CM040402.1, on the reverse strand, counting down.
CCTGTGCATTGTGACATAACATCACCCTCATCCTATGCATTGTGACATCACCCTCATCCTATGCATTGCGATCTCATCTTCAGATTATGAATTTTGACATCATCCTAAACTTGTGCATTGTGACCTCATTCATATCTCACGCATTATGAAGTCATCATTCTGCGTCTGCGTGAACTGAGTGACTTTTTGCATTTCTCCCCGTGCAGTACGAGAGGTACGTATTCTTACTGCGCCTGATGTTAAAGGCCCGCCAGCCGGCTCTGCTGGTTGGGGAGCTGGGTTCTGGGAAGACCACACTGTGCCATTCTGCACTGGGTCCGAAACGACCTCACCTGCGCCTACCTACCGGCGCTCTTCTGAGCGCTGAAGCCCTGCGATCCCTGCTGGAAGGCGTGGCCTGCCAGACAATGAGATTAGACGCTATGGTCACCGTCAACAGGCAGCCCAGCCTGCTGCTGTTTCTGGATGACCTACATGATGCCCCCTATGGTGAGCTGGAAGTACAAATAAATAAAAAAACTATAAAAGTTTTCCTAACATTAAAGCCCATCATTCCTCATGTATGCATGTAATTGGTATGTGATATTGATTTCATATACTGAAACTATATATACACACATGCTGTACATATTTGGTACAAAAACGCTGTGTCTCCAAAAATTCTATGGAACAGGAAAAAAACATTATTTTCCCCATTTAGTAACATAGCATTATGGTTTTATCCCATGGGGGGTTTGAAAGAACTACATTAGTTGTTGAGTTATGGAACATTGACTGTATGAGACCTATCAGTGGGAGTTGAAGAGCCAGAATGACCCTGACTATATATAACGAGTCACATGCTCTTGTGTCACTGTATCCAGATGCTTTTGGGAAGGCGTCGATGGCGCTCGAGACCCTGCGGCAGTGCATGTCCACAGGGGGCGTGCTCACATCCGGCGGCCAGCACTTGAGGCTCTGCAGCTCACGAGCGCTCAGCTTCCTGGCCACCTGTGACACGCCCGCAGAGGGAGGGTCCAGCTGCGCGGCCATTTCCCCCCGCCTCTCCCGCCTTTTCTCCGTCCTGGCGCTGCCGGGCCTAACGGTGGACCTGGTGTTCTCCATCCACTCTCCCCGGTTGCAGCTGTGGCTGAACGAGCTCCCCTCCTTGGCTGACATGGCCGACTGCATCATCCCCGCCACCCTGGAACTGTACAGCGCCGTGCGCCAAGCGTTTCCTCCTCGCCCGGACAGGCCCCATTTCCTGTTCTCATCACATGACCTGCGGAAGGTCTTCCAGGGAATGTGCCTGTGGAGGTCGCCCTGGGGCGGAGACGCCCGCTGCCTCCAGGCCTCGCGGTTCTCCTCGGTAGCTGCCGCGCTGGCCGTCGTGCGGCTCTGGGCTCACGAGTGCCTGCGGACCTTCGGGGACCGCCTCTGCGTGGAAGAGGAGCGCGGGGAGCTGCTGTCGCTGCTGGACCAGGTATCACAGAGGAACTTTGGCAGCAGGCTGTCTCCCGAGCACAAAATGGACGACAAGCAGAGGGAGTCCAACACTCCCAACCTGTCTGCAGCACGTGATCCCAGAGTGGGAGAGGAGGAGACGTCATCATCAGGAGAGGAGTCCACTGCGTCCTCCTTAGAGGAGGAGGAGGATGAAGACCGCACAGAGAGCAGCAGGCTGGGGGAGGTTTCCGATAAGGGGAGCAGCTCCTGCATCTCAGGCAGCCTGAGTGAGGAGGAGGCACTTAGCGAGATTCCCTCAGAAGAGCCTGACATGGAGAGTGTGAACTATGTAGAGTCAGCGGACGGCACGCTGTCCAGCCTATACAGTCTGTCTGAAACCTCAAGGACCCCTTCAGCCTTGAGGCCCTCCCCCCCAAAAGAGGCCAGGCCCCAGAGTAAGCCAGACAGGAAAAGGAGCGGGAAGCTCGTCATCCAGCTCCCACAATGCACCAGCGCCGACCGGGCTGCGCAGGAGCCACTGCACAACCTGGGGGCGTCCCTCCCGGACATGGTCTTTGGTCCAGACCTCTCCGGGCTGCTCCGTCTCCAGACTCGGCTCCACACCTTCAAACGCGACTCTGCCTACAAGGAGCAAGAGCTGGAGGGGCTGATGAAGCAGCTCGCTGCCGTGATGAAGCTTAAAGAGGAAGAGCAGCTGGATGAAAAGAACAGATACCATGCCGGTTATGGGGTGCACAGGCAGGGGGTGTGTCAGCTAGCACGCGTCCTCCGCACCCTGCTCTTACCCGGGGGGCACGGGCTCCTGTTCGGAGCTGCGAAGGGTATGGGCAGGAAGACCACAGTACGCCTGGCCGCCCAGCTGATGGGGTACAGACTGCTGGAGGTGCATTCTGGAAACGAGGCGGCTGTGTGGGAGATCCTTAAGGAGGCGAGCGGCCACGTTGGGGTGCGGAGAGGGGGCCTGGTGCTGCTGGTGCATGAGAATGCCAGCCAGGTGGTTAGGGAGGAGCTACTGGTTGCCATGGCCAACAGAAACTTCCCAAGGCTCTACTCCTATAAAGAGTGGAAGATCAACAACCTGGCAAGAGGCTCTCACAGACACGAGGAAGACCACAGGACAGAAAGGTAAGGATATACAGTATGTTTTCTCACCAGATGCTTCAGTTGCTTGTTTTTTTGTTGGAGGAAGGGCACAATTCAGCTCTTTTGATTGTTCTTTTTTTCAGTGGATTTTCTTTCCTATGTGCTTGTATTTGCAAATGGATGGGTTTAGTCTGGTGCCACTGATGTACAGTAATGTGCAAATGTCGTAGGCACATGTAAAAACAATACAGTATATGTAAAGTGAAGATGCTTTCAGAAATAATTAAAATAAAAGTTTCTAAATATCAAACAATTGACTATAAAGAGCAGTAAACAGTGAGTAATCAGTCACCCTTTGCCTTTAAAATGGCATTAATTCTCTTAGGTACACTGTCATGCAGTTTTATCAGAAAATCAGCTGCTACGTTGTTCCAAGCAACTTGGAGAACTTGCCACAGTTCATATGCTGACTTTGGCTGTGTCACTTGCCTTTATCTGTCCAGGTAATCCCAGACAGCCTCGAAGATGTTGAGATCAGTGCTCTGTGTGTAATCCCAGACAGCCTCGAGGATGTTGAGATCAGTGCTCTGTGGGTAATCCCAGACAGCCTTGAAGATGTTGAGATCAGTGCTCTGTGGGTAATCCCAGACAGCCTCGAGGATGTTGAGATCAGTGCTCTGTGGGTAATCCCAGACAGCCTCGAAGATGTTGAGATCAGTGCTCTGTGGGTAATCCCAGACAGCCTCGAGGATGTTGAGATCAGTGCTCTGTGGGTAATCCCAGACAGCCTCAAGGATGTTGAGATCAGTGCTCTGTGGAGGCCATGCCATCTGTTGCAGAACTTCTTGTTCTTCTTTTCACTGAAGATAGTTCAATTCATTTTTTGGAAAATTAATGTTTGAAAATCTAAGATTTGCTGTTTTCTACTGACACACTAATGCAGAAGACAAAAATTTGGCATCTAAGAATAGATTAATATAAAAAATCTAGGGTGCCTAAGACTTTTGCACAGTGCAATAAATGGCTTACTCAATGCAGGATTTGAAGCCACAGCCTACAGGTACAGAGTCATGCCGTCCTTGCAGTCACCAGGGTGACCCGGAGCTGCTCTCTGTCTCAGATACTTTCGACAGGTCCAGTGGAATGTGCACGTTGTCCTGCTGATGCACCTGGCCCCAGGTGGAGAGTGTCCCAGGGTGGGGGGGTTCATGGCCAAAGCCCTGAGACTCTGTAGCTGTGTGGAGGTGTACCAGCCCTGGACCACCGAGTCCCTGACCGGCGTGGCTGCTCACCACCTGAAGAACCAACTGCAGATTCGCAACCTGAATACCAAAGGTTCATTATGCTTATTGAAACTAAAGTTAGCTGATGTTATTCTTATAAATATTATCAATCATATTCTGAATGTTTTAGTATGTTCTTATGTTAATTATAGTGCGCTATATGGTAAAACGAACAAGGCTTTGTGAATAACACATTTTTTCCCATTGTTTTTATTATAAACTCCATTATGTTTTTAAGTCTGCATTTCTTTAAATGTCTGCCTGTTTCTTTTGGTTTATTTATTTGAATGTAAACGTAACTGTAATTGTTTGTGTTTATCTGCCTGTTTCTTGCTCCTTTTTTATGTAATTTGTTTGTTTTCATATTACCTCCCACAGTAGACAGGCCTTGCCTTGTGTCCAGTCTTTCGCAGGCTATGGCTGGGATTCACCAATCAGCACGGAGATACGCCTCTGTTCTAACTCCAGACCTGCAGCCCTTCGGTCCACAGACTTTCATGGAGTTCATGTCACACTTCCTGTACCTTTGTGCATGCCTGTATGATGAGGGGCGGAGTCAAGCCAACAGGTTAGGAGAAGATATGGGTGTGTGTGTGTGGGGTCTTAAAGAAAACCTGGCACAGGGTATTCTGGGATGAATTAGATAGGATTGCTGTTGTGGCATTTGCATTATCTATAGCCACCTTAATCAAATGGTAAAATGTGGCATTTTCTGTTAATTAGAATATAAACTGATGGAAGAACAGCCAACAGATAAGACTGAGAGCTGAAATCATCCCCAAACACAGCAAAAATCTTGGTGTACATTTGCGACCATGGTCTCATATAAACACCCTGTGGTGTTAAAGTTACACCAACAGTGTTAGATTTACACCAACTGTTTTGCTGTGTAGCTCTACTCATTTTCTGTTTGTGTGCATTTTCTCAGAGTGGCAGCCATCTTGGGCAGAATGACAGAACTGACAGAACAGGCTGACCAGTACAGCCAGGAGGTTTCCAGCCTGAAGACAGAGTTCAGTGAAGCGCAACAGGTAAGTCCAAGCACCTGATGACCAGGGTCAAAAGCAGGTTGCACTAAAAGGCTTCTTCCTCTTTTTCACTGTATTCTGTGAGTACTTTTTGTGGACACGGGTTTATCTTTATTTTCTAGCATCGTGTACGTGGACTTTGACATGTCCGATTGTGTCTTAATGAGTGTGCTGTGTGAGTGTGTTGTATGAGTGTGTCTTAGTGGGTGTGTGCTCTATGAGTGTGTCTTAATGAGTGTGCTGTATGTGTGTGTATTAGTGAGTGTGTTGTATGAGTGTGTCTTAATGAGTGTGCTGTATGAGTGTGTCTTAGTGCGTGTGCTGTATGTGTGTGTCTTAGTGAGTGTGTTGTATGAGTGCATCTTAGTGAGTGTGAGTGTGTGTAAGTCACATGTGTGTCTCTGCAGCGGCAGGCACGGCTGCAGGATGCTCTGGACTCCAGCCGTAATTTGTGTGAGCGCGCTCGACAGCACTGCCTTCTGGAGGAGAACCGGCTGGCGCACCTGGAGGAGCAGTTGCAGCAGGCTCGGCAGCTGTCCCAGGATGCCTTGCAGCAGGTCAGACAACTCATACACACCTTGCTCCCATAAAACCTGGGGGATGTATTTCTGTTCAACGGTAACGCCTGTTTTCTTACTTTTACTAAATTTTGCTCCATATTACACGAAACCGACTTTGAACTGGTGCTTTTGTGGTGTTGTAATTTGAGCACAGAACAATTAAGTGTCCCTGCAGGGGGCAGCACTGAGGTAATGAAGGATACATTTCACTCAGGCAGGTAAAATGTCTTTCATTGTGTCACAATACACACCATCTCAACCCAATAGTGTACCCTCTCTGCTGTACCCAAACCCCCCCACCCCCTCTTTTTCAGGTGAGCCCACTGTACCAGGCAGCCCTAGCGGCCATGCAGTCCCTCAGCCAATCAGACCTGGAGGAGCTGCGGCGCTACAGACGCCCCCCCGAGGGCGTGATGGTGGTCATGGACGTCATCTGCATGCTGTTCAGTCGCCCGAGCAGCTGGGAGAGCTCTCAGCAGCTTTTGGGGAGACCCAACTTCCTACAGGTAAGATACTGTACTCGAGCTGTCGGTGAAAACACAAGCTATGTACACTGCAAAAACCAAATAATAAGTCAATCTCAACAAGTATTTTAGTCTTATATTTAGATTAAAAATTTTATTTCTATTACTTTTTTGCTAAATAATACAAAAATATTGCAGATGTGACAGTTGAGGCTGAGATTCATTTCATAGGGTAAAAACGTTTCACGTGACAAGCAATTAGTCATTTAAAACAAGCTAGTATTTTCTACTTGAGAGAAAAACATTATAATGGTAAGTTTCATTATAAGACTAAAACACTTGTTAATACAACCCTTTTTGCAGTGGATTCTCCCACTAGGAGAAAAAACAAACTGAAGCGGTTCAGTACTTTTAATAGTATCCACATTTCAGAGCATGTAAATTACACTTGTTTTAGTAGAAACAGTAAACCTGTATGTTTATGTGGAGGTGTGTTCTGTCCATTTAAAAGCACCCGGCGATGTCTCCTCTCTTCCCTCTCTGCTCGTGTCCCAGGATCTGGAGTTCTACGACCGCTCGGCGTTGAGCGGCGAGCTGTTGTGGGCTCTGAGCAAGGCGGTGGGACGGCCCGGGTTCCAGCCGGAGGCGGTGCGGGAGGTGAGCCGGGCCTGCGAGTCCCTGTGCCGCTGGGCGCACGCGGTCCACCAGTACGCTATCGCGCAGCGCAGCATGGCCCCGCACGAGGCCCGGCGGGCTGAGCTGGAGGCGCACGCGGCAGAGACCCGCGCGCGGCTGCGGGACGCGCGGCTGCAGGAGGAGGCCGCTCGGGCGCGGCTGGAGGAGGCGGAACGGCGGCTGCAGGAGGCCCGGCGCGTCACGGAGGAGCTGGCTGCCAGGCTGCGCCAGGCCGAGACGAGAGAGAGGGAAGCTGCCGCCGCAGTCCAGCAGGTGGCGCCTCACTTCACTGACTGGAATGCTGTGGCACAGGTAAGGGCGAGACACAAACGCCACTCTAATTCTGCCTCTCTATGCCACTCTAAGGCTGTGTCCGAATCACAGCCCTATCTACTCCGTCCTTTGTACTGTGTACTAGCATACTGTATACTGCTTACTGTATACTGTTTAGTTACATGCTGTATGTGAAAAAAATATTGTAAAAAAAAAAATTAAGAACACAATTTTTATGAATCTATACTTGAAAGATGGCGGACGGCAGTGAGTAGGGACGCGTAGCTCTGATTCAGAGAACTTTTGCCAGTCCTTCTAGAAAACAGCTAAACAAAGACAATTATGTGAGGACCTACCTCAAGCTGTTTATAAAGGTGTATTGGAAAAAAAAACTGTTCAAGTCTAGAAAAGCAAAAAGAAAACAAACAAACGCGATCATACTATGAAATGTTGATGCTAGAAAAAATTAGCTGCAACCTAGCGGAAGTATATTCACAAGAAAATGAAATATGGGAGAGGATTACTATATCAATGTCAACCTTTAACGTCTAAGATCATGCATGTGACAGCTGGGTATATTGAGTTTGACAAAACAGAATTGAGATAAATGTATTGTACATTACAATAGATAGTAACTTATTGTATACTACAATAATGACTAATTATTTTCATTATAGTAAATAAGAGGGAAGAAAATACAAAACATTTGTATTATAGGGATATTCCATAAATACAATAATAAAAATAGAAACTATACAAATGTGACAAATAATAAAAATACTAATAATAAATACATGCAAAATAGTAATCAATCATAAACAATAATCAATAATAATAACATAGTTAATAATTATAAAATACAAACTAAAAATAAACTTTGTTCTGTCAATCTCTACCCCTGACTCAGACCCTCGAGGGGGCAGTCCCGACCAAACCTGGTGTCGGTGAACTCGCACCGTCAGGAGAGGCCGGGAACCCCCCCAGGGGACCCTGAGGATGGGTATTAGAGACATATGAATACCGTATTTGTTTTGAATTTTATTTTTGTTTATTTGTTTATTTATTTTCCCCTTCTTTTTTACTCTGTTTACCTCCTGAACGACACATCAACATTAAGGTTTTAACACGAGGCCCCCTTTTGTTGATGTTGTATGTTTATGTATTTTTGTTTTGCCCCCGTAAGATCAGAGTTATGTTCCGGGGATGTGAAAAATCTTTCTTAAAAACAAAACAAAATGGGTAACAATAGTGGTAGCAATAATAATAATCTTTAATTCATGATAATGATAATCTTAAGGGCAACACGTCATAATTTTGTACTGAGCTAGTGTGTTTGTGTGTGTGTGTGGGTGTGGGTGGATGTGTGTTGTGTGTGTGTTTAAGAATGATATATGTCTGTGTGTGATATTATTTGGAATTTTATGTTTAATATGAGTTGTTGAAATGTCTAGGCACATTTGTTGTTGTTGTTAAATGTTATTATTGTTGTATGTCCATTATAATTAAGAAAATAAAAATTGTCAGTTAAAGTTAAAGGTATACTCAACTGGCATACTCAATAGTGCGCTGATTCGAACATGGCCTAATTCTTTCAGTAAGACAAACTCAGGTTCTGGAGGGCCCTGGTTTATACTGGGTTGTGCTGTTTTCTGTGCTTTAAAATTCTGTTTTCGCTCAATCATTTATGTTTAGTGTTTTTAAAAATATAATTACACATTACAGCAAAAGATTGTACGTGTTCCCTCCAGTACTGTAGTGTACTTGAGAGGTGCATGAGTGTAAAGAGATGTGGCTAATTAACCAATCGGGGCGTTTAAAACAGGGTAATCAACTGGAACAGAAAGCAGCACACACCGTTCCTCTGTGGAATCTGCAGCTCCACACATCGCTTCCTTGCACTAAGCTCACATAAATAGACCGTCTAGGGAACCACAAACAAACTGAGTGCTTTAATTATTTAGGCAAAAAGAAATTAAAGGAAAATTTCTCGCTCCCGTAGCGATTTTACCCAAATCGAGTTCTCTGTGTGAATTTGTGTCTTGAATAGATAAATAAAAGGTTCACATTCTGCTTACTTTGTATCATTCATTTTCCAAGTTTCATGTCTCTCAGTTGTGATATTTTCTCTATATTATTTTAAAGAGAAAGGCCCCTCTTCCTTTCCTGCAGGAGATAGAGAGGAACACTGGGACTGTCCCAGGGGATGCCCTAACGCTAGCCGCTGCCCTGGCTTACCTGGGCCCGTTTGGGCCTGATGCGCGAGCTGAGCTGCAGGGGAAGTGGCGTGACCTGTGTCTGACAGGACGCATCGAAATTGACCCTGAGGACCCCAGAACAGCGCACCTCTCTGCCCCGCCCTGCCCCCCTCCTCCTCTCCCCTCTCCCTACGTCCCCATTCCCCTGGGAGAGGACCCGCAGGTTCCCATGGCCTGGCTGATGGGCGGGGTTCAGGGTGGGGCTCCAGCACTATTGCTGAACCTGCTGCTGTGGGGATACAAGAGCCCCAGGGCTCAACACTGGCCTCTGCTGGCAGACGCACATCAGCGTGAAGGGATAGCGACCGTGCTGTCGTCAGGTAAGCTGTCTTACCGTTCTCATAGACTTTTGTTATTCCTACAACAAAGTATAACAATGATTAATGATGACAACAGGCCATTCGGTGCATTTAGGTCTGTGACCTTGCCTCCTATCTAAAGCGCATCCAGCACTGTGTCAAGCCTGGTCCTAAACAGCAAAAGGGTTTCTAGTCTACTTCCTTTTGCATTATTTTCTTTCTTCACTGACTTGCAGTGCCCTGACTGCACACTGATAACCAGGCTCTTCATAACAATTGTATAAAGTCATAATAAGTCCTATTTACTGCAAATTGTCCACCACATTAGTAATATCATTGTCATCACTGTCGTCACCATCAAATTTGTCCTCAGTAGGCCAGCTTTCAGAGGGAAAGAGCCAGGTCCAAGCGGAGAATGAGTACGGCCTGGTGGTCAGCGCCGATGACCCCGCCTTGCTGGACAAACTGAGACAGGGGGAAGAGAAAGGTACCGGTGCTCTCTCGCTTTACACGCCTCTCTGTTGCCGTGTTTTGCTGTCTGGCTGACGTACTCTCTACACATGCCATCGCCCTGGTTAATCCTGCACCGCACTGCCACTCTGCAGTCACTTTGTTTCACCTGAGATGATGTGTTAAATCTGTATCTCTCCCTTTGGACCCTCCCCCTGCAGGTCTCACAGTGCTGGTGACTCACGTTGAGCGAGCACGGCCTTCCCCGGGATTCCTGGCGCTGCTGGGGCGACGGGCCGGAACCGCCCCCCCAGGTCCGCCGCTAGCCGCCCCCCCTTCTGCCCAGCTTGGGTTTTCCCTGTTCCTCAGCACCCCCCTGCCTGTCAGAGCGCTGCTCCACGGTGAGGCGCACACAGTTAATGTCAATGATGTATTCACATGAGCATTAAAAACACCCCAGTGAAGAACTGAATACTGAGCCTGAATACTTATGAGTCTCCAGTACACTGAATATATTATATGACTTGGTATATTCTATGTATTCTCTTTCCCTTTGTTTTGCCTCCCCCACCCCGCCCATGTTAAAAACACAGAGATCCACCCCTCAATTTTGGCTGAGGTGCAGGTGGTGGACCTCTCTTTAAGTGGAGCAGAGCTGCAGGAGGTGATGCTGACTGAAATGGTGCAGTCCAAGTGCCCCCAAATATGGTCACAGAACTGCCAGGCGAGGACAGAAAAACAGATGCTTTTGGACAGACTGCACCAGCAGGAGGTAAAGCAAAATGCCTTCTGGAATATTCCATTTTTCTGTGGCTTGCAATATCTATTCATGAAACTCATGGTAAACCTGATGAATAATACAAGCGTTCAGTCACAATAAGGGTCGTTTGCTCAACTCCCCCTCTCTTTTTTAAGGTCTCCCTGATGGATTACGTCCTCCAGTCCTCCGCCCCTCTCCTGCAGGACCCTCGGTTCCTCCCGTGCGCATCCGCCTGTCGAAACGCCGTCTCCGGCCTGCGGGAGGAGCTCCTGGATCTCGACCAGGAGCTGGAGCGTCACCGCCCCCTCTTGGCTCGCTTCCACAGGGAGGCGGAGCTGGTCGCGGCCTTCTACCGGGCCCTGCAGGACGTGGCCCGCCTCTCTCCCCTCTACCTCTTCCCCCTGCACTGCTACCTGCCCGCCCTCCGGGAGGCCCTGGCGCTGCAGGAGACACCAGATGTGACGTACGGAGGGTTAGCGGCTCCGGGCGCAGTTTCGGTGGAGGTCCTAGCGTCCCACTTAATGGCGCTCTACCGACCCAGCCTGTTCCAGAGCCACGCCGGTCTGCTGCGGCTGCTGGTTTCTGTGGCGCTGTGCCACTGCGGCGAAGGCCGCTGCGAAGCTGAGAGAGCAGCCTTTCTGCGGGGGCTGGGAGATGAAGGCTGTCCGGGCCCCGCCCCCGGCCCTCCCACGCCGCCTACACAGCTCCCTGATTGGATACCCCCCGCCGTTCAGAGGGAGGTCCTCCACCTGGAGAGCCTGCCCTCCTTCAGGGGCCTGGCCTCCTCCCTGGCCTCCTGCTCGGAGCAGTGGGCGGAGTACCTGCGCTACCCCTCTTCCACCGTGATCGGCCCCGTCCCCTGCCCCTCCCACTCCCACCTCTCCGCCCTGCAGCGCGCCCTGCTGTGGAAGACACTGCTCCCTCATTGGCTGGCCGCCGTAGCGGATGACTTGGCGGCCTGCCAGCTGGGGAAACCGTTTCAGACGCCGTTGGCCAGCGCCCCGCACCCTGGTACCCCTGAGGCCCTGTCCCAAATTTTAGACAAAACCAAGGGACCCGTCGTTCTCCTCCTGCCAGGCCCCAGTGAACCAGGACCACCACCAGTGCACCCCCTGCACTGGGTGGAACAGGCTGCCCAGGACCTGGCTGGGAACATAAGGGTGGGTACAGCCAGAGGAAGGAACAGCGTGTATTTGATAAGGACACACGCACTGCAAACAAATCTGTCTTAACAAGTGTTAATCAGCTAGATCAGCTAATGAGACTGAAAATCGTATTTCTTTCTCTCAAATAGAAAAATATCAGCTTGTTTTAAGTTACCTTTTGCTTGTCAAGTGAAATTGTCTTACCTCATTGGCAAATATTGAAATGAGTCAAACTGTCTCACCTCATTGGAAATCTTTTTGTCTTATGTAGCTAAAAAAGTAATAGAAATAAGATTTTAAGTTTAAATATAAGATTAAAATACTTGTTAAGATTGACTTATTTTTTTGTTTTTTTGCAGTGTGAATGTTGTTTACTGTGTGCTGGGGTCAAAGCAACAAACTATATAAAAAGTCATTCTTATTTAAAGATTTGACGTGCAAAACAGCCACACTGAAGACTGTTGATGTTGTTTCCAGGTGAAGAAGGTGCAGGTCATTTCCTTTGGGGCCCAGTGTCAATGGGAGGTTGTGCTTGCAGCACTGGACCTGGCTGTGCAGGAAGGCCATTGGCTGGTCTTTAATAACTGTCATCTGTTGGACCAATGGGATGAGGAGGTGGTGTGGCGGTTGACTCAGCTGGTGTCATGCACAGATGGAGGTGAGCTATAAATGGATCCATTTTGCCTTACATAATGTTAGCACTAGGAATGAAAAATATTCAGCGAAATAATTTCGTGTTTTGATGAGTAGTTCGTATGTAGTTCTTGTAGAGCTTGTCACCATGAAACAAAATTAAAACCCAGTCGCACTAATCTACTGTTAAAAACCATGCCATAGCATCAAAACAATACCCTACTGGAACCAGAATGTGTTATATTTTACATACTTAGTAATGTATTCTGACATTCTGAGGACCGTGCAAATGTGTGCAATGATATTTCGCTCTGTTCCTCAGGTCATGTGACTGAAGTGGAGAGGGGGGAGGACCCTACTGAGGCTGGGGCGTGTGTGGAGACACAGATGCATCCCTGCTTCAGGCTGTGGTTCATCACCGGAGCACACGCACCTCTGTCCATCCCAGGTAACACCTACCTGGCCAGCATACATATAAACTGGCCCACTAAATCTGTATCTTCAGAAAAGATTCTTTACTCTCACAACAAAGGTCCGCAGAAGCCAAATAAGCTGTTGTATCATACATACAGTATATAATCACAGTGGTTAAATAAACTGTCCCTGCTCTGTCCATAATAACACGCTAGTGTCAGCTCAAACTAAACTGCAGCCGCACACATTCCTTGAAGAGCGGGTTTCCTGTTTTGCGTGCAGCCCGGTCTCAGTAAAGCCATTCTTTGCGCTCTCTTCTTTCCCGTTCCTCGCCCCCCTCTCTTCCCGCAGCGGCGGTCAGAACGTCCGCCCTCCGTCTGGTGTGCGATTCCCCCTGGGACCTGAAGGAGGCGCTCCGCTGCTCTCTGCGCCAGGCCGCGTCCTCCGCTCTCGCCGCGGGGGCCGCTCTCTCCCCCCGGCGGGCGGGAGCCCTCCTGCGCTGCGCCGTCATGCACGCCGTCCTGCTGCAGAGGCGTACCTACAGACACCTGGGACAGCGGAGCGCGTACCACTGGTGAGAGCCCCCCTCCCATCCCTGTCACCAGGGACTTCCTCACACTGCAGACAATCGCTGTCTGGATTAAGATTTAAGACATGTTTTGAGACTCAGTGACCATGGTTTCCACCCATGCAGAGCATAAACTCTACATGGGTTTTCCTGGTGAGCAGACAGTGCGCGGGCCACATATCTTTGGAATCGGGCCCGTTTGTGCGAAGCCGTCAATTGTACACAGCACATCCTGTGCACACTGACCTCCTGCCAGGATATTATACACAGAGAAGCCAGGTTTCGGTCACATTGGTCTGGACTGAAACTGGGTTCCTCAGGGATTTCTCTCTTTATAGGTCCCGGGAGGACCTGCAGGCACTCGTGGAGGCTCAGGTACGGACAGCCAGCCACTGTCATGACCCTGTCGGGGCGCTGGAGTACATAGCAGGTATGCAGCACACAGCGGGAATATATTGTTTTAGTGGGAATATATACAGTATTTACATTTGGAAAACTGATTCAAATGTACTTCAAGCAGGCTATATAATCTTTTAAGTTCTGTAGATTGTCTGTATTTCCAGGGAATACTTTTTATAAATTGCATTTAAAATCTTCTCAACAAGCTTGCCTGTGTGATGTGTGATCAGAAGCGGTAAGATGCGTCTGTGTGTAGGTAGAGGTGTGGCCTATTCTGGTTCCTTCCCACCTGCATGCTAGGCTCATACCCCTCTCTTTTCTCCTGAACAGGCTCTCTGGTGTACGGCGGTCACGTGGAGGACCCCGCGGATTTGGTGGCGGTGAAGGGTGTGGCCACGGCCTGCCTCAGACCGCCTCCTCCTCTGTGGGGGCGTGGCCCGCACACCCTCTCTGAGCTCGTGGCCAGGGGCCGCTTCGGTATGGACACACAGCGTCACTCGTTCATACAGCGATCTCACTGCAGGCAGAAGCTGAGATCCAAACAGATTTTCCTTTCCAGCTTTTGATTAAGATCAGCTGCTAAAAATGTGATTGTGAAATGTTATTTTAAAAGCAAGTCATAGAATCCGACTGACTGCACATTTTTAGCTTTCATATCCTCCCCCGCATGGACTGAAAATGATTTTGTTTGGTTTTGCTCTGACCTTTCTGTGTGCGTGCATGTGTGTGTGTACGTGTGTATATGTGTAAAGGTGTGTGTGTGTGTGCATGTGTACACCTTCGGTGCTGTATCCTGGTGTGTGTGTGTGTGTGTGTGTGTGTATGTATGCGTGTGTGTGTATATATATGTGTTTGTGTGTGTGTACACCCTCTGTGCTCTATACTGGTGTGTGCATGTGTGTGTACACCCTCCGTGCTCTATCCTGGTGTGTGAGTGAGTGTTAATCAGACTGTACCCTGGTCTTTCCCAGGACGGAGGGACCTGCTGCAGGACTTGGAGCAGCGTGTCCAGGCCTCCTCCCCCAGCGGTGACCCCCTGCTGCTGGGCCTGAGCGCCGGGCTGGCAGGGGAGCTGGTGAGGCTCCAGAGTCACATGCTGCACCTCCTCCTGCGGGACTCCCAAACCTCCGGGGTCTGGCCCCAGCCCCCTGCGCTCCGTCACCTCCCACAGGCTCAGGACAGGCTACAGGCCTTGAGGGGCACGCAGGGGAGGACTGGGGGCAGCAGGGTCACACCACAAACGCCCCTGGGCCTCTTCCTACAGCAGGAGTGGGAGAGCCTGATCCGGTCAGCGGCCTCTCTGCACATAAGCCTCTCTCACACCCCTCACCCCACGCTCGGCGCCCTGTCCCGGCTGGAGGCCCGGGCAGAGCTGCTGGCCACGTACCTGTGGAAGGAGTCCCCCGAAACCCCGCCCTACGCCTACCGCCTCTCGGCCTTCCACAACCCCCGCGGCTTCCTGGCAGCCCTGCTGAGGGAGGCAGCCCGGGCCCAACTGGGGGACGCCTCCCGCCTCTCCCTCCACTTCCAGGTACGGCCTCCGAAACTGGGTCACCCGCTAAGCAAACGCGAGAAAAAAATCCAGCAAATACACAAACACGCCAGCACATTAAACCACCGCCGCGACACTGGAGATAACAGGTTATATATTAGACACGGTTTTGCATCAGCGCTGGAGGCAAGGAGACAGGTAAAAGCTTGTGATTAGCCTTTCATTTGGACTTGTTACCGCCCTCCCCTTAGACTCCCTGATGTGCAACAAAAGACGCGATTATATTTCACGAAAACGTATCGCCGAGCGCCAGAGTCTGTACAGTGAAATGAGCCATTGTCCTCCTCCTTCTAGGTGCTGAGTGCTGGAACAGTGCCTGTCTCGGTACCCCAGAGCGGGGCGTACTTGTGCGGGCTGGACCTGCAGGGGGCGCTGTGGGACACCAGACTGACTGCCCTGCAGGACACCCTGTCCCCCAAGCCCTGCCCTCTGCCCCTCGTTTGGGTAAGAGCCCTGACCAGAGCCCCAGAGAGCCCTGGGTGTTCCTCTGCCCTGCCCCTCTACCAATGCCCCCTCTACCTGGATGGGGAGTTTGGGAAGGGGAATATCATCACTCACCTCCCCCTGCCTGCCAAGCTGGACCCTGTACTGTGCGCATTGAGACCGGTGAGGCTGGTCAGCACTCTGTAAGACAGGCCACGCCTACTCAACACTCTGCAAGACAGGCCACGCCTACTCAACACTCTGCAAGACAGGCCACGCCTACTCAACACTCTGCAAGACAGGCCACGCCTACTCAACACTCTGCAAGACAGGCCACGCCTACTCAACACTCTGCAAGACAGGCCACGCCTACTCAACACTCTGCAAGACAGGCCACGCCTTCTCAACACTCTGCAAGACAGGCCACGCCTTCTCAACACTCTGCAAGACAGGCCACGCCTACTCAACACTCTGCAAGACAGGCCACGCCTACTCAGTACCCTGTAAGACAGGCCACGCCTACTCAACACTTCACTAATGATACGAGTTACACTTCCCTGCATCCAGACCAGGGTTTCCACACCTACCTATCCCACAGACTCAAGGACTATGAATCCTTTCAAGGACCCATAATAATATTTGGGTAGAGGCCACTACTTAAAGCACAACTGAACTTTGGGTTGTGTAGTTACCGGGCCATGATATGAGTCCAAATGGTGGCAAAATATGTTTGTTAGTTGCTCTGTGCTCCCCTGGGGTGATAATCCAGAATAGGTTATTTGTCGCTCTCCATTCACTTCTATAGGGCAGCTAAAACAGTCTCAAAATGAAACTTCTAGGCTAGCACATATACGAACGCTAACGAAGCGGATTCTGTCAATACAAAAAAATAATCAGTCCTCTTACCAATTTTCTTTATTTTTTATTAAATGGCCCTTTCCTTGCTTTTTCGTATTTTATTTGGAACATAGATCCGGTAATTCTTGCACCAGAAACAGCGTTAATGCGCTGATGTATCAGAAACCACTCATTGGTCCAAATTTTCACAGAAGCAAGCGTTCCTGGTAGTATATACGCATCTATGGTAAACAAACCGACCTGTCGACATTTTGCTAGTCTTTTCTGGTAGCTTGCCAACATTGAAGAAAATAGTACTTTAATAAATAATTTTAATTACACACAAAAAAATACGTAAGAGGGCTGGTTATTGTTTGTATCGACAGAATCCGCTTCGTTCACATTCGTATAAGTGTCATTTTGAGACTGTTTTAGCTGCCCTATAGAAGTGAATGGAGAGCGACAAATACCCTATTCTGGATTATCACCCCAGGGGAGCAGAGCAACTAACAAACATATTTCACCACCATTTGGACTCGTATCATGGCCAGGTAACTACACCACCCAAAGTTCAGTTGAGCTTTAAGCAGTATACAAGTTTCTATATCCCTTAAAATGAAAAATATCCCAGGATCAGCTCTGTCAATCCCAACTATTTAGAGCAGAATGTGGATTCTGATCGTGAATCAGACGCAAGCACATAATTTATATGAACGTGCTCATGAAACTTTTCTGGATTGCTAGCCAAAATCTCTATGAACAAAAGAATACAAACACCGTGCAGTACATCTTACGCCTTGACTTTTTCCCCACTGCTAATTCCTTAATTATATTTTTCTAAATGAGGACTTGCAAAGATTTTCAAGGAGTGTGAGAACACTGCACCACTGCACTTCTGAAGAAAATTTGGACCCAGCTCTCATGTCAATTGAATCTAGTAATTACTTGTCATGAGACTAAGTGAATTTTACTCCACACTTTTTTAAGAACAAAAACATTTTGTACATGTTGACTCATGGCTCTAAAATAATTATGGCTAAATTATTGATATACACGTTCTCTTTATGTACTTTCAATAACAGAGTTCTTCATTTAAAAACTTTTTTTTTTTTTTTTTAAATGACAAAACCACCAATGATTTTAATAACAAATAAAAAATTAGAAAATTGTACACAGGTTTCTGCGTGTAAGAATCTGGGGGTGATTCAATTATTAGCTGTAAACAGTCCGTCCTTTCTTTAAATGTCAAATGTAAGGCTGTAAGTTTGTTACAGAACATTTGTAAAAGATAGGGCTAAACAACATGGCTTGAATCGGTCTCTCTGTATTGCCCTCTGGTTCTGGGAGGCACTGCTGGGAGTCGGGCGGTTTTAACGTTAGTCACACGCCCGGCTCCAGACAGCTCTGTGTTCCCCATTGCCGCTCTCCTGCTTCTCCTCCCTCCGTCGCTCTCTCCTTTATATCCTTTCTTTGTCGCTGTTCCGGGCTGCTCTGGGCTGCTCATCGTTTCTTGTACACGCACGGCCTCAGCTGGAGCCCAACTTTTCTGAAGCTCTCCGACGCCTCTCCCGTCTTCACGAACTCAAAGGAGTAGAAGTGGCTGTTCTCCGTGTCCTGGTTGGAGGAACAAACGGCGAGTGACGTAACCGTAGGAACGGGACAGCCACACAATAACAGCAGAGCAAAAGGCCCCTCCCTCCCGGCTCACCTTCGTGACCTGCTTGAAGCCCAGGCTACACAGTGCACCGATGAAGCTGCGTACGTTCTCAAACCTGCTCGCCACCTCTGCGATTTTCAGCACTCCCCTGACACACAGATAAACAGAGAGGATGAGGACTGGGTACACTACGGCAGGTCCTCAATTCAAAAGCTAACGCTTTGTACTGAGTGATTGACAGACTAATACAAGCTTAGCCCTTTCTCCAATATTCTCATGTTAATTTGCTCCTGTCACTCCTCACTCTTCACAAAGTTTTAAATTATAATTTAAATGCCATTTCTTTGACAGGCTGATGGGAACTTAGAGAAAGGTAAGACAAACAGGAGATTCATACCGTCTCCTAGACACAGCTCTATATTAAACAATCCCAAAATTCCACTCGTACATGTCTCAAAGTACAAATTATACTTCATATATATGAAGTATATTTCAATTGAGTTTTTCTTTTATTACTATATTTTTGCATTAAATATTAAATGAACATTTCATGATTGTCTTCGTAGCTATTGAACACTTACACATGCTAGCCAGCCTTCTTTAAACAGTAAGCTGTGGTACGCCATATATGTTGTCAAGTGCTTGTTAAACTACAGTAGGATAATTCGAGTGATATCAGCAACAAAATGATGTCTCTCAAAAGAAGACTTCACCACTTATGTTTAAATAAAACAGCGGCATTTTAATGACTTCCTGTTTCTCTGTGTCCCACTCTGCGGGTGTCTTTCTCTCACCCCATCACCAGCACACGGTTGGCCTCTATAAGGAAGTCCCCCAGGTTGGTCCCCATCAGGGAGAGACAGAACACTGCAATGTCCACGGTGGCGCCACGCAGAGGGACCTGTCTCAAGAGAGAGAGAGAATGAGAGTGAGCAAGAGCTGAGGCAAGAAACATATGGCCGCTGTGTTTCATTTGCACTACTCTAATCCTGGCACGCCGCCAAAAAGAAAAAAAGATTTAAACTCAGAACCATTTATAATCAGACTGTGGCATTTTAAAAGTCCTGGGAAAATCACAAAGCATGAATAATGCCATTACAAGCCTGGAAATATTGTTGGAAATGATATAACTCTAGGAAAGTTTATTGAGTTTTTAATGTAAATTATTCAGTCCCTTCATATTTACTATTAACCCATTTCCTTCCTTTAATAATTCCTTTATTCATTTTCTCAATCTGCATTATGTACATCTAATTAAAATAAGCATCATTCCGCTCAGTAAATACTCATGTCTGTGGATGGTGCACTGACTGCCAATATGTGGAAAAAATACATGTTGGAAATAAATATCTGGTACTGTGGGTTAACTTGCCAGTGCAATGGAGACATTCTGCTTTGCCTGAAATCACTTATGATACAGGTATTCAGTTCAGACATTCAGTAGTAACCAGTAAAAACTGGTAACTAGCAGGCTAAATAACATTAAGAAAAGTACACTGTAGCTTTAATTACATTGTATCTGATAAGACAGCAAGTGAAAAAGAACTAACAGCATATCTGAAATCAGACACTGCTAAAGCTAGACGTATTTGTCCAATATGTTTACTTATCGTTCATTTTCAAAGCACTAGCAGGATGATCAAGCCGGCAGTCCTAAAAAGCATAGATTGTTACCATCCACGGCTCACAGAAACACTCTTAAATTTCCTATAGAATTAATGGTACTGCCTGTCATGTGGTAACTACATTACCCAGCATTCACTCTTGACTGCATTGTGCTGGAACAATTATAATTTTTTTTAAAAAATAATTTAATTATGAATAAACCTTTATTTAAACAGATAGTCTCATTGAGATTAAATTTTTTACAAGAGAGACATGGCCAAGAGGTCATACAACAAAGTTGCTTAAAAAACAACACAAAAGACAAGACGCAGATAAATAACACAAAAAACTATCTAATGGCCCTGTCACACTATTGCGTATGAGAGAAACGTATGAGTTGCGTATGTAAATTCATAAAATAATTTCCATACGCACAAAAAGCCCTTGAAAATAGCGTATGGCCAGCGTATGCTTAGTGTATAAACAATACGTCCGAATACGCACAAAATTTTAAAGCATGCTTAAAAAACTTTTTGTGCCTCGCCGTATGCCAGCGTATGCGACCGTGCTTTAAACGTATGCAACCTATGCCTAACGTACGTACCCCTAGCGTATGTCAGCATATATCAGCGTATGAATGATATTTTTCATACGCTAGTACGATACGCAATAGTGTGACAGGGCCATAAAACAACGATATCAATCAAATAAAATGTATAATATTAAAAATATATATTATAACATACATGAGTGCCCCAGTGGTTCAGTTAGTAAATGCACTTGCTAGGCTCGGTCCTACTGTGTATCTTTAGCCAACAATGACTGGGGGTCCACAGCAGGACACGACTGGCTTTGTCCTCGGAGGGTCAGCGTGCGGCTCTGAGGAGGGGGAGGTGGACTCACATGGGTCATGTCGCAGACGGTAACTAGGTTGCAGACGGGCGCCAGATCGAAGCTGTGCACCTTGTTCTTCACGCTGCGCGCGATCTTGCAGTCACCACAGCCAAAGTCTGCCACCACCAAGGAGACAGGCCTAGAACCAACACGTACGTTATCAGACGGCGACTCTCCAGCTGGGAATGCACACAGCTGTTGCAAATGCATATTATGGAGATACCCTTTTCAGAAAGTTTTATGCAACAATCAATGACTTCAAAAAGTGACTGAGAAGTTTAAATAGTTGTAAACTTTTTTCAGTGTACTGCAAGGAATTTAGAGTAAAACTGCGCTCCCTATTACAATGTAGAGCCTTGAGTATGGTTTGGGGACTAGTTCGTCTCTAGCCCCGGTAGGTACAACCTGTTTCGTCATAAAATGCTGAATCGTGGATAGGCTGGCGTATCATAGCTCGTATTTAAATGTGAAAAAAGGAGACTCACTTGTGCTTGATGAATGAGATGATTGCGTCCACGGGGTTGACTGGCCAGCGCTGGACCTGTGCGGTATAGCCACGGTGGTAGATCCCGGAGGCCTGTGGATCTTGCTGAAAAATGCGCCTGGCCTCACCGCTGCTGGAGGTGTACAGCTGCTCGTTGATGTAGCGGAACCGGGCCGACTCCAAACGCTGCACCATCTTGGACCTCAGGGCGGCCGAGCGATCTGGGACACTCTCTTCTGCCAGCGCCTTACTCTCGCCGCCCTCTTCCCCCCTCTCCTTCTCCTCCTCCTCCTCCTCCTCGGTGGACCGCTCGAGCCTCCTGCTCGAGCCGTCGCTGTGGAGCAATCGCCGCATTTTCTCTGCCAGCATTCGCTTCTCCTTGCTCTGCTGTGGTTTCCTCTGTACACCAAGCTCTGGGCCCTTCACCTCAGTCTCTGTCTGAGGCTTACTCTCCTCTGGCTCTGTACCTTCAGCCGTTCCCTCCGATTCGTCCCTGAGCTTTGCCTTTTTGTTTTCCCGCTTTTTTTTGTTTGCAAGACTGACGCAGTTCTCCTCTTTCCCTTTCTCCGGCTTCGTCCTCTTCCGTGCTTTGCTCTCATCCTGCTTTTGCGCTTTTTCTCCTTTCAAAGTTTGCGCCTGAACAGTTTTTTTCTCGTTGTTCACGACCGAAGACACCGCTTTCGTAGTGTTTGTCGTCGTTTCGTCATGTGGCCGGAACTTGTTCTTGGACTTTTTCTTCATCTTCATCTTGTTCCTCCACTTCTGTCGGGATAGTGCACTTCCATCCTCATCCTTCTTCTCTGGATGTGAATCTTTACTCTCCCTCACAAGCTCTGGCTTTCCTGTATTTGTGGACTCTTTAGAAGCAGAGGAAAAAATTTGTATTGAAACCATGAAACAGCCCAACATCGCACACCCAAGAGGAAATGCCAGTAAATGCACTTACTTGCTTGCTTGGGTCGTTTCTTTTTTGCCATGACTGCTCCCGGGTCTTCCTTCTCGCCTTCTTGTTGTCCCATCTCCTCTCCCTCGCCCCCAGCTGCCCGAGCCCTCTTTCGCTTTTTGCTCCTCTTCTTTTTCCTCCTCTTGGTGGTAGAGGGGACCTCCTCACTCTCGCTATCGCTGGCCTCTCGGAGGGAGCCATTGGTCCAGTTGGGAACTGAACTCAGAGTTTGGAGGGTCCTCAATAGGCTCTTCTTCTTGCCAACCCCCTTTGGCTATCCCGCAGTACAGAGAGAGACAGACACACATTAAGACCAGGTTCATAAGTCCTATTATTTAAGACAGCTGGTCCTGAAATGCCACATGCTCTGATGGTTTTTGTTTTCAACTCAACACTGCTAGCTGGTAAGCAAGCTAACCTGCAAGCTTGCTCTAATATCTGCAACAAATGTACAAGTTATCAAGAAAATAACTTCTTTTAACAATTTAGCATTTCCATTTTATGGTATGAGCAGGATACAGGCAAGTTTTATAATGCAGATGATTATCATCAACGAGGCTGAAAAACAGGTGAAAAGTAAGCAGGTAAGCACTTTTCACAGACCCTAATAGTGTTGGTGTCCAGGTTTGCATTCACTGGTCTCTGAGACCCAGATATGTCACTCTGTCCAAGGTCATGGCACTGATGTTTGTTGTCATGGACGCCAAATCTGGTATCCATGGCAAAATGCATGGATTGTCATATCAGTAGCACCTGAGCCAGCAGCAAGGGAGGTGTGTCCATTGGTAATCATGATACATTGGTTCCAGTTTGTTTTTCTTGCTTTATTTAACTAAACAGCTAAAATAGCATCCTCCCATAGGCCCAATCGCCTCTCAGACCAATGCAGTGATTTCGTTAGTTGGTAGCGTGTGTCTATACAAGTCACAAGAGCTTTTGCTGACTAACATAGCACGGTCCCTGACGAATAAAATTGACGTAAAACAATGTCAATGTCCAACCTAACATTATTTCTATTGCGTATAGTGTAAGTGTATACATATAGTCATATTTGCTTAGATTCAAGTTAGATATTCAAGTTGGTAAGTATCCGTGTGGTTATGCAAGTTTTGTTTTGTCTCTTTGTTTTCACTTTGAAATACATATTTGCATGAACTGACCGTAACATCCGTGTTGTCCGATCGTTCAGTGCCACAGACGACGGCGCGCGTTAGAGCTTTAGCATCTGGGTCATCGTTCCATTCCTCTTCAGCGAACATGTTTGTCTGACGAGAGCAGTATTCAATGAGCTTGCTAGTTAGCTTGCTGGACAATCTACATTTGGTACGCAAACGATGGCAAAAGACTGAACACGTAGTAATTAGCTAAGTTACATGATATCAATTTGCTAACTAGCTATGTTCTTGGATAATATTAGCTAGCATATTATCATGCTTTCATTAAAATGCATAAGCAGCCTCCGGTAGCTAAGCTAAGGTTATTGACTATGTGTTGGTTATGTTAACCAACTAGTCGCTAAACAAACTATCTAGCTCTATAAATTACTTACCTGATTGATCACTAGCTAAAATGTAGTGTCTATGAATGGCTTATCCTCTGGGTTATTTATGACACGTGTGTACGTTCTGAAAAGAGAAGACGGCAAGCCACGTTTGATTTGAAACGGCACATGTTTACCGAAAGCAGCAGTGACTCTGTGGGCGCGTTTTAATGACGTAATCATTACAGGCTAATGGGATACTGTTTTTTAAACAAATAAATGAATACAGAATTTTCAACCAGTCATAACTACAGTCACAATTTGTCTGCCAAGTTTGACCACAAGAGAAGCTTTTGTTTTCAAATAGTAAAACTAAATTCACACATATAAGAAGGAACAGTATAATGATAAAAATAACAATAATTATTATTGTTATTGTTAATATCTAAACATTTTGACGTTTAGAATTTACTGCACTTTTTTGTGCTACATTAGGATTAACTTGTGGGTCCATGTTTTTTAAGAGTTTATTCAAATAAACAAGATTAATGTATCAAAGTTGATCAAGTGCTTAAAAAGCCATAAACGGACATTATTGCAATGTCAGTGCTACTTCTACTGTACTTGGTGGCTTTGATATGTTTATGATATATCAAGCAATACATCGATAGTGTTGCATAATCATTGGTCTCTGAGGCCAATGTTCTTGCTCATTGAGCCTATGAGCCTACTTTGTCATCATGATCGCTCTCCATTTGTCACCGTGGTCAGGTTTTATTGCCTTTTTAGGGGTTTAATTGCCCTCAAGTTTGCTTTGAGTTTTATGGTTGTGTGGAGTAATTGCCACCCCCTTCCATCCGCCCCCAAAATACACACACACACACACACACACACACACATAAATTTATAAAGATAATGAAGGAAATTTAAATCTCATATTTTCTTCTTCTTATACCTCATACATAGATTTAAACAGGCGAAGAACTGAGGAGAAACATTTATTACTGTTAGTGAAATCTGGAAGTGAGAGCGATAGCTTCATACTGTTTTTGGTATGAATCACTGGATACCTAACATGCTTGTGTAGAGAGGGGGCAGGTTATTTAGGACTGACTGCACATATGAGCACAACCCATTTCCAGCCTTTTACCTCCCACCATGTGTTATTTGTGGAAACTTTTAATAACTTTCACATGTTATCGGGTTTGTCTGTCAAGACTGCATACCACGTAGGCATGTTGGCCCTGCCCACGGTAATATTGTCCAGGTATTCTAAATTTGCACTCTACTTCCGACGGGGGAAAGAAGAATAATGATGATTTGTTTGTGCATTTTAATTAGCTCATTTCTGTAACGGTAAGCAAATACGTAACGTCTCCTGGACGGAGGACAGTTCGCCACACGTTGCATATCATCAGACGGTGACGTTACCTTGGGTATCAATATATCACAGCTGACCAAACATGTCTAGAGCATAGACTGGTCTAGAGCATGGTCTAGACTCAGCACAATGTGCTTGTTTCAAAGACAAAAACACTGCGTTCTGGGGAATTTAAAAAAATCCTAGGGTGCGTCCCAATAGTCGAAAAATGCACCCTCCCTTCCTCCACTACCACGTCCTCTACTCCTGTGCCCTGGAATCTTTTTGTTTTAATCTAATGTTGCTGATTACATCTTAATTACGTATTATTGGTTACATCTTAATTAATGTCTCAATGCAAACCGCAATACCAGGTACATTGTATACTGTACATGTAAATACTTGAACTCGAAACGTTCAGGCAGTTTTGCATACTTCTGGGAAGGAGAGAAGTTGTAGTGGGGGAGTGGAGGAAAGGAGGTGGAGAGTGGACAATATTGGGACGCAGCACTACTGAATTTTGCAAAGGCGGCACCCCGAGCTAAACGAGGATCTTCAGACAGGGGGCGCTGTGAGTACAGCAGGGCCAGAGAAAATATTCCTCCCCCACGGTACTGAATTTTCACTGAATGAGGGTGTGGACAGGGACCGGGACGTGAATGATTTTCGCTTCAATCTTCTTGGAAAGTCGAAACACAAAATTCAACAGGAGTCGTTCGGTAAGTGATACGAGTTTAACACCCTGAGCTGTATTTATTATGCTGTGTTTTCTTTTTCAATTTCCCCCCCAAATTATTTTGAGAATGAAACGTGCTTGCTAGTTCGCTTGCTATTTGCGTCCGGTTCAGGAAAGACAAGAATGAAAAATGCTGTATTTTTCTCAATGTCCCGCAACGCGAACTCGGACCGTTGCATTACCAGCTAGACTATAATATCGCCACATAACTAATCTGCTAAATGAATCCGCAAATCCATCAACCACAGAAAGTCTACCAATAGTTTACAAATATACAGCTAACGCCAGTGTGCTACGTTGGCTTAAAGTTTTAATTGGAGCAGGTAGTTTGCTAACGTATATAACTATCGTTATTTAAATGAGACAAGCTTGTTTTCTGGCTATTTTGGAAGTTGCTAACTAATTGCAAACTTTTCTAATTAAGCTAACGTTACATATGTATTGGTAAGTAACACTACTGGAACCAAGCAGTCGTTTTCCTTACTGGCTTAAATGGCAAGCGCGGGTCAAAATGAAAAAAAACCATGTTGCTTCATCGCTAAGTTTGCCAAGTTAGCTTGGTCATTTTATGCTGTGTTTGCTAGCTAGCTAGGTACATTCATGGTGGTGTCAGTGACCGTTATCTTGCATATTTGCTAACTGTTATTCAGAAATCCAGGGGACATAAAGTAAACGTCCTGCCGTGTGTTTCTTCCACCCATAGACTCAGCCAGCTGATTTCACTAATTATTCTACCTCCTCGCTGAAGAATTATGTTAATGAGCAAATCCAGGTGATTTCACTAATTATTCTACCTCCTCGCTGAAGAATTATGTTAATGAGCAAATCCAGGTGATTGGAGCAAAATACTGGCGAGGATTTTTTACTTTATGTCCCCTGGATTTCCACCTCTGCTGTTATTGAACTGAAATCCACTCCTTCCTGCTCAGCATTTATTTATACGAGATTATGGACCGGCAACCTCTTAAAAGTAAATTACGTTATTCATTCAAAGGTGAAATAAAAGACCATGCACTGTTGTGCTAGCTAGACCTTGCTGGGTCTATTTGGCTAAGTTTGCGATACGTTAAATAAATCGCTGCTTGACCTGTATTATAAGGAAAAAATAATCTTAAACTTTTTATTTAAGTGAAGTTAATGGCAGCGTCCTGTTTACCTTTTCATTAGCCATGTCAAATGTTACCTGTAACGTTAGTAAGATGTAAATTACTGGTTTAATCTACAATGCGTTGCAAACACGCTTAGCTACTGCATACTGGGCTATCCAACATTGGGTAAAGATTGTCGCACATTCATTTTTGTTGACTCCAGTACTGTAGTGAATTTTTTCCCCCGCTTCAGTATCGTTAATATACTACTGGATCAGGAACATTTAATGGCTGATCTTCATGATTTTCATTTTTTTAAAAGTATTTTGTTAGCTTATCTTATGCTTTCTTTGAATGTCTGCTAACTTTGATAATTTTTTTCACCCAGTAACCACATTAAAAAATATCATATTGTTAAATATTTTTATTTTAACTGTTGTAAACGTTGTGCGTCGATCTTGTTGTTCAAGCATAATAAGTTTGAAATCTGGACAGTCATTGGGCCTATGTCTTGGTCATTGAAAATTTCAGTCTATCCTGACTGGTTGGTATCCAAACAAAATCCAACTCTTGTGGTTATGATGTAACGCATATAGCATAATGTATTAACCAGACCCATAGTACTTCCTCTGCAGTTGTACCAAACCTAATGGCCTGGCACATTTAAGTCCAGGTTGATGCCGTTTGGCAGCTGTGAGTAGTTAAGGTTTTGCAGTACTCTGTTGAGGGGTCTCTAATGTTAATATTTCTCGGGGTATATTTTGGGGCACATGGTGGTTAAAGAAGGCGGCGGTCTGTGGACTCTTGGGAGGTCAATTCAATTACATCATGTCACTGAAGGCAGACCTGCTGCTACACAGCTGTGCTTTTCTGTGACCAGATCCACTGACATTGCTCACTCCTCCCCCCTCTTCAACTCACTCTTCCCCCTCCAATACACTCCCTGCAAACTCTTAAAATTAGGTAGGTAATTCTGTGAGTTATTTGTTTATTTATCGTGGCTATTATGCATAATTGGAGTGATTAAGTGTAAAGCAAATCGAGTCACCTGTAATTCTTGGTGTCGGACAACTGCAGGTTTTCTAAAGAATCTCCGAACCTTCAGTACCATGAATCCCGGGCAGCACTTATGTGTAACGCTCCATCAATGAATGGACTGATGTTCTTGACTATGTTGAGGTGCTGGCCTGCCCTGAATCTAGCAGCACGTGCAGCATTACATTACAAACACTTAGCTAGTAGGCACTCTTATCCAGAGTGACTTACACAAGTGGAGAACATCAGTGTTGGTCTCAGGACTGCAAAAAGGCACCAAAAAGGCATAGAAGACACATTTATTGTCAATTAGTGAAAAGTTGGCTCAACTAGAATGACCAGTTAGTGTAAGCAGGGCGAGGACCTGTCTCAATTAGAGCACTTGTGGCTTATGCAGATGTGCAAGCCAGTCGGAGTGGGTTAGTCAGCATAAAGACACAACCCAGGCGTGGGGCATGAGTCATGGCCCGTCTGCGCTGATGTCACTTCGGAGAAGCTGGAGCTGCCTCTTTTCCCGCTGAGGGAAGACTGCCCCGTACACAGGATTGCCCAACATGGTTATTTCCTAATTTCCTTTGGACTTGCTGGCTCTCTGACAGCCGAGCATTAGTCAGGACATGACGATCTTTTTACCTTTCACAGTTGCAGCCTTATATTGGCTTGGCCTTTAGGTGTTTCTGCGCATAAAAGCTTTGGAGTGAATTGATCTGGCCCCAGTAGTGCATTATTTATGTACAAGGAGTGCAAGTTGTGGTTTAATAAATACTGTTACAAGGGAGTGTAGTGACAGCATTTATTCTCAGACTTATTTTTCTGGCATGCTCTCTTGTGGACTCCTCCAACAGCAGATCTGAGATCAGTCCATCAATACCCAGTACTTATCCTTACTCTGGCTATTAAGTAGGGTTGGGCATCGTTTGGATTTTAACGATTCTGATTCCGATTCCGATTCCGGTTTTCGATTCCGGTTCTAAACGATTCTCGATTCCGATTCTTGAGGGGGGGGTCAAAAATGTTTTACAGTACAGTAGGTAGGGTGGGGATAATTATTTTTTTTAATTTTGGTAACTAATCGATTATTTTTTTATTTTATTTTTTTTAGTATTTTTGTTCCGGTCATGCCTTGAATCTCTTGAATGAATCTCTCTCCTTTCTCTGCATGTTGTTTTTCACCTCCTGAACCCACTGTGTCTGGAAAACTACCCCTGTTGTTGTGTCATCTGCCTTCAAGATCTCTCTCATGCCAATTTAAATAAATGACATGAAACATTAAAAAATTGTATTAATATAAAAAGTATTAAAAGAGTATTCATCTATTAAATTCATTCAATTTATAAATTTATATCTATTCTACAATTCTTATTACATTTCTCATCTATATTTTTCTACATTCTTTTATTCATGCAATTTATTTATTTTTTAACTTTTAAATTATTATTTATTTTTATTTATTTTTTCTTATTTTTTTTAATAAAGTCTATAGCATATATTCTTGCTCCAGCCTTTTGCACTGCGCAGCTTCCCCCTACACACCCAGCGCCGCAACAACTCGCAGCGCGGCGCAAACTCTCTCTTCTCACGTTTCTCGACGTCATCTTACAGCTCAATTAGCACATTCTCAACGACGTTTGACAAACAAAGCAACAAACTAGCGATTCATTACAACAGATTCATGAAAACAACCGTTGAAAACAGCAAAAATAGCTTTTTTAAGATTTTTTTATGATGAAATTCCGTCGCAGCATTACATGGATATTTTTTAGATGCGCTGGATTTTCACTGGATTTTACATTTCGCTTTAGATTATGTGGGAATACTTCACCCAAGACAAGAAAAATTTATGAGATGATTGTGTGAAAGTGTGGGCCAAAACGAATTTGTGTAGCATGTGGTGTTAAAACGAGCATTGTGTTTGTAATTGTGTAGCACATTTCGATTGCATTGCATTTGACGTGATTTCATTAACGTGTGACGTCGACATACGATCGCATAAGTCCCGACGAATCGACTACACTACGATATTGTGAAGTACACAGCTATTGCTGTCCCGTCAAGTGCGTGGCCTATTAACATTTACAGCACTACATAGCTGCTGACAACACTTGAAATTCACTACCACGACTGGGACACTCAGACGAGGACGCTGGGGACACGGGACAGAACGGGACTGAGACGCAAAGACGCAGAAACAGCCTGAGACGACACACACGTTGGCACGTAGTGCATCGCAGCAGTTTTAGGATAAGTTTGCCCAGTAAGTATGCAAGGTGTTTCGTCATGTTGCCCCACAAATGCAGCCTCCATGAAATAAGTTGTTTTGCAGGTGTTAAATGGCGCCAACCTTTTCATTCCCAACCACGTCGGTTCCAACACACTTTCGCGCGCCACACTTCGAAGGAATGAAAGCGCCTTACTGGCGGACTTAAGAATACCAAACTGGCGGACTGAAACCAAACGCAAAAAACTAGCACTTGGCGTTGCCGGAAACTACTTAAAAAAAAATCGAAACCTTTTGAGAAGAATCTTTGTTTTAAAATAGATTGATCGAAATAGAACTTTTATTTTTAAAACTTGTTTTTCGAATCGAATTTTTGGAAAAATTTCTTTTCTATTAAGTGAGCCTGGGGATGAAAGGGACCCAGGGTCACTATGTTTAAGTGCAGAATTTATAAATGCTAAGCTATGTCACCTTAACTGCCCTCCCCATCTGCGCTTATGAATTGATTTTATATTACAGTGTAAAAGGGCAGGTTTTGAAGGTGGGCTCACAGACAGACCTCCCTGCTGAAGGTGTGACTTCTCTTTTGTGTTCTCCCTGGTCTTATTCTTTCAGGGTGGTGACGAGAGAGCATCCTCCTTTCTGTTTCTGACTGCCTCTTCTCTTCGCGCATCACTTCCTGTGGACGAATGCCCTCCAGAGCCACGAGGAACTCCAGCCTCCACCTGCGTCGATCCGCCCAGTCCTCCCACACCAGTGCAGCGCCGTCCTCCTGGGGAACAGGTTTTAGTTAGCGGAAGAAGAGGGAGCCGTAATGGACGACATTTTCACCCAGTGTCGGGAGGGCAATGCTGTCGCGGTCCGCTTGTGGCTGGACAACACGGAGAATGACCTCAACCAGGGGTGAGTTTTTGGGAGGGTGGGGTAGCTTGCAGGGAACAGACATACTGTCTTGCTCACATTGGATCACCACTCTAAGGGTACACACACACACACACACACACACACACGCTCGCACTCTTCAGCTTCCACATTAATGACTGCAAATAATTCTGCTGTGTCTTTCTTTATTGCTAGTGGACTGCCTGTCCACACACAGTATTGCCCTTCTGGTGGCCTTCAAGGTGGTTTAAATGTGTTTCAACTTATTATTTCTTGGCTGCGCGCTGGAATACATGTACTTTTCTTGACCAGATATTATATCAGCGGAGACAAAACCAAGCATTTCAGTATTTACCTTTTAAACCAGCAGACAGCCCCTCTGTTTTAACAGTGAGCAGCTGTAGCTATAGCTGTAGTTTGTTTGGTTTAAATTTGATGATCAAGTATTGAAGAAGGGAGCTATTATTGTACTATGGCTAATGTGATTGTGTGGGTGTGTCCTCTCCGCAGTATTACCGGTGGTTGAATGAAGTTGCTGTGTAAAGATGAGCATAAGCCAGGGGAAGCAAACTGGATTAAAGTAGTCATTTCACTTGCTTCAGGATGCCAATTAGGTCTTGTCTGAGCATTGTCTGAACAACCTTGTCTGTGCACTAAACCATCTTTTGTACGTGACACAATCTTTGTGAAAGTGCTGTGTTTGTGTGTGAGGCATTAGACCCAGAGAGAAAATATAAATTGGTTTGGTCAGGATGGTAATTGGTTGAATCACGTGGTTAAGTGCCTTGCACTAATAGGAGCCCTTAAGGTCAAAGCGTGGCTAGCCATATTTCAGCTTAGTTTAGTCTCAGGTGATCTGGGTGACACTGGCTCTGTTTAATTTGGAGAAAACAGAGCTGCGGACGGAAAGTGGGTTTTAAAATATTATCTAAAAGGAATCGAACAGTAACTGCTACAGTTGAAATGGTTGAAGTTGTTCGACTACATTGGAAATTGGCATTCTCGCAAACCATTGTGTGAAATGTGCCCTCAAGCTACATGTAGTTGGGACTGCATGTTTAAGTATTGCGTCATCTCAGTTTGCCTACGGCCAGCAAGTCTGGCTGGTACACCAGCTATGACTTGTTGCGGTGGTGTTCACACACTGGTCCATGTTA
The DNA here is from genome assembly GCA_022702515.1 of Ilyophis sp. 1 JC-2022. Taxonomy (NCBI): domain Eukaryota; kingdom Metazoa; phylum Chordata; class Actinopteri; order Anguilliformes; family Synaphobranchidae; genus Ilyophis; species Ilyophis sp. 1 JC-2022. The sequence continues at coordinate 101,436,503 of CM040402.1, read as the reverse complement.
TGTAGTCAACCACCAGGGTCTTCAGACCGTCCAGCAGTTATTCAGAAATGCACCAATAGACGGTATGCTCCTGTAGACACTACCTCATGTGTAGTACTCAAACAACCACATATACAGACAAAAGCAGCCTAGATTTGCTTTAGGGGAGATTACCTCAGACAGACACACACAGCACACACGCTCCATGTATGAAGGTTATTTATACTTTTTTTGAGCCTCTTCTCTTTTCCAAGCTGCCAGGAGCTTTCAGCTTGGAGAGTCTTGTGCAGATAATTGGTTCCAGACAGAAGAAGCTTCCAGAGAGAGAGGCAGACCCGCTCTGTGCGGCTACCCCATCCATTACAGGAGAATACTGCGTGTATCTCGCACGGCTGACAGTGTAATCAGAAGCGTCTGACACGTGCTGGAACACATTCGCCCGACTTTTCCCCTCTTTTTTTCCCCCCCTCCCTCCTTTCTTTTTTTCTTTTAATTTACTGGATCAAAGCGTGCAGCTGGGGTCTGAACCCTTTTCTTTCGGGTCACGTCACGTAGAGCGAGACACAGGATTTGAACCCGGTTCCGTACGGTCACATGTTCGTGAACTTTGAACCCGCTGCCCTCCGGTCAGTTGACCGGTGTCATGAGATAAGCAGCCGAGACATTGACACCGTGTGTTTCTCGGAGTGTAGCGATGGCAGTGCTGAGGCGGTGATTCACCGGTGTGGCCGTTTTTGCTGGTCCACACCGCTGTTGATGGAACGTTTGAAGAGCCAGGAACTGGTTCTGGTGTGAGGACAAATCGTTTCCACATTGTGTGCACCGCAACCGGAGCACGCCTGGGGTCCTGCCTTCACAAACTCTTCCATCTTCTTTTTTCTGTCTTATGTAACCTGCAGTGGGAGACCAACCAGCCATCAGTCTGCAGGCATTCAGTTTTTACCCTGCTGTTTTAATGTGTGAGAGCGCAATCACACACTCGCGTGTGTGTGTTTGTGTGTGTGTGTGTGTGTGCGTGCGTGTGTGTTTGAGAAGCCCACATGTGTGGCCTCTCTCCCCCTTAACCTCGTTTGACTCTCGTTCAGAGCGCATAGTTGTTCCTGTCATCAGAGATGTATGTCCCCAGGAACTGCTCTTATTTTTTTTAACTACCACCCAAAGGTTAGGCTTTCCTTATCGGGGAGGATGTGAATTGGGACGTAAATAATTACTCAACTCTCCGGGCAGCCCGAGTATTTTGTGTGTTCTGTTGTAAATGATGTAATTACGGCTTCCTTTTGATTTATTAGCGTGGCGCTTCAGCGTAGCTCATTGGGGTGGTATGGTAAACTGCACTGTGCGTGTGGCGCAGTTTGCTTCTGCACTGACTATCTGACATACTGATGCCTGTTAGTGAAAGCCTTAACTGAAGGGTATGTGTACAAGGCGGTGAGAGTACGTGCACGCGCACACGCGCATGCACAGCTGTGTTGTCCATTAGCTGATTGCCTGTCGTCTCCCATTGTTATTGAGTGACTTGCCAATTGGAGATGTGCATTCATTCATACAGCTCCACCACTTTGATTACTTGTGGTTTTTATGTGTGATCAGCATCGATCAGGGCTGTGAAAGCGAGTGTCAGTGTAACTGTGTTTCTCTCGGCGTTTCTCTGTAGGCCTATCTGGACACGAATGGCAAATACAGGCCGAGTCCCAGTTTCACATCTCCTTACATGGAATAACATGCAGAGCTCTGGGGAGCGACTACGTCTCACAAGAGAAAAAGAGAGGGAGGGATAGGGAGAACTGTTCTGGCCTGGAAAAGGAGGTGTGCGTGCGTGCGTGCGTGCGTGCGTGCGCGCGTGCGCCGTAGATTGTTATAGGAAGTTTATGTGTTACTCAGTGTTTTGGGTAGACCCAAAGTAGGGTTATTTTCTCCTGATGCAGTCTTGCATTTCCCTTTGCCACCCCATCTCTCGATTGCAGCTCTCATTTCCCTCAACTTCCTCTTCATGATAAAACGTTTGATAGTGAGCCTAAACCGAAGAGGGAAAGGAGAAACACAGCCACCGTTTAACTCCTCCTAACAAGCGACTGAACGTTTCATCTTTTACCTCAGACCTCACGGCATTCCTTCAGTTTGTGCTTTTGAAATGAAAGGGCACGTGGGTCTCCCTTCTGAAGTGGAAAATGAAAACGATTTGAACGCTTCTTTGGCAGAAGTTTGATATCTTCTGTTTGTGATATTTTATTTTGGGATATCCTGTTTACTTTGTGTGCTACTGGCGCCTTAAAAAAGGGTTCAGATTGCGAATGGTGACCTTTGTCCATTACTCCATGGGACAAACTCTTACTCCTCTGCTGCTTTGTGTGTGTGTGTGTGTGTGTGTGTATGCTTCTGGGTTGGTGTGTGTCAGTAGTTTGTTGAGATTGACAAGAGTGTTTACAAAGGGAAAAGGATGGCCACAGTGCGTGTTGGGCCACTGAGGAGGAAATGGAAGGAAATGGAGACGCGAGAGAGAATCTGAGCTGAAATATAAATAAAGCAGAAAGAGGGAGGGGGGGGGGGGGTCTCACACTGAAAGAATGAGGGGGAGGGACTGACCGTGGGGCTCCTTGTTTGGTGAGGAGGGTGAACTGTGGGCAGGCAAAGCTCTGTTTATATTTAACCTCCTGGGAGGGGACTAAGACCCTGCCCCCAGCCAACTGGCTGAAGAGGGGTGGGGGTTGGGTGGGGGGTGGGTAAAGAGGGGAGTGCTGACCTGAGACTGGATTTGGGGGGAGGTGGGTGCAGTCACAGTCCTGCAGGGTTCCCACGTTCACTGAAAATCCTTGAAAATCTTTTCATCCTGGAAAGTCATGGAAAAGTCGTGGACGGTGGCCAAACGTCTCGCTGTGCTTGAAAAATGATGGAAAGTTGCCCGTATCTTTTAAAAAGAAATTTGTCCGTTTTTTTCCAGCAAGTGGGATACATCCATCTCTTCTTTGTTATGCGCTAATAGCTTTATGTCATTTATTACTGAGCCTTACAAGGTCAGTGGCCCGACACCAATAACACATATCCTGAACCAGTTATAATATTATGCCTGTAACAATTGTGCAGTGTGAAATGGTCCCTAACAAAATATTTTAAAAGCAGATTTTTTTCCGCCCCTATTTTTTTCCCCCAGAGTAGGCTAATATTATAAATTTGATTGTGCATGCATAGAAATAATTATTGATTGAAAATGTATCATTGTCTTTTTATATGTCCTTAAAAAGTCACCGAAAAGTGAGTGGGATTCTTGTGTGGAATCGACTGGTTGAGTAGTCAACCCCAGATCTTCTGTCTCAGCTGGGAAGTGAATTCAAGAGCATTCATCAGAAGTAGTAATGGACTGTTGGTTTAGAAGCAGAGTACTTCCCTGTACGATTTCTCGTCTCATACATACTAGCATCAACCTTTTCAGGCTCATAGTAGGCTACCATAAGGTTATGAGCTGACAGGCGAGGTGGCTGATTGAGTGTGGTTAAGTGTGGTGACTTGGTCAGGGAGTGAGGTTCTGGGTGGGGTAAAACAAAAGGGAATTGGAAATTGAGTGGAGTGAGTCAGGTTTGTCATTGGGTGGCTGGGTGGAGTAATTGGGTTCTTCATTCTGTAAAAGTTGCTTCATTCTGTAAAATCGCTGTGTAACTGTCACTGCGGCCCGACCGAATCTTCCTACTCGTGTCATTTGGTCAGAGACATGGAGGCCTACGGCGTAGCCCGGCCTGCTCTTGACCCTGTGTGTAATCTCAGTGGGGAGATGAGTGTGGATCGATGAGGGAGGTGGCGGGGAAAGGTCATGGAAAGAGCCTCTGCCTGTCAGCACTGCTGGCTGTGGTTCATTCCAAGCCTTCTAGCTGTCCTAGTGTACGGAGGGAGAGGGAGGACTGGGAGAGTAGCATGCAGGTCTGCCTCTACTGACATCAGAGGGGCTCTACCTGAGTCACCTGACCAGCTTACATCATTCAGACCTGCTGCAGACGGAGGGGCTCTACTGCAGTCACATGACCAGCTTACATCATTCAGACCTGCTGCAGACGGAGGGGCTCTACTGCAGTCACATGACCAGCTTACATCATTCAGACCTGCTGCAGACGGAGGGGCTCTACTGCAGTCACATGACCAGCTTACATCATTCAGACCTGCTGCAGACGGAGGGGCTCTACTGGAGTCACATGACTAGCTTACATCATTCACAACGGCTGCAGGAAGAGGGGCTCTACCTGAGTCACATGACTAGCTTACATCATTCACAACGGCTGCAGGAAGAGGGGCTCTACCTGAGTCACATGACTAGCTTACATCATTCACAACGGCTGCAGGAAGAGGGGCTCTACCTGAGTCACATGACTAGCTTAGAGCCATCAGAACTGCTGCAGGAAAAGGGGCTCTACCTGAGTCACATGACCAATTTGCATTCACGATATGTGCGTCCCAATAATCAAAGAAATGCACCCTCCCTTCCTCCACTACCAACTCCTCTAGACTCCGTCCCCCGGAAATTGATCTTTGTGTTTCAATTTAATGTTGCTGATTACATCTTAGTTACATATTAATGGTTACATATTAATGAATGTCTTGACGCAAACTGCAATGTCAGGTACATTGTATGCTGTACATGCAAATACTTGTACTCGAAACATTCAGGCAGTTTTGCATACTTCCGGAGAGGAGAGGAGTGGTAGTAGGGGAGTGGAGGAGAGGAGGTGGGGAGTGAAGAATATTGGGACGCAGCCTAGAACTGCTGCAGACAGAGGGGTCACGTGACTAGCTCACATCAGCACACAGGGGCCGTGTCCGAATACGACCCCTACACTCTTTTGAGGGCGCATATTTGAGTCCACTTCGTCAAAAAGCTTTTAAGTGGGTGACTTTTTCTCACAAATGGGGGCACTTAAAATACCAGGATGAACCCCTTATTTCTGGGGTTTTGTTGCGGAAATTCAGGAGCACGCATCTGCAGAACGGTGCACTCATCCGACAACTTCAGTAAGTAACCCGGAAGTAAATGCGTAAAAGACATAGAGCGTATATGTATATCTATGGTATAAGATATGTTCATATTACAAAATACTCTTTTTTAAAAATTTTATTTAATTTAATTCTATCTTCATTCATAATCTACACTTTGTAACAATCGTCATATGTTAACTGATTGATATTCTCAATAAAAATAAATACTTCCTCACTAGTTTGAAAAGAGTTTTGTGGGATTTATTTCGCACACTGCTTGCAAAGTGAGGGGACAGGGCACATAGGAACAGGGGTCTGAGTGGACAGGGAACATGGGTCGTATTCGGTCACGGCCATGGTGTGGATGACAGCGTCTCCAATGGCCTGTGAGCCATGGTGCTGAGTGACCTCACTGAGGTCCTGCTCATACACAGGAGGACCAATCACATAGTACCATAATCACACCCGTTTCTGTCTTTTCATAACCAAGATGAACTTCTGAGGTGGCAGTCTGGTAATGAGAGCGGCCTCACAATGCTGGTGCCTGTGGAGTACTTTATGCCTCAAATGGCCCTCGTGTGGTCAGATAGTGGTATGAATTAGCATGCTGTAGCTTTTGTGCTGTGCTTTAGTGCTTTGTGAGGACCTTTCTGAGGACCTCATTGCCACTGCTGTAGCCTGTGTGTTGTGTTTCAGTGCTTTGTGGGGACCGTAATGCAGTAATGTATGAGGTGCTGACAGAGAGCCATCATCGGGTCCCTACCCTTCCGCCTGCCTCTGTGAGGCCCACCAGCAGGTGGCCTCGCCTGAAATAACTGGCCCGGAAGCAGGGGGCGGGGCAAGTCACCCCCAGGTGCTCCGACCAGCTCTACACTACAGACCGCCAGGCCCCGCCCAGCTGAACCCTCGCTGTGACGCCGAGGGGGTGCGGTCAGCCGATCCCGGGCCCAGAGAGGGCCTGGAAGCGAGGGAGTGTGCGTATGGCACGAGTGGAATGCGGTGACGTTGGACCCGCAGCATCCCGGCGGCAGTGCGCGCGGCCCTCCGTCGCTAACACGCGTGGCTGCGCTGAGGGAGAGGACATCGCCGTAGGAGTCGGTGTGTCATCCCGGGAAAGGACGAAGTGATATATGGCCCTTTGGGGGCAGGGCGGCCCCTCGGGAGAACACATCCATGTCTGTGCACAGAGGCGAGGGGGCGGGGCTTTCTCCTCATCACAATGCTCCCTCACATTCCCGCTCCGTGCTCCACAGCATCAAATATTTCGGTTTTTTTCCGCATCAATATGTCCCCCTCCCCTTTTTTTCCCCTGTGCTGCATTTCTCTCATAACTCCAGTAGCTGCGTTTGCGGCGGAGTTGAAAAACACACCGCCCACGACAGGCGCGCTCGCCTTTGTTACGAGCTCCAGAGAAAAAGCATCTGCCCTCGGCCGTCCTCAGCGGCTCCTCTCCCCCGCTGTGACCGTATGAGACGGCCTCTTCTGTACGAGGATGGAAAGTGAGATAAATGAGGGGGGAGGTGGATGACATTAGCAGCCGGGGAGTAGCTCAGCTCGAGCAAAACGGGAATACACAAACAAGATAACCTCCCACTTCAAAGACAGCAGAGACGCACGGAGCCTATGGCAGGGCATTCAGGCCATCACGGACTACAAGCCTGCGCCACAGAGCTGCGAGAGCAACACCTCTCTGCTAAATAACCTAAACAGCTTCTTTGCGCGCTTTGATGCACAAAACAACACGCGCCCACAGAAGACCCCACCCCCTCCCCACGATCAGACTCTGTCTGTCTGCCGACAGCGTGAAGAGGACACTCTCTGCCATCAACCCCCGCAAAGCAACAGGCCCAGACAACATCCCTGGTCGTGTGTTGAAGGACTGCGCAGAGGAGCTTAAGGACGTCTTCAGGGACATTTTTAACACTTCTCTGAGGCAAGCCATTGTTCCATCTCGTTTCAAGGCCGCCATCATCATACCTGTGCCGAAGAAATCTGCGCCATCCTGCTTCAATGACTACCGCCCTGTGGCACTGACACCCAACATCATGAAGTGCTTCGAACGACTAGTCATGTCACACATCAAATCCATCCTTCCCCCCACCCTGGACCCCTCGCAGTTCGCATATCGAGCCAAACGATCCACAGATGATGCAATCTGCTCTGCCCTTCACCCAGCCCTCACCCACCTGGATAAAAAAGACTCATATGTGAGAATGCTGTTCATAGACTTCAGTTCAGCATTCAATACCATAATACCACAACAACTCATCTGCAAACTCGACAAACTGGGACTCAACACCTCCCTCTGCAACTGGCTGCTGGACTTCCTCAGCCAGAGGCCACAAGCAGTACGTGTCGGCAACAACACCTCGAGCAGCATCACACTAAGCACAGGGGCCCCACAAGGCTGTGTGCTCAGCCCTCTGCTCTTCACCCTGCTGACACATGACTGCACAGCAACATACAGCACAAATCACATAGTGAAGTTTGCGGACGACACAACTCTGGTGGGTCTCATCACCCAGGATGATGAGACTCACTACAGGAAAGAGGTCAACCTACTGACCACGTGGTGCAGAAACAACAACCTCCTGCTGAATGTCAGCAAGACCAAGGAGATTGTTGTTGACTTCAGGAGAGGCCACACTGAACACCCGCCACTGACCATCGATGGTGCTGCTGTGGAGAGAGTGAGCAGCACCAAATTCCTGGGGGTGCACATCAGTGAAGACCTTACCTGGACCATCAACACCGCATCACTAGCGAAGAAAGCCCAGCGGCGCCTCTACTTCCTGCGCAAACTCAAACTCAAACTCGAAAGTGCTCCATCACCCATCATGAGCACATTCTACAGAGGCACCATTGAGAGCATCCTTTCCAGCTGCATCACCGTGTGGGGCGGGAGCTGCACGAACTACAACAGGAAAGCCCTGCAGCGCATAGTGAACACGGCTGGAAGGATCATTGGTGCCCCACTCCCTTCCCTGCAAGACATATACACCACCCGCCTCACCCGGAAAACTATCACGATTGTGAGCGATGCAACCCACCCCGCACACAATCTGTTTAGCCCCTTGCCCTCTGGGAGGAGGTATAGGAGCCTCCGTTCCCGTACCACCAGACTCACCAACAGCTTCATCCACCAGGCTGTTAGGATGTTAAACTCTCTCCCCTCACTACCCCCAGGTCCATCCAACAGGCTGCCAGGAAACTAAAAACTAAAAACTCTCCCCCCCCTCTGCCCCCCCCCCCCCCCGGCCCCCAAAGAACACTCTGAACTCTGAACCCTTGACCACATTACATTACTATGCCAGGGTTATGGAGGAGATGTTGAGAGAGAGTCCTCTCGGGCGTGTGGTGAACGCTGGCGTTTTTTTCCGCCCGCTTTCCAGTGCGGCGCCCTTCTGTCCAATCACGGGCCAGGTAACCTAAGGGTCAGTAAGGTCTGGGGAGGGTGTGGGTGTGGTGCTGTGTGGGGCCTGGTTATTATGGGGTTTTACTCCGTCTCTTCGGCTGCCCCGTGTCGTCTGTAGGGGAAGGCGGACACGGCGAGCCGTGGCTAAGACTCGCTGGCAGCTCCGATGATGTCATCGCAGCCATGGTCACGGAGTCCTTCCTGTTTTGATGTTTTGACATGTGTTGTCTTCCTCTTAAAGGTCTGTCTCAATCGTGTGACGTCTTCCCTGTCCTGCGGTAACTGAGGCTGTCGGGCCTGATTCTCTTGCTCAGTCTGAAGGGCTGTCTTCACTGTTCAGCTCATTAGTAAGCGGCAGGATTGTCTCGTGTTTTGATTTCTCCACCGATACGTCCGGTTTCCGATGCCTCAGTGAAAACGCTGCACAGTCCAGCGCAGTGGGAGGAGTTTTTGGACACGCCCGGCAGTCATGTGACCGCTCAGCTTCCTGCGCTTAGTTTTTTACGTCCCCTGCCGCTCGTGACCTGACGTAGGTAAAAGTTCATTAGCCGTCGTAGGGATGGGCAGGCTGCATATTCTCTCTTTTACTTTAAATCCCCTCACACCCTTCCACGCTCCTCCATATATGGTCAGTGTTGTGCAGGTCCAAGCTCGTAAACTACGCCAAACATTAAAGCTCTCTGCGAAAGCTGCGGGGAATCGTACATGAATGTGAAAAGTAAATCAGGAGCATTAGCGAGGCCAGGGTTCCTTTCCTGTTTTGCTTATCCTGCAGAATGGATGTGCTCAGAGATGCACCACTGCAGAAATATATGGAGTCGGCAGCGCAAACATTCACACAGCTGCAAATGTCCTGTCCTGCTGCTCTCATGGAGAATGATGGTGCTGCTGCCTGTTCTTCAGCCCACTGCTGTCACTGCCTGGGAGACTGTGTGTCTCTGTGTGTGTGTCTCTGTGTGTGTGTCTCTGTGTGTGTGTGTGTGTCTCTGTGTGTGTCTGTGTGGCAGTCCAGTAAATTAACCATTTAAATGCCCTCCATATGAAAAGAAAACAATAATGTTGTGCTGGAAAATAAAGCACAATCATGACCCCCCCCCCCCCAAAAGAAAACACATAGGCTACTGTGTATTCTGATGCCATATTTACTCAACAGAAGCTGATTGGTCAGAACTGGTTCCATTCAATCCCCGGATTACAGCCAACTCTGCGCTTGGCTTGCAGCACAGAAATGCACCACTTATTCCAGCTGTAGCTTCAGCTCGCTGAGCTTTCTGGAGCCTGTCATATTGTCCTCGCCAGGCCATTCAGGAAGCCGGTCCACTGCAGGCTAGCTCACTTCCTGCCGGTTGCGACTCGGGTTAGCGGTCTTTGTGTCACCTCTGCTCCCTTCTCTAAATGCCGAACCATGCACGGCCTCACCTGTAAACAGAGTGTTTGGACGATGCGCCAGACTGACGGACGGTGCGCTGACTGAATGAGAAATGGGCTGCAGCCCTGTGATTGCTGCAGAGCCTCACAGGTCGACGGCACAGAGCACTGAGGCACGCCGTTTACTGGTACGTCTGTGAAAGACAGCGGTATGGTTCCATTTCAGTGTTCGCAGGATGTTACATGCAGTATGTATATGAAGTATAGTTAAAATGGAAACTAGTAGCACAAAATCCTATGACAGGAGGTCAATCATTTTCAGACCCTTCCAACAATGGACACCAAAACCATGGTACAACATCCATTAAATAATTACCATGCTTATTATTAAAAGTGCTCAATGATACAGGATCCTAAAGCTCTCTGTGCCCCCCCAGGGATGACCACGGCTTCAGCCCCCTGCACTGGGCCTGTCGGGAGGGGCGGTCCAGCGTGGTGGACATGCTGATCATGAGAGGGGCCCGCATCAACGTCATGAACCGCGGCGACGACACGCCCCTGCACCTGGCGTCCAGCCACGGCCACCGCGACATTGTGGGCAAGGTGCGGCGCGACACTGCTGAGACGACGCCTCGGCACACGACACACCCAAGGCTGATAAGACGAGATAAAGGGGTCAAATATGAGCTTTGGGCGGATTGTTGTTACGTCTTATACAGTGTGTAATAATGAAATCGTGGCGTGTAGAGGAAAGCCGTTTCAGTTGAAGGGAAAGCGGGCTTCTGTAACTACTGAAGCGGAGCCTAGTCAGTAATGCTTTGCTGCACAAAAACATTGTAAAACCTTTGACACTTGAGAGGTTGTTTATCAGCTGAATTGACTCGCTGACAGTATTTCTAGCCCCTTGTGACCGTGTCACTCTGTTGGTCGGATCACTAAACCGAGTAAGGCTCAGATGTTTTAATCTCCACTGAAGAGTACAGCCTGCAGCTTTTCTGATTGTACAGTGTTTGTGCAGTTGCATTAAAACATGGTCACATTACGAGACATTATATATATTTTTTATGGTAATAGCTTTCTTCTATTTGTATTGTTTCAGTTCAGTTCTTTCACGATGGTAGCTGTGTGTCACCGTGTGTTTGTTGTGCAGTGGCACTTGTTTTGATTGTGTTGAAGTCACATGCCATTCCTCCATCTCCACGGCAGTGCATTGAGCTTTATTATGTGTGTGAATCTGTAAGGCTAAATGAACACGTGTAAATACCGCAGGGCTCTGGTGCAGGGCTGTGTTGTACTGCCTTAGTGAGACTCCGTGTGAGATACCCGTGTTTAGGGTAAAGTGAGATGTCTGGCGTGCTGATGGCATATCAGCATCACCGTGTTTTAAATATAAACTCGCCACTGTTTTCCGTCTCTCAGCTGATCCAGTGCAAGGCGGACACCAACACGGCCAACGAGCACGGCAACACGCCGCTGCACTACGCCTGTTTCTGGGGTCAGGACCTGGTGGCTGAGGTCAGTGTACCCCCTGGTGGACGCTCTGGGTCACTGCATCTTTGACTCCCTGCTTCTCTCGAACGGGGTTGACCGTAACTTGCATTCAGTGCAGCTGTGCAGGTACATTTTTTTTGTTATCGTATTAAATTTGAACGTGCTGTTAAAATATCTTGTTGTTTTTGTCCCCGCTCCTCAGGACCTGCTAACTAACGGCGCCCAGGTGAGCATCTGTAACAAATACGGAGAGACTCCGCTGGACAAGGCCAAACCGCACCTGAGGGACATCTTGAAAGGTACGGTTAGCGCACGTTCAGGCTCCACCGCTGCTGTGGTATACTCCCTCAGCTGCCACTCTGGCCTTTCTCTCTCTCTCTGCTGGCCCTGTCTCTCTCGCTGTCTCTGCTCACGTCTGTCTCCCTCCCCCTCCAGAGCGTGCCGAGAAGCTGGGACAGAGCCTGACCAGGGTCCCATACAAAGACACCTTCTGGAAAGGCACGACTAGAACCCGCCCCCGTAAGTCACGAAGCCTCCTCTTCAGATTCTCAACAGCTTTGATGTGTAGAAGAATAGGCTGGGGCGTTTGAAGCCCGCTTTCTGTCTGAAACTTGTCAATATGTGTAATTACATGCCTGTAAGTTGTAATTGAGAAACACTGTAGGTGTGATTCTTTAGAGAGATGAGTGGCAGGATTCGTGCCGAGCACAGAGAGGCGTGAGTATGTCTGTATGAGGCAGAGGCTGTAATGATCTCTTAAAGCCTTTTCCATTGAGGCATCCTTTACACTTGCCAGATTCAAGTTTAAAGGGTCTCCTCTGCTATTCCTACTGAGCTGTACTGCACAGAAATAATAGGCCCTTTGGCAGATTCCTGGCCTGAGTTCCCTGGTGTGTGCGTGTGTGTGTCTGTGTGTATTCGTGCATGTGTAGGTAACGGCACTATGAACAAACACGCGGGCATTGACTTCAAACAGCTGTCCCTCCTGGCAAAAATCAACGTGAACCACTCTGGAGAGGTCAGTTGTGAGTGTGTATGCGCACGCATGTGTTTGTGTTTATTTGAGATACTAGTATATTCAGGATTACTTGTCTTTGTTGAAAAGTCAGCGCTATACATGCTGTAATTGGAATTCCCAGTAACAGCTAAATTTTGTTGAGTTGGTAAAATATTGTGCATGTGATATGTTTTAATTGGAGTTTCCCTCTATCAGCTGTGGCAGGGACGCTGGCAGGGGACTGATATTGTGGTGAAGGTCCTGAAGGTTAGAGACTGGACCACCAGGAAGAGCCGTGACTTCAATGAGGAATATCCCAAACTCCGGTACCCAGAACCATGCCAGCTTTTGTCTATATAGCACCTTTTAGCACCACACTGGGTGTAGTGTAGTGTCTGTCTGTCTGTCCCCTTCCCCTTGCCCACCACTCCTCCTTCACACCTAATGCACTTGTGAATCTGTATCCATGGACACACCATTTGCAGCGAGCTTTTTTTAGTTCTATGTGTCCGTCATTCTGTTCTGTCGCACCTACATTCCCTTACTTTTGTGTTATCCTGTGCCTCTGTCCGTCCCCTCCCCCCCGCGTGCCACGCCCTCCAGGATATTCTCCCACCCGAATGTGCTGCCCATGTTGGGGGCGTGTCAGTCGCCCCCTGCCTCTGACCCCATCATCATCACACACTGGATGCCCTACGGCTCCCTCTACAATGTGCTGCACGAGGGCACCAGTGAGTATCCATGACGATGGTGATAATGAGGATGATGCTGATAATGAAAAGTGCACTGCTTGAAGCTGCTTGAATTCATAGTGTTTCTCTTCACTTTAATGCGCGGAGAGGTTTGCGAGTACAGTCGACTGTCTTAACGATGCATCTGTTCTCCGTGTACCCGACGCGCATCGTAAAGAAGTGTTTTCTCACATGCAGATGAGCTTGAGTAATGAGCGTTTAAGTTATTCCTCTTTGAGGCTGTGGCGGTTCTTGGGGCCTTGTCAGAAGTTGCACGAGTTCCAGTTTACGGCCGGGTTTCCCATCGTGGCTGAAGGAGGGCTCTGCTTCTCGTTGGCAGATTTTGTGGTGGACCAGACGCAGGCGGTGAAGTTTGCCCTGGACATCGCCTGTGGGATGGCCTTCCTGCACACACTAGAGCCCATGATCTCCCGCCTCTATCTCAACAGCCGGAGCGTGATGGTGAGAGTCACATCAAAGCAAAGCGCCACCTCTACAATGGCTCAATCACGCTCAACAAATTGATTTAATTGATTAGAAGCTAATAATACGAATCGATCAGAATTTTGACATTCAACGTTTCGAGTAGCGTGGCTGTTAAAGCCAATCTAAGAAATTGTTTGTGCGACTGGTTGGCAGTGTTGTTCAGATCCTTCATTGCGTGTGAATTGTTCAGTGCCTTAAAATTATGACTGTTTTTATAGATCATTCGGTTATTTGAAAAAAAATTATTCATAGCTGCAACTTTAACTGTGGCTCTCACACTTCACATCTGAATGAGAACTGTGTGGCTCGTGATCTAGCACGAGAACGTTTGTTGGTTACTGTGCAGATGTGAACCTGACAGTGTAGAAATAAGTGCAGGGAGAGAAAAAAAAATTACACGAAGCATATAGATTAACCACAAGGGAAAAAGTCTCTGGGCAACAGCAGATGAGAAGATGATGGATGAGAAGGCGCGACCAACTAAAATAAAATGTGAATGTACCTATGTTTATTTACTAATTAGCTCTTATTATTGTTTTATTAATATCGTGGAAATTGCCCATTAGTGTTGAAAGCACGAAGCGCCAGAGAGAGACACACCTTTTTGCTCTCACCAACACACTTTTCTCTCAGCAAGAGCGTCCGTATGTCTTTGGCATACACCAGTCTTACTGGAATGCTATGAGTGCTTTAGCACTGAGTGTTGTGTGAAAACACTCAGTGCTGAAGCACTGTGTGTGAAATGAATGCATTATGTCAGCTTGGCTCTCGGTATTTACTGCTCCGTAAGCCCCACTCTAGAGCCGCTGTTTTGCGGCTTCAGTTTGCCTTGCTTTCTGAACTTCTCCCTGTGATTAAGAGACTTGCTGTGATTGGTTGGCAGATTGACGATGACATGACAGCCAGGATAAGCATGGCGGACGTGAAGTTCTCTTTCCAGTGTCCGGGCAGGATGTACTCCCCTGCCTGGGTCGCCCCCGAAGGCAAGTTTTCCCCCACCTCCATAGGCACTTAATTTAGCGCATGGTCTGCGGCTTTGTGGTGTTTAAGGTGGGCTGTCAACTTATGGAACATAGCCAGCATCCGATCTGTAATTGTTTACGGAGAATATATTCAGCCTATAATATTAATTTCTTTTTTATTCTCTCCTTTTTCACTTCTTCACATTCACTGGCTTCACACTCCTTGTCAAATGCGCGCACACACACACACACATACACAAACACACACAAACACAGCCCTGCAAAAGAAGCCGGAGGAGATTAACCGGCGGTCGGCTGATATGTGGAGCTTTGCCGTTCTGCTGTGGGAGCTGGTGACCCGCGAGGTTCCCTTTGCTGACCTGTCCAACATGGAGATCGGCATGAAGGTGAGGATCTTACTGCTGTACACAGACCCATAAATCGGCCCGTGCCATCTTTGGGCTTGTTTTACGAAGACCAGTAGTGTGTGTGAACCTCTTTGTACACGCAAAACCAATAACATGACCAATGATTGGTAATTGTATTTGTTTTGCACCAATCATTGTTTTTTTTATTAGTTTTGCGTGTGCTGAAAGGTCTTAGTAAATCAGGCCCTTAGTGCAGCTGCTTGGTCAAGGGCTGCCGGGTGTCTCATTCAGGGTGTGGATGCGCCCTACAGCCGGGGCCTGTATCACGAAGCAGGATTCCTGAGTTAGGATAACTGCACTGAGTAAAACCCGGAACAGCTCTTTTTAACTTTAGTCCATGTTCCAGATTTGGGAGGGTTGCGGGTTTTACAGTGCAGTTATCCCGCTTCTTGATACAGGTCCCTGGTGTCCAGTCCAAGCTATGCCAGTGTCTGCTGTGGCTGGCAGCCCAGCCCAGTTTATCATAGCGCAGCACAGCGAAGGGAGGTGCTTATTTGCAGCAGCCTCCTCTCGATTGGTCGGGCTCCTGTGGTCAGCCTACACCAGGTGCACATGAAGTGAACTCCGCTGATAGTCAGACTGAAATGCGTAGCTTGGAGTGACCGCCCCACTGTCTTGCGTTCTTCTTCTACAAAACCGTCCTGGCCCGTTTTGATACAGCAAGACCTCTTCCCTACCATAGCCTTCATCTCTTTGGTCTCTGCCCTTGACTAAATATTTCTCCTCCCTCTCCTCCTCATTCTTCCTCTCTCAGGTGGCTCTGGAAGGACTCCGCCCCACAATCCCCCCTGGAATCTCGCCCCACATCTGCAAGCTAATGAAGATATGCATGAACGAGGACCCGGCCAAGAGGCCCAAATTTGACATGATCGTGCCCATCCTGGAGAAGATGCAGGACAAGTGAACGGCCCCCCCCCCCCCCCCACCCTGGCCCACACCCGCCCCCCCCCCCCCCCCCACACAGATGCGGTGCTTACCAGTATTGCCTTAAACTTTTGCGCTCACTACTTACCGCTGCTGTCTATGCCACTGTGATGTGCGCCTCTGAGAAGAACAGAATATTATTATGATTATTATTATTAGTTTTAACAGTCCTGTCACTATCCCTCTTTGCAGCTGTACACACTTTTACAGTGGCTGTGACTAGAGGAGGAAGCGCCAAAAATGGAAGTGCCCGTCACTGACTGACCGGCTGTTTCGCCGAGTGAGTGGCTGCTGCAGACAGATTTTACCACTAGATTTCACAGCCGTCGAGCAGTGCCTGTGTAGGCCCTCTTATTGCGTAGACTCAACACTCTGCCCTCTTGCCTGTCTGACTGACCTTTCTGCCTGTGTGAAAGAAGCTGTGGAGCCTCTATTCTAGATCGCTCTAAGTCTCCTGAAGGTGTAAATAACATTTTGCGGCTCCTGGCCCAACGGTCAGACACTGTAAAAGAGGCTCCTCTTCCATAGGTTTTTTTTTTTTTTTTCAGTAGCCTGCTTATTTCTTTATGCAGTATCTTTTCAAAATCTGTACATATTAAAATTTTAGCTTGTCTGTTGGGAATGACAGCCAATGGGGTCGGGTGCCCCTCCCCCATCCGCCCCGCCCCTTTGTTGATCATTTAGTTGGATGTAATCCTCTTGTACGCGTCTCGGTAACAACCTTCAGGAAACGGCAGGACTCGTGCAGAACTGCACGGTACCACCCCCAGTCCCTCACCGGCTCTCTCGAACCCATCCGCGTCCGCTGCGCAAGTCCAGAGGGGAACAGGTTTCAGAAGGTCGATAGACCGCCAGACTGTGCATAAAAGGGGACCTGGAGCACCTCTTTGCGCCCCGAACTTCGCATACTGCACTGTGTCTGGTGTGAATATGTTTTTATAATTGCATTACATTTCACAGGAGGGCGGAGGGGTGTGTGTGTGTGTGTGTGTGTGTTACAGTGGTCTTATCTGTGGTCATCTGCAGAAATGCATTATGTCTCTACATCATCCAGCTGTCTCATGCCATTCATTGTGCTTATCCATATTGGTTAATCTATGCCAGGGGGAAGCGGCTGTGTGGTGGGCTCAGTGCTGAGTTCAGTGCAATACGGTGCACTCCGACGCAATCGCTGATGAATCGGTTGTGTGTCTGGAGACATGTCCACTTAATGGCCATCCCATGTTACACTTGTTTTATTCCCATTTTTTTACATGCATTTCTTTCTGTCTCCGCCTGCTTGCTCGTTTGTGCTGAATCAAGGGGGGGAAAAGCCCAAACTAAGCATGTCTTATACAAATGTATGTAATTTATATAAATATATAAAAAAGAAAAATGTCTTGTTTTTTTTATATAGGGTGCAAGATATTAAATTCAGTATGACGTACCTGGTACCGGTTACCTCTTTTATTCTGCACTGTGTTATTCCTTAAAACATTTCTAGAATATTTTTGGATTTTGTGTTATTCCTTTCTCGCATAGTTAAGGTTATTATTCAACCTTTGGCGTCCTTTCTCTTGATTCAGTGATGATGTGATAATTCCCATACTGTGAAGCATAGATTATTATGTGGTGATGGAGATTTAAATCAAATGGATCTACAAAGTTAAGTGAAAAGTGTGACATTTTACTCAGATGTCAAGGGACAAGTCTATGAATACTAATCATTTTTATGATCTGAGCCACCCAGCAGCACTGGACCACACCATAGATGTTCTTCATCCCTAGGGTGGCCTAGATTCTTCATTGGGTAAAAGTCTCAAATCTGAAGGTAGGCATTTGTATCCAATTACAAACTGCCCAATAAATGCCTTCATCTCATTAAGGAAACTGCACATGTTGTTACTCTATAAATCTCAAATTAACTGGGCCTGAACAACAGTGTGAGGACACTGCGCTTGGGAGCGGCGGTTTTTCCATTTGTGCAATGTACAAGAGAATATGCAACCATTTTAGCACAGCATGGTCAACAGGCTCGTCCAAAAGTAGGCTACATGTACCCGCGCTACCGTGTACCCTGGGGTGAGGAAGCAAACGAACAAAACACAAATACCTACTGAGAGGCTCAGTAGACTCAGGAATGGGGGAAATGGCAATCAATCTTAAGAAAAGCTTTTAACAAGCGTTGCACCCCTGAACTTCCAAAAGGCATTTATTGCATCAGTGTATGAATCATTGCACTGCTATCGCCAGTTCTTTCCTTTTTCGTATAATTGGGATTTGGCTCTCAACAGTATGCCTTTTCATTTTGCACTAAAATGCCTTGCAGAATTGATTGAGGGATTTTTTCCCGCCCCCCCACTAAAAATATCACGTCAATGCAATAACGTAGACGTGGAATTGCATGCAATCATAGCCACGTGAATTCTTTGCAAGTATTCCTGAGCATCTGCCAACATCAGCAAGCATTCAGTAATGATTAAAGGAAAAGGCTGCCGCTGACTCCTAGCTTTGACTCCCCTGCACACAGCACTGCCGAGTCCAAAAATGAAAAACTATTTTGTCTTCTCGCTCTTTTACTGTCCAAATTTTGCAGCCCCTCTGTCAGTGAGTGAAGTCAACAAATTCTTTTGTAACTCGTTATTTTAAGCATCTCATTAATCATCTTCAAACCTTTGCCTCTCTGCTTTTAAATCATGTACAGACGCTTGAGGTCATTTCATTCCGTACTAATAAGTGATAACTAAACTACATGGAGGAGCTCCATATACTTGTGTTGGTACTGTATTTAATTGGCCGGTATGTTGAAGGAATAAAATCCTTATCGCCTTGATTCACTTGATTGACGTCATACAGTCAACACGTAGGTATAGGCGGTAATTATCAAGTAATTGTCAAGTCTAAAATGATTCAATTTGATGTGCTGAGAACTCTTTTAGATACATTACATTTTCTAAAACTCATTAAAGTATGTGCAATCACACAGAGGGACTGCAATTAGCAATGCAACTTTTCTAATTGGAGTTCCTCTGATACCACTAATTTGACTTCATTAAATATTTTGCATAGTTGCTTACTGCAATAAAATAAGTATTGAAGTCCTTATTTTTAAAGGACAATTCGATATTCAGCTCTTTTACAAAAGTCTAATTTCAGGGTCAAAAAAGAGACTTTTTGTTCTATTTTGGCCCTGCACGTCTTGTACAAAGCGACCTCAGAAGCTTTCTGAGAAGGGAGGAATCTTAAAACATGTGGCTGAAAATGTCTCTCACTCATTGAATCGGTCACTGAGTTGCAGCTGCAGTAATGGTATTGTACTATAAAAGGCTGAAAACCCCAGCAAAGTATTGGTAGCGTGTATGAGCAATGCCTCCTTCGCCCCCTTGCTTAGTGGAAGATAAACATTTAAAATCCTTACAGAAATGCTGAAATGAATGTGGACCATTTAAATGTGGCAAATGTGTCAACTATATCCTCTGCGAAATTCTGAAAATGAATTCAGAGACCAAAGAAAAAACTAACTTACTGAAAGATATGCCAACTAATGGGAGAAAACGGATACATTGGACATTATTTACCTTGGCCAGGTAAGCTAGGCAAGGCGGCACGGTGGTGCAGTGGTTAGCACTGTCGCCTTACAGCAAGAAGGTACCGAGTTCGATTCCCGGCCGAGGGCTGTGTGGAGTTTGCATGTTCTCCCCGTGTCAGCGTGGGTTTCCTCCCACAGTCCAAAAACATGCAGGTTAGGCTAATTGGAGACTCTAAATTGCCCATAGGTATGAATGAGTGAGTGAATGGTGTGAGTGCTCTGTGATGGATTGGCGGCCTGTCCAGGGTGTATTCCTGTCTCTCGCCCAATGCATGCTGGGATAGGCTCCAGCACCCCCCTGTGACCCTGAATAAGGAATAAGCGGGTTGATGGATGATGAGGTAAGCTAGGCAATATTTTATAGGTTACAAATGTAAGTTCTTTTTCATAATATGAGCTCGATGTCTCGCTATGGGATGTGACCCTCCGCAGCCCTGACAGAAGTACCTATCTCAAATAACCAATCCTGATTGGTCAGAGAAGCGTGTCCCTCCGCTGCGTGATGTAGTCCCCCCCACTACAAATACCGCAACAGGAGGACACGCCCGCCATTCTAAAAATTCTTCTCACCTAGAAGCATTATCTCACCCGAGCCTAAGTTAGTTTAACTGTCCACAGACGGAATTAATTATTTATTAGCTTCTGTCGACGGACGCTAACTCAGCTCACGATATTCGCCGAGGTTTTGCACGCCAGCTCCCCTCGACGTTTTCTGCTAACACACCAGTTAGCATCTTGCTTTTAACATGCCAGTTATCAGCCTCTCGCTTCTAACACACCAGTTAGCTAGCTATCTGCTCCTAACACACCAGTTAGCTAGCTACCTGCTCCTAACACACCAGTTAGCTAGCACTTACCGTAAAAGACACCCGCGCACCCGCCGGTGTTTTTTGCCCCCATGGCGTCCGCTGCTCCTCATGCCAGAGGAGACTCCCGGCCCTGCCCTTGTGGTGCCCGGATTTCGGGGAAGGATACGCACCCCGTGTGTATGGGTTGTCTCGGGACTGACCACGCCAGGCTGTCCCTATCCGTCCCCGGGTCGTGTGTACATTGCAAAATGTTCACGACGAAAAGCTTGAGACGCCGCCTGGCTCGCCAAGCCAGCCTGTCCGACCAGGACCCGCTTCTGACCGCCGCTACCCCGGTAGCCGCTGACGAAGAGGAGCCCATGGTGGAGGAGGTACACGAGGTGCACACCGACTGGGCCGCCCTGTCCGTGATGTCCCCGGTTCCTGCCTTCCCTTCCGACGATGTGTTAGAGCTGGAGTGTGTGGAGTCCGACTCCGATGATCCCCCTCTCATTTCAGAGAGCGAGGAGGAGTATGATGCCTTAATCACTCCGGTGCCGGCTGCAAAGCCGGGGCTGCTTTCCGGGGGCTTGGAGGACGGCGAGGACGCACGTCCCTCGTCCCCGGTTCCTGTGGTCCTGCTCGACACGTGCAAGCGTGCGGCAGCGAGCATGGGTATTCCCTGGCCTGCTCCGGTGACACAGCCCTCGTGCCCGCGCTACGAGGGCAGGCTATTAGCACCGGGCGGTAACACGGCCAAGCAGCTTCTTCCCGTCTTTCCTGACTTACTGCTCGAGCTCACCAAGATGTGGAGCGACAAGCCGTACAGTGGAAGGAACCAGATCCCGGGTGCCTCCGTCCTCGACACCGAGAACATGGAAGCCCTGGGTCTCCTCGCCATGCCCCCGGTCGAGTCCCCGGTTGCAGCGCATCTGTACCCGGGTGGCGCCATGGCTGGCTCAAGCAGACGTCCGTCCCTCCCCGCTAAATCGGAGCGTCTTCAGTCTGCTTTGACCGAGAGGGCGTACAAGCAAGCCGCGCTCTCGATGAGGGCTTTGAATGTGCTGTCGCTTCTCTCCGCTTACCAAGCCGACATTCTCCACGGTGCACCTAGCGCCGCGGTTTGGCGCGAGGCGGGAGTGATTACCGACCTGTGCCTTCATGTCCAGCGGGTGGCTGTGCTCGCCACGGGGAAAGCTATGGCTTCTCTCGTGGTCCAGGAACGAGCCAGGTGGCTCAATCTCGCCAGGCTGACTGACAGAGAGCGAGACGACATCCTGGATGCGCCCGTCATACCGGAGGGTATCTTCGGCTCAGCTCTGACCTCCATGCAGGAGAGAGCGGAGGCGAGGAAGAAAGACAACGAGGCGTTTGCGCTCTGCCTGCCGCGTAGAGCCCCCTCGCCGTCTCCCCCGCCCCGGGGAAAGTCTTTCGCCCAGGCTGCTGCTCAATCTGCGCGATTTAAGGTCCCGAAGAGGCCGCAGCAGCAACCTTCCCCGGTCCGATCCCAGTCGCCTGCTCCTCGGGTTGGTTGGAAGGGTCCCCCCGGCGCTCAGCCCGCAGCCCCGCCGCCTCCACCGGCCGCTTCAGCTGCGCAGGGTAGGAGGAAGAAGAAGGCTACTTGACCGCCTTCGCCGTTTCTCCGGGTGACGCGCCCATCAGTTCCCCGTTCATGGGCTCCACCAAAGAGGGTTTTAAGTGCGCATCTCCAGTCGCTGATCTCCGCCCCAGGGCCAGACGAGACGAGGAGGGACATTGTCACCGGGCTGTTTGCCGTTGCACAGCCGTGTTCACATGTCCACAAGCACGCGCATACACACAATGTTCTGCCTTTATTCAAGGTAATAAAGTTGAAAACAAAATGTGTGAAAAATACCCAAAACAAAGCAAGCACAAACAAAATAAATGCTTTGCACATAAGCAACATGTCCACCGGGCATGTTGTCCCTCTGTTGCCGGCGATGGGCATCCCACTTCCGGCTACGGAGGAATTTACCCAGGCTGCGGCGCGAGTTCGCGCATGCGCAGTACGGCCCGAGGGACATTCTCTCGCTCTGCCACTGGAGGGAGCCATACCACCACTTATGAGCCCTCCCGTGTTGGCAGAACCCCAGCCGATATTTTCCCCTTCACTGTGTTTACACATTCAAAAGTGGAGAGAAATAGGGGCTCATCCGTGGGTATTACGCACGATAGAGCGGGGTTACCGGCTGCAGTTCAACACTGTGCCGCCTCGTTTTTCCGGCATAATACAGTCACGAGCACAGGGACGTTTAGCTGGCGTGCTAAAGGAGGAGATAATGTCTTTTTTAGACAAAAAAGCTATTCAAATCGTCTCTCCCGAGCAGAGTCAATCCGGGTATTATTCAAGATATTTTCTCGTCCCCAAACGGGGAGGGAGAGGAATTCGCCCTATCTTGGACCTCAGGGCTCTGAACTGTCACTTAAGGAAATACAAGTTCAGGATGCTGACTCAAGCATCTCTGTTGCGTCTAATAAAACCAGGCGACTGGTTCACATCAGTGGATCTGAGGGACGCTTATTTCCATATAAAAGTGTACGCTGCCCACAGAAAGTATCTGAGGTTTGCGTTTCAGGGAGTGTGCTATCAGTACCGAGTGCTCCCGTTCGGACTTTCCCTCAGCCCGAGGGTGTTCGTGAAGTGTACGGACGCGGCGGTCGCCCCGCTACGGCGGGGGGGAATACGCCTGGCCACATATTTGGACGACTGGCTTCTCCTAGCGCGCTCGGAGCAGGAGGCCAGGTCGCACACGGAGTTTGTCACACGTCATCTGTCAGAGTTGGGCTTTGTGATAAACACGGAAAAGAGCAATCTCTCACCGGGTCGAGAAATAATCTTCCTCGGGTTACAGCTGCTATCAATGCCGTTCACTGCGCGCCTCTCGGAGGAGAGGGCGAACAGTTTCAAGGCATGTCTTGCTCTTTTTCAGAGACACTGTTACGTTCCATTCAGGGTGTGTCTGCGCCTGCTGGGCCTGATGGCCTCGGCTATACACGTAATACGCCTCGGTCGCCTCCACATGAGGGAGTTTCAGCGCTGGGTTGCTGCGCTCAGGCTGGACCCCGTGCGTCATGGCGCACGGAGGATTTTGGTGACGTCGGATTGCGTGTTGGCCCTACGTCACTGGCGGGCACCCTCTTTTCTGACTCAGGGTGTGCCCCTGGGCACCGTCCTGTCCAGGAAAGTGGTCACTACGGATGCCAGCCTCCAGGGGTGGGGCGGCATTCACGAGGGCAGATCTGTGAGGGGCCGCTGGAGCCTGGGTCTCCAGCGACATCACATAAATTTTCTGGAGCTCTCGGCAGTGTTCCTCCCGTTCCTCAGGGGTCATCATGTCCTGGTGAGGACGGACAATACGACCACGGTGGCGTACATAAATCACCAGGGGGGTTTGCACTCACGTCAATTACACATATTGGCACGCAAACTGATCCTGTGGAGCAGTGTGCGTCTCCTGTCATTGAGGGCAACGCATGTCCCGGGGACCCTGAACATGGGGGCGGACCTCTTGTCCAAGGGTGCGCCCGTATACGGAGAATGGACTTTACACCCTCTCGTGGTGACTCAGATTTGGTCCATTTATGGCCGCGCCAAAGTGGACCTGTTTGCGTCGGAGGGGAACACCCAGTGTCAGCTGTTCTTCTCCCTACACAACCGGGGGGCCCCCTTGGGGCTGGACGCTCTGGCGCACGACTGGCCTCACGAGCTGCTCTATGCGTTTCCCCCTCTGGCGCTGGTTCCTCCCACCCTGGCGAGGGTGAGGGAACACAGACACTCTCTTATCCTGATAGCTCCACACTGGCCGGCGATGCACTGGTTGGCGGAGATTTATCAGTTGCTGTGCGCCCGGCCCTGGCAGTTGCCAATACGCAGGGACCTGTTGTCACAGGGGGGGGGGACGGTGTTCCACCCACACCCGGACAGGTTACAACTGTGGGCGTGGCCCCTGAGTGGCTCTCTATGACCACTGCGGGCCTTCCTCCGAGTGTGATTAACACTATTCAGAATGCTCGGGCCCCCTCTACCAGGTCTTTGTACACTGGTAAGTGGGGGGTGTTTGAGCGGTGGTGCCATGATCGGAATCACACCCCTTTTCAGTGCTCTGTTCCGGTGGTCTTATCATTTCTTCAGAGCCTCATCGATGATGGCAGAGCCTTCTCGACAGTCAAAGTGTATCTGGCGGCCATTGCCGCCAGTCACGTGGGCTTTGGGGACAAAACAGTGAGTCAGCACCCTCTGGTGTGCCGCTTTATGAAGGGTGCCCGTAGACTGCTCCCAGTCTCCAGGCCGCTTATGCCCCCATGGGATCTGACGGTGGTTTTGGAGGGGCTTAAGGGTCCCCCCTTTGAGCCTTTACAGGGTGCTAGTTTGAAGCATTTGTCTCTTAAGACAATGTTGTTGCTGGCGCTCGCTTCCGCGAAGCGGGTCAGCGATATTCATGCACTCTCGGTGCATCCGTCATGCACTCAGTTTGCCCCAGGGGACGTAAGGGTGTCGCTGAGACCTAACCCAGCCTTTGTGCCTAAGGTGGTGGGTTCATGCTCCCCGATTACTCTCGCTGCGTTCACAGCTCCAGCTGCTGACCAGCGGGCTCATACATTGTGTCCGGTCCGGGCCATACGTTGTTATGTGGACAGGACTCAGTGCTTCCGACGGAGCGATCAGCTCTTTATTTCCTGGGCTAATCCCAGGAAAGGTCAGCCTGTTTCGAGGCAGCGCCTCTCACACTGGCTGGTGGAAGCTATAACTTTGGCCTACGCTAATGAGGGGTTGCGCCCGCCTGCGGGCCTGCGCGCTCACTCTACGCGGGGCATGGCTGCATCCTGGGCCTTGTTCAGGGGGGTGTCTATTCAGGACATTTGTGCGGCGGCGAGTTGGACTTCGCCTCTGACTTTTGTTCGATTCTACATGCTGGATGTGTCGGGCCCGTGCGTTGCCAGCGCGGTCCTTCAGGCCTAGCATCTGGACATCTGGACCCTCCCATCGGTTGGTGGCTGTTCGATAAAGCTGTCTGGCAATTCGGGAGTAACCACATCCCATAGCGAGACATCGAGCTCATATTATGAAAAAGAACTTTAGGTTACTTTCGTAACCCCGGTTCTTTGAGTAATATGAGCGAGATGTCTCGCCAGACAACCCTTCTTGCTGGGCGGTGAGAAGGAATTTCGGGCTTTAGAATGGCGGGCGTGTCCTCCTGTTGCGGTATTTGTAGTGGGGGGGACTACATCACGCAGCGGAGGGACACGCTTCTCTGACCAATCAGGATTGGTTATTTGAGATAGGTACTTCTGTCAGGGCTGCGGAGGGTCACATCCCATAGCGAGACATCTCGCTCATATTACTCAAAGAACCGGGGTTACGAAAGTAACCTAAAGTTATTCATTTGTGAGATCCATCATGTTATTTTGCATAGATCTCTCTTAACATCATGCGAAAATAGATTATTGCAGACATGAAGGCCGATGCTGTTTAGCTCCAAAATGGATACTGTGTGTTAATACTTGAATTTCATCATCTCTATTCAAAAATAAATTTACTTATAAAAACAGTTATTGAAACGTGGTTTATGAGTGCCATGGAATGGAGTGAAGCTGTTAAAAATATATAAGTCCAGTCTGCTCTTATGTGAAAGACGATTTGAGAAATAGTGTACACGTTGGAAGAGTATATGTTTATCATTTTGTCACTGTTTAATTGCTTTGTAGCATATGTGCCCTTTCCAATGGTACATTTTACACATTCTTCATTCGTACAGCATGCTATTTGACAAATAAAGGGGATATTTGAGGAATATACATGTATGACGAATGATTCTCTGAGAAAGCGGTTACAATTTTTTAATTGATGAAATTACAGACTGGTAAAGTCTAGTTCACTCCTAATTGCTGAAAGGGATTTCCATGCTTGGCCGCTGAAACTAAATAATTTGTGGAGACTCACAAATGCAGCTAAATCTGTGTTGTGTTAAAATAAGGGGAAAATGATGGTGCAACTTAAGCATGTATTTCAACAGCTTTAATTGATCTGTAACAAAAAAAACCCAGCATACAGTGCATCCAAACAACACAGTTTGGGAACTACCATTCTACACAACTGTGAGCTCTGACATTAATTTAGATGAGCGGTGACATCATATCCCATGATGGGGCTCTACAAAGGCATAGGAACACTAAAATGTGCTTGTGATCTCAGAAAACAGCAGAAACATGTTACTTTTATGATAACCTCCCTCCATAAAGCATTCCTGACATTTTACAGCAATGTACAGTACTTACATATGTGTTGAAGTGTTATTTTATTTTTTGCATTATAAATCATGGTATTTACTTTGCGTTGTGTCTTCTGGGTGAGTGGAGAGGCCTTTTATGAAAGGGTTTTCCCATAGCCGTACTGGCTGAACACACATAACAGATCGTGATTCTGGTTTAGGAGTACATGCAAACCTTTATGGCAGAATAAATAAAAAAAATTAATACAGAACACAATACATGTACTCATCTATGTTATAAATGCTGAAACATTATACAATGTAAACATTAATAAAATATCAGGTTTATCATCACTGAGACTTCTGGATTACAACATTTCATTGAACTATTCTGAACGCATTATGATTTGTTTTCTCTTTATGAAGAGCGATTCCTCTGCAATACAACATTTATGGTGCAATGATTTGTCATTGACACTATCATCGTATTCAATTAGTTGTCCTTGTCTCAACTGAAGCCGCATGCAATGTATAGAAATAATCATTTAGAATGCAGCTTGGGTGTAATTGTAGGCGATAGTCCTGAAATCTTTCTCGCCACGGCAGCGTGATTGACTACGCAATGACGTTCCATAGTGACGTTGGACTCGGGCAACGTCGATTCTCCTGCAAGCAACTGACAATGTTCCATGTCCAGGGAAGACGACATTCCGTGTTTGTAAATTTGTTACATTAAAACATTAATAATAAAACACACAGGAGTCGAACGCAAAAGGGTAAGTTCCAGAGATGCTCAATAACTGGTCTGTTTGTATATAGCCCGATTGCGTGGCAATAAAAATGCGTTTGTTGTCTACGCTAACTAACGGTAGCTTAATACCTAGCTAACGTTAGCTAGCTAAGTTAGGCATATTACTAATGATGGAGGTTGGGTGGATTGATGAATGAGGACGGACGATAACATGAATAGTAATATCGCAATATAACCTGTATATATGCCTCGATTTCAACGCTGTTTTGCATGTTCATTTTATGGATCTCAGTGCTTATCCAGGGTAAACGCCCTAGTTGTGGAGTAATGCGCTGCCTGCTACCAGTAGCATCAAACAATGCTCAGTCTCACAGTCAAGTCAGGCATCCAGCAGCATCAACATCACGCCTAGTAGTACCAGAACTAGAGACTACACAACGCTGGCTTGCTTTAAGAGCAGGTGCCGCTACACGACGAAATGACTCATCCGGCATTTGGTTGGAATTGGATATGTAATTACGATTAGCGCTCTCGAATTGTTAACATAAAACAATATTTGTGATACATATTACGTTGCTATGTAGCTATGCATTTGGCTGACGAGTCTTTTTTTTTCTGTTATGATTTGGTAAGAAGTGGAGACAGAAACACGGAGGCAATGCTATCTATCTACACTGCCTGGCCAAAAAAAGTCGCCGTTGCCCCCGTCATGCGTAGTGCCCACCGTACAAGCCTCTGGAGGCAGTGTTATGATCTGGGGTTGCTTCAATTGGTGAGGTCTAGGCTCAGCAACGTTGTGCAGCGATAAAACGAAGTCACCTGAGTACCCGATTGTACTGAATGACCAGGTTGTCCCATCAATGGGCATATTCCAGGACGACAATGTCAAGATTCATCGGGCTCAAATAGTCAAAGAGTGGTTCAGAGAGCATGAGGAATCATTTTCACACATGGATTGGCCACCACAGTCCTGACCTTAACCCCATTGAAAGTCTTTGGGAAACCGAGTGGTTCGAATCTCCCGTCGTCAATACAAGATCTCGGCCAAAAATGAATGCAACTCTGGACGGAAATAAATATTGTGACGTTGCATAAGGTTGTCGAAACAATGCCACGACGAATGCGCGCCCTAATCAAAGCTAAAGGTGCTCTAACGAAATATTAGTGCCGCGACCTTTATTTTTTTGGCCAGGCAGTGTACAGTATATTGATTTTCAGCAGGTGTGAAAGCTGAGCAGTGCTACTGGACTAATAAAAAACAACACAAACAAAGGACTCCACTTGTACCTGTACTCGGTCACCTACAACACATTTTTCACCTTGGCTGCCTTTTTTTTTGTATGCCATTGGTTGCCAGGTCTCACACATTCAGGACAAAATATTTTCAATGACAAATTTTTCAATCCAAGCAGATAATTGCCAATTTCTAATAGCTAAATGAAGATGTAATTCCCACCTGGAATGTAACCTTACACAATAATCTTGTTCTGAATTCAAAAAATTCGGCACATTCATTACAGTATAATCATAAGTTCCTATAAATATAAGTGCCAGTCCCTTTGTTGAAATGCACTGTCTACACTTGTGAAAAATTAAAGTGTGACTTTTTTTTTGGCCAGGCACTGTAGCAACTCTTGCTGCGGCAGAAAGGTATAGTGTAGCTATAGTGCTGGTACGTCATGAGTGTTATTGCTCCCAACATTGCTGTTTGGTTACAACGTTAAAGGATTAGGCAGCAAGCTGTGTTAACAGGACTGGCAATGAAGGAATCTTTGTTATCGGAACAGCCAGCATTTAAATATTTATTTTTTGTGAGGGATGACATACAAGAGGTAAAACACCGGCTGGGACATGAGTGGGATACAGTTCAAGGCACCCCCCCCCCCCCAAAGGCCTTCACGCTGTAGACCTACAGTTTTTGTGATTAAAATGTGGGAGATTATTTTAATTGACTCATCCATCTAGATCTAGATTATATACTGCTTAATCCAGAGATTTCCATCGATTTCCTTTTTTCATATTACTAATGACCAGTGTTGGGGAAAGCATAGTTGTACAAACAAACTACCAATTACTTCACACTCTAAAGAGAAAGGTAGCTTGCAAAACTATACTATTACTCAAACACTACATTTTTTTTTTTCATTTTTTTTTTTTTTAAATGTGTGTTACCCCCCACACACACAAATTGAATTGAGCAATGCACATGGAGAACCAGTCATTTCCAGTTAGCAGTAATGCACATGGAGAACCAGTCATTTCCAGTTAGCAGTAATGCACATGGAGAACCAGTCATTTCCAGTTAGCAGTAATGCACATGGAGAACCAGTCATTTCCAGTTAGCAGTAATGCACATGGAGAACCAGTCATTTCCAGTTAGCAGTAATGCACATGGAGAACCAGTCCAGTCAGCAGTAGCAGTAATGAGAGAAACAGTCAGTTCCAGTTAGCAGTAGCAGTGGAGAACCATGTCAGTTTCCAGTTAGCACATGCATGCACAGATTTGGAATTTCAGTCATCCAGTAGTCAGCATTAATGCAGAAGATTGAGTCATTTAGCAGTTTAGCAGTTGCAACTAGATTGGGTGTGCTTCTCACCAGTGAGCAGAGCCAAAAGCAGTGTTGTTAGTTGCAGTTAGTTACTAGTCACACATATACATTTCACATTTTTGAAAATTGCTGCACATTGCTGCACATTGAAACTACATCAAAAGAAATTGGTCTGTAGACTGTTTTAACAAGCTGACCTTACTGTTCTCTAAAATGGTCGTGAACCTGGAATCTCTTTTTCCAAGTGATATGATTTTCTGCAAATCGAACAAAAGGAAATGTATTTGTATTTTAAAGATTATTTTAAAAAAATCAACACCACTGTATTAATGGGAGGTGTATGTTTCTGTGGAAACATACAATGGAAACATGATTGAGTTAACAGGCTGCTTGGAAGGGTCCCTCGCCTGAAGTTAAATATATATTACATGAAATATGTTGAGATTTATGGAAGAAAGGGAAAAACTTTGTTGATGGATCCAGAGCACTTATATTGCAGAAAATTCACTGAGGACTTGATAATTTCACCAGTGACTCATTGGGTTAGTTTACAGCAGACACATTATCTGAGTGTTATAGCAGATTCAGCACACAGGACTTTAGGTTGGGTACTGGGGATAATTAAAGTCGCTACATGACTGGGAACTTGTGAGTGTCGGTCTGCATATAAAAAATATTTTATGACCAACATGAGGCTGTATTTGTGTAATAATTCTTTTATCAAAACCATGTTGAGCATAAGCAGCATTAAGAATAAAGCGGCGCATGTTTCATTGTTGAGTTGTTTAGCTGGCTTGGGTGCATTGGCTTACTCATCCCAACAGTTCAATGTTTAGAGAAACAAGTTAGATTATGCGTCTTGCTTTATGATACAACAGAAGTGAGCGACCTGATGTAGGCTGTGGTTTTTTGGAAGCCATGCACAATAAGGACCTGGCATATTGCTATGCAAGGCACAAGATGAGGGGCCTGACAACCTCTGCAGACATGCAGTAAGTGAATATGCAGGCCCTTATTATTGGACAATCCAAATTTTGAGCGTGTTGTATCAGTTAGAACTGGGGAAAAGGCGACGGTGACATAATGGAAAATGTCTCTCTCCTAAGGCATGTTGGTTTAAGGGTCATTGAGATTTGCCACGCACAATCCCAAGCGGAGAAAATGTGCTCTAAACAAGGAGGCCTTTTCACCTGAGGCCGACGGTACCCTTCATCCATCAAACTCCCAGGGTCTTTTTGTGCACAAAATAGAAATATTTATTGTAGTATTGTGCATGGAAGCTGGATTTGCACTGCAGAATGAGGAGAAAATAATTGGTGTTTTATGTGACCTGGGTGAAGTACATGATGAAGCACGTTATTATTGTTATTATTATTTTTGCTTTAAGGACCTCTCTGTTGAACCTTTGTTATTTGAAATATGTAAGAAAACAACTCAGCATTTTATCACACTTTATTTGCACATGGGGAAGTTTTTTTATTTAAGTGCTAATGAACACCATGAGTTTTCCTTTAGCTCATCACACCATTGCCTTGTATTTCCCATTCAGCTCCCTGTAGAGTGCCACTGCTCTACCGTGTGAGCAAAGGAGTGCTAACCAATCAGAATATCTCCTTTCCTCTCTTACTGACCCTCCGCCTGTGCTCCCTCCACAGTAACTTGGTGAGCGCTGAGCTAGAAGGCGAGGCCAAAGCAATCCGCTCTACCTCCTCCTTGCCTTCTTCCTCTTCCCTTTCACTCGAGAGCCGCTGTTTTTGCCTGACCTCTGACCTGCCTCGTGGAAAAATGGGGGGTCTTGGCGATGAAGCGTCCAACCAGCTTGTTGACAACCAGCCCCGGGAAGAGGAGCAGGCCCAGAACCAGGAGAACGAGCACGGGCACCGTATCGCCCAGGAGCCCGCCAGCAACAACGCCAAGTGGGTCAAGGAGGGCCAGAATCAGCTGCGCAAGGACCAGAACCGCAACCCCAACCACAACCACAACCCGGACTGCAACCCCAACCACAACGCCGTGGAGGAGCACCATCCGGGGCACGGCGAGAAGACCGCTTCCAACAAGACCCTGAGGTTCCTGTGCTCTGACCTGGAGTCCAAGAACACGGCCAACAAGCCGCTGCTCATCGACAACCTGGTGGCTCTGGAGGGCGAGGAGGACGACGAAGAGGAGGAGGAGGAAGAGGGGGAAGATGAGGAAGACACTTTGCCTCTGACGACGGGGGAGAAGGACACAGACTCGTCCTCGGAGACTCAGAGCACCGGCGAGTTGCGCAAAGAGGGCGGCGGAGTAGGAGGAGGAGGAGGAGGAGGAGGGAGGAGCGCCTGCATGCTTTTCGGGAGCAGAAACGGGGCTCCGAGTGACGAGGACTCCAGCTGGACCTCACTCTCCCAGGACAGCACAGCGAACAGCACCCCAGATGGAGAGACAGGTGAGCACAGGTGGGGGAGGAGAGTACAGCAAGGGTCAATCTGGTGAGCTCTGTATGAACATTTATATAACTACTAATTACTTATTATTGCATTGACCTGCAGCCTAAAGTTTAATTTCATAACTATTAGTCGGGTGTGTACGGTTGTAAGCATGTGGTCAGTGGAGGTTTTTTGAGCGCTTTCATTAAGAATGGATGTATAGCCTGCAATAGTTTTAGAAATGGCTTCTAATGCGGAATCTGAATCTTCGATAGCATATGGAAAACAATTTGGTTCTGAGAAAGTGTAGGACTCCTGTCCTATAGCATAAAAGATTGATTTTTGTATTTTGTATTGTATGATAGGTTAAAAGGTGGAGGGATAGATGGAGATTCTCAATTGAGATTTTGTCAATTTGTCTTTCATTGTGATATTTTCAAGCTCACAAATAGCCCATAAATACGAGGTCATAATGCCTCGATATCAGAACAGTTCAGATACTCGAGCGGCACTAACCTGTAATTTGGTCAGAACTGTGGTTAAATGGAATAACCTGGCACAATATGTTTTTTTTCTATAAGCCTCTCTCATAAATATGCGTTTGTTGCGGGAGCAAATTAATGAGTGCTGTTGATGAAATGAGGGATGAGTCATTGCGAACGACTGCACAAGGTGCTTTGATTATGTGGCAATGTGCCTTTGATAACCTGGCTCCCTCAAAAGTCTTACTCATTTCCTCAATACCTCCAAGAGTTTTTATCTGATAAGAGGAACTAATGATTGAAATATTCAGTCTATCAGGGTGCACATTTGTACAGATTAATCTTTTATTTTCTTCTATATTCTCTTGGTTGATGTTCTCTGTCGTTGTTGTGTGTCTTATTTTCCTTCTTCCTTCCGGCTCGTTCCTTCTCCCTTTCTAATACCTGCATCAGAGACCTTCTGGGACCGCAGTGCGTTTGAGACTGACACGGACCTGCCTGCCGGATGGATGCGGGTTCGAGACACCTCGGGCACTTACTACTGGCATATTCCCACTGGCACCACCCAGTGGGAGCCCCCTTCACCCCTGGAAGGCGGGGGCCCCGATAGGCCCTCCAGTGCATCCTCAGGGACCACATCCAGCGAGGAACCGCAGGTGGGGGTTTTTTTTTTGATAGCTGAAGCAATTCTTCTACTTCTACTTACACAGTCAGGTATTATTTGGTATTTTGCAAGTGAAATGTGGGCAAAGAAATTTGTACAAATCGAGTTCAGTGACTCAGTCTCTTCTACCTGACCTAGATTTAGTAGAGTGAATGATAGGATAAAATGTGATGTGGTCTACTCTAAAGTTTTGTTTTTGACTGTCCATACCTGTGGTATGGTGCTGTCTGTCTATACATCTATCAGTCTGTATTTCTGTCTGTCTGCCTGTCTGACCACCTCTGAGCTAATTTTTTTGCTTTAACAAATATTGTGATGTGACCTTCCGGAAGGCCATCACTGTTGACCAAGGAAAATGGTTTTAAATGTTTCTTAGAATTTCTGTATTCTTTTGGCAGTCGGTTGGGGCTTAGTGCTGAGCCAGCTTTTCAGATAGCCTAATACATTCACTGGAATTACTGATAAAACATGCTGCTTCACCACTTTCTTGGATTTTGACAGTAAAAAGCCAGAAATATGAGTTAAAGGAGGCCATACCTCCATTATACAGGTTATACAATGCTATAGTTATGACACATTCTGAACGTGAAAATATGAATTGAATGAATTTCAATGTCACCATATTATAAGAAGGTTCTAGAGTTCTACAAAAGGATGAAAGATTATTAGTTCCAGGTCTGCTAAGAATATTACTAAGGTTGGAAAAAGATGAAGAATAAGGAACACGATTAAAGGAGACTTGGGAGGTGATTTAAAGCATTTTATGAGATTGGTTTGGGTATTGCATGTTAAGTTGTGTGAACAGAACCCGGGAATTGAGGTTAAAATTAGAAAGCAAACATTGTGCTGACATGACAAAGTAGTTCTTCCCACGGTTATAAATGCATGGAATAATTTGGCTGGATTCATAGTGGTCTCTGGGATCAGTCAGGAGAATTCTGTAGCACAACAACTTTAATTCTATAACTTCTTTGACGCATCAAAAGTTTACAGGCTGAACCATAAAGTTTCTGTAAGGGATATGATCGTAAGTAATATGTGCATATATCATAAAGAGTTTGTGATTACAGATACAAAATTACTGTAGTGTAAGTTTCAGTATCTGCATTTCGGAAGGGAAATTTGCCAATTGCTTTGATTTAGATGTAAGTCCTGATTTTGATCCCAAATTAGCGCTAGCAGTGAAACTTAGGGTTTTTCATAATATTTCTACATGGCCAATTGAACCCAAATCATGACACCCCTTTTGAATTTAAACTGGGTGTGACAAATTATTTTCCTTTGAGGACTAGGTTTATTTAGCTTATTTATATTTTTGATCACGGTTGTAAGCAGTAGCAGTTTTAAGGAATTTCTGTCATGAGAACAGTAGGAGTAGATCAGGAATGTCAAACCCCAGTCTTGGAGGGCTGCACTGTCTGTTGGTTAGTGGTTTCCGTTCAACCAGCAGCCATTTTAGGCCTCAGGAGTAAGGTCTGAGGACCGGAGCCAATCGGTGGCTTAAATTAAGGACATAAGAACTGAAAACCGGCAGACACTGTAGCATCCCAGGACTGTTGTGTGAGATCCCTAGTCTGGATGATCTGACATGAAGAACACTTGATGACCACATCATTAGCTTGGTAAACCTTTCATTGTCACCATCCCAGCTCCTCTGACCCCTTGTCTGTTTCTCAGGAGGGGGATGTGGTGCCTGACCAGAGCCTGAAGGAGTTTGAGGGGGCCACCCTGCGCTACGCGTCCATCAACCTCAGGTGAGAGACGTGGCGGCTCCGTACGCAGAGCCAAACCACCCTGTGAAAAGTGGTTTGATCACTTGCAGCACATCCGGCACCAAGTATAGAACATGAGACATAAAGTGGCTCCTTTTCTTCTGAGCTTAAATTATGTGCAGTGGGGACGGAAAGTATTCGGGCAGTGACACAATTTTTTTTGTTTTGGTTCTGTACTCCAGAACATTGGATTTGAAATGGAACAGTGACTATGAGGTGCAGACCTTCAGCTTTAATTTGAGGGTTTTTACATTAATATCGGGTGAACCGTGTAGCAATTGTAGCCCTTTTTATACACAGCCCCCCCCCCCATTTTAGAGGACAAAAAGTAATTGGACAAATTAAGAGTTATAAGGGTACCAGAAAATAAGATATCAAGAGTCTTCTGATGTTGTTGGGTCACAGACATCAGAAGTCATGGCATGCAAAGGATATGCGACCAATTATTAAATATGATGACTTTAATCTAAGTTTATGTTAATTTGTCCAATTGCTTTTCATCCCCTAAAATGTCAAATACGCTTTCTTTGTGTATAAAAAGGGCTACAATTGCTACCCGGTTCACCCGAACGTCTGCACTTTAATCTCATAGTCACTGTTCCATTTAAAATCCATTGTTCTGGAGTACAGAGCTAAAACAACAGAAATTGTGTCACTGCCCGAATACTTTCCGTTCCCACTGTATTTAACATGAATAAAGCGTATTCAATTATTTAATCTACTTGTTAAAAAAAGGGGTTCTTTTTGAAGAAAAGGCTGGTCTAAAATGACTCATTGTATGATGAAGAAACTCTTAAAGCCATTCAGCTTTTTAAATGCATTGACTGATATTCTTTTCTTACATTTGGAGTTAATCTTTAGTTATAATGTTGTACTTGGCATGTTACTAATAGCAAAGACAGGGAGAGTATTTACATTGCTAAATGGTGCATTTCAGCATGAGACATAGGAGATGCATGTTTAAGGCCGCAACAGTGTGAGCTGTTATGCAGACCCAGAATACAGGTTATGAAAGACACAGACTTGTATTTTTAAGAGCGTTTGGGGCAAACGTGCGAAGATGGTGCTGTCAGCGTGATCGCGGATTAGTATTGCTTTATCACGTTTAAGCTCTACTTCGACTCTGCACAGGGAATGCCTGCCTTTAAACAATTTGTTGCTTGGTTTGGATATTATTGCAGCGGTTTGCAATCAAACTGCTGACGGACATTTTTTATGTAAACAGTAATTAGCAATTAAAAGTGGCTCTCAGTCACCTCACCCCTCCCTTTATCTCTCCTCCTCTCCCGCCCCCTCACACAGCTGTTCTCTGTCAGAGGACGAGGAGAAGCAAAGCTCCTTTAGCACTGACCTGGAGGCCAAGGTACCGAGGGTATACGCACCGCCGTACACGCCCGAGCACATACGGCTACACCCACACTAAGAGCAGGAACAGGGCTGTCTTTTCTCTCACTGCTCCTCACCTACATCAGATATGTGAAGGGCACAGCTCAGACCGCTAAATACTTCCATATTTCCACAGCGTTTGACTTATGCCAGCTGGGATTGTATGCAATTAGGGTTTCGGGGAATATTTTGATGTTGTGCTACAGAAACTGATTTCTCTTCTGTGATCATCGTTTTTTTATTTTTTTATGTCGGTTCAGCTGTTGCCTCCTCCGTTTGAATCATAATGCCTGATCATTTAAGGAAATTGTTGAAATAGTCACGCTCGCAAACGCACACACACACACTCAGACGCACTCTCTCTCTTATTCTCTCACACACACACATTTTACTTACTGTAGAAGAATTTATTGTTGACCTTTCTGAGAGGTTGTATGTCTGTTTCCTGAATGTAAGATCTGGACAGTGGCGAGTGGCCACCCGCTGGTCTTGTCACCCTTATCCCTGCAGTGACCGCCTGTGTCTGTCTGCACCTTCTTGTCCCCCCCCCCTCTCCCCTGCAGCAGTGCTTTGCCGTGCGCTCTCTGGGCTGGGTGGAGATGTCAGAGGAAGAAATGGCGCCGGGGAAGAGCAGTGTCGCCGTCAACAACTGCATCCGCCAGCTGTCCTACCACAAACAGAACCTGCACGACTCGGCCGGCATCTGGGGCGAGGTGAGGAGGCGGGCCCAGGCGCTAACGCGCGGCCGGCGGCGGGGGCTAACGCGCGGCGCGGGCCCTGCCAGCCGCTCTGCTTGCGTTGGCAGCTTTTGCTCTGTTTTTGAGCAGCTTCAGCAGAGTGAGAGCAGATGTTCTCTGCGAGGGCAGAGCGAGGAATGTGTTTTCTGCTGTCAAGTGCAGAATCACAGGTGGCA
Source organism: Ilyophis sp. 1 JC-2022 (assembly GCA_022702515.1). Classification (NCBI taxonomy): domain Eukaryota; kingdom Metazoa; phylum Chordata; class Actinopteri; order Anguilliformes; family Synaphobranchidae; genus Ilyophis; species Ilyophis sp. 1 JC-2022. The sequence continues at coordinate 101,399,258 of CM040402.1, read as the reverse complement.
GAAACATTTCCCCGCAATTTAAATAACTTAACAGCTGAAAATATTCTACCCGCTTATAAATGACCTTTGACTCTGGAGAAGTCTTGAATTCTATTATACGTCTTTCCCTTCCCAGAGAAAGCCTGACATTAAAGCATATCGATATCTGAGTCTGGTATTATGTAGTTGGAGAGCTGGGTAGGCGGAGGTGCAAATTTAAATGGAATTCTCAGTTAAAGCACTTTCCAAATTAAGCATACATCCGTATATCTAATATTATATCCGTATGAGATCAGACAGTTCGCCTTTTAGAGGTTTGGTTTTGACATTTTTCAATATCTTTTAGTTTTTTTCCTTAACCCAATTTTTAACATTGTTTTTAAAATAAATACTAATCCTTTGACTTAAATTCTAAATTACTCATTAAATAAGAACAGTATGTGACCATTTAAACTAAATTAATCTATATATAGTCAACTCCTATTACTGCATTTGTTTGAGAGTGTTGTGGTCTCCGCATAACTGGAGTTTGCATGTATCAGGAGTAAAGCCAAGCGAGCACGATACAGGACCAGCAGCATAGGTTACAGTAAAACACAGTGGGATAGTCGGCAGATAGTTAACTCTACACACACAAACAAATGTGTGTGTGAAAATGATAAAAGAAGAAAATAATTGATAAAGGCAGTAAAAGCAGCCCAGGCAATGAAACCACGGCAGCACTGCACCAAACAGATTTGAGTTCCCTGCCGTTTTACTGAGGATAGCTTTGACAGTGACTCATTGCTGTTGGCTGTAGTAGGTGCCGATAAGTCCCGCGTATTCATGGCACGTTGGAGGTGAACAGAACGTCTTATCCTGAAACTCCCACGGATGCACGATGCATCCCTGTGTGTCACTCTTACTAAAGAAGGTTTAGTCTGGGCCTGAGGCGGAGTTTGTCAGCTCTCGGCTTAGTTTGCTGGCTTAGCGAGGTGAACTGAGCGTATTTCGCCATAAATTGACAGCTGTCAGAGGATTTTTTTTCTCCCTCCCATAAAATTTAAGATTTTTTACTGCAGTTTCATAATTTTTTTCTCCAGACCGATAGCAAAAACTGTAGAATTCCCAGGGCTGACACAGCCCATTTGAAGCCTATCATTGATTGCTGTACTAGATTAATTTCAGTGAGGCGGACTCAGTGGTGTGGACTGTTGCACTTAACTACCCTTTACTGTGACACTGGATGTATTCAGTCCAGTAATGGCAACCATCTTAGTTCCGTAATCAAACAGCTATAAGAAGTGTTATAGCCTAGAAATGTTTATTTTCTTACAAATATTTGTCTGCCTTTTTAAAAAATGGTCTAAACTATTGCCCATTATGGCATGGAAGAGTGGGATATTTATAGAGTTTTACTGGCAGTGGGGAGATTTATACACCTTGACACCTGTAAGGTCATTTTATTCACAGCGTTATAGTGACGTTGGTTTTTCTGTGAGTGATTACTGGGCTGCGTCGTGTGTTTACAGTATGGAAGGGGATGTGCAGTTTTCAGGCAGGGCATGTTGGGAGGAGGAGGACAAGGTTGCGGTGAATGATAAAATGTGTGTGCAGTCTCTGGGTAATAACGTGTGTGATATTTGTTTTGTGTGTGTGTGCTTGCATATGTGTATGTATGTTCATATATATATATGTGTGTGTGTGTGTGTGTGTGCTTGCATATGTGTATGTATGTTCATATATGTATCTGTGTGTGTGTGTGTGTGTGTGTGTGCGCATATGTGTATGTATGTTCATATATGTATGTGTGTGTGTGTGTGTGTGTGTGTGCATGCATATGTGTATGTATGTTCATATATGTATCTGTGTGCGTGTGTGTGCTTGCATATGTGTATGTATGTTCATATATGTATCTGTGTGTGTGTGTGTGTGCTTGCATATGTGTATGTATGTTCATATATGTATCTCTGTGTGTGTGTGTGTGTGTGTGTGTGTGTGCGTGTGTGCATGCATGCGTGTATGTATGTTCATATATGTATCTGTGTGTGTGTATTTAGGGGAAGGACATGCTGCTGGTTCTGGAGAATGAGACCCTGAATCTGATCGACCCGCTGGGCCAGACCCTGTTGCACTCCCAGCCCATCGTCAGCATCCGCGTGTGGGGTGTCGGCCGCGACAACGGCAGGTATGAGCCCCCTCCCCACCACCCAACTGCAGTGTGAGGGAAGGGCGGGGATTCACATCCAACCCCGCCCATCAACACCTGCAGTTGGTCAAAAACAGCTCCGCCTTTCGAAGCTCTGGATTGGACTAGGGTTAGTATGTCAAAGGGTGAGCCCCGCCCCCCTGCAGCCTACAGCCAGATGCCTCTCCTGAGCCCTGGGGCATCAGGGCACAAACTCAGCTGGCGTACCGCACAGCCATGACGTCAGCGCTCAGAAATGCGCTGCAATTTATCTTAATCCCAATTTCGCCTTGTTTACTTTAGCGTTTGTGACTGCCTTTTATATTCACAGTGGCTCTTTGTGTTTATCACACTGCTCTGCTTTTGGCCCGGTGTCATGGGCACACAGCCTCAGTTGTGTGACTTTTTTTCCATTGCTATATAAGTGTGGAACTTTCTGACCATTAGGAGTACCACAGAAAGAACACTGTGAGTCATAATGAGTCATAGTAGAGGGTCTGCATTCCGCAGAAGCCCCCTATTGGTGAGACCAAGGCATGTGCCTTCTATTGAAAGGTCATGCTGCCCTCTGGAGGATACGCTCTGTAACTGCAGGCAATATTTTACTATTCTCTCTGCTCAGTACTGAATTCAGACAGAGCCATTTTTCAAAATGAATGTAACATATATTTATGTAGATAGTTATAGCAAAATTTATTTATGTGGCTGGCTTCCATTAGAATGCATGCACCAGTTTATGAAAATAAGCATAAATATTTCTATACTATGCATGGCTTAGTAATTTTTATTTTTTTATATTTTATGATGTGAATGTTCCTGTACTGGAATAATTTATTTGAATCTATTTGAATATCTGGATCCTCCTATAATTTATATTTCTTTGTTTCTGTTTTCTGTAATCTTTCTTTTTAATTCTGCATTTCTTCTTTATCTTGCTGCCCTGTGTCACAGAGAGAGGTAGTGTACTCTTGTGTACTTCCTAACCACCCTCGTTTAGACTTCCATCGCTCTCACTCCATCTGTGTCTGTGGCTGCCGTGGTTTACGTGTAGGAGCAGATGGTCGGTTCTGTTCCCGGCTCTCCCATTCCGGAATGTTCCATGCCTCACACCTTTGCTGTCCTTGAGCTTCGGGAACCCGTAATCGTCAGCCGTTGACACTGCGCGATCGTTTAGCTTCGTGGTCTCTGAAAGTATCTTTTAACAATAAAATAATCTCAATGATTTACCCATTACAGGACAGATTGCCCATTGAAGAAGACATAGTCACTCGAGATTAATTTCTTTAAAGGGAAAATGCACCACAAGTAGTTAAATGTGTATACTTATGCTTATTGTGATAGCAATCTAACCAATGTATAGCTAGATTATTTTTCAGAGCCTAAGCGATGTACTTTTAAAAAATTCCATTGCGCTCAGCAAATAAGGTGTCCTGATTAGTCTCTAAGACAATTCCCATCAAGCGTTACACTAATATCTCATAGACGTGTAGACGATGGCCTTGTGATGAACAGTGAGAACTTGAGGAAAAGGAACGGCAGAAGTGGTTGTGTACACTCACCTTCCAGATAAAGTTTAAAGGTCAAACATCGTGTTGATACACACATTTCTCAGTTGTAAGAGAACCTGCACTCGTATAGACAATTCAGTTTGAAATGGTAAAGAAAATATATTAAACAGGTGTCATTCCCTGCTGTGTCATCAGAAGTAATTAGTTTCACTGTAAGGAGCGCCATCGTATAAAATGGGGAGTTGCACGCATCATACGATAGTTGTGTTCTCATTTGCACACTAAAAATAAAATGTTTCCTTTAAGTTAAATGTGTGTTTTTTTTAATTAAATGAGCCTTGTTTGGGCAGCCTGCCAATTACGAAAGGACTGCCGCCATTTCACCGCAGCCTGTAATTATGTCCGTTTGGTTTTGTGTGTTTAGATTTACGTTTCACACTGAAAGGTTTGTGAGCTCCTCTGGTCATTACAGCCGTACACAAGCAGCCGGCTGCGAGTGACGGCTGTCCTCCGCCTCCATCAGAAACATCGCTGTCTTGTGTGCATGGCTTTTATCCGTCCTGCACGCTTCCCTTTACGGCCGCGCCTCATCCCGCTCCCCTCTGCCTGCTTCCAGGGACTTCGCCTACGTGGCCCGGGACAAGCTGACCCACGTACTCAAGTGCCACGTGTTCCGCTGCGACACGCCCGCCAAGAACATCGCCACCAGCATGCACGACATCTGCTCCAAGGTGAGTTGGTGCTAATATCTCCCTGCTCAACAGCCTTAAACAGTCATGAGTGCATGCTTGTTGAGTACGCCGTTGAAGTTTCGCTGTTCAAACGGAATTTAATTTCACTTGTGATTCTCACTTTTGTGGTTACATCACCCATCCGAGACGTTCTAAAACGTCCCTCTTAATTTTTTCCACTTGATCTCTGCAGAAATGTAAATTGTAAAATGTATATTTAATTGTACATTTTGAATCTCTTTTTGAATAATTTAAAGATTGTCCATTGCATTTGCATATTAATTGAGCAGTGCTTTTACACAAAAACAAACTTTTGCTTGTTGTGCAACTCTCTTTAATTTGAATTTGCTTGAGAAAGTCTGGGAAGTTGAGATGGTTCATAGACTCCACATTTGCTTCAGGTCATGTAATAATTTTACGTACATCTTAAAGATATGTTTGCAGTGTTTTAGTGATGCGTACCATGATGCATCAAACCAATATAAATATTTTCTGTAATTACTGTTCTACTTTGGTTTGTAGATTATGTCAGAGAGGAAGTCATCCAAGTCGTGCCTGAACAGACTTAACATTGACCCCTCCAAACTGGTGGATATTCCTGTGCAAGGTAGCCTCTGCACAAGCCTGCACTGCATCTCTCACACTGACATACACAGGAGCTTTATTAATCCGCTGTGCTAAAAGGTGGCTTGTGAGATTAGCTCGTGTGGTGCTTTTCCAACGTTGCGCTGTTTGAATTTCGCTCTTCCCCTTCCTCTCCTCTCGTTCCACCCTTTCTCCGTCTCCCTCTCCGCAGAGTTCCCTGCGCCAAAGAACGAACTGGTGCAGCGCTTCCACGTGCGTTACCTTGGCAACACGCTGGTGACCAAACCCGTGGGTAAGGAACACTCTGTGAAGGAATGCTTGCGTGTCCTAGCGGACAGGCGGTGGGCTGCTAATGAAGTTATCGTGCATTTTTGACTGTGCTTTGTGGGCAATTTTTTAACTCGAGTTGCTTTTTGTTAAACCTATTGTTGTTTTTGTGTTTCATCTTGTTAATTTTATTTGTCTTTTTGTAATGTGTTTCTTTTTTTTGTTTTTACGCGCAGCATGTTGAGAGACGTAGATTAAACCCTACTTTAATTATTTATGCTATTTTCAAACAGCATCAATAATTAAATAAAGTCCAAATGCTACAGAAGTGTTTTTTTTTTCTCAAAAAATAGTGTGCTTTGCTGTGAATTTTTTAGAACTTGTATTTCTCCTAGAAGTCAAATTAGCGTGCCTTTACAGGGTGGCTGTTGTCCATCACACTCTTCCGTATGTGTGTCTCCCAGGTATGGACTCGGTTAATGTCGCCCTGGAGACGGCCCTGAGTGCCAAAGAGAAGCACGAGTGGACGCAGGTCACCGTCAATGTGGCTTCAGCCACCCTCACCATCCTGACCACCGAGGTAAAGCACCTGTCCTTTTACGCACCATTAGCCCTGATAATACGCCTTTTACACTGTTAGAAAGCCAGAACTTACATGTTTGTTACACACTTGGAGCCCGAACACCTACACCTTTGCACACTGTTAGAGCAGCAGAGTCTACATTGTCTTTACGCACCGTTCGAGACCTCAAACCAATACCTTTGTTAGACACTGTTGGTGGATCAGGACCTATTTCTGCTTTGCATACACTGAGAGCTCCAGACCTACACTTTCTTCAGCCAGAACCTGAGGGTGAGCTCGTCTGGCTGGGTTGTTGGTCTCAAAGCCATCACTACTCATTGATTGTTGTCCATCGAACGACATGGGATTAGTAAATTATTATAATGAAATCATTCAAAGAAGACGAGACATGAATGACATGAATGAATGCTTATTTTGTGGTCTTTTCTGCTACGACCGAAGACGGAGGAGGTTCTGTCTGAGTGCCGCGTGCGTTTCCTGTCCTTCATGGGCGTGGGGAAGGACGTTCACACCTTCGCCTTCATCATGGCCGAGGGCCCGGGGGACTTCATCTGCCACATGTTCTGGTGCGAGCCCAACGCTGCCAGCCTGTCAGAGGCAGTGCAGGCCGCCTGCATGGTGAGAACCACGAGGTCATGGGGTCATGGGGTCACTGGGTGGAGTGTGTTTGTGTGTAGGGCTGGGGTGGGTCAGCAGTCTCACAGGTACATGTTGGCTTGCACGTATATAATCATAGATGTTCTACACAAACAGATGGTCAGCTCCAATGTGCGTTCCATTTGCTGTACTTCTTCATTTTGGGATGCTGTGGTTGGTAGCAGGATGTTTCAGTGTTCTGTGTCTCGCTGTGCTTGCTGTGGGTAGTCTTTGTCCATGCCTGTTCATGAATATTCATAATGAGCTAACAAATCGGGACTTTGTTTGGGAGTCATTAATTTAGCAGCAGAGACCATACGTGCCATATTGGGAATGAGGAGCTGACCGTCTGTTTAGCATAGACGGTCTGTGGCGTGACCTGTCCTCGCTCTTGTGCGGATGCTTCCACAGCTGCGGTACCAGAAGTGCCTGGACGCGAGGCCACCCAGCACCAGCTCCTGCCTGCCCACCGCCCCGGCCGACTCGGTGGCGCGACGCGTGGGCTCCAGCGTCAAGAAGGGCGTCCAGACCCTCCTGGGCAGCTTCAAGCAGAAGAGGTCCGGGGCCGAGTCGCCCTGAGGGGGAGGGGCGTTCGCGTCACGCCCCTCCCCACTCCATCTGCTCCTCCTCCTCCACAGCAGTGACCCACGCGTTCCTCACCAACCCTCCACTTTTACCATTAGGAGTAATATTTAGATATCTCAGTCAGACTTAGCCCCGCCCTCCCGTCTCCAGAGCTCCCACACGGCGGTGGGCTGATGCACGATGCAGTCTCCTGTTTTTGTTGCAGTTATTTATCAACGAGATGTATTTGCTTGGAAAGCAGAAGAGATGGGAGTGTGATACCCAGATGAGGATGATGGTGCTCCTGTTTCACTCCTTGTTTCTAACAGGGGAAAAACTATTGATTAAGTTTCAGACCCATCTCATATCACAGCCTATTTCTTCAGATTAAAAATATCCTGGATTAAGGTTAGACTAGATAATTTGTATATATGAATGTACAAAGTCATTGTCTAATATGTTGTAGAGAGTCGGGTTGGTTGTTCATGAAGAAAGCTGGAATGTGTCTAAAAGATAGAGTAGACAACTTTTGGGAATATCCAAAGGATGTGTCAGGCTGTTTTCAGTGTGACTGATAAACCTTAGTGTTTTTATATTCATGTCTTGCCATATCGTCTTCTGCTGTGTAGATATTAACTGTTGAAAATCCCAGACGTTCGCAATTCCAGAGCAGTAATGTCTTAGCATCTTAACATATTTTCAGAAAATGCAAAGAAATTCAAAGTTAAGAATGTAAAAAGTGGGGAAACACGGTCTTCTCACCTGTCTGAATTACAGGCTTTTGTAAAGGATTTCCAGGTGTTGGCTTTTGTAGCATAAGTGTGTATATTGACCTATATTCTGCTTGAGTACACGAGTTTAAGTCTGTCTGACCAATCCACAGCCTCCATTCCATGGCTCTAATTATGGTTTTTAAAGTTTCTGACACATTTTTAGCCAAACAGAACATGCCTAACACGACTTACAAAATAATATTTTTCTGTCTTCCAAATGATAATTAAGTGTAGGCCACGCACTGAACAACCAGAGAACCTGAATGAGAGTAATCTTAATTTTGCATAAGCAGCTGCAACTTAACTTTCCTCTTTGGTGTAGAGGGGAAGCGATGCATGCTGGGATTTGTAGGCAGTACGCTGGTGTCTGCAACAGGCTCAGTGGGGTTGTACAGTCTGTGCCATGGTTCCTGGCAGAGAGGGATTTGCTGCAGTGAGCTGGTCGCTTCCAAAATGGCAAAACCCACCAAAGCAAATGGACCCTGAGACTCTTCTGAGGCTTTGGCTAAGGGCACAGAAATGTAAAATGCAAACGCAGGTTTTTCCGTAAAATCCCGCATCGGCCGCTTTACAGGTTTTGCCCAGACGTGTTGGTTAACTTTATGGGATGTGCTCTTAAGCCGCAGTCGGAGGGTATAGGTAAAGGGTACGGTTACAGGGGAAACCAACTTACAGCTGAACATTTTCCTCCATCACTGCCAAGTCTTTATTTGAGGTGTATACCAATAGGGATCTCTGTGGTAACCCTGTGCTTTAGTGGTGAGCTCAGGGTCAGGAGGGCACAGTGTACTCTTTCTCTATCATTATACCTGCACAGTCTAGGATTCACTGTAGGTTTATTCCCCAAAAGCATTTATCACCATCCCCCATCCCTCCCAGTACACTTAAGTCATTTTACAAATGAGTTGCCTTTAAAAGGTACTGCCTCTCAGATCTTTAAGTTATTTTGTACTATACGTTGTAAAATATTGAAATATTGCACCATCTTTTACTATTGTTTTTTGGCCTGAAAGGGTACAAAGGAAATTGATTATGATTTGTGGCTACACATATTTTAAAAGGCAATAATTAAGTGGATGTGTGTTTTATTTAATTTTTTATACATATCATTTTTTATTGTAATAGCTTGTTTTTGTTTTAATTCCCTTTTGTAATAATATTTTGCCACCATTTGTGTTGGTTCTATTTTGATCACATTTTCAGCATGATATTGAGCTTTAAACTCACACCGTTTCTTCTTCAGCTATCACTGCACAACAGGATACAATTCTGTCAGTCGAAGGACACTGTTGTGTCGAGATTACAAATTCTATATGTTAATGTTTCAGTAACTCGGTATAATGCTTCATTCTCCTGAAAGAAAATTGTGGTCCCTCCATTCTTAAACATAACCACAAGTTTAAGTGGTGAATAGTTGGATTCTCTACCTGGATCAGTGCTACATTAGCGGGGTGCTGGAGGTTAGCATTGGATGCTGTACCTGGATCAGTGCTACATTAGCGTGGTACTGGAGGTTAGCAGCATGCTTCCTGAAAGCTTAGCACGGGGGATGTTTTTGAAAAATCATGATCAATTATCGCGGAGTAAGCGGACCTAAATTATCTGAGATTTAGTTGATGTGCAATTCTACGTGGATGCGCCAGATTTTAACAATTGTAACAAGTGCATTGCTGATTTGTAAAGGCTGTCATTTGGCATTAAATTTGTATTGTATGTTAGAGAACTAACCCTTTCTGAACAAGTGAGCATGGCTGTAATGTATCCATTTCCGTTGACTAAATTTAACCTTTTTGATACTGCTCCACCTTCAGGGCAAGATCAGAAAAGGTCATATCAAGAGGAAAGCGTAGTCCATGGATGAATATTCAAATATGGACCTCAAATATAAATCCGGCCCTGGTTTTTTTTCTCCCAGGTAATTAACTGAACAATTAGTGCTACTGATTGGCCTGACTGTTCACACCTCACTTCTTGGTAAAGGGAAGGTGGAAAACCAGCACTTCTCTGCCCTCGAGGACCGTGATTTAAATAACGGGCGTAGTCTATACAATAGTTAGAGAGAAAAGTGATGACTTGAAGCGCTCGTTTCATCTCGTTTTAAACACAGTTTTATTGTATCGTCCTTTTATTTCAGGTATGTGTTGTTCTGGAGCAACTTGCTATTTCAATTGAAGTACGTACACTATTTCAACGTCATGTGTTTCACAGAATTGCATTCCGAGACGTGGGAATTATCACCCTTGCTTTTAGCCGTGTTGCTGCTGACTGAACTTTATGGTCGTAGTGGGTTAGATCACTCAAGTTTGCACCCGAGAAGTGTATTTATTATGTTGTTTTTTTCCCCCTCTATGTAAATACATCCTGATTTATTTAAGGGTTTCATGTGTGTCAACACTACACTCCAGACTACAAAGTAATGAAGGGTCTGGATTTTGAAGGATTGTTAAATTATTTAAAGATGTAAATTCGGTGTTATGTATATACATGTATATTAATATAAAGTGTCACTGTATAAAAAATAAAAGCATAAGTATCACTTTTTGTGTTTTTTATCCCCACATTTCCCCCCTGTTCATGGTGTAGCAGTGAACTGTCCAAGTCACAGAGAACAACCAGGGCCCCGTTTCATCTTAAGAGTTAAGATCATCTTAAGGGTTTTTGTGTTTGTGCTGTCTGCATTTTATGTTTTAAATTATTATAATGTACTGATAATACATACAACAAATAATAGAAATAGAGGGAGAAAGACAAAAAACAAACAAACAATGAAACTAATATAAAAACAAAATGGCCTAAGATGATCTTTATCTAAGATCCTTTTGGGAAACGGGGCCCAGGCTGTCTGTGAAAGGGCAGTTTGTGAATCAAGGACTAAAGTCAAAGGACTTACCTTAGCTGACCTGCCCTGGGGTCATGTAACTGCCATTTGTTTAAAATTGTGACATTTTTGGGGGGATTCCATGCTGGTTAAATTTAAAAGGCGGCGTATATAATTCTCTTTGATTAATATCTGTCTGTGCGCTTTTGAGTATCTCACACTTGCCCTGGGAAGGCCTCCTTTTGCTGTCAGAAATGTACGGTGCTCGAGACGCGCCATTTGAAGTGCGACAGTACAACAGAAACGGCACCATCGCCTGCCTTGCTCCGCCCTCTTTACTGCAATAATACGTGAAACACGCCCCCATCACCTGTTTAAATAAGCCTCCCTGCACTGTCCCCCACCCCCTGTGGAGTTTAAAGAAAGCGTCGGATCAGTTTGTGTTTCCCGGGGCTATGGCTGGGAGATGAAACATGTTTGCAGTTGGGAGACAGCTGCCCCAGACTTTTCCCGTACCAGTGAAAGCTCTCTCCTACTAAGCAGGGAAATCTCTCCTGCATCTGAACAGGACAGCAGGAGTGGACCCATCCTGGCTTGTAGTGTAATTATATATTTTTTAAGGTCCTTGTTAGAGCTATTTCCGCACAGCGAACGACTCTCTTTATAGGGCTGTATAATCGATCACTGTATCTTATTCACTCCTATACATATACATACGTAGACTCCCAATGTGTGTGTGTGTGTGTAATTCTTTTTCTAATATTTGTTTATTAAACTAGTCATGTTTGCTGGCAGTGGGTTAGTTAAACCGTACATGATGGCAGCCATCAAAGACTTGTATTTTTCTCTTTATCAGTTACAGTGGCTCCCTTGGATTAGCCCTGAGGCACTCTCATTTTCTACGAGTACAGTTAGGAGAGTTCATTGTGAGTGTGGATGGAGAAAATCTGCCTGTGCTCCACATTATACAAATTGTGCTCTGCTTCTCTCTATATATATATCTTCTTAATATTTGTAATTAAGCTTTTTTTTTAGCATGAACTATGAACTATATTTTTGTTTGCGATCCATACATATCATCTATAGCAATGGACATCTAGGTGAAATCAACGACTTTTTAGCTTTATAGCTGAACACAGCCAGCTACCCATTGTGATCACGTGTGATTGCGTAGCTCCCTTTTTTTTTTTTACTATCAACACCAATATAGTGTTCACAACGTTCTTTCCCCTTGCTTCATAATGAAGAATTAAATATTGACATGGACAAATGTTTTATAAATTTTTTTTTTTAGCTAGGAATATTTAAATATAAAGCAAATTTCTGTACTGGACCAGTCTCTCATCCTTCTTTCAATGTCAGTGTCATCTGTGTAGGTAAATGGTGGCTCCGTGTTGTACGTTCACACCCTGCTTTTGGAAAATGGTGGTTTGTGACATTGTTGCTTCTGTTAGCGTTGTTTGACTGGCCTCCAACTTGTGTGCAGACGTGTTTCTGAGACTGAATGGATGGGAAAGGAGTGTGGGAATATCGGTGTGAATATTGACTCCACGCTGAGTGTCATTGGAAACGACCCACTTCCAGAAATAGCCGCGCTAACTTCCGTCTCCGGGCTGCTCATGTGCTCACGCGCATCCCTACTCAGATATTTCATTGCGAGTATCACTCGTAGGAATAAAATAAAATTGACGCAATGTCTTACATTTTCAGCTGGGGCCCAACCAACCTCAATATACTGCTTCGTCTGCGAGTTTGTTTAATTCATGGAATGTTGAAGAAAAATATTAACAAAATGGTTAAATTTTGTTTTCCAAGTCCATGCTTTCTTGCTTGAGGGAGCACATAAACCAGTCATAAAACACCATAGAGAATACGGATTGTCTGTGTTTTATTGTTTTTTTTTCTTGCCTTTGCATACACTTTTGTTGTGTGGTTGAGAGTCGCCAAGATCAAACGACATGCTTTGCCTTTCTCCGTGCCTCCCCAGGGTTGTTATTTATGCTCCCATGCCAGTGATACCATATTGGACTGCCTGGGGCTACGAGGCACTTATGTTGCCATGTTCTGCCACAACACTCTCAACAATATAATTCTTGTTTCTTATGTCACTGTGAAATCCAGAGCAATGTGGCTCCAGGCGTTATCATGAAAGGAAGGCTTAAATGCCTTGGTGTTGCACTTTAAAACCATAAACACTTAGAGAGTGTGAGAGAGTGAAAGTGTGTGTGTGTGTGTGAGACAGTGAGTGAGTTCATGGCCAGTTCCCCACTGACTCACACTTGTCCTGAGATTATTATTCCCCGGGGAGTGTATGCATTGACTGCAGTCTACATGTTGTGTCTGATTTCAGTGTTTGTCATTGCTTAAAAAAAATTCTGTATTGTCTGCGTGTGCGCAGGCATGTTGAGGGCAACCAGCAGGTGTCAATCATGATTTGCTGAATTTGGCTTTCTGAGAAAATTATAATTATAATTATTTTTCTAATTATGCACACGTTTTTTGTTTAATCGAGATTTATCTGCATTATGAATGTGTAGTCTTGTGGAAGACTGCCTTGCCTCGAGGTGCTGTGGGCGTACGTGCACACCCCCGTGGGTTGTCTTTTTGCCAGAGCAACAAGGAAGGAGGGGCGACAGCCAAGACACCCATCCCGGAGCAGGTCTGTCAATCTGAAGTCTACTGACCCCCCCCCCCCCGCTTACCAACATAAATAACCCAAAATGTTTGTTCCTTATCCTGAGGCAGAGAATCCCAGAGCACTAAACGCTGAGAAGTTTCCCGATTAAATGCTTGGTTTACAGATGAGAAGGCAGCGCACGATTTACATTAAAATAACTTTCCTGCAGTCCCAGAGGCCCACGGCAGTTGGCAGATCTTCTGTAATAAGGTAGGACATTCTGAGACTTAGAGGTTGTGTCAGGTCACACGCTACATCAAACCAATCAGAATAGAAGTGTGTGCATGTTGAGTGGTACAGCACAGGGAGGAGCGGGAAGAGGAAGGATAAGAGGAGATGGTTGTCAAAAATCATAAATTCACAAATAAAATCTGGTGTGTAAATATTTAATCCTTTGACTGTGATGAGTTCATTTCGTTTGATCATCCATTTTAAAACAAAAATAAAATGGCTTCATTTTGATGCAGGGATCCATTCCATAATTAATAAATTTTCTTCTGCTTTAACAGTTTGTAATTTTATAAATTTTTTCCCAATTTGGAAAAACCAGCCTCAATATTGCAACCTCTTGCATCAATCTGAGAGAGCAGTCTCTTCTGAAGCACATGGCCCTGTTAGCAGAAGTGGAAAGTCCAGGTTCAGAAAACAAAGTCCTCCCCAGTATTTTGTTCCAATCGCCTGGATTTGCTAATTAGCACAATTATTCAGCCAGGTAGAACTCGTGAAATCATTTGGCAGAGTTCATGGGCGAAAGAAACGTATGGCAGGATGGCGTCCAGTAATTTCTGACCCCAAGGCTGTGTCCGAATCAGAACCCTCCCATACTATTAGGTAGGCTTGCTATGTAGGTGGCAAAAAAGTTGTGAAATAGGCAAAACATTTTCTAAATATAGTATACTTTAAACCCCCGTATGATACACTTACCTCCGGGGTTTCGCTGAGTACATTCGGGAGCACAGGGGTGTGTCTCAATACTCGAAAAATGCACCCTCCTTTCTTCCACTACCACCTCCTCTCCTCTGTGCCCCAGAAAATGATTTTTGTGTTTTAATCTAATGTTGCTGATTTCATATTAATTACTTATAAATTGTTACATATTAATTAATGCCTCGACGCAAACCGAAATGTCAAGTACATTGTATATTGTCCATGCAACTACTTGCACTCAAAAAGTTCAGGCAGTTTAGCATACTTCTGGGTAGGAGAGAAGTGGTAGTGGGGGAGTAGAGGAAAGGAGGTGAGGAGTAAAGAATATTTGGACACACAAGTACATTTTGGTCGCATAAATATCATGTGAGCTTTGTTTAAAAAAAAAATGAGGCACAGCTTCGCTGACATTTTCCTTCAAATACAACAAAAACAACACGTGACATGGCCGCACAAGTGTGAAGTGCAGGGTTGCCAGATCTTGCAATACTTTACAGCCAAATGGTGACTCAAAACTAGCCCAAAATATATTTTTAACCAACATGTTTTAAATAGAAATCATCGTATTTTTACCTTTTTAAATAAGTGTATGCTTTGCGACTTTTCATTTTGACCCATGACTGCCCAATTTAGCTGTAAAACTGTGGACGTGGCAACACTGGTGGGACGTCTTACGACCTGCTTACGACACTTCCACAGAGTACGGTTTGAAAATAATATGGCATGTACAGTATTTTCTGCGGACTGCACGTCTCGTGCTACACAGTGCGCATTAAACAGCACACTTCTGCCAGTGCACTGTACGCAGGAGACAGGGCGCAGTAGATAGGGTACTGATTCAGACGCAGCCCTGGGCTTTCCACCTCTGCCTGTTAGCCACCACTTCTTTTCACCCTGCAGTCCACCGGTAGAATTAGCACTGAGGAGTACGGGTTGTACAGGCATCTTCCAGGCACCAGGGTTCAGGGTCAGTTCCTTTTTCAATTTAATCAATTTCATTTCAATTTAATTTGTGAATTTGTAAATTTGTCATAGAACGTGAATGCCATTTTTCAATTCATGAATTTAATTTAAATGAATTGTGACAGAACAGATGACTGAATAAAATATTTGACCGAATGCTGGCATCGTGGGGCCCACCCAAACACATCTTAACAGGCTGAGCCACCCAGCAGTCCTGTAAATACATACAGTACATCCAGAATGGTAACTCTTGAGAGTTTATTATATACTTTTATTATATGCTATAGCTCACACAATGAAGTCTGATCTAAGGTGTAGGTATAGTTAGGCCTGATACATGGTGTTAACCTTGTAGAACATGCAGTTGTGTAACCAGTTTTTAAATTCCCATGTTTATGCTTTCAGAAAAATGTGAATGTCACTCTGGATGGAAAAAGGATTGGTTGCCATGACTACCGGGAAGCATGTGCCAGAAACGAACAGAATTTAACAATGGATCTACACAGAATTACACTGGGTAAGCCTGGCTTTAGCTTACAAGATCGCATTAATAATAATCTGCGTTTTTGAAATGGCTTCAGCCTGTTATCTCGGTCAAATTGGACAACTGCTATTCTTTCAGCCTTTTCAAAACCTCTTTTCTGAAAAGTATTGATATGAATGATATTCTTTTCTTAAAACTTATTTTGATAGTTTGTAATACAACCACAAAGAGTTGTACGACATCTACTGGTTAACATAAGTGCTGTATGCTATCCATTCATAAGACATGTCTACAAGGCAAAAGAGCATAGGGAAAAAACTCATGTTTGTCATGTCTGTCTTTCTGGCTCTGTAGAGTAATGTCTAATTACAAAACCAACACAAACCATTATGTCAACATTTATAGAACATCATTTCCCCCTGCATATCTCTATGATAGTTTTGCTGTCGTTTAGGAGGAGCTGTTAGATTTCCTTTCATAAATCTTGAGGAGTAATTACAGTGAATTGTCTCAGATGTTAAACTTGATCAGCTGGTTTAATCTGACGCGAGGCAAGCTGAGGTAAGAGGATGATTACTTATTCGGTGATAATATGTGCCAGGATTAATTACTTACAGGGTCGACGTTGGAATTCAGATATATGCAAGGACAGATAATAAATAGATTTTATGTTTTAAGTCTTCAGGCAGATAGGTGGTCTTGATTAAGTGTTGGTGGGGGGGATCACTGGTTATTATCACTGGTTATTAACTGCATTTTCAATGATTTCAATGTAGCAATCAGTCGCTATGCAGTTTTCAGCTGCCTGTGACATTACTGAGGGTAGCCCCTTGTGTGCATGTGTTCTGCTGAAATGACTAAACACACCCCATACACATCCTCACCTTTTCTATGGCGATGCATATGGGAAGGGTTATGGAGGGTTGTATCTGAAAAGCTGTATTCATAATAAGTGTACGCTCAACATTTTTTGGTTAAAAAAAATTTGCGCTTCCAGCAGAGGCATTTGGCCATCTGCCGACACGGACTGAAGACCCACCTCCTCAGACTGAACCCCTGCTCCTCCACCCCGGCTCTCTCTAGCTCTCCCTCTCTACCTCATCCACCCCAGCCCTCTCTAGCTCTAACAACTGATCGTTTGCAGCTTGCGGTTCTTTGCTGTTGTACGGTTTGTATAATGTTCAATAGGGTAGTTGCACTTCTTCTTTGGTCTGTGCCTTCCCCCTTCGAGGAAATCACTGCACTATGATCACTGACCTTCGCACTTGTGTTTGTATTGTCAGTCACTCTGGATGAGAGCGTCTGCTAAATGCCAGTAAAGTAAAGTACAGTTAAGATGAGGCTGCTGATTCAAACATTTCAGCAAGCTCTTTTCATCAGCTAAATGCTGCTGTATGCTGATGGCAACCTTATCACCTCAAAGAATGTCACCGCAGGTGTTCAATTTAATTAGAGCAGAATTTCCAAATCTGTTTTCAGTGAGACTATTAACACGTTCTTAACTCCTGGCAGCAAATCCAAGAAAGTATATTCATTACTTTAAAAGTGACTCACACTTAAGTCTGAATACCTTTATACTTAATTAACATCTGTTGACCAGAAGAATTTACTGTACAATAAGTAATGAAATGCCTGCGTGTAATATTTCTCAGTTAAGACGAGGCTGGGCTGTAACGTTTGGGCATGCTGCCTTTATCAGTGATATACTGTTACTTCATTGTGCAGGTGGGAAATTTATGTAATGTCACCAAAAGTGAATTTGTTAACAAAAAGTGAATTGGAGAGAAAATTACAAAATGATGCCCACTTTCAGAAAATGTTTCTATTTTCCCATATACAACAAAGTGTGTACATTTGCTAGTAAAAGGCAATGGCTTTTGTGAAGATTACTGATGCACCCCTTCCCCCCCTAAATGCACCCCTTCCCCCCCTTTCTAAACCCCCCTGCTGGAGGGAACCATTGAATTGGTCTACTCAACAACCGCTGATGTGTATAAAATGTCATTATTCTGGTGATTTCTAACCAGTCGTGCATACACATCTATGTTAATTTCATTAATAGTGAATATTTTAGCTCAAAGAAGATACATGATTTCTGCTTTTTAAATAGTTTATGCGATTCCACATTCTGTCCAACACGCATCTGCCACTGCGCCCCGGCTTGGTTTCTTGTCCCGTGCAGTTTAGACCCCTTTGTTAGTGGGACAGAATACTGTATATGTAGACGCCAGCGAAGGGCTATTGTGAGTTTGAAAGTACTGTCTATATGTGTTCTGTAATGTGTTATATGTGCACCGACATCAAAGACCTGGGGATCAGAAAAGAGGAAAAAGAGAGGGTAATTTCTGTAGAGACTACCGCCTTTCTTCTTTCTTTATTTTCATGCACGCACTGTATAAAATGCAATATGATGGAAAATGGTTGACTGATTCGGTTTGATTGTGCCACTGTTCTTGGGGAATACGTATGCAAATGCAGGCGTCTCGGCCTATTAGTGACAGGCATCTTGCGTCCCATGTGGATTGAATAAAAGCTTCAAAGGACCTGTGCCTTAACCCTTTCTCCTCAGAAAGCCAGTTTGAGAGCAATAGCCAAATCTCCATTAAGAGTCAAATTTGAAAGACAACAAGATGTTTTTCAATCAACCTTCTCTTCTTACCATTGTCCTGTCATAGAATGGGCAATATTCACGGAAATGTCAAACATCAGTCTGCGTTAAGAGTCCTATATTTGAGGCAAAAGGCCGTGCTTTGTCGGGATGTTGAATGCCCCCCCAGCTAAAGGTACTCAGCTCAGCTTTGAAAAACATGCAGTGATATTTTTGGGAACACCAGGAAGGCATGCAGTCATAGGGCCATAATCCCCCTCTTTGAATGCCCCACCCCACCCCAAGTCTGTCACAGGCCAAAAATGCAGACAGGCAGACGGCTCAGAAGGAGTGCTTTGTAAATGACATGTCACAAATTGCTATCTACATGCACTTTTATTTATTTATTTATTATTATTTTAAAACTGCCACTTGCCTTTAATCCCAGTTTATATTGGTTCGGGCGTAATGTATTCAGCCGAGGTTTTGAACCACGACAGTGACACACTGCATGAATAATAATCTCACTTTCGCTCCGAGATCAAGCCCGCTTTTCTGGATGCGCCTAATTCCTCAGTGAGCAACAATGACTTGTCACTTAAGACTCTGTCCTTTTGTTTTAATACAAATATATTCCCTTAACACTCCTCCATCTCTCTCTCTCTCTCTCTCTATCTCTCCTATTCTTTCTCCTCCCATCTCCTCTTAAAACTGGTCAGAATCTATTACTGTATAATTGCTGAGGAAGATAAGAGCTGTCATGTTTGCAAATGAAAGGCCGTTTCTCTCTGGCGCCCTACTGTGTCACAGGAATGTTTAATCCTTATTCCATGACTGGTGACACGGGGGCAGAGCTGAACCAATTCTCAACCAATTCACAAATCACACCAGTTTAGAGGAGTCGTGAGTCTTTTATGGTCTGTAATCATGGCGAACGCTATGAAATGACACATCCAATCTGTTTCACTGGAAGCTGAACACGCCAGCAGTCTCGCTGTCTTTCGGAGACATATTGACTGGGGTGTTCGACTCTTATTGTTGTCCATTTTGGTGAGCTCGGACAGTAAAAAAATGCTCATCTTCTGGTCCAGCATATAAAACTTGACAAATTGTGGTTGCGTCGGCAGAATTCCCCAGACGGCGCAAGAATGTGTGCCGGAGAGAGATGGAGGGAATGGCTGAACCACATCGTTGCACCGCAAAGGTAACCTTACTCAACGTATACCAGTTCCCCCCCAGCAAATAATGTGATTGGTTTAGTGTGTTTAACTCTGTAATATATGCAGAAACAGACCCCTGTGGGGGGAGATGATGCCCCCCATCTCTAGGCCTGTCTGTCTGGAGAGAGTCCCAGTCGCGAGCGCTACCTTTGATCCTTGCTTGGCGTGCTGCGATAAATTGCATTGTTACTTGCAAATTTGTCCAAGTAATCAACTCGATCTCAGTTGGGGTATGAATCTGACAACAGCCATGATTATATTCCTGAGTGGTGTGCTAGCTGTCGCCAGGGAGAGGAATGAGGGTGGAATGACAATGAGGGTTATTATTATTATTTCTCTCCTTCCCCGGGTTCTCACTAACTCCCTCCCTCCCTCCCTCCCTCCTTCCCCTACTTCCAACCCCTATGCAAGCCCCACTTAATGTTGTAACACATCCTTGCTAAGCATCAAACACATAATGGCATGCAAAACTGAAACAGGTGATTTATATGATGAGAACTAGAAGATAGAATTTCTTAGAAGAGTAGGAAAAAACGGCTTCAGCATTTCTAGAGGAATGAACTGCAGACAGCGGAAACTAACATCAGAATTATAGGGGGAGGGGAGACACGGAATGATCTCTATGATAATGTGTTTGAGCATTAAGAGCAAATGAATATTTTGAGATCGGCCTTTACAGTGACATTGGATGGGGGATTTAAAAAAATATATGATTTTGTAAAAAAATAAATAAAAATAGTACACAAATATACAAATGCTGCTCCTGTGTTCTTCTGGAGATGCTGTTCAGCTGAAGTTCCAAACTCACAGGTACAGCGGGAGGAAAAAGACATTACATTAACCCCAGGACTGCACTTGAAATAGACAGGGAGAAAGAGCCAATCCGTTTTGTTGCTTTATATTTATCAGTTTCTTTTCACATGTTGGCGTGGAGAAGACGAGATTAAATGACCTGACGGGAGGTGAGGAAGGGGGCTCCGGCAGTTGATTCTCATTCCCCGTTCCCCATCTCCCGGTAGGATTGTCTGAGACAGAGATAAATACTGCCAGCGCTGCAATTTATAAGCCATGCGCAGGATACAATTCTGCCCGTTACCTGAGTGCTCCGGCCGCGCCGTGGCACCTGCATCTCTATCTCTCTCACGCAGCACCCGCTGGTTGAACTCTGCTTGTCTGCTTCCTCTCCCTCTGTTAACCCTGCAAAAGAAAAATACACAATTTTGCTTCTCTCTGGTGGCATAGCTCAGTCTTGATTAGAAATTTTACACCCCAAATACTTTTTTGAGCATTCCATTGGTTTTTTTTGCTTTTATTTTTAAGCGACAAAAAAACAACAACATACGGTCTGAAAATCTAATCCAATTTTTAAAGGTCCGAGATGTATTAGGCTATCTATTAGGCCTCAATCCGCTTTCAGACGTTTGGTTTGGATTTGCACTGTGTGTAATTTTTAGTGGGACAGACAAACGGGCATTTAGATGCTGGCCAAGGTCTCTGTCTCTCCCTCCATCTCCCCTCCTCTGTCCATCTCTCCTTTTTTCTTTCACCGAGAGAGTTAATGCGGAGCCGCAGTCGTGTTTCATTTCTCCCGTCTCTAAAATATTGCGGCAGTCTGTCTGGATGCCCTCGGCTGCAACCTCTCTGATATTGCGCTTTCTCTCCAAATTGGGGCCTGTCTTGCGCATTACGCCATGTGTATCGATTCTGGAATCGAAATGGAGCTTGATGACACGCAGGTGACTTTCGCTTGACACATGTTGGAGCGCTTTTTATAAATCAGGGGTGAGGCCTGGTTTTCCTTGACAGCAGCCTAATGCACAACCTGCGTGTTTCTGCAGCCTGCCTGCGGAAGATCTAAGGGTGCTAGCGCAGCACAGGTAGAAACACCCGAGCAGGTGTGGAAGCATCTGTTTGATGCTTCGAGACGAGGTTGTGTAGAAGGATGCTATTGCCATATCCCAATATACCTCCATATCCTCCTACAGTTGCTTAAAGCAAACCCCCACATGTGGGACGTGTCTAAGGCACGCAAGCCCCACAGTAAATATCCACCGAAGAGGGTTTCCTGAAAATAAGATATATTTAGGTTATTTTTTGTCTTGTTTTTTTGTTACAACAGATTCCAGACAATAATGTCCCAGTAAAAGTATTTGGCACACATGAGGAATATGTACATATTATACATACAATACATCTTGCAAGGCAGCCTATTGGAGGTGGCCGAGTCATGTGCTGGGCAAGTGGTGATTGTTCTTCTTCACTGCACTTCCTCTACGCTTCAGATTTTCAATGAATGGACAGAACCATTTTTACAAAGACTCAAATTCTGCAACTGGAGCAGAAGTGAATATTTATCGTGATAGTTTATAGGTCACACAGGAAAATCGGGCTTTACTGCAGTGGATAAATCTTAGGGATCCTTGCACGGTGATAAATCATAAAGACTGAAACACAGTTTCATTTCATTCCATACTAAACTAAGAGTTGCTACTTTTACTTGTGAAAACAAATGTGAGGCCGGTGTCGAGGTTGCATTACATTAACGGGTCAAATGTTTAAATCCCAAATGAGACACTGCTGGTGTGTCCCTTGAGGTAAAAAATTACTTGCAGAGTTTGTAATTGTAATGGGTCTTTAATGAGTCAGAGATTCAAACGCGAAGGTGGGGGAATCAGAACAAGTCAGCTCACAGCAGTGAGGACCAATAAAGAAGGGAGAAAATAAGAAAAGAAAAGAAAGAAAAAACAGGAAACTAATTTCCTAACAGCCAAAAGCGAAAATAAACCCTCTAAAAGAAAACCCTCTGACTGCGACTAGTACTTAGATTCGTATTTGCCTTTTTAGGGTTGTTTTTAAACGCTCTTGTTCCTAGTTTGAAAATGCACTATGTACGTCGCTCTGGATAAGAGCGTCTGCTAAATGTCTATAATGTAATGTAATGTAAAATCGGCGAACTAGAAAACTAGTGAAATACCAACTAAATGAGCTCACTTGATGAGCTAGAACGGACCATATCCCTCCCAGTCAACCACAGGTAAAAACAATAATGAGGACGGCAAACCCCGAAATGGAACGTAGAAAAAATCGGATTGATTCACAATCGTGAAACCAGGACGAGAACTGCAAAAGAAAATAAAATAAACAACCACGAACCACGACAGGACCCCCCCTCTAAGGGATGACCCCAGACGATCCCTCAGACCGACTAATGCTATCTCTAATTAAATTAGGATCTAAAATATTTCTGGCCGGAACTCAACACTGCTCCTCTGCACTATATCCCTCCCAGTCAACCAAAAACTGCCACCCCCTACCTACCCGTCTCTCCACCAAAATGCGGTGGACAGTATACACAGGACCTTAATCCACGAACCGAGGAGAAGGGGTTCTCTCAGCAGAAGACAACGGACTGATAACAACGGTTTCAAACGTGAAACATGGAACATAGGATGAATCCGCATGGAGCGTGGCAACTGAAGACGGACTGTTACTGGGTTTATCCTACGGATAATTTTAAACGGTCCAATGTACCGTGGAGCAAGTTTACACGATTCAACCCTTAAAGAGAGTCAGACTCGCTGACCGATCCCATAAGAGGGAGCTGTCTGGCGATGTCTGTCGGGTCTAAACTTTTTGGGACGCCGATGCTTGCAACATGGATGCGCAAACTTGTTTCCACACTGAGCGACACCTCCGAACAAAAGATCCGAGGGAACCTCCACATTCCTTTCAAGTTCAGGGAAGAGTGGAGGAAGATAACCTACTTGAGCCTCGAAAGGAGATAGGCTAGTGGAGGCAATGCGCAGCGTATTATGGGCATACTCAGCCCAAGGGAGTTAACGACTCCATGAACTGGGATTAGCCACCGCCATGCAATGAAGGGTGTTCTCCATGGTCTGGTCAGTTTGCTCCGTCTGCCCATTAGTTTGCGGATGAGAAACTAACCGACGCGCCCAACTAGGCGCAAAAAGAATGCCAGAACCTGGTGACAAACTGAGGGCCACAGTCTGACACAATATCCTGTGGTAAACCGTGTACGTGGAACACATGACTAATCACTGACTGAGTGGTCTCCAGCGCCGATGGTAATTTGACCAGAGCGAGAAAATAGGCCGCCTTGGAAAACCTATCAACAATGACCAAAATAACCGTATTACCTTGCGAGTCGGGTAATCTGGTCATGAAGTCTAAAGCAATATGGCTCCAAGGTCGACTGGGCACGGGTAGAGGCTGCAACAACCCCGAAGGTGGGAGTCGAGAACCCTTGCTCCGAGCGCAAACAGCACAAGCAGCAACAAACTTGTGCACATCCTTTTCCATGCCAGGCCCGAGAATCGTCTGGATAGAAATTTCTTGGTACGGTGGACGCCAGGATGCAGCGCAAACTGAGACGAATGGCCCCAATGTAGTATCCGAGACCTGACCTCGAGAGGAACAAAAAGGCGACCGACGGGACCCCCACCCGGATCTGGGCTATGCAGCAACGGCTGCTGAACTTCCACCTCAACGTTTCACAACACAGGAGCCACTATCTGAGAAACAGGCACAATGTGCTCCAGAATAGCAGGACCATCCGTTCGCTCAAAGACACATGACAGCGCATCAGGTTTGACATTCTTAGTACCAGGATGATATGTTAAAAGAAAGTTAAAAGGCGTAAAAAACAGTGTCCAACGCGCCTGTCTAGAATTACCTGTTGGACGTTTTGGCCTGTTGGACGTACTCCAGGTTCCTGTGATCAATCCATACAGTAAAAGGATGCTCAGCTCCCTCCAGCCAATGGTGCCACTCTTCTAGAGTGCTAGTAACTCCCAATCACCTACGTCATAATTCCTCTCAGTCGCAGTAAGCGCACGAGAGAAATATGCTCATGGATGCATTTTGTGGTCAATGGGTGAATGTTGAGACAAAATGGTGCATGCGCCCAACTCGGAAGCATCAACCTCCACCACAAAATGGAGGGAGGGATTGGGTGTGACGAGAATGGGCTCTGAACTGAGCCTCTTCTTAAGTTAATCAAATGCAGAATCAGCCCTCTGATTCCACACAAATTGCGTAGCTGATGTTTTCTTGGTAAGGGCAGTAATGGGTGCGGCGAGCGCACTAAAATTGCGAATAAAACGCCTATAAAAATTGGCGAACCCAAAAAAATGCTGAACCTGCTTCACAGAATTGGGAGTAGGCCAATTTAGTACAGCAGAGACTTTCTCTGGATCCATACAGACCTTGCCTTCTGATACAATGAATCCCAGAAAAGAAACCGTGCTAGCATAAAATGAACACTTCTCCGCTTTGACAAATAATTTGGCCTCCAACAGGGCTTTCAACATCTGTTTAACATGCCCAATATGGGTCTCTAAATTGGCAGAGAAATTTAAAATGTCGTCCAAGTAAACAAAAACTAAATTCTAACTTCTCCCGTAGAACGTCATTAACTAATGC
Organism: Ilyophis sp. 1 JC-2022; assembly: GCA_022702515.1. NCBI lineage: Eukaryota > Metazoa > Chordata > Actinopteri > Anguilliformes > Synaphobranchidae > Ilyophis > Ilyophis sp. 1 JC-2022. The sequence goes on along the minus strand of CM040402.1, from coordinate 101,374,347 downwards.
CTGAAAAACCAAGCGAGTGATTCTGAATGGCATGACCCGATATTCGTAGTGGCTATTATGGGTGTTAAAAGTGGTTTTCCATTCATCTCTCTCACGCATGCGTACCAGGTTATAGGCATTACGGAGATCTAACTTGGAAAAAATAGTAGCCCCTTGGAGACGTTCAAATGGCGAATTCATAAGGGGAAGTGGGTACCGGTTTTTTATGGTGATGGCATTCAAAGCGCGATAGTCGATACATGGTCTTAAAGTACCATCCTTTTTTTAACGAAAAAGAACCCTGCACTAGCGGGCAAGGTTGATGGTTTTATGAAACCATTAGTCAACGCCTCATCGATATATTCCTTTATAGCCACACTCTCAGGAGCCGATAAGGAATAAAGACTCCCTCTAATAAAAGTAGTACCTGGATATAGTTCAATAGCGCAATCAAAAGGGTGGTGGGGCGGAAGGGTGGTTGCCCTCTGTTTACTAAACATCTCTGCTAATTCAACGTATTCAGCGCAGCCAACAAGCGGGAGAGAAAGCAGAGATGTACATCAGGGCTTTATATGAGCTGGCTGAAAACTGTGACTTTGGTGCTAACAGGGACGAAAACATCAGAGATCGGTTGGTGGTGGGCATTAGGGATAAAGAGCTCAGCCAGAAATTCCAGTTAATGCCGACATTGACGCTACCACAAGCCATCCAACAAGTGCGTCAGTCCGAAGAGGTAGCAAGGCAGATTAGCTTGCAAACACGAGAAAGCCAACCCGAGCTAGTTCAGCAAGTTGCTAGCTTTTCTCAGAGGGGAGAGAAACAATGGGGAAGAGGCGCGCGCCAAGGGGAGCGCGGGACAAACTCAGGCAACAGAGCAGATAACTGCGGGAGATGTGGCAAGAGCCCACACGTGGAAGACAGGTGCCCTGCATTCAGAAGCACATGTAACAAGTGTAAAAAGAGGGGGCACTGGGAACGTATGTGTCGTACCAAAACGGTGAGGGAACTCACAGAAGACAACCAGGACACGGACGAGGTCCATTTTCTAGGTGCAATCAGCAAAGACCACAGTAAAGGAAACTGGACTGTAACCCTCCAAATAGGAGACACACTGACCGACTTTAAGATTGATACGGGTGCAGATGCATCCATCATCAGTGAGGAGATATTCAAGCAGCTGTCCCCCGTAAGAGAACTGCACCCAGCGGACACACGTCTGAAAAGTCCAGGGGGTGAGTTAAAGTGCTTAGGTCAGTTTCAAGCTAATACGAGCTTCAAGGGGCGACAATACACCTTCCAAGTATATGTGATACAGGGTGGGGAGGTTAACAATTTGCTTAGCAGAGCAGCAGCCGTAGAGATGGGCCTGGTCAAACGCATAAATGAGGTTAGGGACGTGTTCGGGACCGGCGGACAGCTAAAGACAGAGCCTGTGAGAATCAGCCTCAGAGAAGGAGCTCAGCCATATGCAGTGCATGCAGCTAGGAGAGTACCACTGCCACTAATGTCCAAAGTGAGAGACGAGCTCAACAGGATGGAAGAGGAGGGCATTGTGGAGAAAGTGACACAGCCAACAGAATGGTGCGCGGCTATGGTGCCGGTGTTAAAACCCAATGGAAATGTCCGCATCTGTGTTGACCTTAAAAGACTAAATCAAGCTGTAAAAAGAGAGAAATATGTGTTACCCACCATGGAAGAAATAATGCCCAAACTGTCAGGAGCCAAGTTCTTTACATCACTCGACGCAGCGAGTGGATTCTATCAGATCCCCCTACACAAGAAGAGTAGCCTACTGACAACTTTCATCACCCCCTTTGGCAGGTACGCCTTCCGTCGCCTCCCTTTTGGGATCACGAGCGCACCCGAAATCTTTCAAAGGAAAATGAACGAAACCCTGCAGGGGTTGGAAGGGGTGGTAGTTTACATGGACGATGTGCTCGTCCATGCAGAGTCAGAGGAGCTACATGATCAGTGCCTGGAAGAGGTGCTGAAGGTCATTGAGGCATCTGGCCTGAAACTAAACAAAGCGAAGTGCAACATCAAACAGAGGAGGGTCCGCTTCCTGGGGCACGTGATAGACGAGGAGGGGATCAGGCTTGACCCGGGGAAGGTCACAGGGATAGGGAACTTTCCCCAGCCCCAGAACGTAGCGGAACTCAAGAGGTTCCTCGGGATGGTGAACTATCTGGGAAAGTATATCCCCAACCTTGCCACAGTAGGACAGCCACTCTATGAACTACTGAAGACGCAGGTGGAGTGGGCCTGGGGGCACACACAGGAGTCAGCCTTTTCAGAGACTCAAAACGGCCCTAACCGTGGCCCCAGTGTTGACCTTTTACGACGCCAGGAAGCCCACTCTGGTGTCGGCTGACGCCAGTAGCTACGGGTTAGGGGGTGTCCTGCTCCAGCAGGATGGAGAGGACTGGAACCCTGTCGCCTATTGTTCCAGACGCCTGAGTGATGCCGAGACAAGGTACGCTCAGATCGAAAAGGAATGCCTGGCCAGCGTGTGGGCATGCGAGCGCTTTGAGAAGTATTTGTACGGCCTTGATAACTTCACACTGGTCACTGACCACAAGCCTCTCGTGCCCCTCATCAACAGCAAAGATCTGGACAGCGTCCCTGTCAGGTGTCAGAGACTGTTGATGAGACTCATGCGCTTCAACGCAAAAGCGGAGTACGCCCCAGGAAAAACATTGGCTGTAGCGGACGCACTCTCCAGGGGCCCAGAGAACAATAGCGGCAGCTCGGACACGCACGACGATGTGGCGGCACACATCGCATCCATTGTCAGCAACATGCCAGTCACTCCACAGAGGATGGAAGACATCAGACTGAATACAGAGGCTGACCCACACTTGCAGTCAGTGCTGTGGTTCATCAGAAACGGGTGGCCGGAGTACCCAGAGAGAACACCTGAATCCATCGGTGACTTTTACCAGGTTAGAGGGGAACTATCAGAGATAAAGGGACTAGTAGTTAGGGGGAGCCGCATAGTTATTCCTACTAGCATGAGAACAGAAATCTTAGAGAGGATTCATGACGGGCACCAAGGGTTGGTGAAGAGTAGAGAGAGGGCAAATCAGTCAGTGTGGTGGCCGGGGATATCACAGGACATCATAGCACAGACACAACAGTGTACATTCTGCACAGAGAATAGGAACACACAGAGAAAGGAGCCACCGATGCCTAGTGAGTTACCCTCCAGACCTTGGCAGAAAATAGCAGTAGATTTATGCGAGTACAGGAAGCAAAACTACTTGGTAGTAATAGATTACTATTCAAGGTTTCTAGAGGTTCTTAACCTCCCTACCACAACAAGCAGTCAGGTCATATCCAAGCTGAAGGCTACCTTTGCGCGTTACGGGGTACCAGAAGTGTTAGTTAGCGACAATGGGCCTCAGCTAGCAGGAATAGAGTTCAGGGAGTTCAGTAAGCAGTATGACTTCACACACATTACAGCTAGCCCACACTACCCCCAGAGCAACGGGCAGGCAGAGAGGGCAGTACAGATAGCGAAGGGCATACTCAGGCAGAAGGACCCCGTGCTCGCTCTGATGACATACAGAGCCACCCCCTCCTCATCCACTGGGTTCAGCCCAGCCGAGCTGTTGATGGGAAGGAGGATTAGGACCACCTTACCTACACTAGAGGAGAACCTGAGACCAAACTGGCCAGACCAGGAGACGGTCAGACAAGCAGACACAACGGCAAAGCAAAAACAAGCGTTCTACTACAACCGCAGAAATGGAGTGAGAAACCTAGCTCCGCTGAGCCCAGGAGACTCAGTGCTCATGAAGCTGGATGGACAACAACAGTGGACTACCCCAGCAGTGGTCCAAGGGCCTGGCCCAACTCCACGGTCTTACTTCGTGCAATCAAAGGAAGGTGGGCAGTATAGGCGTAACAGGCGCCACCTGCAGCGAGTGCCAGGAGCTGTTTCCTCTGGCACAGACACCCCAGTCCCCATCACGCAAGCTGGACCAGCAGCTGAGGAGACCGGTGAAGGGGGAGGGACAGTAACCCACACAGAGATGGCTGATGCTCACCCAGCTGGGACTTTGGTTACTCGCTACGGCAGAGTTAGTAAGCCGGTTTGCAGACTGGACTTGTGAAGGAAAATGTGGAAAACAACAAATATGTTTTATGTGACGTTTCGCCATTGTAATATTGTAATGTTCCACTTGATATTCATGGCATTGCAACTGTTAAGCTATATTGTTATATGGCAACTAAGTTACAGGTTAGTTGATTAAGGCTAAAGTTAATGTCATAGCTTTGTTACGTTAGGGGGAATATGTAATGAATGGGTTAATTCATAGTCGGGCCGGCGCACGCGCAGGACAGGGAGATTCACTGATATCAGGAAGTGACTAACGTGTACTGTGAGAGAAGCGAACTAAACTGGATTTATACTTTAAACCAACTGGATTCTGTGTTTTATTATTTAGTAAGCGGTGACTTTACAACCAACCTCAGATTCAGAATCAGACTCTCCCCGATTGGGCAAAGAAATAACCTCCTCCAGCTCAGAATCGGAATCTGAAGCGTCAAAACACTCATACTGGAAGGGGCGATGTGATCCTGCGCAGTACACGTGGAACCCTATTGACGGATGACTATCTTACCCCCTCCCCACTTAGTATGGGGGTCGTGTTTAACTAGCCACGTGTGACTCAACACCCAAGTGATAAGCAGGTAAATCAACCAAAAAAACCGGAATGCTCTCCATGTGTTTAGGTTGAGACGGTTAGAAGAGACGTCACCTCCTTAATAGTACCTGGCCCCAAGGGGTGACCATTGAGAGTGGTAACCAATCGGGAGTGGTCAAGGCGCTGAAGCGGTATCTTGTTTTTTCTAGCCCACTGAGCATCAATAAAACAATCCACGGCCCCAGAATCGATAAAAGCATTGACCTGCAGCAAGTGCTCTGCCCAAGAAAGTCTAACATTTAGTCATGTCCGGGGCGTGGTACCCTGAAGTCCCGCTAGAAGCCCCGGCTCCTCTAACGAGACCCCCCTTTTCCTTTAAGCGTAAGACACTGATCACGGGTATGCCCCTTCCTCTTGCAGTAACGACACCGCTAATTTTTAGACGTGGAGTCTTCCGAAGGTGGGCCCGCTGCCCCATCTATCTGCATGGGCTCCTCAGTCCTAATCGAAATGGGTTTAACTACCGGAGAATAAGACTCCGTGAATGGGACAAACGAAGATCTTATCTGATGACTTTTGCCCTGTTCTTTGCGGAGTAAATGGTCCCTCAACCGATTGTCAATACGGATGGCGGAAGACGCTAAAGCATCTAACGAATCGGACTGCTCGAGAATGGAGAGAGCATACTGTACCGGTTCATCTAATGCCTCAGAAAATAATGTCATCAGCGGCGCTTCAGCCCAACCTGTCTCACCTGCCAGTGCACAAAACATTATGGCGAATTCTGCCACAGTGTCGTTACCCTGGCAAATGCGATGCAGCCGTCTAGCTGACTCCCGACCCGAAATGTTATGGTCAAAGACTGATTCCATTTCATCCATAAGTGTCTTAGTGGTATTTAAAATCAGAGATTTCTCCCCGATTAAAGGAGTAGCCCAATCAAGCGCAGACCCAGAAAGTAGTGAAAAAATTAAAGCTACCTCGGAGTCTTGATTATTAAACCGCGACGACTGGGTTTAAAAAAAAAACTAACACTGAGCAAAGAACCCACTGCATTTTCCTGCTCTACCGTCATAATGGAGAGGAAGCTGCAACTTATGTTCCCTACCAATCTGAGCAATATGAACTGGGGGAGTGATAGCCTGAGCGGTAGGTGTGGATGCTTGGTGTGCAACTGTGAGTGATCGCATACCCTCCACCAACTCATGGAGCCAGCCCTCTTGAACCCTCATTTGGGTATTAAGTTGACTAACTTGATTAGCCAGTAACTACTGTTTGGCCTCAATACCCCTGATGTATTCCTCAGATTTCCCATCTCCTGACTGATCTCCCTGGGACAACCTTGCTGAATCTTTCATGATGGCTAGTTTGTTCTGTAATGGGTCTTTAATGATTCAGAGATTCAAACGTGAAGGTGGGGGAATCAGAGCAAGTCAGCTCACAGCAGTGAGGACTAATAAAGAAGGGAGAAAATAGTAAAAGAAAAGAAAGGCTAAACAGCTAAAAACGAAAATAAACCCACTAAAATGTGCGAACTAGAAAACTAGTGAAATACCAATTAAATCTCCCGAGCTCACTTGATGAGCTAGCACAGGAAATCTAGCAAACAAAAGAACACCTTTGGCTACCTTAGCTCAGAGCTGGAAGAGTGTGAAACCAAAACAAATGCACAAAGAAAAACTGTCTCCTTGTGAACAGCAATTGACAAAATAAATAGTGCAAAACGCTAACAGGAGGAAACAATCCTATATCTGAATAATAGCTAATAACAAGTCCCTCATGAACATAAACAGAGTTTAATATCAGGAGGTCACTAGTACCTGGCTATACCTGGCTCGATGGAATGTCGAAAGACAAACAAGCACCGGAGAAGCGGAAGTGAGGAACTTAAATACCCTGCAGGTAGAAGCACTGGTGAAAACAATAATGAGGACGGCAAACCCCAAAACGGAACGTGAAAAAAATCTGACTGATTCACAATCGTGAAACCAGGACGAGAACCACAAAAGAAAAAAAAATAAACAGCCACGAACCACGACAGTAATATTGCACTGCATGTTGCCAGCTGTGGATAACAGCTTTGGTCTCCCGTGATGTGATCCAGGAAGTGTGGTTTTAAGGCTGTAAGTGCAGTTGTGTGTGTGTAGATGGTGGCAGGGAATTAAATGTCTGCTTCTCTGCAGGCTATTGTGTTTCGACCGCTGTTAAATACCTGCCCCCCCCCCCTCTCCTACCAATACTCATTCAAAGTCAAATTACTCCTTCAAGGCCTGGCAGTAATATGGGTTAATTGTTCTGGATGGCTGGATCACTTCCAAGCAGTTCATCCAATTTCCATTTAAATTAAGCCATTGGTGCGTGACACTTGTGACGCTTGTGCTGTCACAGGTTCGTGAGCCAGAAGGCCGGCTCGATTCCGACAAACTTGTTTACCGACTAGACCACCGGTTTTTTTTCGAGGCAGTAGGAGAAAATGAAATGCATGCGCACATCTTTCCCACCTCTCTGAGTAGATTTTAACCCCCTGGACCTGAGACGGAGGGAGAGAAAATCCCTCACTGCCCTGCAGAGCGAAGGGTAGCCATCATCACCAGTCAATCTCCTTCTGCCATTGTAACCGTGGCGACCTCAGCCGCCAGGCTTAATTGAGCAACTGAAGTAGCCAGCACAGTTCCCTAACTTATCTTTGTTGACAGAAGACGATGAGGAAGAATGATTTGGTTGAAAATTTCACACAGGTGGTTGATGTTATTTTCCCATTATTTTCGATAAATGACCGAATTATTCGCCCATAATAGTGAACCGTCAGGTGTTGTCTTGTAGTCATTTTCCTCTCACAGTGTGGCCATGTTGTTTTGGAGATAACACAGTGGGGATGCTAAGTTAGTGCTAAGCCCATTTGAGGATAAACACACCAATAGGTGTGCATGCAGCTTTTGAAACACCGCACAATACTATGCCCAGAAAAAACTAAAGTGATGAGGTATTGCAAGCTGTGTCTTGTACAGTGGCTACAATTCTGTCACAAAAAATAAATAAATAGACAAGCCTTATTCTTGTGTTGCGGTCGATGCTGCAGTCCCCGGTGACTCCAGAAGATTGCAATACATTATTTTGTGTGAATGTGGTGTCGTCCGCTGGCATAATGTGGATAAAGAGGTCTGCTCGTGAGAACAGCACAGGGAGGGAGTCCTCTGTACGGAAGGCCACTCCCTGTTGCATGTACTCTCCCACATGCCCAATACATCATACCGACAAGAGTCTTGCTGTGGATGTAGCTAATATCGGTGGCGCTCCTTGACTGAGCAACCGTAACTCAGTGTAAAATGGACCCGACTGCAATATCGACCCCCATCCCACCCCCATCTGATTCAGAGATAAACCTTTTGTGACCGTTTTCACACCTAATCAGAACCATTGTTTCAGCAGGGCTCTGATTTAAGGGCAGAGGGATGGCGGGTTCATCGGAAATTAAACCCCCGCAATGCGGAAAGGCCCCCCGGCCATTTTCTTTTAGAATTGGGAATTATGAAGTTACAGAGTAACCTTGGAAACCAAGAGTCTACTGCACGAGATGGACAACCAAGAGGCAAACATTAATGTGTGTCATATTATTCATTTGCTTAGTAGGTGGCCTTAGGGGAGACGCAGAGTGCACCTGCAAGTCACTGATAGCTTCACCTATTCTTGATTTCATGAAATCAAACCCCATCAGTACTTGAAACTATTCCAGTGCCTTTGTTATGACAACAGCAATCAATAACGAAAATTACTTTTTTATGTAGACGCATTTAATGAATCATTGCAACTAGTAAGCCATTGTACTACTTTTCCAATAGTGGCAGATGTATCAGGGTAAATGTATCAATCACCCATTGCCTCCTAGAGTGAAACTCTTTCAATTCCTCCCAGAGTTTTTAATGCTGTCAAAAGTATATAATATCTTTGTTCAAAGAGCTGAATGAATCCGTATTTCACCGACTCTAAGAATTGAGCACGACATTGCAGGTGGCCTCCTCCATCACTGTCATAAAGCTTTTTTTACCCCTTCGGATGGGATTGCACAGGCTCTCTTTGTTACTGCAGAGGTGTCCATAAATTTGGGTAGAGTTAATCATCTACTTGTCAATGAGGCTTAATGGACACTTTCTCACGATAGATTGCTTCCTTTGATGGAGTTGATACCTAAGCTGGAGAGGGAGAGATATCATCTAAATATCCAACTAAATCATGACAAGTGCTTTCCGTATCATGGGAAAGTGAACATGACGTCTCTCTCTCTTTCTCTCTCTATCTCTCTCTCTTTCTGTCCTTTTCTCTCTCTCTCTTCCTCTCTCCCTCTCTCTCTCTCTCTCTCTCTCTCTCTCTCTCTTTCTCTCAAGCTAACAACTACCCCTCACTGTTAATGTTTCACATCACTTCTATTTGTATTGCAATGCAATTCGGTATCCGTCATTCTGTTTGTCCCCCCTGACTTTCCGTACCGCCACAGGACAGAACCCTCCAGCATGTGTTCACTGTAGGGGGTCCCCGCAGGCCAGTTTTATACATGTTAACTGCGTAAAACATTTAATGAAGATGTCTCGCTGAAGCGGGTGGCTAGCGCGATCTGGTCTTATCTCCCCCAGGCATGGGCGCTGGACACAGAGTGGACACATTACTCTTGTGGATAGGGTGACATTAGGATAAATGAGAGGTCCAGTCCATCGAGGACGAACTCTGACCTCTCTGCATTTGCGCAATTTGCTTGCTTGCGATGTGCATTTAATTTACACTTCTCAGAGAACCAGGGCAAAGCAGACCTTAGATAGTTAACGCTCTGCTTTAGGCACAGATTAATCTGCTTAGTCCTTTTGTTTACTCTGCTTGGGCACATTAGGGTTTAATTGAGTTGCTAGGTTAATATTCTCATTCAGCACACGGGGATCAGAATGTCTAATTTTCCCCTGTAGAGCTGGGATCAGACTAGCTCACACTGTATAGGTTCCATTTAAGCTTTCCTTTCACCAATGTCAGCTCAGCGAACTGGTAATACTGGCACAAGCCATCATGGGAATGATCTGTGGGTGAACGATTGTATTGCATTCGTATTTTATTGCATTAGTATAAAGAATATTAGGTTACTCTGATGTGTGCTGGTTTAACATTGTATTAGTCCACACTACTATGGCACGTGATGGTTTGATATAACCTTTAAAAATGTTTATCAGTGCGGCCGTGACAATTATTCATGGTCTCAAAGCTATAAAATAAAAAAGGAACAGATCGTTATAGTCCTGAGTTGAAATCTTTCTGCGGTTTTTTTTGGAGACTGGAGATTACTGGGAATAATGTGGGTATTTTGGGGTTGAATGGATGGTACACTGAGGATATTCCCAGTTTGGGGCAGATTAGCGGCTCCCCTTGAGCTGCCCTTCAGCTGAGCATGCCCGAGGCGCCCCGCTGAACCTCCCCCAGGGAGAGACTGAGAAAATATATATACATATATTATATATATGTCCAGATATTTCCCTTTCTTAGCTGTCTGATCTTCACACAGGTTCCTAAAACAAAGCCCCTTTATTAATATTTATGACCTGTGTGATGGGACAGGATCAATAGAGATAGAAAAAAAGAGTGTGTGCATCTGCACTTCTAGACTCCTCTCTGTTTCTCTGAAGTATGTGTGCATGTGTGTGTGAGCGTGTGCGTGCGTGTGTGCGTGTGTGAGCGTGTGCGTGTACATGTGTGTGTGAGCGTGTGCATGCATGTGTGTGTGAGCGTGTGCGTGCGTGCGTGTGTGCGTGCGTGTGTGCGTGCATGTGTGGGTGCATGTGTGTGTGCATGTGTGGGTGAGCATGCATGTGTGTGCGTGTATGTGTGTGTGCATGTGTGTGTGAGTGTGTGCGTGCGTGTGTGCGTGCATGTGTGTGTGCATGTGTGGGTGAGCGTGTGCGTGCGTGTGCATGTGTGTGTGCATGTGTGGGTGAGCATGCATGTGTGTGCGTGTGTGTGTGTGTGTGTGCATGTGTGTGTGAGCGTTTGCGCGCGTGTGTGCATGCGTGCATGTGTGGGTGAGCGTGTGTGTGTGCATGCGTGCGTGCATGTGTGTGTGAACGTGTGTGTGCGTGCATGTGTGTGTGAGTGTGTGCGTGCGTGACTTATTGATAGATGAAGGGACAGCTTTTACATTACATTACAGTCATTTAGCAGACGCTTTTATCCAAAGCGACATACAATAAGTGCATACAGAAACGTCATTGAAATAACTACAGAACAGATAAGATAAAGCACATTGTTCCCATAAAGTAGCAGCTATCCCTAGTAATGAACATTGAATGCAGTTCACAGTAAACTGGGTAAATAAGCTCTACTACAATTCTATTCTAATTCAGGGGTCTACAATTCCAGTCCTGCAGGGTTGGAGGTCTACAGACTGTAGACTGAGCTCCTCTTGAATTAGTAACAGATTTACACCTGGTACAGCAGATGAGGTGTCTTCTCGTCCAGATAATAGCTGTGATTAAACAGTTAAGAGATGGAGCAGAACGAGGCCCATCTGATGCAGTGGCCTTCCAGCATTGCAGGTGCCAATCCGCTGATTTCCGTGGAGGAGAGTAGTCGCCAGGCCCCTGGTCTAAGTGCTCACGTGTGCCTTGAAAGATCGGTGCCTTGTCATGTGACCCCATCTGTGAACGCAGGCCTTCACAGTGCCCTGGTTGATTTTAGTCTCACACGGCGGTACTAACGGGCGCTGGGCAGACCACCTGAATCCCCCCCCCGGTGCATGCCTCATGTGGTAGATCACATAGGCGGACCCTAGCGGACAGAGTCAGCCCGCCCGTCCCTCGCCGTGCGGGCGGTTCGCCTTCTGCTCGGTAAGCGAATCAGACGGACAGCGCGCCCCGCAGAGCGCTGTTAAGCTGCGCAAAGAGAAAGCCATTAATCACAGGCGCTCGCGCTCTCCCCAAGCTTTTACTGCGCAACAGAGGAGGAGAAACATACAGGAGGGGGGGGGGGGTCCTCCATGATGAATGCGCTCTCCTCCGCTCCTTTTAAAATATAGTTCATCAGCGGTGAGTGGACGAGCGTGGCCGGCCGCTGCCGGGGGAAATTGCCTTTCCTCTCCCAGCCTCGTAGCCACGGGTGCACAACTGAACAGGACTGGATGTGACTGTCCGCTGGCCCTTTCATGTGATGTATATGGGGGAAAAAGGATGGCCAGACCTTTTAATCTTCCTCTTTTTCTCTTCTGTCTCTTTCTGTGGCCCATTCTTTTTCTCCCTCTGTCCTCCTCACCAGTGCGTTTAGTATTTCTACCTCTCCTGCGTATTCTCTCAACAGCTCCCTCCTGAAAGACAATCACAGAGAGACATACGTTATCACCACGTATGGTCTATGTTGATATTTATTATTACCATTACTATTTCGCAAAAGCTGAAGCCTAATCTTGTCGCGCCTTTGTTCTGGTGTTTCAGCCGACACAGCGAAGTTTCTGCTTTTAATTGAGTACCGTTGCCTCTCCCTCTGCCAGCAGGACTCGGTCCCCCACGATGCACTGCAGCAGGCTTCCTGACAGGCGGAGCTGTGGGAGGGTGAGGGTGGAATGCGAAAGGCCGGGAGCGCAGAAAGCTGAGGCAGCAGGGCCCTGTCGACGGGTGCGGCATGCCGCAGGAATACTGAAGCGAAAGGCGGACCCTGACCGCCCCTGAGTGCCCCTGACCTTGAGCGTGGAGCGCAGATGCCCAGCCCAACAGCCTGCTGGGTACTGAGGTTCCAGCATGAAAGCCCTACTTCCCGGCTGCTTGACAAATGAAAATATATAGTACATATTCTATCAAAGTGGTCAAATATGTCATATTTTATTTTGAGGCCTCAAATCATTTGAAGTAGTGTGGCCAAAATGAGCTAATTACTAAATTGGCCTTTTTTGTTGTTGTAAGTTATTCATCATCTGATTGTTGTTAATAAATGCACTCATTTGTATTCCGCCACGGGTCTTCTGCAGTGTGATAAATTCTAATTTTGATTATTTATCACTGTTATAACCAATTCATCCCCTGGGCACCCGCCTGTGTGTGTGTGTGTGTGTGTGTGTTTAAGTAAATCGCTGGTAGGAAGGATTTGACTAAATTAGTTTCAATACCAATTCTTTTTGTCCCGCAGCCTTTCCCGTCTGTCGGACTAGCAGCGGTTTGCCTGCAGGGCTTTTACATGGAACACAAATAACAGCTCCTCCCTCGCGGCCACTGCGTTTAAAAGGGATACCATCGGAGGAGCGAAGCGCCACTCTTTCGCCGCTCTGCCTTTTGTTACCCGCAGCCACCAGAAACAAAGAGAGAGATTATTTCAGCTCTTTATCTCCGCGTATGGCTCACCTCCTGAGCCGAGCGGGAACAATGCCCCGTCTCCCCGCCACGCGTTTGAACTTTGTACGCCCCCCCCCCCAACTCACCCCCACAGGACAGGGGTCCATCACAGGACTGAACCGTACCTTTCTTCTGCCTCTCTGTGGGCACTGGCGTCTGAACGGATGCATCGCTCTTAGACTGCTTTGCTACTTTGAACTGCGCGCGAGTGACTCAAAGCTGTGTTTGCCACCTTAATGAATGTGAAGGCTGTGTTCACGTGATGGTGGGAAATATGGGGAATACAGGCCGCTTTCGTGTAGTACGTGCTAAAATGTACGCTGCAAATTATAAATGTGTTTGTTCTCCCTCGTGTCCTAAAATTAATTTGGTCATTGGAGAGCGAATACAGTATCAATGTAAAGCTTGGAAATCACCATGGGGCTTCTGCAAAGGAACTTTTAATAGCATTTATGGCTCTGTATTGTTGACTGTACAATGGCGCGCTACTAAACCAAGATCCAAGTCAGCATACCCAGGTGCATGAATTCTAATTGGATTAGAATATTGTTGCATGACGTGCTGGTTCACCAAAGGTCTCGGTTCCAGAGAGTCTCTCTGTTCTCTAGCATAAATCCGTATAAGAAGAAGAGGTACGCTTGTCTGGCTTCATTCAGAGCCTAAAAGAAAGACAGCGGGATAGGCTGGCAATCTCCAAGAGCAGTTATGGAAGTACAAGGCGAGTGGATTGTCATATCTCACTGGTATTGTGGAGCAACCGCCTCCCACCACAAGTTTTTCAGAGATCCACCTCCCCTTTGCGATCACAATAGACTTTGTAAGTGAATCCAGCTCAGCGTGGATTTAAATATGTATCTTGTACTTCCAGCTTGCTTTATCGCTTGCCAGGAATTCTATTTTCCCCAAGAGATAAACTGCATTTGTGTGCGTGTTCACTGAGTATACGTGTGTATGTGCATGCAGTGCATGTGAATGTGTTTGTATGCGTGTGTGTGCATTCGTTCTTCGCTTAAATGTTTTTTTTCTTGCGTCTGAGAATAAAAGAAACTTAGAGAATTAACTCATTAACGTCATTTTATTTGTTATAGTGTGCGCCTCTCTCTTTATGTAGATCTGTTTTTTCATGACTGAACGATTAAGAAAGAGTGTCCTTGCGTGAGTGTGTTTGTGTTTGTGTGTGTGTGTGTGTGTGTGTGTGTGTGTATGTGTGTATGTGTGTGTGTGTGTGTGTGTGTGTGTACCTGTCACTTCAGTGTGACTGCCAGCATTGAGAAATAATATACTGCTATCTACAAAATGGCAGCATTCCTGGGAGATGTCCCTCATTCTCTAAATTGCATATAAATACATGGGTTTATTAAAATGGAGAGGATTGGAGACTGACGATGATTTATTGTCGGACGAGGGGATGCTGAGGAAGGTGAAGATATGCATTCAAACTGTCGAAGCGCTGGAAGCGATTCGCCCCTGTGAAACCACAAAGAAACAAACAATCTCCAAGCATTGAGCGCGCAAGCAGCCAATGCAAAATACGTACATTCTTTAGAGGCCCTGAAGTGCCTCAAAAGTAACTCTACTTAAAGTCACTGGACCCTGCACACTTGTTCTGCCTAGAAGGACCCACCCTGTCAAGCCCTGCAATGTGTCAGCCCGTAGCGCTTTGGAATGAGACAAATGCATAATAATAGGCTATTTCTCTGTCTCTCAATCTGAGATATTTGAATCGATGGGTTCATTAGACTCAAGTGATGAGCTCGGTTCTGTTTCTGAAATAACGGGCGGGGAGGGGGGAGGGGGGGGCAAACAGAAGAGGTGTTTTGAGTGATGCTTGATTCATTGTCTTTGTTCTCTCAGATCGGCAGGGCGGGTCGCGCGCCCTTTCCGTTCTTCCGTGCGCGGAATGGGGATTCCCGCCCGCCTCCGCCGGGCCACTCCAGGGCGGGAGGGAGAAAAAAAAAGAAGAACGCGGAGAATAAAAACCATTCCACGCCTTTGACACCGGTAAAAATAACGCTGGTTGGAGCAACGCCCCATCTATCACTGAAATGGATTTGGTTTCATCACGCGCTCAGGTTGGAATGATCCATCTGCGTGAGTAATGGCCCTGCCGGGGAGGAGAGGGGTCCACCTGTGCATCCTCCCGGCCCGGCCGCTCTTTGTTCGGCCTCCCTTTTGTTTGGTGGAACACTCCCTCTCCCGGCTCCTCCCTCTCCCAGCGCGGGCCAGCCGGCGGGGGGAAGGGGGGAGTGGTAGGAGTTTTGCGCGCGGCAGATGGCACAGTCTGTGAGCACAGCGCTCTGGTGCGAGCCCCAGGACTGGAGGAATGCAGTTTTGTCTGGGCTCCAAATCGTATCCCATATAAAACTGTTTGTCTCGCTTTACAGTCAGCTGGGTTCCATTGGGTGGCTCCCTTTATTGAATAACCAGGAGAGAACACACTGTAAGGAGACGCCGGAAATACGGTTGGAACAAACAAAAGAAGTGTGGGTGTGTGCGTGAGCATGTGTGTGAGTGCGTGTGTGTGAGTGCGTCTGTGAGTGTGTGCACACAAGTGTGTGCTAGAATTAGAATTATGTGCATTTTGTGAATGATGCAAGGATATCACGGAGATTGATCGCCCCATAATCTGCATTTCGAACATTTAATTAGCCCAGTATAATAAAGAGGCGCCACCTGGTCAATGTAAAAAAAAAGCAACCTCATCATGAGCCCCTGTTTGAAAGAGGGACAGGTAAACTGCCCTCCAGGGGCTTGCTCATTGGGATATGCCCTTGTTCAGTAAGTCTGTGCTCTGTGCTGGCATGGCCCCGCCTCACTGACCCAAGATGCTCCCGCCAGCCCCCCTCCCCCCCAGGGAATGAACATAATTGGCTAATTACAGCGAGAACCCCGAAAGACGGGGGGCTCCCCTGCATGCCTTATTAAATATTACTGTCCTGTCAGCTTGTGCCATTTGGCTTCGTTGAAAGGCCGCAGCCGTTCTCGGCAGGAAAGGTCAGATGAAACGCGGATGGGGAGGAGCAGGGACTTTGTGCACCTCTGTACAGAGCTGGTGGAGTCGACACAGACGCAGACAGATACCACGCCCGTCTGAATCTGCCGTCAGGCTCCGCTTTATCACACTGAGGGAGAATGTAAAAGAGGTAAGACAATCTCACTGTGGGGTTGAGTTTATTTTATTTAGTTTGACTGTATAGGTATAGATTTTCTATCTGACTCTACAACCCTTGTTGAACCGTGCTCTATTACTGTTGCAAGTCAAAGAGTGGCAAGGTAGCCTGCTCACTTGCGAGTATACATTTGAACACAGTACAAAGCAAAAAGGATCTGTAAAAAACTAAATTCACAAATAAAAAGTCACAGAGGACTATCCATGGGCTATGGAGGGAGAAAAGTTGAGAATCAATCATCCCCCCCTCCATCCTTCCCCCCAGTACCTCTATTTCTGTGTACTAGGCTGCCTTGTCAAGCTGACGGATGAAGCTTGACCTTTCAAAGTGAGGTTATTTATGGGGTGCCCCTCCTCTCCTCTCCCCGTTTAGATAAACATTCGCGCACGCCCACAAGGCCCCATTCATAAATATTCCGGGTGACGGCCGGCTTTGTGTCATTGACAAGGGGGGTTAATACGAATAGCGTCTCAAATGTCAGCGCCGCATCCAACATCCCGCTGTCGGCCCGGGCCAGAGCGGCGCGTGTCTGGGACGCAGGCTGACACGATCGAGTCTGCCTGTGTTAATCTCAAAGTCCTACATGCTCATACCTGCTCTGAATGCATGCTCATGGGGTGGGGGTGTGGTGGTGGGGCGGGGGGGTGTGCGTTCTGATCAATCAGTGGGACTTGCATACCGAGGGGTCAGCTGGACGAATTGGGCTTATGGAAATGCCCCTGATACAAAACCCACCCCTGAGAGACTCTGTGTGAGCGATGCCACTCAAACACGGCCCATGCCCCGCCCCCACGCTGATTTGTAACCATGGATTTTATGTCCCGTTTGAAAAGATGCAGTTTTCAACTGCCATCGGGCCCGAAGGGATGAACGCTACCTGTCACTAAGAGAGCGAGAGCGAGACAGAGACGAAGAGGGTTAAAAGTGGCACTGAAACCGCACTGACGGCCTTTCTGATCATTATAGACGCTGTGCAAACGTTACAAAGGGAAACGAATGCCCTTCTATTCATGTTATTTAAAACAAAGAGTCCTATCCTTTTCATTACAATCATTGCTTCTGCTGCTTCTATGCCTCAGTAATTTCCATCGTTGAAAAGTGTGCCCTTTTGTGCTTCTTGGGCTCGGATTGCGTTGTGTAAAAGAGGAATATTTTGCGGATCTGTATCCCAGCTTATAACTGGTAACCGGAATTCAAACAGAACTGGGAAATATGGGACGGGGCAGACAGCACAGGGAATTTACCATCCTCTCTACGTGTTGATGCAAGGATGTATAGTTACTTATTAATTTCCTCCCCTGCTTGACAAACTGTGGCGAGCGTGAGGATGAGATCATGTTCTTTATGTAAAGCCCTTCTCTTTGAAGCAGCTGTGTTGTGAATGCTTAGAACTGGAAGAGGAGTAATGAACAGATAGTATCACAGCACCAGGCCGTATAGTCACACACTTAGTCATCTGGCCCATTGTGCTGTAATCGCACTCTGTTTATTGTAAATTGATTGTAATAAAAAAAAAAAACGCCTTCTATTATTGCAGTAAAGGATACCGTGTTTGTTTTTATATAAATGTCTGTATGCATATTAAAGTCAAATTTGTGTCTCAATTTAAATTGCCTTTGCATAACAATAAATGCGCTTTAATAAAAACTGTATTACTTTCAATTAAGGTTGCAGCATGAGTGATGGGATTTGAATTCCACGCGTGCCGTTTCGGAGTACGGGCGCTCACTGTTATTTATTCATTGGTTGATTTATTTATGTTTATTTTTTCTGCGCAGGACGGGTTTTGGTGGTTTGGTGTGTGGTTCAGGCCCTGTGGGGTTAGGCGTCTTGGAAACTGGTATTTGGCTTGCAGTTCGAAGAGAAGGCGCATGGTTGGGCGGGCGGCAATCAAATCGAAACGCGAGTAATCTGAAGCGATCCGACGTCCTTAATTACTGCTTTAACCTCGCCGGTAACTGATTCTGCCAAGGAGATGTGAGAGGCTGCTACGCGCTGGCACGGTACCAGGGTGTTGTCTCAGAATTTATGTACGTTCAAGGTTACGTTCAGGCTCTCTTCCCCGGCAGAGCACATGTTTTCCGACTCTCGGGATAACCGGGTCATTTAATCGGGTCTCATACTTGAATTATGAACCCCCCGTTGTGGTGCAGGTTTGCAGGGCTGTTCTCAGGGCCTGTTTGGGTGTGAGAGGGACAGAGTCGTGAGACGCCAATTGACTGAGGCGCGGAGACGCGGAGCCGCTGATGGTGTGAACGGTACCTAACCTCTGTGAACCACGCGCATGTACATCACTGTTTGTTTGTATGTGTTATTCATGAGCTATTATTCATGTATGTGTTATTCATGCACGTACACGCATGTATGTTGGTGCATGCATGCAGTTCATGTGTACTAGTGTATGTGCATGACTGTATATTTCAGTATGTGTGCGCACCTGCGCCTGATTAGGGAAAGCATTATTCCACATGTCTGTGGGTAGGATCCATAAGATTTTCCCAGTTCCTTTACAATCAATAGCATGTTGTAATCCCCGCTAAATATGATATAAATGTTTTTTTTTGAATATCATCTGTTTTGGCTAGAGGAAAAAAAAAGGCTAGAATATGGTTCAGTGGTCAGTATCAGGATTCAGTCAGTATGTTACATTGATAGGAAAACAAGTGAAAACATCTTCTTTCTGACGTGCAATTTGTACCTGTCTGCCATTGGGCCTAATTGGGTTTTATGAGCGAGTGAGCACCCCCCCCACTGATACAACATGTACAGCACTCATTTCTTACTCCCCCCAGTGTATCAGTGACTAGGGCTTATGAAGCAGAGCTAATATGCTTTCATCAGGGGGTATACGTTTAAGTGCCATTTAAAATCATGGCACAAAATCTATACAAGACAAATAAATAAAAAAATAACTAAGATGTGCTTAATCACATAAGCACCTCCCTCCACACACCAGACCACACACACACACACACACACACACACTCACCAAATGTCGAAAAGCTGAGAGTGGACAGCCAGCGGAGGGCACTCCAGAGCTTTTTCAGTTCACCCTGAAGTAAGCAGGCGGGTGTGGACTGAGAGCCTTCGTGCTGCAGGACTGTCCTGTCTGCGATGGTGACAATGAAGAGTCCAACCTGACCAGTAAAAAACCCTCTCAAACGGGAACCTCAGTGTAGTTTGCTTGTCGGCTCTTTAAAGAAATATTAATGAATTCGCTTCCCGCCACCTTGTAGTTTCGCATCGCCAGAGGCGCAGTCAGGATTTGCGGTATTCCCGCTGCGCGACACACTGGGTCTCGACACATCCTCGCGATAGCGTGTTGGGGAGTGGTGGCTGTGGAAAGGGGGGTTGGCAGGTGTTGAAAGAGGGGGGGGGGGGGGGGGGGGGGCGGGGTGTGCGGTAAATGCGTGCGCTTTAATGAAGCGTTTAGGCTTAGCGCGGTCACTAAGCCGGGCGGCCGATGTGTGGGCACAGGGAGGCTGCGGCAGACAGCTGTCCCAGCAGATGCTGGGGATGGAGGGGTGGTGGGCCTGGCTGCTGGCACCGCCGGCCTGGCACCTGTACGGGCTGCGGTGCCAGGCTGCCCGTCCAAGGGCTCATAATATACCCGGGCGGCTTGGACCTGTCAGCCGCTCACATAGGCTTTTTGTAACAGCGATTCCCTGGGGGCAATCCCCGAAGGGAGGAACAGATATTTTCTATTACCATGACGGTTATAATTGTCCCGCTGTTGGCCTGGAGTCCAGTCACGCTACAGCGATGCCCTTCATTTCGTTAGATCAGGCATGGTCAATACGATCTACCTCGAACAGCCAGGAAGCTTTCGCTCAACAGCTCGAGTTGTACCCAGTGTACTGTTTGTCAGCACATCTATTCTGAAAATGTGTATTTGCATCCAGAGTGTGCATTTACATATTAGAACAAAGAGCGGTAGTACTCAGTCACATGATGAATCGCTGCTGAACTTTCCTGGGGGGTTCTTGGAATTATGTTTGCTTTGTTCAATCAATGTATTTTCCTCCACGTAGCCCTGAATCACCACAGGACGTGTTAAATTAAGCATCTACTTCAGAGCCTTTTGGGATGTTAGCATCCAGCTAAAGCACGAGCACTTTGTAGTGACGTGCTCCACGGTTTGAAATGTATTTGTGGCCAGAAGTCCCATGAGGTGAAGTGTAATTGGCCATCGCGCCACCCAGGGACTGAGAGTTTCAGTTAACAGAGAATTCCACAGCTCATCACACTTTGGTGACTCCTCTGGTCAGATGGACACTTGCAATCTCCCAGCTGTTAGCAGATAGCACAGCTCACGATAGTGGACTACAGAGTGAAAAGAAGCTACAGCTTGCTATGCTTCAGCTCATGCACACTAGTCTGCTATATTTTGACTTGATGGAGGACATTTCGGTTATAGGACAGTCCTACAAACATAACTAAATTAGTAGGCAACGACAAAATAAGGATGAAAGCATAAGTAGTTTAAGTTCTACACACGGAACTGCATTTGTGAACACTGATTTCCATTTCCCATCAGAAATTTGATCACGAGAGAGGACCAACAGAAAGCCGCAACGCAGCCTGTCGATTGGCTAAATGTGGAAATGGCATTTTAATCAATATTTGATGAGAGAAGATATTTTTATCTATTCATTACACCAGGAGAGTAATATATGTTCATTAGTGCAATCTTGACTAAGGGTGTTTAATATTCTTTGTTTACAGTGGAAGGTCACATGGAGAGGGGGAGAAAGGGGGGGGGGGGCATGAATATGTAGGATGTGGTCTCACAGGCGACGGGCGTAGACACTCACATCATATATTCCATGCACATCTGTCTGCTCCCTGGCTTTAATTAAAACAATTAAAGTCACTTTGGTGACACGCATACATTTCAGGATTGACAGCGAATGCAGACTGTTTTCTGGCTCTCGCCACCCGTTTGTTTGGATAACAAACGCCCCCTTCTCACCTTTTTGTCACCAGATGTGAGTGCAGATTATGATCGCAGACACTGTTTTCTGACTTAACGAGACTGGAAGGTGATAGGAGGATGACATGGGGGGGTGAGGCAATTGTGTGTGTGTGTGTGTGTGTGTGACAGAGAGAGTGTGTGTGTGTGAGAGAGAAAGTGCGTGTGTGTGTGTGTGTGTGTGAGAGAGAGAGAGAAAGACAGAGAGTGTGTGTGTATGTGTGTGTGTGCGTGTATGAGAGAGCGAAAAAGTGTGTGTGTGTGTGTGTGTGTGTGTGAGAGAGAGAGAGCGAGAGAGAGAGAGAGTGTGTGTGTGTGTGTGTGTGTGTGTGTGTGTGAGTGCGAAAGAGTGTGTGTGTGTGTGTCTGTGTGTGTGCATGTGTGTGTGTGAGAGAGAAAGAGTGTGTGTGTGTGTGTGTGTGTGCGCATGTATACGTGTGTCTGGATGATGAGCAGTGACAGAGGAAGTGAGGGCTGTATGGTGCGCTGTGTGTGTGTGTGTGTGTGTGTGTGTGTGTGTGTGTGTGTGTGTGTGTGTGTGCATGTGTGTGTGTGTGTGTGTGTGCATGTGTGTGTGTGCGCGTGTATACGTGTGTCTGGATGATGAGCAGTGACAGAGGAAGTGAGGGCTGTGGGATTGCTGTGTACGGTGCGCTGCAGTTGAAAGGGGGAAGGCAGACTGTTTAAGCTGGGATCTCAGCAGTGCCCCCTGGCATTTGCCACAAAGGGGCTCATGTTTATTTATGAGGCTCCCATCTCTGGGAGTTCAGGGAGATAAGAGCCTATAGCCCCTCCCCAAAGGAAATGCAACGCAGGCTGAGGCCGGCACACTGGGCTCCACCCAAACTTTTAATTGAATCTGGCATTACATGTGCTCTCTCTCCACCTCTTTTCTCTCACTTTCGCTCTGTTTATCATTCTTCCCTTTTCCCTCTCGTGCCCTTTTTTGTGCACTCAATTTTTTCCTCTTCTTTCACACAGACACTGAGTCACTCAATGAAAAAGGGCGTGGCTAAGGAGCAGGAGAGTGGCTATCCCCAGGCCTGGGTCAAATTTGAAGTGCTTTAAATAACTGAGAAACTGATACATTTGGAAATACACCTGCACATTCCTTGAGAATTTTCACTGAAACTAAACGCGTAAAACCACATTAAATAAAAATGTTACTTTGCCCTTTTATGCAAACGCATGTTCTTTTGAAAAGTGTCATTAATCTGAATTTAATGGTGATTATTTATCCCAGGTGTGAGTTAGTCATTGTGGTGTTTCTGTGGCTGTGTTTTGCTTTGTTACATCAGAGGAAGAGGATTCCTACGATATTTCATTTGAAAGGCCCCCATTTCCAAATGTTCTGTTTCGGGATGTGCTTCTTACACTGCTTTCACATCTGTGTGACAATTCGCTCCATAACACTTGTGAAAGCAGACAGCAGAGCTTTCTGGGAATTGGGTATTGACCCGTGTTGTGCATTCCTTCAGACATCAAGCCAATCCAGTGAAATCAGGATTTCTGACTGCTTTTGTTACTGTAAGCCTGTTGACAGTGAGATGTAAAATATAGCTTTGAACTAGTAATTTAGAAATGTGATTTGGCTTCTTAATCTTTAACCACAAAGTCTATCTTATCACATTGAACTCCACAGACAGCTCCTTATTCATTTCCATGGTGAAAATAAACTCTCCACAGTTTCTGCAGAAACCTTTAAGTTCAGAAATGTGCATATTCTGCATAATAAGTTTAAAACTTCTCAGTGCACCAGCAGATTGTTTCTCAAGTTGCAAATGCAAATGGTTTGCACTTGTAAATAATTGTACATTTGTTTGAAGTCCTGGAATGCATTCATTGATTTATGTTCTTCAACTACACATCTATAAACAACTAGAGCCACACTTATGTTTGTGCCTTCTGTTGCTACATCCTTAAAGATCTGACTGAGCGTGTTTGTTTTGCAACTAGTGAGTAGTATGCATTATAGATGTGAGTGAACCAACCTCTCTGCCTTTCATTGCCAATGTTATTTTTAATCCATTTAGCCAAAGTTTTCATTCACCCTGAGTGAGTTGAACGGCCAAATAACTTTTTCAAAGGGCAAGGCTGAAAGATACGTTTTGTTGACTCTGTTTCATAATATGCCAACTGCCTAACTACAAGAGAAAGTTTTTCAGCGCTGTTTTATCCTAAGAGTGCTCCGTTTTTGCCATTTCTTGTTTTGCCCTTGTGGAATCACTATCCAATTTGTGGAATTGACCTTTAGAGATGGAAATAAATGGGGAATTTCAAAACTGAATCAAGCTTCTCCTCACTGAATAAAAATGTGCTGGGCCATGTAATTGAATGCATTATAAATGGCATGACTGGAGTTTGTATTAAGTGATGTTCTTATGTTTAAACTGTAAAATGCATACACAGGACAGGAGCGGATATAGTGCCTCTTCCTCAGACCTCTCAAAGGTAAAGCCCAGGAGAGGGTGGTTGTAAGTTCCAAATAATTAATTAAGTACTGTTCAATATCATGCAGGAAGTTATTGGAATAAAGATGAATTTCAGTTGTTGTCTAACTTTTCTATTCTTTGCATTGTGTGTGTGTGTATCTCTGGAGGTTTTAAATGTAAAACTTTTATAAATAGCTTTTTTAAAAAAGCTACTTTGAAATTACAATGAACAATGACAGAAACAAAATAAATATACTGTGTTTATACAACCCAATAGAGGTATGATGTGTGTTGCTGTGGTAAGGATTACATTATTAAAAAGTCCAGGGAGTATCTGTCGCCACGTTTTACTCTATTGTTCTCTGAAGTCTTTATTTTGGATAAACACTGTGGGAATCTAAGTACGTCTTTGACAATTCACATTATTTACTTTCCAGATAGGTGACAAGTCTCAAACTCCCTTGACTAATGTGTCAGAGTAAAATGGCCGACATTCGCCTATAAAGTACAACTAACAGGTACAGTGCAGACTAGTGCCCATGGCAGTTTTAACACCTGTTCTTGTTTTGATATCATTTTAATTTCCCAAAACAGTGGTTTTCCTGGTTACTGTGCCTAGAAAAAGGGTCACCAAGGCTTTAAAAAGTCTGCTGAAGCAGTGCATTGCTTTACTCCAATACATCCAAAGCAAAATAACCCCCGTCCGTAGGTCTGGGAAGCTAGCGTTAGCAGGTTCACAGGACTGTCGATGTTCAATTAACTCATGTTCTCTCTCTCTTCCTGCCCTTCTTCTGTGGTGAAGCTCAGGTCTGCTTCAGCCATGACCTGCACATGTACACCTGCTTCTGACATCGATCCACCATTGCAAGAAAAAAACCCCAGGTCATCAACAGTTGGACATTTAGTAGTTAGTAGTAAATCGTACTTCAGAATATGGTAGTGGTCTCCACCATCTTCTCTTTGAACTATTTACATTTTTGTTCTCAGATTTTAGGTTTTGGAGGCAATTTAAAATGAATATAAACTCCCAGTGAGCCAATTTGCAAATGGATGATGTGACAGTGGCTTCTGTTTACAGTGTGGATAGTCTTCTAGTTTGTTACAGCCAGTCACCTTAAGCGCAGTATGTATTATGTATTCAGATTGATTTGTGGTATAGGCCTATTACTTTAGGCCTATTAGATTATTCCATTTTTTTTTTTAAATGCTATTTTACATCATAAACAAATAGGAAATATAAAACATCCATATACATTTGCTACAATAAAGATCCTCATGTATAAATATTACTATAGGCTACAATAGCAAATTGGGTTAATTAAAATATTATAAACTAATGAACTAATGAAACGATCTCCCAGAATACTTTTCTCAAAGTGCATAGCCAAAATTCTAACGATTAATTCAAATGAGTAAGGTGCTGGCTAATTAAATATACATTTTTCCTTTGTTTGTTTCTCAGTGAAGTGTGTCATGTATTTTGATTAGTAGGGTTAGTAACACCAACACTAACTTGTGAAGCATCTATTATGTTGGAAAGGAAATGCAGTCTGTGTAGTTTTGCCCTTTGCAAAAAAGTGAGCACAATATATTAACGCACATATGTACAATTTACCTTTACTTTTTATTCACAGGCACTAGTCAAACTTACAGTAGTTAGCAGCATGACATCTTGAGTCATCATCCATCAAGAAAACCGATTCAGCTTTTCCCCACTCGAACAAAAAAAGACACTGTTATATTTTACAGTCCACTATGTAATTGATGTAATTAATCTGTTGGCCCACTGCAAATGACAGGAAATGTGTTGAGGCAAGTGGACCTCACAGGAGAATAGCATGTGTACAGAAAATGAACTGGATTGATGAGGCTATGTGACTTCCTCATATGCAAGGGAATAATATCAGATTTATTTTTATACCCAGGAAATGTTCTTGAATTTTTGTTTCTGTAATGCACACACACTGAAATTCTGTCTTGGTTTTGAAAATACAAAAGGCAATACACACTGTGTGTTACCTCAGACAGAATTAAATGCATGCTTCTTGGTGCAAAACTGTGTGTTAAGTACTTATTTTATGAATGCAGATTTTTCATATATTTGTTAATTTGTTCGATTGTAGTTTTTGTAATAATAAATGCATTTCAGTCAGTGGGCCAATATCATCTCAATATTTTCAGTTATTCATGCTGACAACAATTGAATTTTCCAGGATAATTCATACATTGATATGCATTTTGTCAGCTCTATATAAATGCATATGAACTGATTATTGGCTCATTTCATGAGAATTTTTAATTCTGTTAAAATATGCATCAATTCCAATATCCTGCTGCCGAAAGCCTAAGTAGAAAAAAACTGTTATTTACTTTTTATCAACCAACAAACACAGATGACCAGCTGGTCTTGAGTGTCAAGAGTGAAATGAAATGAAGTTGGAAATGGAATCGTGATGCATTCATTATGAATGTAAGTGTTATTTAATACCTTATTACAGTTCACGCGTGCATTGCCAACCCTATGTCAGGTGTCAACAGCGTTTCCAGGGAGCGTCGGAGAAATCTGGACGCCTCTGTAGGCCCTTGCAGCCAGCTGCAAATCTCTCAGACCACCTTTGAGCATTAGGCCCTGAGCTATCAAACCAGATTGTGTTCTCTCTTCAGCTCGCCTAATGTTTTCCATGATGATTGAATGTTTTAGCTGCCAGCTTGCAATAAGCAATCATCGCCATGGCTACCTTTCAGCCAGCTGCGGGAAGGGAAGTTGAATTTCCCTTTGTTGATTATTTCAGAAAGAATAAGTGTTTCCGCGCTGAATTAAAAAAACAATTTTTAAAAAAGGGTGCAGGCGTGAGGTGGAGGTGGATTTGTGCGCTTGATGCTAAATCACTGCGAGACGGTGAAAAAATTAGGGATTTGATCTTTCTCAGCAGAACGAAGGCCCCGCCGGAACCACGGCACACCATTATGGGATTGGGAGCTGTGTTATTAGAACATACAGGCCAGCAAATGGTAAAACTGCACTTATTGTTCGCAGTGCACTGGTATAAAGTAACAAAGTAACACGTGCACATACACTGTTTGTGAAATCCCACCTATTCCTACTTGAGGGGGGGGGGGGGGGGGATAGTTAGGAATTCTTCCAAATTATTCTTCCAAAATTAATTTTGGAAGAATAGGCCAAAGTCACCCTCAGTTTTACCTGTATAGTTCCTTCCATAGGGGACATTTTAATCATTGAGAATTGCAAATGTACAATAAGCAAGGCTTTATAATATTTTAGAAAACATTCTTATCATTTAAGAGTTTAAAATATACAATAAGTAAGGCACCTAAGTATACAATAAGTTATACCGACACTTGCAGTAAACCAGATAACCTGGTGACCCCTTCTAATTTATTTATTAAATGTTAACTTAATGAAGTGAAATTTACAGCTCCGTGACTAAAAGTTAAATGATATTAAAGGGCAAAAAATATTTAAACTGATATTCGAGGTTTGTTTTTGGTAAACAGGGAAGAGTTAATCATTTCCAGTGTAGTTATTTATTAAGACTAGATGTAAGCGTCTGATTTATAATGTAACCTATTAAAAACATACATGCATAAGTATCCATCTCTTTTAACGTACATTTGGTAGGAAGCAGAGAAAAGACGGTGTTCTTACAGTCAAACGGCAGTGACTGATGAGGTTGGGTCAGGTGTATAGAGCAGCGGCCCTGCAGAGGGGGAGCGCTGCTCTGCACTGGATCAGTAGAGCAGCGGCCCTGCAGAGTGGGAGCGCTGCTCTGCACTGGATCAGTAGAGCAGCGGCCCTGCAGAGGGGGAGCGCTGCTCTGCACTGGATCTGTTCTGAGCTGCTGCTCCGTGTTTGAGCTGTGTTTTTGTTCAGAACCGCTTCCTGGAGTCGAGGGGACCAACGGAGAACGGGTTCGATGCGCTGAGAGCAATCAATTGATTGACTGGTTCAGGTGATATTTCGGTGGCAGTAACTGTTGCTTTTCCCTCTGCTCTTAGCTTGTTGAGGAATAGGAGTGTATATTGGTAATAGCTGTTTCGTAAATGTCAGCCCAGGCGCTGTATTGTAGGTATAGGGTCTAATGTATATTCACCTTTGGTTTCGGTGCTACGGCATCAATAATGTTTTTACACAGCTTTAAGCATTGATTCACTCCTTTGAGATCTAATTATCTCTTGAATATGCTCAGTGTAGCAGGAATAGCGTGGCGTTTTCTCTGAACACCAGAAAGGTCTGCACTGGGCTTGGATCAATTACAAATGGTGTAATTTGTAATTGATCTAATTCATTAATTGGCCGCGGCTCAATTATGGCGCTGACAGGCAGGCCGCGGTGGAGCTGCCGTTCATCATTTCACAAGCATCCCTGGGAAACGGAATGAGGGTCATTGAATTCAGGCTCATGTTTCTATCTTTTTCAGTCTGGAATTCAGCAGTAATCACTTCTGTGTGACAGAGTGGCAGTGTGGCAACGTGTAGAGAAATGGTTATGGATCCAGGCCCATGACCCAAGGGTCAAAAGCTCAAAGCGCCATTTCACACTCACTGTAACCTTGAGAAACTGCACGTTGCAGTGACTGGATAAAATCGGAATGAATCTGAATCAGAATTAATTAGTGTAATTATAAACATCACTTAAAAAAAAAAGAAACATTGAGCCAATTATTTTTTAATTAATTAATTTTATTATATCACCTTCAATTTCAATGCAGAATAAATGGTGACCCATGACTTGTGGGGATCGCACCATTGTGAACAGTCTGCTACCTCTCTCACATACTAAAGTACTTTATTGCCTTCCACTTAGTGGGGAACAATAAGGCGATAGCGTGGGATTTGCTCTTTTCTTTACAATGGCTGCCTCGTGTGAAGTCTGAAAAAAGCTCTTCTGTCATCAAATAACTAATATAGTGCTTATGACTCACCCGATCTCTCCTTGGGTATATCCTTGTAGCCCTTCTCCCATTGCGCCTTCACAGAGAAAGCTCTCAGAGGGATTAGTGCTCCCCTAACGCTGGACCGATCCTCCAATCACACGCTCTGCGGCGCAGCAGAGGACTCTGGGAATAAAAGCCACCCTGAAGATTTATGGCAGGAATTAAATGGCCGACGTGCACATCAGAGAAGTGTCGAAGAGCTCAGGGGCCTGTAGAAGTGTAGGACTCTAATGTGGAAAAAAAATAACTGCCTCCCTTCACCCTCGTTCCCGGGTTTCTGAGAACTTGTATCAAACTTTTGTGTTCCATTCAGCCAGGTCCACAGAGCAGTCGGAAAGTGGATTAGAAAGTTGATGTGAAATTAATTAGCCGTCCAGTCGCTACAGCATGGGCATGTGAAGGAAGGGAGCAGAACTCTCTGGAACTCCACGTTATTAAATATGAATAAAGCGGTTTTAATGGGACGTCTGTCCTGATCCGCCGGGTGCCGAGGTGGCCAGTCACTTATCTTTACAAGCGAGAAAGTGTAAATCAGAGTGGGGCCGGGCTCTTTGCAGGCTGCTTATCTGTTTATTATTCATTCACATCTCTGCATTCCCTGCAGTGAGATCAGTCTTAATGTCAGCACTTTGTCTTTGTTTGATCGCCAGACCTGTGGCAACAGTCCCTGAGATGCCTGTAATAAGTGGGACAAACAAAGACTTATTGCCCGTGACTTTAAACTCAATCCCACCTCCTTCCGTCCTTCAGTCTTTCACTCTCATGTGCTTCTGCTACCCAGGATGCATTTCACCTGACCTGCGGTTCAGTTCTGTTTTTCTTAAACAGTGCAGAGAAGGGTGAGGAAAATATTTCATAGATGCAAAAAAAAAAGAAAAAAAGAAAAATATGGAATGTGAAGGTTCAGCTCCCTAAACTTGATACCAAACTGATACTGTGAATGCACTGAAGTAAACTTCTGGTGCACTCTTGCGAGTCTGAGTCATGATTGAATTTGTTGGTGATTGACTATGCCGCCATTAACACTTCTCCTAGTCTTCATGTAGCACAAAAAGCTTTACAGGACAATAAGTAATTCTTAATATTCTTAAGTGAGAATAGATCAGGGGAAATGAGCTGGCTGGTCTGACAGGAGACAGGTGTGAATGAGGCATCTATCCTTACACACGGGCTACAATACATCAGTCCAATCATCCATAATGCAAGAATATTATTTTTAAAGCACTTAACTTTTTCCAAAAACCCATTGAGAGGCTATTATTGAGACACATTATAAATGCATCCCATTATGTGATGCGCTTCTGCCCGATCCTTGTCTTCCTTTCGTCTGAGTAAGAAACATGTTTATTTTTGTTGGGCCCACGCTGCTCCAACATATGTGTAAGATGTACTACTTCATTGTAAGAGTGTCAAAAATGAATTGACAAATTATAAGTGCATCATCTTGAATCTTGACTAACATTATTATTGTAGAGCATGTACAAAAATTATTGCTTGCACTCCCATTCGTATCTGTACTTGGTAGCAGTGGTGCAGAGGTGGGGGGTTATGATGATTCCAATTCAATAATAAGTTATTAAAATTGACATTAATAAAGTATTTTGTGAGTGTTTACATTTTACTCTTTGCTGAAATTTAATCAACGCAGGCCAACTTTTAGCAAGTTATTCAAATCTGTAATGGTTTCAGTAGCGGAGAATCAAATGCGAAGGGGAGGGGGATCAGAACAAGTCACCCACAAAGGTGAGGACCACGAAGGGAGCTTAAACCGCTAGAAAGAAATAATCCTAGTAGCTAAACAGCCAAATAATAATCAACCCAGGGCGAACTCGAAAACACGAGTGAGAGAACAAAACAAAGTCTCCCGAGCTCAATACTAGAGCTGACACGGGGAAACAATAGAAAAGAAACACCTTCGGCACGTAACACTACAACGGCCGATAAGAAGGTGAAATGAAAAGGAAACAACAAAGGAGACTGTCTCAGGGAGAACAGCATGGAGTAAGTCGAACAGTATAGCCTCAACGAGGAATAATCCTGTCCGTAAAAACTAACACGAAGAAGGAAGCGGAAAGTGAGGAGCTTAAATACTCTGCAGGCAGTAGCACAGGTGAAACGAATAATAGGTGAGGTGAAGCAAAACCCCGGAATGGAACGTGAGAAAAAATCCGATAGATTCCCAACCAGAGAGAAAGGACAAGAACTGCAGCGAAAAAGGAAAAATAAAGCACAGACCATGACAATATTAAGTCAGTTGTCCCTGGTGCCAGGTTCAACATGCTTTTTTTACTGTAAATGAACACTCAAGACACTTTGCGAATCTGTACATGCACAGGCCGTGTTTAAGCTGTAAAAGGAATAATGTGTTTACATGCTTTTCATTTTTGCATTATTATTGGCATATGCAACCTATTTTATTTGGATTTAGCATATTTTTTGAGAATTTTTCTGTGGGTTTTGCTTTTTGGAATAAGGTGTTTATATGGGCTGTCGCCTGTTTGAGTTTTCCGAATAAGATCAGAATAATGATGCGCACGTAAACATGAATGTTTCTCAACCTTGACTTTATTGCAGGAGGTCCGTTGGAAGTTTTTTTTTATTATGAAAAAAGGATCATTGTTAAATACTTTAAAACTTCAAACACTGAACCCACGTAAAATTATCATTATATGTAATTTAAAAAATAGCATGTAATCTGTATTGGGTGCTGGCCAGTTTGAAGCACGCTACGTTAAAGTGACTGTCAGTGCTAAATGATAGTCAATGTAATGTCACTGTAATGTCAGTGTTAAAATGACAGTCAATAAAATGTTTGTATTTAAAACCAGAGGGTTGAATATTCTGTTCTGGATGTGTGGTTAAAGTAACTGTGCAGGGATGAGGTGTACTGGGGTGGTGGGGCCCAAAGTGCGATCTTTTGATGGGGCCCAAAATCCCTGGCAGCGCCCCTGCTTGGTAGCATTTGATATTTTGTGCATGAGTTGCGCATAAGTCACTGATTTGATCGGCTGTCTGGATAAAGAAACTACCATACCGATGTATGACCAGTAATATGTTGAAACAAATATCCACAAACTTGAAATGTAAATCAGTAAGAATGCTGAAAATGAGCTATGTAAGTATCAAACAGAAATGACAGAATCAATGGAGTTTAGTGACAGGTCTATTGAGTGATGCAGTTTAATTTTGACAATGCCAAGAATTATGAAAAAACACTCCTACTTGCACGATCAACCTGCAAACATTTCCACCTGGGCGAACCACAGCACTCCATATGAGCAATCCATACTTTACAATTACATATCCAGTAGGTTAGTGGAGGGCATACGCAGGTATACACAGTATACCCACTTCTTTCTTAGTGGGCATAGAGTATACTCACTTCTTAATCTCCACTGGTGCACATATCAATTAGTAGTCATCAATTTGCTAAATTAGAGCATACCCACGTCTCAAGAGTACACCCACTTCTCCAGGCACTACTACACCACTGTGCATGCCCTTTGCCATACAAATTGAGATCCCTGATAAAGTTTGAGTTTGAAAATGATCAGATTCAAAAAATTGTATATGAATAACTCCATGTGTAAACCATGTTTAACTCAGCAGTACACTTACTGACGTTGCCAGAAAAATCCTCGATATCTTTATTGGGTCCTCCCAAGTACATCATATGGCTTGCCTGCATTTACTGTAATCTTTCCCTGGAGGTTATCACATCGAATTAGGTCTTTTGTCATCAGAAAATATAGTTTCTTTCCTCCTTAAATACTTTAAGGACATAATAGTGTCCTACTACTGTATAGACACAGCAACACTAATGGATAAGAGTTTAGTGAAAAGTGAAAAGCTAGATTTTAGCCAGAATTAATTTATTGTTCTGTTTCTCACCCTACTGCTCCCAGTGTTGTTGTTGTTTCCTTGATGTATATGGGGTATAATACAGTAATGTACCTCTGGTAAACTACCGTCCTGTCTCTCTCCTGCCCTTCCTGTCCAAAGCTCTTGAACGAGCTGCCCTTAACCAACTGTCTGTTTTTCTCCACCAGAACAACCCTGCTTGACCCTCATCAGTCCGGCTTCAGAATCGGGCACTCTACTGAAACTGCACTCCTGGCTGTGACTGAGGCACTCCTCAGTCCTAGAGCCTCCTCCCTCTTCTCTGTTCTGATTCTCCTTGACCTGTCTACAGCGTTCGACACGGTCAACCACAAACTCCTGATCTCCACACTGGCTGAAATGGGCATCTCTGGAACTGCCCTCTCTTGGTTTACATCCTATCTCACAGAAAAAGAAAAAAAAGTTTAATATTGTCAGTACCGGCGTCATGAACTGGTAAAATAAAGGCCTAGTAGGAGATACCATGTACCATACGAACGCATTGCTTTATCGCAGCCTGGAAATAAATTTAATATTATTCATTTTGTAATTCTGTTGGGGTTCTGTGCATGTGAATTGTGGTTTGAAATCGGGTAATCACATGGGCTACCTTATTTTAGAATCTCTCTGGTGCGTTGTAATTGCGGTCACATTGATGCACGTGTCCCACACTGCTCAGGTTTTACCGGGATATAGCCTGCTGGCTACATTCTAACCGGTTAAAAAACTTTCACTTTTAAATGAAGTTTATCCGGTTTTCCCCCTGAACGCGAGATGGCATTTCACCGACTTTTCAACAAAAACGTGAACTGGGGTGTGCAGCCTATAGCACCAATAACATTGGACAGGTTGCCAATTTTATAAAACCCCTGCTTTACCTCCACCTGTCTTTGCATCTTGTAGGGGAACTGGATGTACGCTGGCATTAGCTGAATTAAGCTATTGATCACAATTGCAACCCTGGCTACACACATGCAAGTCACTTTAAAGCACATTTTGTGCATTGGTTAAATGTGTGTTATAGCATAGCCTATGTAAGGTCATGTAGAATTTAAATTTTTAGCAATTTAGAAAAAATAGTAGGCTACTGGGAGCGTTCATTAGACTACGTTATGGGTCTAATTAAATAGCTTCATAGCCTACAATTGATTAATAGGTGTAATCTAATGTGTTTGCTTTTTAATAATTTATTACGTTTGCAATGTGTATTTCAAAGGCTACATTTAGTCTTGTGAATTTAACAGAAAATAAAAATAAATTAATATTCTAAATGTAAATTTTGTTCGGAGGTACTAACAAATCTCAGATACGAAAATGTTGATGAATACCAATATACGGACAAAAATGCAAATGCGAACGATTTATGTACAAATTCGTTCTTCTCACGTTTCACGAATGAGGCCCATTGTACGTCGCTTTGGATAAAAGCGTATGCCAAATAATTGTAATGTTGTAATGTAATAACCAACACTCCTTCTTTCCCAGTTTATTAGAGAATCTCAACCCCCTCAGACAGCCATCTCAATCTGAATATGAAATCTTCCACACTGGCCTGAATGAAAGGCACAGCACACTCTAGCTGCCGTCTATATCCCCTGCATAATGTAGCTCTTTCCAATGTATTCACAATCTGCTGTGATTGCCTGTGGTTTATATTTTTTTCGTTTTTCCTAAATCATTGGTGTCGCTTGGACACCTTATCCAGACACTTCACTGCTGTTCTGTGTTTGGGATTAAATCCGGCAATCCAAATGTACGGTGTCAAAATTCACACTTTCATCCTACAACCATAGCTTGCCAGTTTCTTTATGATGTGTATTCTTAAGTAAGTATTTAAAAAATAACCAAAATGAAACCAACATTATAATTAGGCTTTTCCAGCAGGGGAATACATTTCAGTAACTGTTTGTGATGTTTTATCAAATTACATTAAATATTCCCAGTTGTTTTCTCAGAGGGCCGTATGAATAATTCTGTTCCCCAGTGCCCTGCCAACTCTAAATCATTTGACTCAACATTTTATTGAATTTTTTTGTGTGTGTCCCACATCACATGCCTATACTAACAGCAATAAAATAAAACACAAAAAAGGTGAGAAGTGGAATTGATGTGAGCTCTCAGCTCTCAGCTTCCGTCAATGACTAACATAGCCTCCCCTGTGAGATTCCTGTTCATCTGTATGGTGCTACTATAAATTCACAAACATCAAAGTTTGACAGAGACTAATGAGCAAAGATAAACTGGACCACATAATTTGCTAGGTAAAATTTTGCTAGGTGATGTACAAACAATTCATAGTACGTTTGTTTTTTCTACACTTTTTAAAATCTAGTAATAGGGAAACTCTTTTATTTTTTCTGCTATTTACAGATCGATTTTTGGTTGCTTTTGCTTTTGAAAACTGACAATTGCTGTAATTTCACTCAAGCTGTACTGTATCCAAGATGTACTTTATCCCTTTTAAGGGCACACTCTTTATGCTGTAAATTGGCACTTGGGTTTGGAGTGTCTCATTGCTCTTTCTACACAAAGCTCCCCACGGCGACTTTGATGTGAGTCACAGAGGATCAAAGGCACCGCTAACCGCTGCCTTGCCAGGTGTGCCCCTCTTTTATCTTTTCCAAAAAATCTGGCCCTCCCAGTCGAGTTGTTCCTGGTAGGACCCAAGCATTCAGGAGGACTATTATAGCGCACCCCTTCTGCCTATCTCAATCACAATTGTACTTATCCATGCAGGAGACAAGAGACCTCACAGTGCTGGAAGGCCATATTTATAAGCATATTTCTCTCAGGTTTTATGGCCTGCAGTTTTTATGTGTTTTTTCTAATGTTATTTTATTATGTTCTTTTAAAAAACATTTTTTTTTACAGAAGTTCAAGACTAAATATTATTATTTTTTAGAACAACAGCAGAATTTCTCTGACAGTATTGCATTGGACACCGTATTAACATTTTTTTGGTAATTTTGTGAATTTTGACTTGGGAAAGTATGAAAGGTACTGTCATTTACACATTTTAAAGAATTTAAAAAGGTGTTTTGAACAGAGCTTAAAATGGTCTTGTGTGACAGTTTTCAGAGAACCAAACTTTCAGCTCTAATTTTATTAAGAGTGTTTGTTTCA
This sequence comes from Ilyophis sp. 1 JC-2022, assembly GCA_022702515.1. NCBI lineage: Eukaryota > Metazoa > Chordata > Actinopteri > Anguilliformes > Synaphobranchidae > Ilyophis > Ilyophis sp. 1 JC-2022. The sequence continues at coordinate 101,338,837 of CM040402.1, read as the reverse complement.
GTATTTCAAGATTCTATAGTCTATTGTCTTTCAAAGGATATTTGTCTTCACAATTCAGCATGTACAACACAGGGAAATGCAAAGCAAACAGAGTGCATTACAGAAACAGAAGAGCGCTTCAAGATAAAATGGCTGCTTTATTGAGATGTTGGATAACGGCTCTTGAAGTGCTTTCTTGCATCTCATACAATGACACATCCTCCGGTATGGTAGTGTTTGAAGCTGTGGTAAAGTGAATGTTGCATCTCATTGGCAATATCATGTTTTTTATGCAGTAGCGCAGCTGTTGATATAAAAAATTCTTATTGTTCCTTAGGTTTTCACAAAATCTCACTTTTTTTCTTCTTGCTGTGTGGCTTTTTCCATACTGGTGAGGGTGTAAAAATGCCTGCTCTACAGTGGCGATGCGTCTGCATGTACTGTGGAACCACAATAGTCTATACTGATATTGATGAGAGCCTATTCAGATAATCAAACACACATTTGTATTTGTATACACACCATAGAAACATCGTACTGAGATAACACCAAAAGAATGCCAAAATTCAGACTTGATGATCGTTACGACTTCTTCTCATAATTATTGAATGAAGTATGGCAACTGATATTGCTACCAGTATGCATACATTTACGTCTGTATTGACAGAATTGTACATCACAGCCTGCAATCCTGTGCTGCGGAATACGACGCATTTGCAACCCATTTGCTTTCAAGAAAACAGCCAACTGCACTTTGTGCATTGTCGTAATTTCAAGTAGTCTTTCAGTGTATTCATTTAGATGGGATTGCAAACGTAAGGAATGTTTTAAAGCTTGAATGCTTTCTTCCAAAATGGCCAACGATGCCTCTATGCCATTGAAAATGTGTTTTGAATAATATTTATCAACGCAATGCCTCAAAGAATGAGAGAACAAGCGCAAACACATTGAACATTTATGCAAATCCACATTCAGAATGAGAGTATAATACATTTATGGTTCTTCCCCCCCCCCATACCACAACAAATTAAATTATATAGCTATGCATTCCTGAGAGGGTGGCACAGCAGTTTCATCAATAAAGAGTACAACTCATAAGGATAGATGGTGTCAATTTCTCTTTTGGCTACAGCAACTAATATTTTATATTTATGCTTTAAAATACTGAAAATGCTACACTATTTGACATTACAGTTCTACAGGAGGTATAATTATTTATACCACTGCAAATAAAGTTTAAATGGACAAGACAAGTGCATGATATATTTCAACATTACTCTTGGTTGCAGGATATTTGGATGACTTGGTGTCTGATTTCTCATACAACTGCCCAAGACATCAAAAAGAAACAATGAAGGATAACAGTGTTTCTGTTTGTAACCACAGACATGAAAAGAAGCCACATTAGGGGACATATTTTTATGCCATAAATAAACCTTGTTCTTTACACACATACTAGGTCAGGGGTAGGCAACCCTGGTTCTTGAGGGCCACAGGGTCTGCTGGTTTGTGTTTTCACCTTAAATACAACAACTACTGAGACCAAAGAAACCAGGTGAGGTGAGTTAACTGTGTAGTCAACTGCTTTAATTGATCAATTAAGTGGCGAGTAACTACAAGAACCAGCAGACCCTGCGGCCCTCCAGAACCAGGGTTGCCTAACCCTGCACTATAGGTATTACCTGCTCTTCAGTTCTACAGGTGATGATTTTAAGGTGAGTGTGGGAAAATGTAAGGTGGCCCCCTCATCGTGAGATGTGCGGAAGTTACTCCTCAGTTCTGAGCTCTTCCCCGTGCTCCCGTATTACTCAGGCCAGGTCTGGGAACGTAATCGGGAGAGATGGATCAGGTTGGCAGTGGGTCGGGTTCTCCTCCATTTTTGTTTGGATAAAAATCCTGGAACTGATATGGGAAATGGAAGAACACAGAAGCCTCAAGCCACATACCCAATCCAGATAAGTGCAGCGGATATCATTGGATAGTGCATCAGCGTGAAAAAAACAAAAGAAGTGTCTTGGTTAATCCAGAGAGAGGGAATAAAAGCACAAAAAACCGCCTCTGATTCCTCATGAATATTTGAATTCAAAGGCCCTTTCTCTGATGTTGTGTCTTTACCAACATCAACCAAATAAGGAGACATAAAAAAAGCTAAAAAGACCTTTTGCATCCATTAATGATCCCCAAAAGCCCAACCCATCCTTTTTCAGACACAGATTACTTTCCTTATTGATTTCATTATTGAAAATTGAGATTATGTCGCCATAACAGCCTTATCGAGAGCGCTTCATTTAAATTATTTTCTTCAGTGCTCTCTCATTTCCTGGGCTCGGCCGGCTGTTGCAAATGTCTCCAGATAAACCACAGTCCACCCAGAACAATGCACTCGTCTCAATTAGTACAACACAGTTAATGGTGTGTGTAGGCCTGCATGGCTGAGGGGTCCAGTCATGGTGTGTGTAGGCCTGCACGGCTGAGGGGTCCAGTCATGGTGTGTGTAGGCCAGCACGGCCGAGGGGTCCAGTCATGGTGTGTGTAGGCCAGCACGGCCGAGGGGTCCAGTCATGGTGTGTGTACGCCTGCACGGCAGAGGGGTCCAGTCATGGTGTGTGTAGGCCTGCACGACTGAGGGGTCCAGTCATGGTGTGTGTAGGCCTGCACGGCTGAGGGGTCCAGTCATGGTGTGTGTAGGCCTGCACGACTGAGGGGTCCAGTCATGGTGTGTGTAGGCCTGCACGGCTGAGGGGTCCAGTCATGGTGTGTGTGGGCCTGCACGGCTGAGGGGTCCAGTCATGGTGTGTGTGGGCCTGCACGGCTGAGGGGTCCAGTCATGGTGTGTGTAGGCCTGCACGGCTGAGGGGTCCAGTCATGGTGTGTGTAGGCCTGCACGGCTGAGGGGTCCAGTCATGGTGTGTGTAGGCCTGCAAGGCTGAGGGGTACAGTCAAAGGTTGTCATCATTATTCATGTGAGACAGTCTCACAGGAAGGATTTGACGAAATATCCTGTACCGTTTTGCCAATGTGTATGCATATAAACATGAGTGTGTGTATGTGTGCGTGTGCATGTGTGTATGTGTGCGCGCGTGTGTGTGTACATTTACATGCATATAGACACACACACACACACACACACACACACACACAACAGGGTATGGAGACTAGAGAGACATCCTTCATGTTCATTGCTACTTTGATCCCACAGCAAACACATGAGATGTCCCTGCATAATTCTAAGATTGATTTTTGTTCCTCTCCTACCTTACAATTGATTGTAAAACTAATGGGGCCTTTTTTCTTTCCGCCGCAACTCAACACATTTAATTTGCCTCCATTTTCCTTTACTTTCAATCAGCACTATGGTCTGCAAAATAGAAAAAAGCTAAACACATTCTAGGACAGAGATGAGATTAAAGAAGCTAGCACTTTGAAAACTTCAAAAAGTGTTTCTTTCTTTGCTTAAACTTGGTGGGGGAAATAAGGAGTGCACCACCCCCCCCCCGTGGCAGATATTGCACCTTTTAAAGAGCAGTGAGTCGTGGTCGTTGGCAACGGAGCACTCGTGCAGAGCGAGTGGGATTCGTGCAGGGACAGACTGACAGTTGTAGCAGTTTCAGAGGCGCGCTGCTTGGCTGGCACAGAACAGCGTCATAATGGGAAACTGTCGTCTTGGAGACGGTGTTACTGACAGCTGCTGTCGTGCTGTTAAGCGTGTACAATTCCATCAGTGAACATGTGGGGAGGGCGACTTATGTGGGCGTTACAACCACCTGTTTCTGCTGTCAGTGTAATTTATGTAATTTGCTCTGTAGATTAATCTCTTTTCAAGAAAGCATACATTTCCAATAATCCCTCTGGAAAATGTTCCCGGACCCCCGTAGATGGGGGTAGTATGTTCACCTCAACCGGTCCAATGTTCAACCCAAAGTTAAGCCCTTGGGAGGGATCATAACGGAACTATGGTGAAATGGGGACATAGTGGTCCCGAGGAACTAGTCTTCCCTGTTCAAGTGCAAAAAAATAAATGCATTTCCCCCCCAGGGCTACAGCAAACAGTTACGGTAGAGCAAAGATGTCTTCTCAAAATGGCAGAAATCCTAATGTATATCTCAATCTTTTCTGTGAAAAAGATAATGCTGAATAGATTCTTAAAAAATGACATTTCAGTCTTCACCCTTCTGGCTGTCAGTCACTGTAATAGCAACAGGAGCAACAAGCAGAATCAAGTCCCAGGTAACTGTCATTTGCATGTTCCATTGGAAGTTAGGAATGGTTCCACACGCGTTGCCACGGTGACAGTTTCCTGATAAGCTCTTTAATGCAAGCACTGCTGGGCTCACACTCTGCAGGACAGCTGGCATGAGACAGGAATGACTGTGTGGAACTCTTCCTCAGCCCGTCACAAAAGATTTCACTTTCATTCAGCCGGAATGACACTTCACCATTGACTCTTAAAAGGGGATTTTGTTAGCTTGCAATGGAGAGATTTCACACTGTGGCTTTTCTGAAAAAGCAGAAATAAAGATCTGCTCAGGTTAGATATCCCCGACTGTGATAACCGCGGATGATCCACAACAATGACTAACACCTACATTGTCATTGACTTTGACTCCAAATGAAACGAAAGTTTTACTCTTTTATTCATAGTGTGCCAAGTATTAAGCAATTTACAAAAATAAAATTGCCAGTGTAAAAGTGTAAATTGGTAAAATATACATTTTTAAGGACACGCTGACTGAATACAATTTAGTCTAGCCTGCAACATACTGATGTCTCAAAGGTGTTGTTTTCTTCAAACTTTTGTTGTTTTCTGCATTTTCTTGCCTTGATGTTCACCTGGCTTACTCAAGTTTCATCCAACTTGATCTAATCACCTCTCTGCCTCATACAGGCAGACAGTCAAAAGCATCTGGGCCTATTATGATCAGTCATGAATGAACAATTAAGCAAATTCTAAATTATAATTCTAGATTATTATTCTTTTTTTGAATATCAGTAAATCTATTCTTGGACATAGTTACAGTTATATATATTTATTTTTTGTGTTCAGTGTACAGCCATACAAACGAATGACAAAACATTATTCTAAAGTGTTAGGACTTTAGATTGTGATGCAATAATAAATGTTTAATAAATTATTAATAACAACATTACACATTATTTGCAATACATTGTTATCGGTTTGTTCCCATTAACACATATTGCATGCATTGTAGATGCAGTGTAGTGATGGAAATATATAAACTTTTCTCTCCTTCTCTGCATCAAATTTACAAATGTTAATGTATTTAATGTTGAACTAAAATAAGTGTGTTTTTTTATCAAGTTTAATCCAGTTTGAATACTGCATTGACCATATAGTACACTGAATGATGTTTCTAATCTAGTGTGTTACTGATGTCATTTTGTAATTTTATTGTATTTGCGGGGGTGGGGGGGGGGGGGGGGGGGGGGTGGGGGGCAGGAATGACCCAGGCATGTGCCTAGAAGGTCAGGCAGGCTAAATGAAGTACTTCCCAAGAATTAATTCCTTTCCAATAACTGTTATTAAATGAATAATGTATTGGTAAATTTCCTCCCCCCCTGATTTCTATACAATTTTGTCTAATGAGCAAAACTGTATTCTCATCGTTTTGTATAAAATGGTTCTACAGAGGGCGGGGCCATGATCAGGGAGAGGGGGGGGTCAACCGGGTATGCTGTCCCGGGCCCAGTGGATGGCGGAGGTTCAACGGTCTGTGAACTGTGAATTTCACCCGGCAGCCCTGGCAGAGTTCTGGTTCTGGTTCAGGTTCTTTCTGGTGCTCGCTGTATGTGCTAGTTTTCAAGTTGATTTGCTACAATGTATGTTCAGTATTTTATAGATTACATTGACAATTGCTGATCAATTTATTGGCTTTAAAAAGGTACAAGTGGAACTAAATCCATTGCTTTCCAAACTAAATTAATCGCTTTCTGAGGATTGGAATAATTTTTTGAATTTTGCATTCTACCCTCCCGCTATGTGACGGCGTGCGTTTTGTCGCGGGAGAGAAATGGGGCAGGAGGACAGGGACGGGCGCCTGTGTTTTGTCACTGTCAGTCCCAGATGGAATCATTGACTCTGAGCCCCCTCTCTGTTTAAGGCACAACTACAGGGACCAGGCTGCACACGTTGCATGCGGACGGTGACGAGCGCCACCGCGATAGCAAATCACATGCCTCCTCAGCGACGGTTTCAAACAGGCCTCTGCGTCTAACTTGCTGTAACACTCAATGCCTTGAGCCAATCAGGATGCTGTCCTAACCTTTTTTTTTGAGAATGATAAAATTTATAAAAATAATACAATTATATATAATAAAAAAAACTCCTGAAAGAGCAGTTGTATTTCAGTACTGCTGTCATGGTTGTTGGCAGCCTCTGCTGTTCTGTGGTCGTTATTCTTTTTGTTGTCGTTGGGGCGCTCCGTCTGATTTTTTCCGCCTCCGTTCCGGTGTTTGGATCTCACCCGTCAATTATTTCTCACACCTGTTTTGGGTTTCCTGCCGGTTATAAATAGCCCAGGACTTCCGCTTTCCGGCACTTCGAGATTGTCTATGCTATTTGACAAACGAAGTCGGTATGGTATAGGATTCAAGCCATTTTTTTTAAGCTTTGCTAAAAATATACAAGGGAAACTGCATGCTAATGAATCACATCTGTGGTGTTTCTGTCATACGTGAACCGATAATTCTTTCTGGTAGCTCTGTTCTCTTTATGGTCGAAAAAGAAATGCCAGTAAGACAGACTGCCAGGGTGTGTGTGCATGCATGTTTGTGTCTGAAAGTTTGAGCCAGGGGAACACACACTGCAGAATATGAGGAGTCAGTAAAATATGAGTCAGTTGTCACTGGCGGAATAACAAATGGCCTCTCTCTCTCTTTCCCTCTTTCTTTCTATCTGTACAGCTGGACGAAACAGAGAGATCGCTACGTACATACCTGAAAAGGTCATGTCTGCCAAGCGTTGCCGTCTCCAGTTAGGAGTCCCTATGATTTTGGCCTCTCACCTCTCTCCTATCTCTGCCGCAATCTCTCATTGTGACTATGACCTTTGAAGAGAAGGCGAGCTCGAAATCCAATATTTGTTTAAAGACGAGGAAAAAAAAGAGAAGCATCCGCCATCGATTGACGGCGTGACAGGGAGGCAACGTGGCAAGGCTAAATAATTACTGAATGCAGCCAATGAGCTCTGAACGACCCTGCTCATCGGAGATAGGGCTGCTCATGTGGAAATAAAGCACGTCGTCTTTTTGGCTCTTCTTTCCGCAGGTACAGAGAGGGCCTGGTGGCTCAATACGAGTGACTTTCTCGCTTTTGGTCGGACGGGTCTTGCCTGTTATCTTTTTATCTCTATTTCCTGATCTATTTCTCAAGTGTTTTCATTTTCCTCTTGTTGTTCAGTCTACTGTAATTTACAGTAAGACTTCAGAAGGTACTTATTATTTTAAATGCCTCATTAAAGCATTTGTAACACCTTGTTATTTCTGGTAGCACAAATCAAAAGTGTTAGTTTTCACAAGCAATTCTAACCAGTGCTCAGCGGGTAAAATTCTGAAGAAAGAGGTATAACTTAATATTTCAGATTTAAGATTAGCCCTGCTGTGTACATTCTATAGAAACACAGTTTTTGTTCTTTGAGGTTTATGTCATGATTGAGGTCAGGAGCTCAAAGTTTGAAGAGCTGCTTGCAGTTTTCATACTCAGGTTCCAAATCAACCATTATTACAACAGTGCTTCTTAAACAAAGCTGCTTTTTAAAGTCATTTTCAACGCATTCATTTTTTAATGCATAAAACAATGAATACATTTTCATTTAAAATATTTCATCCACATTTTATTCATTGTTAATATACTGTCAGACACAGACAAAGCAGTACTAATTTGTAATATTAATATACCAGAAATAGTAACTACTTTGAAACCTTGCTTTGACTTTGGTGAATTGTAGGCTAACGAGTAGTGGAAGAACAGTGGCCCCCAACCCTGGAAATCTACTGACCTGCAGGTTTTCATTTCAACCCTAATTTGGCACACCTGATTCTACTAATTAGCAGCTCAAGGAGATCTCTAGCTGTTGAATGATGTGTGCTTTGTTAGTGTTGGAGTGAAAACCTACAGGACGGTAGATCTCCAGCAACATGGTTGGGGACCACTGGAGTACATATTTAAGAAACCTGAAACTATTTATGATGGTAGGAACCTTCAGTTTTTATAATGTATGTTGATTTTCTCCCCCACATTTTAGCATTCGGTAATATAACTACTATCTTAGGAAACATAAAGCTAAAGCTCTGGTGTCTTATGGGTCTGCAAAACTGACCATAGAATTGCCCAGGGAGGAAGGTTCTCCATCAGCAGCAGATTTCCCCTCTTCATTGTGGAATATTAAATCGAGCTGCACGCGCTTGACAGTCCCCATAGTTGACTGCAGGATAAAAAGAAGAGGCAAATGACTGCAGACATTCCAGAGGATGCGTACGCAAGTCTGCCCATTCCCAAATATCCGGTAGATGTTGCAGTGATGGGAAGGGCTAGGGCTACGGCGGAAAATGTTCCAAATTGTGTGCAAAAAAGGCTTGCCAAAAATGCTCAAGCAGTGGCCTCTGCAAACTTTGCACAGGGAATCTGAATATTCCTTTCCTTGCGCATGTCCTGTTTCAGGATTTTAAAATGCAAGAGCTTCGACAGAGGGAAAACTACTCATCAAATGTCTTTATTTTACATTTTAATATAATCAAAATGATTGAGTGTGACAAACAGAAAAGCTTTACAACAGCTTTGGAGCTCCGAGTGTCTGAATGCTCTATTTTATGATCTTGACGAGACTCGGAAACTGCGTCGTATACATAGAAAATCTTATTATTATCCCCTGCTACATCGCTCAATAAACGCCCAGTTTCAGTCTCTGGTAATGATCCCATCCTCAACTATTCTTCTTGCCATGGTTTTCAGGGGAACTTGCAATGTGAGCTTTCTCAAGGCATTATAACAGCCAGAAAATAAATGATGTTCTTCGTTTTACAGTTTTCCAATCCTGATAAACAACCCACAAACCAAAAAAGCCAACACTCCACAGATTTAGGGTTTGGGTGTAATTTTTAATGCACAAGCTGTTACCTTAATGCATTTACACGTGTATTATTTCACACACTTATCACCTCTGTTGGCAAGGCTTTACAAAAATCAATTTACCGTGTTCTATGTTCTTCTCATAATATTATGAAATATATGGCAATCAGTTAATCGTTATTTTTTATCCACAATAGCTATCTTCCTTTACCCCTTGTCCCATTAATGCGATGCCTGCTCGCGAAACTGTTAGCACAAAAAGGTATCTGATATCATTTAATCACTGCAGATCAGTTCCAGATCAATAACGCAGAGCACAAGCACAGTACCCTCATCTAATGTATGTGCACTCTCAGGGGATGAGACTCTCGGGGAAACGTGTTGAAAGCGGCTGTATGAATCTTATCCAACAGGAATATGTGCTATGTGTTATTTGAGCCATACAGTAGCCTATACACTGTGCCATAGACATGTCTTTCTGCACATTCTAACAAGTGAGTAGGCCCTGAATGTGCTCAAACTGCAGTGGAAAGATCCCAAAGAAGCTGTCTTTTTAAAAAAAACATTTGATAATTTTAAAGTATCAAAGTATGTGTGACAGATGTCTTTTAAGAAAAAATGAATAAAAACATAATTCTTTCCTTGACATGGCTATCTGTAGTATCCATTTAGTGTAAGAGGTTCTGTCTGTCCGTGGCACAGTGTTGCTGCAAACTTGAGCACATGAAGGCACTGGGCAGTGAAGAACAGATAGACGAGGAAACAGTCTTTTTGATAGTCTGTAATGCTGACGGAGTCTACTATATGGGCAGCTGAAGCAGAGACATGGTTGGGTTGGAAGTACCGATCCCGAAGCGCACCAGTTTTAAGCAGAAAAATCACATGGGATTTTTAAGATACACGGTTCATTTTTATTCAGGTTACCAGTGTTAAATGACAAGCTACTGTGCCAGTCGGAGGGAAAATAATTATTTGTCAGTGTGAATACTTGTATTTTGTGCGTAACTGGCTTTTTTCACTCCTCTTGTTTACCAGAGAATTGTAGACTGATGCAAAATCTGATCAGTGACCTTCACAAGAGGATTTAAGTTAAGTCTGTTCTCCTGACCGCCTGAGATTAACTCAAATAAAAAGCCTTTTCAATTCTGCTTCAATAAAGGTGTGATATTGACCTCACTTGCTGGCCTGGGATGTGTATGTTAGAGCCGCTGAGAATCGTACTTGTTTCTCAATAAAACATGACGGCCTGCAGTCAGCTTCCATCCCTCACCAGCAATTAGGCTGATATTCCTGGTCCTCATTTCTGGGAGCCAGAGAGAGGCAAAATCATCCATATCAATTATTGCCTCGCTGACACGGCTATTTACATCGCCGGAGTGGTTCTGCCGGCCCGAATAATGGACCTGCCATCTGGAGCCAGTCCCCAAACCCCTTCTCTGGAGTGCCACGGGCCAGGTAATTCTGGGATCAGCGCACTGGCCAAGATAGGTCAAAACGGGTGGAACAGAGAACGGCGCACAGAAGGCTTTCATGTAGTCGCCTTTCATGTTTCGCCTTCTATTTTCTTTCTTCCTGAGTGCCTCTTTTTTTTCATTTCACAATGAATAATGACTTTGTTTCTTTTGAATTAAAGCAGCAGTCCAGCCATTTAAAAAAAAATAATAGGTTGGAAACTAGAGAAATGTAATGTCTGAAAAGCCATTGATGCCGTTTTGATGTCGGTAAACGTGCCTGCCTTGAAATATCTGTTTCTGTTGAGTAGCATCAAAAAGACAGGATTAGCTGTGTGGCCAGGATGGAATTGGTGGTGTTTTTTTTAACCAATCAGAACGGCTGATGATATGTTGAGGGTCACAAGTGTCTGGCACCTTTCCTCTTCAAGACAGGAAGCTATCATACATCTGAGATTGACATGACGTGCAAGCTACTCTGTGAAGACAGATCTTTCGCAAACCAACTCACACTGCAGCGACACATCGCGAGCCGGAGATGATTCCGCGTTTGCTGTAATGGCGAGCAGGATTGATTCTGATGAGATTTTCAGTGAAGAGGATGAGAGATATGCAGTGAAAGCTGCAGTAAGGTAGGCAGCCCCCTACTTTACCTGTCTGAGCTAAAATGAGTTCAGCAATGGAATGCACAGTCAGCCACTTTACGGAGAGGAGGAATGGATTTCTTTGGAAGATGAACCTAATGCCGCTATTGAGCTCAACAATCTACAGTGACGCACTCAAGAATGACTTGCAAGGTCTAGAATATGTTGTTGTTGAAGACAGAGAACACACCCCCTCCCAAAGATGAATGCCTTGATTAAATCAACAATTTACCTTTATTTGAATTTCCAAATGAATTAAAGTGTGTAGTTTGGCAATAAACTTTATACAACATCTGAGCAGTATTAGTTATTAAACATTTGAAATAATCAAACCGGTGTTGAAATGGTGGAGCTTTGGAATGTTGGAGTAGTGACATTGTGGGTGTTAGGCAGAAATAGTTCACCAGTAGATTATTAAGCATCCAATGGAAGCTAGAGGAGCCCAGCACAGCAAAAATACTGGTGTAAATCTAACACTGCTGGTGCACATTTATCACCCTAGGGTGTTTAAATGAGACCGTGTTCTCATATAAACACCCTAGGGTGTAAAATCTACACTATAATTTTTGCTGTGAGTCATTAGTTGGATCAGCCGTGTTTGCCAGCAGCAGAATGAGATGAAGCTGAGTAACCCAATGAGAGGATATGTTACTGCTGGGTTGGTTCCCCTGTTCAGAGTTAGGCCTGGGAGAGAAAGGCTATAAATAACCTTAGAAAAAAACAAAGATTGGCTGACATTGCACAACGGTTCTCAAAAGATTAACCGAGGCCTTGTGAATAGGCTCAGGGAAGGTGTCAGCGTAATAGTCAATATGACCGATTTGACCTTAGATCTTGGAATCATTTGACACATTAAAATTCCCTATTGGCCTGTCAGGAACCCCACATAGGAGTCACAAGTCACAAATAGGGAAATATGACAACATAGTCCTCACCGTTACCAGTGCCTGGAGCAACAGTGGGGTTAAACCTTCTTAATGATCGGTTGATGTCTGTATCGTTGACCAGAATAAGCTAAAACCCTAGGGTTGTTATTTTCTTTCTTTTTCCACCATTACATTTTTTTTTTGTCCTAGAAAAATGTCAAATGAGAATTTATTTGAATAGTTTACCGATGTGTTTGGAAAATATGAAATGATAGGCTGGCAGGGACCCTCCAGTCCACGTAGCTTCTCTCCAATGAAACAGCTATGCGTGTGAAATTGTCTTCCTCGTACGGTAAACCAAACACTAATCCAACAGGAAGAATATAATCACACCTTGTCATTTTTATGTGACACATGAGAACAGCTTTACCTTTCAAACTGGTAAAACAAGGCTTGACATTTGAAATGAGTAACTGAGTGGATAATGAAAGTGCCATATAATGGCCTCACTATATTTTCATAGCATTATTGCATTGATACATTGATACATCAATTAAGGTTTTACACCTATCATGAATATTGAAAATTTGTGCAAAACTATAACTGCTGGCTTTTTACAAGCCTATGCATATTTGAAGTCTTCTAAATTTACGATACGATATAAAAATATATAGCTGTAAACCTACATACAGCATTTATTCAACTAAACTTCCACTGTCATGAAACCACCTGAGAACTTAACTTTACACGGCAGCCACGGACCCTCAAAATATATCGAAATAAAACTCTTGTGCAAGACAGCAGAGCACTATGGGGTTACCATGAATGATTGACAGATGTTGAAGTGATATCGCTTTCAATCTTGGGCTCTACCAGATATTTTACAAAGTCAGAGGCTGAGTGGACAAAACAGTGGGAGATGTACTGTGTGGCAGGAAAAAAACATGTATTTTCTGATGTGTGCAATGTTGTCGGGGGAAGGCATAGTTAGCTGGAAATGTTGAAAGCAAATGGTATCAACCAATCAAAGAGAAGCACCGGTTAATTATCACGTTGCCTTGTTGCCTTCGCTATTATACTGTAAATCAGGATAGGATCAACAGAGAAATAAGGTTTCTATATCCCCAAATTTCAAACATTTTAACCAGATGAAATTTGTCCAGTTAATGCACTGGACCAGCCCATATATCAGGCCAATTTACGCATGGGGTAACCTCTGAAATGAAGTCTACCCAAGCCCATGTAAATGCTATTTCATTTTCCCCATTCCATACGAAGCGCTACTCCAGTTGACCTTTCACACACCGTAGGGTATTGTAACATTTGGCTGGGGCCCACGTAGTGATGTGTGCAGCCTCTGCCCTGACCTCAGCTCTTTTAATGATGTTTTCTGTAATCCAAGCAGCCCACAGCAGAGCTGCACCTGAACCAATAAAGGTCCAGTCCAATTTCACTGGAAATGGTTCAAAGACTTAAGAAATATCATCACCCTCATTACTAAATATCACCACTCCCTGCCATTCATTTTCTTTGTGTTAGAACTTCTGTCATTCAGGCCAGGTCTCAGTATTGATATTGATTTTCTTTCGATCAATAGTTAGGCATATTTATAGCAGAAATGTTTTTTAGTTTTTTTTCAGAAGCAGCTAATGTATTCCTCTAGTCTTACCTGTCTATTTTATTTCAGTTTGATTTGACTGGATTGGGATCTCAGCCCTCAAGTTGTATTGTTTTACTGGTTGTGTAACTTCATCAATCCTCCATATAGCATCTAGAAAACCACCACGGATGTGACATTATTCACTTACAAAGCAACTGCTTTGAAAGTTTGGGCTCTATGATAAGAAAAATAAAGTTAAATACATGTGTGCGACTGTGAGTGGTCTATGCTTTATGGAGGCATTATGAAGTTAGACTTTGAAATGGCTTAGCCAATGCTAGATAGTAAGGCTTCTTCAATTTGGAAGGTCCAGTTTTTGTAGGCCTTTCTATCTAGCATTGGCGAAGCATTTTCAAAGTCTAACTTCATAATGGTTGAAGTAAATTATTGGAAATGGCTTTAAAAAATGTTTTTGACAGCAGACAAAGTTAACAAGTCTCTGCCATGATATGTGCTCCAGATTAACTTATTGGTCTGCCATGCATTTCTGTGATCAACCAAAGCTATCTTTTTTTCTGTCAGAGAACAAAACAAGAAGTTACAGGGTACCATATCCAGATTCACTCCACTGCAGGGTATTTTGACTTTCCCTTTTGCAGAGATTACTTTCCTGCACCCCGCCTGCTCATAAAGAAAAAGGGGCAGGTGTATTACCCGTCAATCATGTTGGTGTAAAAAAAAACAAAAAAAAACGCTATTGAATACAGGAAAAAAGACACATTACTATCAATGCTGTGGAGGTCATCGGGTTATTTCTGCTAAAGTTATATTCTTTTCCCAAGCTGAGAACAGAGCACTCGACCTTTGGAAATTGCACATTTTGTCCAGCAGGTTCTGTTCACTTGTTGACACCTCTGCCATACTGAACATTGATTCAAACAAAACCAGGCGGTGGAACTAACACAATGGCATTCTGGGTAGACTTTGCAAACAAGTCAACTCGGGCTGACATTTATTTTCTGCTTTTTCGGTGTGTTTGTCTGTTTCTTGCCTGCCTAGATCAATGCAATTCAATCTACAGGCATTTAAACTGAGGAATAACCTCAAAGAAAAGGACAAAACCAAGAAGATTTGGGTGTGAATTGATTGAAGTCTGTCAAAATGGCTTTTCCTTTCAGAAGTGTGTTCCGGGGAGATTACGCCCCAGAACTGCCTTTCCTGTATAATTGGTTGCTTTTTCACCTGACAGTGGAGTCTGGTTAAATGTATTGCAGAAGTTACCAGAGCATGAAAACATTTTAACATACAGCATAGGGAGATAAAACATAAAAATTTCTGGGGGGAACAATTAAGGAAATAGATAAACTCAGCAGTTGCTGCATATTCAGATGATCAGATCATCTCCTGTCAATGCAATGGTTGGGAATAACCTTGTATAGATCACATAATAAAATACTATTTAAAAAATCAGGTCATTTTTGTTCACTTTTTTCAACAATTTGTGAGAATTCCTTTGTAAAACTGTGCTACGGCAAAATAAAGTTAGCATATTGATGATTGTCGAAAAGTTGACAAATTTTCATTCTAGGGAATGTGTTCTGAATGAAGTCGGATTGGAGAGGATTGAGGACCCCAACTCTAGGGCTCTTGCAGAGAACAGGACTGATGCCTATGGGTGGGAGGTTGCTAGTTCTAGCCCAGACTGTAGCTAATGCGACTTTTCACTTAAAAATAAAACATTTTTGTTTCAGATTTTTTCCTGTTTTTTCCAAATTCGGAAGCCAATTGTACCCTAGAATGATTAAATTCCCCGTGTAGCAACCACTTGAAAATTTGCCGCAACACAATCCCGTCGGCTGGTGATAGAAAGAAAGATGCTATGTCCTCTTCAGGGCATGACTCCTCGAACTCCTGACCATGATTCCAACTCAGAACGGAGCTGTAAACATTTTGACCATAAAAATGTGACGACCGCAGCAGTAACCTACAGAATAAGAGGATAAACGTCATGTAAACATTGCTATGGTTATTTGGCGGGATAAAGTTGTATTATTTTGGAAAGGCGCTTGGTACTGTACAAGCATGGATGAGGAAAGGCAGGATTCACTCGCCATTTCATTAATTTACCTGCGGTGGAAAAGAAGACAGGAGGGACATCAAAAGCACATGTGGCTTCCAAAAAACAACATCTGGTTTTCCACCCGCTAGAGTATGACGGCAAAAGCTGAGAAGATTGAACTCATGACAGTCGCGGTGTGCGTAATTCATTGGAGCTTTGGCGTCTCATTGAAAAACATTGAATATCCAGTTTGCCGTCAACTGCTACCATGTGAATGCAGCATAAATGTGGGAGCTCCATGCAATGCCTCAGACAGAGTCTACAGGCCATGCCATCATTGTGAGGGCCAGCAGAAGATCACTGTTTTCTTCACTTCAGTTCGCTGGAATACAGACCTTTTAAGTGGGTATTGAATAAGCCTACCTTCAGCGATTAAACACTGGTTTATACATTTTTATTCAGTTATCAAATCACATGCTTGTTGAAGGCACATTATAATAGTATACACTTAACGCAGGGAATGGAAAAGAGATAAGTGCTAAAAATATATCCACTGATGTGTTTTTGAGCAGAACAGTCTGAGACTAGAAATGTAATCGAGATATCTCACAGTCTGGAAGCTTCTGGCACTGTCTAAGAAATAATATTTTGGGATATGAATTGCTGCTTAGTTAGAAGACTGCATTAAAGGCACACCTGCTGATGCATTATGTTCAGACTCAACCATTTCTTATAAACCACACTGTAACACATTGGTAAACATACGTCTGTTTGATATGTATTTGAAAGCAACAGTATGGCATATGATTTTCAATATTATTTTGTGTTAAATTAAAGAGAGTGTAGTATAATGGCTAAGGAACTGCACTTGCAACTCAAAGGGTGTGGGTTTGATTTTGCTGTACCCTTAAGTAAAGGTTTTTAACCTGAATTAGTTCAGTAAAATATCCAGCTGTATAAATGCATTGCATGTATAAATGTGATCGATAGAAGTTGACCTGGATAAGGGTGTCTGCTAATGATGGAATGTTAATGTAAGCTTTATAAGTACTAAATTAGTATTTGTGAGTGCTTAGCAGCAAGACATTTCTAAGAATTTTACCTTTAAATTTGCTCCCTCTGTCTTTCCTACCCTCTTTTGTCACATTTGTTTTATAATTTAAGTTTAATTATAAACTTATCACTCACTTGAGGTGATGAAACCGTTTATTTTTTCCTTTCCCATCTGTCTCAAAGAAAAAAAATATTACTAAAAAAAAAGTGAGCTTTTTTCATCATGTTCAGATGAGCTGGAGTTGGCAGCACTCTCTGGCACGAACAGCCGGAAACCAGAGTAACACACACCCACCCACACACACACACACACACACAGTTCAAGGTTAATTGGCATACACTGTAAATTATTGATACAAAAATTATCACTTTCCGCAGGCACGGTGTGTTGTGTACAGGGCTCTATGCTCCCTGTGCAAACTGCGACTATAAATACTCAGTTCTGATTACTGCTTCAGCCATGTAAACAGTGCTGGCCCCATAAGTTAGCGAGCTAGCACGTTTCAGGAGTAGGTTAATTAGACTGACAGCTCCACTGAATTTCATGGGAAAGGTTTCCTTCTCCCCTCCTTTAGGAGCGAACACTAATTATTTGACTTATGAGTGGCTGTAGGCAAGAGAGCAACTTGTCACTCCCTGAGATTCACAGGGGCTGTGATAGAGAGCGTGTTCATAGAAATTTACTCTCTTCGTTAAATTGTGCAAGTGTCTGTCTGCATGGTTGTACAAGAACAACTCTCATCCTGAAGCTGTCATTGTTACTGGAGTCCAGTGGTCTAAAATACAACAACTAAACATAAATACCAACTCTCATCCTGAAGCTGTCATTGTTACTGGAGTCCAGTGGTCTAAAATACAACAACTAAACATAAATACCAACTCTCATCCTGAAGCTGTCATTGTTACTGGAGTCCAGTGGTCTAAAATACAACAACTAAACATAAATACCAACTCTCATCCTGAAGCTGTCATTGTTACTGGAGTCCAGTGGTCTAAAATACAACAACTAAACATAAATACCAACTCTCATCCTGAAGCTGTCATTGTTACTGGAGTCCAGTGGTCTAAAATACAACAACTAAACATAAATACCAGCTCTCATCCTGAAGCTGTCATTGTTACTGGAGTCCAGTGGTCTAAAATACAACAACTAAACATAAATACCAACTCTCATCCTGAAGCTGTCATTGTTACTGGAGTCCAGTGGTCTAAAATACAACAACTAAACATAAATACCAACTCTCATCCTGAAGCTGTCATTGTTACTGGAGTCCAGTGGTCTAAAATACAACAACTAAACATAAATACCAACTCTCATCCTGAAGCTGTCATTGTTACTGGAGTCCAGTGGTCTAAAATACAACAACTAAACATAAATACCAACTCTCATCCTGAAGCTGTCATTGTTACTGGAGTCCAGTGGTCTAAAATACAACAACTAAACATAAATACCAACTCTCATCCTGAAGCTGTCATTGTTACTGGAGTCCAGTGGTCTAAAATACAACAACTAAACATAAATACCAACTCTCATCCTGAAGCTGTCATTGTTACTGGAGTCCAGTGGTCTAAAATACAACAACTAAACATAAATACCATATTTATTTAACAGACAATATGCAAGACACACACACACAAACCCACAAAACACACACACACACACACACACACACACACACACACACACACACTATTTTTGTTGGTTTGAAATAAAATAATGAATATGAGGTTGCAGACGTCAGATTTAGTTTGAGGGTAAGTACATCCATATCAGGTGATCCATGTAGGAATTACAGCCCGTTTTATACATAGTCTCCCCATTTTAGAGAAGTATGTTTTGGTAAAAGTAATGGGATAATTGGCTGCTCAGTTGTTTCTTTGCATCATTAGTTCATGCACAAGAAAGCTAACAAAAGGTCTAGAGTTGATTCTAGGTGTGGAATTAGCATTTTGAGTCTGTTGCTGTTGTCTCTCAATATGAGGACCAAATAAGTGTCAATGCTAGTAAAGCAGGCCATCATGAGGCTGAAAAATCTGGATAAATAGATCAGATACATAGCCAAAACATTGGGGTTGTCAAAATCAACTGTTTGATACAAAAAAGCACCGTGAGCCCAGCAATAGCAAACGTCCTGGTAGAACACAGAAGCCACTGTAATGGATGACCTAAGAATGCTTTCACTTGTGAAGAAAAAAAACCCTTTTAACTGCCGAAGAGATCAAGAAAACTCTCCAGGATGTAGTCATCGATATATCAAAAACTACCATCAAGATAGATGGCATAACTTCAGAAGGTTCACAGCAAGATGCAAACCACTGGTGAGCCGAAGAACAAAACGGCCAGGTTAGAGTTTGTATAAGTTGTATGGACAAATGAGAGTATTTAGGAGTATTTACCTGAACCAAAGTGATAGAAATAGGAAAGTGTGGAGAAAAAAAGGAATTCCTCATGATCCAAAGTGTCATGGTTCGTGGGTTATTGTTGTCTTTTCTGTTGCGGTTCTCGTCCTGTTTTCCCGATTGAGAATCTATCTGATTTTTTTCACGTTCCATTCCGGGGTTTTGCTTCCTCTGACTCGTTATTTTTTTTCACCTGTGCTACTACCTGCAGGGTATTTAAGTTCCTCACTTCCGCTTCCCCGGTGCTTTTTTGTCATTCAATATTACATTGAGCCAGCGACCTTGTGATATTAAACTTTGTTTATGTTCACGAGGGATTTGCTATTAGCGTTATTCTCAGGTATAGGTTTTATTCCTCCTGTTAACGTTTTCTGCGCTATTTATTTTTTCCTTTGCTGTTCTCACTGAGACAGTTTTTTTGTTGTTTCGTTTTGGTTTTACATTCATCCAGTCGTCTTAGCTTACGTGCCGAAGGTATTCTTTTTTTTCTAAGTTTTTCGGTTTGGCTCCAGTATTGAGCTCGGGAGATTTAGTTTGTGTTATCACTCGTGTATTTCGAGTTCACCCTATTTTGTGGGTTGATTTTCATTTGGCTGTTTAGCAACAAAGAATTAGTTTCCTGTTTTTTCTTTCTTTGTATTTATAGTAGTACTCCCTTTTTGGTCCTCACTTGCGTGAGTGACTTGTTCTGATCCCCCTACCTTCGCGTTTGATTATCCGCTACTAAAATCCATCACACCAAAGTGTATGTTCATTTGTCCCATTACTTTTATTCCCTTCCGTGCCGTTAAGCCATCCTGGGGGGCAGAAACAAGATGTGAGGTCAGACCTTTTTTTGGTTTGAATTTTCAAAATGGTGGAGTGTGTTTGATGAGTTTTTAATGTTGATCCAGTTTTTATAATATAAATACAAAATAATATGAAACACTGATTGCCTGAATTGACTACCTGGAATTGCTTGGATTACACTTTCATTTTCTGAATTACTGAAACTTGCATGCTGAGGACAACTATTGGGTGAGTCGATATCTCTTTTATTTAATTTTTTCTCTGTGGATTATTTTGTTTTGAAAGTTGCTTTGGGTATTTGTACATATTTATACTATTAGCTATTTACTTATAGTTAAATAAGTTACTTATTTGGACTATCTTGCTGGCATGCTATCCCAGGCTCATGTTGAATACACTTGAATAGAGGTGAAGAATTTCCTCATGCTTTTTATTATATTTTTATAGTTGGATAGGCTTTGTGTCACAATAAATAAGTAGTTCTTGGGAATCTGTTGAAGATTACAAGGACACCTGGAGGTCTATTAAATTGAACTCTAAACAGTGTGATTGGATACATCTACCAGTGAAGGTGACTGTCATGGGTTGTGGCTTTCTCCCTCGTTTGCGCCAGTTAGCAATCGATCAGATTTTTTTCTGCGTCTCGGGGTTTTGCTATTCCCCGCTAATTATTAATTTCACCTGTTTTCCTACCTGTTAGGTATTTAAGCCTCTGGCTTCCGCTTCCGGATGTTTCGTTATCATTATGTGCCTTTAAAAAGTCAGGGTTAGTCATCTTCTGTCTCTCTGCAGTTGAAAGAAAAATATAATTTTTTTTGTTTGTGGCAGCTTGAAATTTTCTGGCCTTGAAGCCAAGGGAATTAGTTTTTCTGTTCCCTTTTCTCTTTCCTCTCTATGCTTCCACTTTCTCGTTTTCTGAGGGTGTGAGTTTTTTTTTGTTTTGTTTATTTCACCAGTTTTCGGGCGTTATAGTCACGTCCCAAAGGTGCCTTGTTTTTTCTTTTTCTCCTCTCACTATTTTATTCAGTGGTGGTTATTCAGTCTCCTCTCTGCCCGTGTTTATGAGGCTAGCCCATTTTATAGGGGTGTGTTATTGTTTGGCTATGGCCAGGGATTTTATATTTCTTCTTTCCTTTGTCATGTTTAGCTCATCGTTATTCTGCACAAACCCTCACAGTGACATATTTAAACAAAATAAATAAATAGAAAATAGTCTATTAACACTTGATATACTCCTTCCAAACACTTTTGCTCAATTTATTAAATTATTATTTAACAAATAATGTAAAGAGGAAAGAAGTCAAGTAAAGTAAATAAGAGCCAGGGGTAATGGTAGAGTGGGAAAGTGAGGTTTTAAAAATCCAAATAATGGGTGAAGCTCAAAGGAACTATCAATCAGTGACATCTTTCAGCAAATCAATGGTTAACTGCTAATAGTTTAAATGGTAAACTATATGTAGCTCTGCCCATTTTCAGTTTCATGAACCTTCCCTCTCTCATTAGATTAGATTAGATTAGATTCAACTTTATTGTCATTATCCATGTACAGGTACAGGAACAATGAAATGCAGTTTGGCATCTAACCAGAGTGCAAAGAGGCAGTAAAGTGCATTGTGTATATATATATAGTATGGTACATTATAGACATTGTGTACAGGAGTATAAATGTGGAAAATATATAAATAATTGCAATGGTATAAATAAACATGAATAAATAAACATGAATAGACAGTAGTAAGGGCAGTAAGTAAGTAGTAAGTAGTATTTGTAAGAAAATATAAGGTTATATATGAAATATCTACGAGTATGAATGAAGTATCTACAGGGAAGTACTATGATTGTATATGAGATATCTATCTAAAATAAAGTCTATACAGTATGATACAGGATGATTATATGGACATTATTGTACAGCGGTATATTTAACAGTAAAGTCTCTGGGGGAGTGACTGGGGTGGTCCGGGGGTAGGGCGAAGGGTTGGTATCCCGGGGGGGGGGGGCGGGTCACCGAGGTGCAGAGTTCAGCAGGGTCACCGAGGTGCAGAGTTCAGCAGGGTGACAGCTGAGGGGTAGAAGCTGTTTTTGAGCCTGCTGGTTCTGGCGAGGAGGGTCCTGTAGCGCCTCCCAGAGGGGAAGAGGGCAAACAGTCTGTGTTTGGGGTGGTAGGAGTCCTTGACGATGCTGCGTGCCTTCCGCAGACACCTTTTGTACTGTACCGTCTCGATCGATGGGAGAGTGGTATTAGTGATGCGTTGGGCGATTTTCACCACCCTCTGCAGCGCTTTCCGGTCAGAGACAGTACAGTTTCCATACCAGACTGTGATGGAGCTGGTGAGGATGCTTTCTATGGCACACCGGTAGAAGTTCACCAGGATCTGAGGAGACAGATGGGCTTTCCTCAGTCTCCTCAGGAAGAAGAGACGCTGGTGAGCCTTCTTGACCAGGGCCGAAGTGTTGAGGGCCCAGGAGAGATCCTCAGAGATGTGGATACCCAGGAACTTGAAGCTGGAGACACGCTCAACCTCCGTCCCGTCGATAAGGATGGGGCTGTGCGTGCCTGCTTTGGTCTTCCTGAAGTCCACAATGATCTCTTTTGTCTTCTTGGTGTTGAGGGCCAGGTTGTTGTCAGCACACCACTCCGCCAGGTGCTGGACCTCCTCCCTGTAGGCCGTCTCATCGTTGTTCTTGACGAGGCCTACCACCGTTGTGTCGTCTGCAAACTTGATGATGGAGTTGGAGCCATGTACAGGAGTGCAGTCGTGGGTGAAGAGGGAGTAGAGGAGTGGGCTCAGCACACAGCCCTGTGGGACGCCGGTGTTCAGGGTGATGGTTGAGGAGGTGAGACTGTCTAGTCGCACATGTTGGGGTCTGTTGGTGAGGAAGTCGAGTAACCAGTTGCAGAGGGAAGGGTTGATGCCAAGATGCTGATGTCATCAGTAGGTAACGGCAGAGGTTCTTTGTTACAGCCTGTAAACTACGGGATTTTTCTCCAGGAAAAGCTGAATGGACTCTGCCAGTCCCCAACTGTTGTTGTAGTTGTAGTTATTTAGCATGGCTTGCTCATGAAATTGCAGAGGCGAAAAAAAAAAGGAAAAAAAAGCCTCATGAAGTCGGCTCTGTATGGTGAGAGAGATTCAGGCTGGATTAAGGCTCCTGTGCTGGCCAGAGGAATTGAGATATTCTCTGTAATACAAAGGGCAGTGGTCCAGCAAGCGAGCCTCTATCGCATTGTTGTCACTCCTGACAGCTCAGATACGCATGAGTCTACCTTGCTTCTAGTAACTGCAGTTTGGTCTGATTTGGTTGGCACTGTTATTATTGTGTGTTATGGCACATCTTAGTGCTTAGGCTCACTAAATTTTCTTGATCAGAAGATTTCCTTAGACAATATTAAAATACATGTAACCCTCTGTGTTCCTCCCAACCATGTGTCCCTAACAGTGGTGTGCGTTCATTAAAAAAGTGCTGTGTTGCACTCCGGGGAAGATAGGAGATGGGTACAACTGCAGCCTGTATCTTTTTTTGTGTGCTACTTATTTCGTTCATTTTTTAGAAGTGAATGCCAGATGATGCTCTTATCCAGTCCCATTGTAATATCTACCGACTTGAGAGCCAACAATGGATTGCCTTAAATAGGCTCAGGTTTTTCATAAGACCTGGCATGTTAATTCACATCACATAAGACCTGGTATGTTAATTCATATCACATAAGACCTGGTATGTTAATTCATATCACATAAGACCTGGTATGTTAATTCATATCACATAAGACCTGGTATGTTAATTCATATCACATAAGACCTGGCATGTTAATTCATATCACATAAGACCTGGCATGTTAATTCATATCACATAAGACCTGGGATGTTAATTCATATCACATAAGACCTGGCATGTTAATTCATATCACATAAGACCTGGGATGTTAATTCATATCACATAAGACCTGGTATGTTAATTCATATCACATAAGACCTGGTATGTTAATTCATATCACATAAGACCTGGTATGTTAATTCATATCACATAAGACCTGGTATGTTAATTCATATCACATAAGACCTGGGATGTTAATTCATATCACATAAGACCTGGTATATTAATTAATATCACATAAGACCTGGCATGTTAATTCATATCACATAAGACCTGGTATATTAATTAATATCACATAAGACCTGGCATGTTACTTCATATCACATAAGACCTGGCATGTTAATTCATATCACATAAGACCTGGTATATTAATTAATATCACATAAGACCTGGCATGTTAATTCATATCACATAAGACCTGGCATGTTAATTCATATCACATAAGACCTGGTATATTAATTAATATCACATAAGACCTGGCATGTTAATTCATATCACATAAGACCTGGCATGTTAATTCATATCACATAAGACCTGGCATGTTAATTCATATCACATACCAAATGCAATGTGCCATTCTTTTGAGCCTCTCTTTAATTTTTTTAAATGGGTTTAGTTTACTTTAGTTACATTAAAGTGATGAACATTTCTGGAAATGTTTTGTGTCATCTGAGCATGTCTTGATTCTTCAACATTAAGGCATGGGTTTTAAAGCTTAAAATGTAATTCAATTGAGTACTTGATACACATCAACAGGTGGAAATGGAACAGATGGAGCACACAGCATAGACAGAGCATGTCTCTGGGTGTGGTTACGCTCATGTGCAACACTCTCCTGCTTAGTAGAACAGCATTGTACCGTAGAATGAGAGGCTCGTGACTCATTGTCAGCCAGGTTACTTCGGGTGGGCTGTTCTGTAGGGTGCTGTGCAGTGAGTCGGCTCATTTTGTATTTTCCCATAAAATGTATGTAACGTCACTCATGTCACTGCAAGGGAAAAGTTGTATCACAAAGTTTGTACAGAGCTGTTCAACCTTGCCATTGCAGGTGCTTCTTTTCTAAAAACGTCCTGAATGCAGGTAAAATGAAGAAAATATGCATGTTTTAGAACCAGAAATGTGAAGCAGGTGAGACTAGCCTAAAACTGTAGTCCCGTCCCAAAAAAATAAAAATAAAATAATAAATAAAATAATAATTACATTTATGACAGTGCACACCCCACCAAATATTCAAAAATGGCTGCTCTTGCTTTGTGCAACCTCCCACTCAACCTCTTCAGAATGAAAACATCAAGGAAATTAAATAACCAAACTGACTGTAAATGAATGGCGGGTTGCTTCCAGCCCTTTAGATTTATCTCTTGCACAAAGCGAAGCCTGCTCAGTAAGCCATTTTTCACTCTCTTGCTAAAACAGCAGACCTTGATCTTGTTTGCAGTCCCATTACTATTCGATTCCCCAAGAACTTAATTAATATTTTTATCAATTATTATTAACTCCTAACATCAATTAAATTAATATTAACACTTAATATCAGTAATGAAGATAGCTTATCCTTCATCCATCGAGGAATGACATTTTAAAATAATCACAGATGACTGTGATTCACCTTCTATTCATACCCGTTCTTTGTTTCCTGAGCATGTTTAAAGGTATTTTCTTCTCTGCACTTTTTTAATTTCGTAGATGAATGTGTAGCATTTCCACGTAATGTGTCTGAGCCGCTATTAAACCGTACAGCGGCAAGAAGGTAGCGCCATATTTTATACTATATTGAGTTGCGGAGCGCTAGAAAACTGCTGATTGGCTTTCCTGCTCATGTGGATTCATCTCTTGTCGAAATAAATGACTGCGTACTGTGATCACTTATAGGAATGTGTTTGAGAAAGCGCTGCTATGGGCTGAAAGAAAGATCCTCTCTGGTGAAAGTCAAGTGGTTTGACGTAAGTGGGCATTAATGAGAGGTTGCCTATCAAATGAATGGAATAATTGCTCTGGCTTAATTACAAGAATTTATTGGTTATTTTGTGCGGAATCAGATGTTTGTCCTTTCCTCTGGGGGATTGTTTTCTTTCAGTGAAACACGAACCGATAATTACACCAACAGCCGCTCCTAAACTATTGCACATTTCACAGTAAAAATCCTTACCGGGCAGTGCGGCTCAATTACTCAAATCGCGCTCCTAATCTGTAAATTCCAAATTCTTCATTTTTATCTGATTTCTTTCTCTGGGTCCCTGGACTAACAAAGCAAAGAGCAATACCATTAGAAACACCCAGACACGTAGTGTAATACATGCACGTTAAAGAAAGAAGCAGGCAATCTCATTCATTCTGTGTGCATTTTTTATTTACATTAAAGCTCTCTCCTCCCTCTCTCTTTATGATGTGCCCCCTCCCCAGAACACACACACACACACACACACACACACACGGTTTGTGTCTCTTTGTGTTATTAATGTCTTTCTTCTGCTGGGACATGGAGAGCGCTGGCCAGGGATATGTGCGAGGGGAGGGGAAAAGAGGGGGGGGTGTAATGAAAACCACCCCTCCAATAATCATCTAAAATATATTGCTTTGCATGACAGCCCAAGTGGCGAGCATATAGGGGGTTTCCAATTGGATGTTGTAGATGTAATATTTGCCTATTATTCATATGGCGAAATGCAAATGTGACAAATTTGATTCTCCACAAGCAATTTATCTGTTTCTTTTGTCTGAGGAAATCAAATTCTGAGATATCGATCTAAAAGTGTATTGTATAATCAAGGAACAAATAGAGGAGCAGACCTTGACGAGCAACAGAAAAAAAATTATGAATATGGATGTACGTTTGTACATGCATGTATAAATGAAAAGATACAGAGGAACAAACAGTTTTTAATTAAATGACATTTTATGTAAAGATTTTTAGACCAGAAATTAAAATCTGTTTAGGAAAAGAAACACCAAAGGGCTGCCTCCCTGGATCAATATCCGTGTCAAAATAAACGTCATGAACGCTTGATATTGTAAGCCATACATTTTGTATCTCTGTATCTTCAGAAACATGCACTGTTGAGATGTGAAACATCCATCAAATCGGACATGTATTAATGTTACATTTTCAAAATGAGTGCCGATAAAAACATTAAACCAAATGCATCAACACAAGTGCTCTTAACTGAAATATTTTCCATGGTTGTATTCAACAATCTGTCCATCAAATTAATTAATGTAATGTACTGCTCTGCAATACAAATGATAAAAAAACAACACATTTCTACTGGCAGGTGTTTCTGTGTTTTGATTGTTGGAATTGTGTGAATTGACTTTCAGTTACAGTGTGAATGAAACACAATGGCTAAAATCCAGACCGTACAGGCGCGTTTTCATGAGCCCGTGACAAACGGCAAAATGTGATGTGCACCAGGAGGGTTGTGTGCGCTGCAACGTGCCGTCTGGTTCTAGCGCTCCGCCAAAACGGCAAGCCAGAAGCCTCACGCTGCATTTTAAAAGCTTCAAAATTCATCCCTCGCCATCACTCCTAAAAATATACAAAAAAAACCCCCAGACCGTCACCACCCTTCATAATAAATTATGTTTCCTGTTCATACTCCCGGTGCTTGCTAACAGCGTCTGAGAACCACAGGAGACAAATTCAAAATGAAATCAGTGGGACGCCGGCGAGCCGCCTAGCTGGAGTCATTGGCTCTGAGGCCAGTCGGTATCTCCACCCCCGACCGCCGGAGACCCGCCCCCACCTTCCTTGCCGAGAACAGAAAATCGAAAGTAAATCAGTCAGAATATTACGATCACCGCGATGCGGCATGGCGCGGATGCCTAACCCACCAGGGACGGCCGCCGGGGACCCTGGGAAAATGTGTGCCACAGAGCACCTGTAAATAATCAGCTCATATATACTTCATCTACAGTGCAGGGGAAGATAAAAAATTCCCCAAACGACTCCCTCTGTTCAGTGGGGTTTGCTCTTCTCGCCGGCACTATGGAAACCCCATGCTGTACCAGATAAACTCCCCATTTTTCATTGTTTGCCTCCGATGCTGCCTTGCTGTTTCTGAACCTCCATATCTGATAAGGTCAACTTCTGTTTTGCAAATACATAGCGTGAGGAATTAGTGGGGCCCGAATTGCATTAAACGGCCATTACAAGGACACAAAGGACAAAGTGCAGGAGGTGTGCGCGGAATGCCAGTGTCCCTGCCTTTTGTCTGCGGTGTGCTGTACGAAAACAGCAGAGCACAGCACACGAAAGGTTTCTATGCAGTGGAGCATTGTGGGACTGCGATTAGCTGGACGAGGCTGCTTCCATGCAGCCGTTTGGCAGGGAGCAGTCCTGTTCTCACGCCCCCGATCAAACACGCTGGAGAACCATTGCATCCTGGTCCCACAGGGGCCAGGGCTAAGGAAGGTGAAAAAGACCTTCCCTTTTTAATACACCCTTCCCTTTGACAGCAATCTCCCTTTGTTTATAGTGGCCTGTATGTACCTACTGAGCAGGCCCACTATGCCTATCCAAGCCCATATGCCTGTGGCCTGTCCCACACTTTCCTTCATTATTGAGTTGATGCATAAACACTACGCACATTCAGTTCACATACCTCAGTGCAACATCAACTGCCTGTCCATTTCTTGAAAAGTGATAAGCAACTGTCTTGACAAGATACTCTCTTCAGTAACTCTAGTAACTCACTTGAACTAAGGCCTGCTGTCCACACACACACACACACACACACACACACACACACACACACACACACACACACACACACACACACACACACACACACACACACGCACACACACCTCAGTAATAAGTATTTCTCTCTCTTGATAACCATATTTTTCACTTCATGCCTTCGTTCCCCAGCAGGCTTTCACACAGACTCCTGCAGCCTCGGGGCGCTTCCTCGTTTTCTCGGTTGTTGTCTGGAGTGATTTAGGGTGGATGGACCCCCTTCTCACCCCCAGTGACTCAGAACATAAACCACTGAGAAAAGTGGAGTTTGAGTCAGACTCCAGCAGCGCGGCTCATGCCACAGTGTGATCTTTGAAAGATTTTCTTGGTCTCTATTGCTCTCTCTCTCTTTCTCTCTCTCTCAGATGACTTAAGGACTTAAAGCGCCCGAGGCGACGCGTGACTCATCTACTCTCGGGTCGGTGTGGTAGTTTGTTGTTTCGTTCTGCTCTCCCGTGGACAGTATCCCCAACATTTTCCTTGTTCTACTTTCCCCTCAAAGGAGCAGTTGAGACCACCGCATGTCATTGTTTTTTTTCTCTCTGCCACGTTGATATATCTGCTACATCCATGGGCAGGGAGATAGGGTGAAAGAGAGAGCGTTTGAAAATGTAGAGGTCTTTTGTTCCGTCTGATCTTGTTTTTCGAATGTTTTCAACTTCACACAGAATTGCATTAGATCCCCACACGCTTTAGAGTGTCACGCTCCCATCATTCTCATACTGCTTTCCTTCACTGTAAATAAATAATTAAAAACTTCACACTCTCCTTTACTGATGCTTTACTATGTTTTTTTCTGAAACAAAATGGCTACTCTCGTATTGTCTTTTAATACCTCCAGCAGATCAAAGCACGGAGAAACACCCATAAAATTTCATGTCTGCCCCTTTTTTCAAATCTCCAACAAGAAAAACGAGAAGCTCTTTTCTCTGAGTGAAATGGCTGGAACTCGTTTCTTATAATAACCCCAACAAAGCAAAAATGGTCCTTGTATATCAAATGGAAGAATTGTATAGAACGATGCTCAAAAAACGAGCATTGAATTTTCTATTGTAAAATTTACAAGCGTAAAAACTGTTCGGGAGAATGTGTCTCAGGGCCACAGTCATATCTGATATGCTGTTTTTAACCCTCTGTACTGCAAATGGACATTAACCAAATAAAAGTGTCTCATTATTACAGTCCCCGGACAGCCTTTCAAACGGGAGTGATGAAATCTGACTCGTCACTGTCATTATTAATTTCTTTTAAAATGTGAATATAATTCACTTATTAGAATCAGAATGCACTAGAATGTCCCTCCTTCATTCGCGCACAGTGCCCATTTTGGAGGATGCAGAGAGGCAGCACGACTCCGTCAGGGCTGTTGTTCTGAATTGTCAATAAGGGGCCAGGATAGCGCTCGCTCTCTCTTCAGATCCTGCCTCATAAGCTGATTTAGAACAGGGTAATTGATTTATGATGAAATGGAGCAATAAGCCAGCAATAAATAAAAAAAACAGGAACATAGAACACCGCCATCTGTCTCCAGCATCCACTGTAAGAAGGCATGTGGGACCGATATTTTCGCATGTACGAGTATTTTATGTTGGAGAACAATGACAATAAAAGCATTCCGAATGCGTTTTATGTTTGAGCCAGGTATTGCTTGCCTTTAAATATATTTTTTTTAAAGGGGTGTAAAAATGTGTTTCTGTTGTTTTGATTTAAATCGAGTTAGTCAGTCTCTGCTGCTCCATAATGAGCAAGCCTTACATGTTTATTCAGCTGAATTCACATGCGCCAAAACGGGCCAACATGTTGTCACTGAAAATTAGCGTTGCCTATTTTTATATAGAGAGACATTTTTTTTTCAATACAATATTCACACTTGCCTTCTGAAGTGCTTTAAAGCTTCTGGAGTTTAGAATGTTCTCTTGGGACCAGATTAGTTCATTTGGGGGAAAAAAATAGATTTGCGCTGAAAAGTGGCTTAAATTATGTGTTCATTCTCACAAGCCTGAAAGGTAATTTTGCCTGTTTTTCATGTGCATTACACGTACTGTATGTGCATGAATGCTCTGTATTCCCATGAAAGAAGATATATCATTTTGAATGCAGCAGCTATCCCAATAAAACATTTCAGGAGTGCTTTTATTGTCATTGTTCTCCGACACAAAATACTCATACAAAACAGTCATTTTAGCCTGTAATATCAGCCCCAATTGGCATCAGTGTAAAACCTGTCTGAAGATGCAGTGATTGTAAAATACCTAGTAAACAAACTCTCTATGGTTCAGGCCTTTTTAATCATACTGCTCCTCAGTAACTTTTTTACACATTCAGGAATATTACTCATTTTCATTGGAGAAAAAAAATATGGACTAATAATAAAGGCATCGTAGTAAGCTGAAGAGCAGAGAATGATGGGTATTACTTATGTCTTATCCTATATGTCTTAGCTGTTTGCTTCAGTGATATGCTTGGCCCCCTGCTCCACACTGCACCTATAAAAAAGAGAAGAGGGGTTTTCTTTGACAGACCTGCTCTTTCATAAAAAAATATATTATATTGCTGGGTGGCTCATCCTGTTAAGCCACTATTCTAGTGCATGAATGGACCCCACGGTCTGGGACAGACTCTCGACCGTCCGTGTCAGTGCCGACTGTGGTGTATAATGTATAATTTGCGGTTGCTTCGCCCTGAGTTAGGGAGAGTTCAGTCTCAGTCAGTTCAGACATCGCTCTGTGGGTACCCCTGCTGGTCGATCGGGCACCTATGGAGTGCTTTCAGAAGCTGCACAGGAAGTGTCTTCCTCCAACTCATGTCTGTGCAAGATTGGCTTATGGGCTATGGTGTGAAAAGAAGTAGCTGGCGACACCACATGCTTCAGTGTAGAACGTGTGCTTGACACTCTCCTGCATGAGCACTGCTTGTATACAGCATATACAATTAGGTGTTCCAAACTACAGTTTGTATATGGTATACTGTATATAAGAGTGATAAAAATGTATCTTTGTTATTAATGGAAAACATTTCCTAATTGCTCGAGTATTCCCCAACCATACTAGGATTAAACCCCCTAACCCCTCCCCCAATACTCCAAACCTTAGCTTTGGCAAAATGATTAAAGCGCAACCAAAGAATAGAAGACTGAAAACACTACAAGAGCAGTGTTCTTATGCTTTGATCTGGACCTGCGGTGGAACAGAGAGAATGGAATGTAAAGACCAGGTGGAGCGCTACCGTTGTTTGCCGATATTTTGCTCGTGCAAAACACTACAAATGGAAAGCACATTCAGAGCAGTCATTGTCATTGATGACAGTGTTGCGTTGAGCTATACTGAGCTGCTCGTGAAGCTAATGCCTCAGCTGCAGGAGCGAACACTGTCTGGAACAAGCAAGCAATCCAGCTGTGTGTGAAGACCAGGGAAATGCACTGAACGAGGGGGGAAAATAGACCCAAGACTTTTCTCTCTTTGGATAGTAATTCTCTGTCTATCACCTGCTGCCAAACCACTTACCCTAAGAGACCACACACAAAGTTCAGCGCCTGTTCATATATATGTCCAGATGTCACAGTTAATACGAATGCTGTGTGCTTAATCTAGGTACCCAAACCATCTCCTGAGGTGCTTTCCGAACAATTCAATTTGTGAATGAAATCAAGTTCCATTTATCACTGTAGCTTCGAATGAGTCCCGTTGGGTTTTTTTTTCTTTTCATATCCGTCGTACTCCAAAGCATTGGATGAGGAGGGTGTTATCTGCTTTGTTAAATCTTTGCATACAGTTGGATAAAGATGTGGTATACGTTTGAACTGATTTAAAAAAAGTGCCGATGCGATTGGTGATTTGAAATATGAATATAATTTTGACGTATTCCTGACATTCTGTTGAAGTGCATTCTCGCACGCACGCATGCACGCACGCACGCACACACGCACTCACGGACGCACGCACGCACGCACGCACGCATGCACACACTTTCTGCTGGGAGGCATTAAATATGCCACAAATACATTTAGACCTAACATTTCCTCAGAAGTATATGTAATATTTCATGTAATTTTTTCCCTTTTGCTTTGCACAAGCAGTAGATGTTTTGTCACGGGAATGTGGAATAAGACACCATGGCAGATGGCAGGTGGATTTATGACTTGCAAACAAGGTTGAAGGTTGCAAACAAGAAGAAAAAAAATGCCATAAAACCATGGCGCCCCCTTTCAGTAGCAGTGACCGATGCCGCATGCGAGCGAGGCGATCTGTCCAGCTCTCTCATGTGCTTCTCCAGCAAAGCCTTTGCTTCTGAGGCAGAGACGTGCACCAAAGGAGCTCGACACGTCCTTTAAGACTGCAGTGATGGCACATACAGGGAATCACTGCGATCTCATCATCTCTCTCTCTCTTTTTCTCTCTCTCTCTCCCCCTTCTTCTCCATTCACATGTGCTTATTCTGCAAAAAAAAAGCATAGAGAGGAGTGAACCCCCATGATGTGGTATAAATATGTATGCGTGTTAACCGATGCGATGCTTTCTAATTGCAGTGTGATCAGGGAAAATCAGGTGCACTGGCTCATTCAAGCCCCATCAGCATTGCTTTTCTCAAGTAGATGCAGAAGTTCCCTTAGTTAGTGCTGTTTATATGGCATTCAGACATTTCCTCACTTTTGATTCTGTGCATTAGTCATTTATTTATTAAAACTTTTTCACCCAACCAGGGGTTGTATAATATTATAATTATATATTATATCCAATTCCATCAACCGATGCCGCATGCACGAACCATCCTGCCATTTCGTGAGAACTTGAACATCCAAAACAAGGGGTGTCCAAACAGCTGCTTCTATTGGCACTGCAGATCGCAGCTATACTCGCACAGGGCGGCGTCAGAGGAAGACCTTTTGTATGTGGCTTTGACATGCAGTCTTACGAGCACCCTTATTGGCCAGCGTGGCTCGAGACCCAAGAGCGATGAAACGCGGATCCCTGTCCAATTGAACCCTCCCGTACTGTTGGCGATGCAGGCGCCTGTGTGGTGCCTGTGGAACTAGCGGCCACAGCTTCGATCCGAGGCCGTGAGGCTCATTCATGCACCACAGTGTGGTGCCTTAACTGAATGAGCCATCCAGCAGTCCCCTGTGTCTTCAGCATGATCATTTATCAATAGCTTCCATATTTGTATTAATTTATTCTTAAGTGTTCTTAAGTGGTGTAATTGTTTTTTTTCATTCTCCACCTCATTATCTTTCTTCTCTTTGAGGTGGCCTGATGTAAAATTATTACCATGTGTATTTTACTCCACTAAATTAAAAAAAAATGCATATTAGCATTCCTCTTTCAAGTTCATTATTTTTATAATTCAGGTCTCCTTGCCCTCCTTCCCAACCCCCACCCCCACCCCCACTGCAATTAGGTTTTAAGCAAATGTGATTAAAGAAAAAAATTGATGACGTTCCCCTCCAATAAACTGTATCACATCAATTTACTTCAGGCAATGCTTTGAAACTTGGGAAAACAGAATCAAATTAGGCTAATTTTCAGGGATATGCTTTTAATTTTTGAGGTGTTGCATAAAGATCATGGTGGAATTTCAGATGAAATCCTCAAAGGTGAAACCACCGTGAAATCGCTTTTAATCACACTGGTTGCTAACGATCAATTTGTGTAAGTAAGCAAGCCCGTAATGTGGTTAATAACCTTTCACACCATTGTGCATGTGGACAGCCAGTCTGGTTAGCCTCTTATATCGAGACAAAGCAATAACCTCTTTCAGCTCTTAGCCATCGGCATTATGTCTGAAAACGTACCAGCGTAAATACTGGGCCATGGGCTTGAAGGCTTTGCTCGCTCAGGAGGGACAAAGGATAGTCATTGTTACAAAGGAACCTAGCCTACTGTATATAAAATGTATACTTTCATACCACACTTTCAAAACATTCACAATGAAGCATCCCCAGCAACAGAAATGGTTATTATGGAATTGTCAGAAATAATTATGACTCTATGAATTATCTGCTTGCAATATACAGTCAAGCCGGAAAGTCTGCACACCCCTTTCACCTTCTCCACGTTTTTGCCAGAGACACGGAGGAAATATTGGAGGTCCAGATGTGATAGATGCGGAATCTTAAAGTGTTCAAATGAACACCACTAAAACGGACAATAATCCGTGGTGGACAGGGGAAAATAAGAAGAACACAAATAACCTCGCGATAAAAACGAGGAACTCGATATCCGAGCAAAACAAAATAAATAAGCAGTCACGCTTATCTAACTCCCGTTTGTGGAGCGAACAAAAATAAAGAAAGGAAAAAACTCAAAAGACCCCTAAAACTTAGGGTGAGAGCTCTCGTAGATATGAGTAAAAAACAAAGAAACGAAAACCTCTGCTCTGAAATAAGAGCGAAAAAGCTCACTTTGCATTTGATAAATTGTACTGCTAACAAGTCCCGCGTTGAGAAACAAAGCGGTCGATAGCAGCACAACTTTCTATACCTTTTACCGGCTTGAATGTTACGTGAAATAACATGGAAGCGACGAGAAAAGGAGGAAGCGGGGTATAAGTAGTGAGCGGAAATACATGACAGGTGAACTCACTAATCACCGAGGCGAAAGAAAAACCCATAGCAGAACACAGAAAAATCTGATATATCCGGTAAAAGACAAAAAGAATAAAATACGCTGAGATAAAGAAAGGAAGGTATGATCCATGACGGTTTTATTACGTTACAGACATATTCTACAATGGATTGAGTTCATTTTTTGTCTCAAAATTCTACGCAAAATAGCCCATAATGACAAAGTGAAAACAGGTTTTTAGACATTTGTGCTAATTTACTAAAAATCTAAATGTTAAATATTATATGTACACAAGTGTGCACACCCTTTGATATGACACCCAAAAGTGAGCTGAGGTGAATTTTGTTTCCACTGATACTGCTTGAGATGTTTCTACAACTTAATTGTAGTCCACCTGTGATAAATTCAATTGATTGGACATGATTGGGGATTGCCAACACCTGCCTATATAAGGTCCCACAGTTGACAGTGCATGTCAGAGCAAACTCCAAGCCATGGGGTCAAAGGAATTATCTGCAGACCTCAGAAAGAGGATACAGAAAAATCTCTGCAGCTTTACAGGTCCCAAAGAGCACAGTGGCCACCATCATTCATAAATGGAAGAAGTTTGGAACATTAAGAATCTTCCTCGACCTGGCCGCCCGGCCAAACTGAGCAATCGGAAGACGGGCCTTGGCCAGGGAGGAGAGCAGGAACTCGAGGGTCACTCTGACAGAGCTCCAGCGTATCCTTGTGGAGATGGGAGAACCTTTCAGAAGATAAACCATCCAGGCAGCACTCCACCAATCAGGACCACTTGGAGTTTGCCAAAAGGCACCTAGAGGACTCTCAAACCATGAGAATCAAGATTCTCTGGTCTGATGAAACCAAAATTGAACTTTTTGGCCTGAATACCAAGCGTCACGTCTGGAGGAAACCAGGCATCACTCATCACCTGGCTAATACCATCCCTACAGTGAAGCATGGCGGTGGCAGCATCATGGTGTGAGGATGTTTTTCAGCAGCGGGAATGGGGCGACTAGTCCTGATAGAGGGAAAGATGAATGCAGCTAAGTACACCGAGATCCTTGAAGAAAACCTGCTCCAGAGCGCTCTGGACCTCAGACTGGGGTGAAGGTTTACCTTCCAACATGACAACAACCCGAAGCACACAGCCAAGAGAACAAAGGAGTGGCTTCGGAGAAAGTCTGTGCATGTCTTTGAGTGGCCCAGCCAGAGCCCAGACTTGAATCCAATTGAACATCTGTGGAAAAAGCTGAAAATGGCTGTGTACCGACGCTCCCCATCCAACCTGACGGAGCTTGCAAGGATATGCCAAGAGAAATGGGCAAAAATGTCCAGAAACAAGAGTGCCAAGCTAGTAGCTTCTTTCCCAAGACGCCTTGAAGCTGTAATCGCTGCCAAAGGTGCAGTATTAGGCTAAGGGTGTGTACAGATATGTAACCCCTAAATAACCAATTTTTGTCAGTTAAATAAAATTGCATATTTTCTAAAAATCTGTTTTCACTTCGTCATTATTGGCTATTGTGTGTAGATGTTTGAGGCAAAAAATGAACTCAATCTATTATAGTATAAGTCTGTAACATAATAAAACATGGAGAAGGTGAAAGGGGTGTGCAGACTTTCCGGCTTGACTGGATAAGAACCAAACCCTTGCTCTTTGCTCGCTCACTCGCACGCACGCATACACGCACACGCATAAAAGCAGACACCCACACATAAAAACAGACCCACAATTCAGGTGGGCTGCAACGTGGTTCAAGACTACTTGTTCTTTGTTGAGTGAAGATAGGAGCGTGAGGTCAGACTGATGTAGACAAAGTGAGAGGTCTCATTTTAATGTACAGTACATTTAAAGGTACACAAAGGTAAGTGCATTCCCTGAGCAGTGGGTAAACATAGATAGGGTGTGTGTGTGCGTGTATACAGTGTGTACGTGCCTGCGTATCCAAGAAAAGGCTTTGATGTGCCAGGATAATGGTATCCATGGTGTTAAAGGGTGAAGCGTACAATGTGTAGCTTATTCAAGCGTGAAAGAGCCATGTTGTGCTACGTCCCCTCTGTCTGTGGGTCCGTTGCCTGGTTTTTTATTTTCTAGGTTTGGCCCCCTCCCTTGTCACTATTACCTGTACTTCTCGTATGGCACATGGAATTAACACAGCCATGAGTTCACCGCCAGTCCCACCTTTCATGGCTACTGTCAGCTTGGTTACAGTATGGCAGAGTGTGTGTGTGTGTGTGTGTGTGTGTGTGTGTGTGTGTGTGTGTGGTTATGCGTGTGCATGTGCATGCGTGCGTGAATGTGTGTTTGTGTGTGTGTGCGCGTGCGGTCTGAAGGTCACACACTCACTGAATGATGGATTGAGTGACAGCGGCTTCTTTTTGAATAAAGGTCAATCACTCAGCTGTCGACGGAGCCCGGCCAGACCCGTTTCTCACCAACAGCCGTTATGAAGACAACAAGCACAAACACTCCTGCCAAAACAAGAGATGCTGCCTGAGTCTTTGGTTTCTGAAAAACAGGACATTTCATACTGAGATGGGCTAATTTTACGAGATGATGATCCTGCTAGTTCGTGTGCGCAAACGGCTTATATTATATTTGCATGCGACTTTATTGAAATGCAAGGACATTAATTTGACCGTTTACACATTCCAGCTCGTGTACATCCTTCAAGTGCCTTCTTAAATCGTGCCTCCATCTTTTCCACCTAAGCTGGCATTCCTTGTAATTGCCTCCTCTTCATAAAAAAACCCCGTATTGAGCAGAGTATGAACTGCACCTGCACTCACATCCTCCTCCCGTCTTCCTCTGAAGTTTCATGTCCCTTCATTTATTTCTTACTTTCTTTTTCTCCTTTTCCTTCATTCATCGGGATGTAATTAGCGTAAGTGCCTCCGCTTCCTGGGCCAGTGCCCTGCGCATCACTTCCACTTACAATGACAATGACAATGACAATGACATAGACTCCACCGGTCCTGCATCTAAAGGTACTTCTGATGCTGAAGGCGCTTGTATTTTGCAGGGGAGAAATCCTCACTTGCTTTGGACCGAACAAAGTAGACCACCAAACTGTTTTCTGCTTCCTTTGGTCTGTATTTTTATACTGTTCAGTGGCAAGGGCATTACTTGTGCAATGGAATGATTTATTTGAAAAATGATTATTATTTGAAGTGGCCAAATTGGACTAAAGACATTTTGAAAGTATGTTTCCGAGAATTAAACTGAACTGCCTTTCAATCCAGAACAGACATTTGCAACATGCAAAGGTTGTAGAAATTTAAATAAATGATTAATTGTGTTACTTTAGTAAGTCTTATTGCATGGCTGAGACATGCAACCGCGTGAATTGATGTTGATACCTGGCCTCTCTCAATAGTAATTTAATTTAGAATATTCCCTTGTGTATATTTTCTTCATCTGAGAAAACATTGAGACTCGAGGGAGCCACAATGCCACTGTGAACCAGGCCTTGTTTTCCCTCTAAGAAATCCTGTTTGGGTAATTAACTGCACGCCAATACGTATTCCATTTGTATCCCGTTTCAGGGGGGAATAATTTGTTGTAGATAAAGCTATAGCATTGCTTCGTCCGTGGTTATGTGAGCCTTGTACACACAGAGAGCGCCGTTTAATTGAAATCATCCGTCCATTGTTCGAGCAGACAGCTTTAATTTACAGAGATAAGCAACTTTGCCGTGACCTTGCTTGGTCTTGATGTGGGTCACAGACCTCGTTGCCTTTTTCAGAGCCTTGAATCGACTTGGGCTTTTTTGGATTATGCCGTGCAATCAGTAGATAGCAAAACAGTTTTTTTTTTTTTTTTTTTTAACCCTACCCCTCCACCTTCCCCCTTTCTTCTGTGAAAAGTGTATTTGGAAAAACATTTTTTTCCCCCCTCAGTGTAAACGATACTTCACTCAACAGCTTGGCGCCCTATTCTGTTCTGAATGACCGGCAATATTGATTACATAACATTCCTCTGTTCACTCCACTGCCTCCCTTTGTCTCGATTATCAAACGGTGAGCACAGAGCTCCCAAATTACCATTCGGCGGCGGCATCGCGGCAGAAGGCCGCTGACGATCGCCTGCACGCTGCAGGTTTTGGCGCGCGCGTTTTGGCGTCTTTCCTGTTTGACATTCAGATTTCCTGTTTTACATTCATGAGTGTGAAAACAAAATGTTTTACACCAGCTTGTTGTTATACCGTTGGCGGGCTGATCTTGGGGTTTGTAAAGTCGTACACATCTGTCAGCCACAGTGGCTGGTAGATGCAAAATTTTACCAGCCACCCCAAAATTTTACCAGACACCTTTTAAAAAAATTCTCTTTTACATATGTTTAATTGAAAACGATACAAAGAAAATATATTTTTTATTTTCCTATTGAACTTTATAGAAAAATAAGTCAGGGGAAACCACTCTTAAAGTGATCCATCCATATGATGTTAACCTGTGGAATGTTCCAAACAGGTAATCCAAATAAGTTCATTTCGTCTAACTAGAACTATTTAATTTTTTGTTCATATAAAAAGACGCATTTATTTTTTGTTATACCTGACAGTTTCGACTGCTGATTTCCTGCAGTCTTCCTCAGAGACGTCATATGATGTTGCTGTGACGTGTATATGGGTGGTTTATGTAGGGTAGGTCATCCCACCTGTATGGGTGGGATGACCACGCCCTCTGCTGTCCTGTGGTTTATGGAGGACTGCATCCCAGGTATGTGACAGCATGTAGGCATCCCAAGGACCGCATTGACCCAGAAAAGAAGTGTGACATAATATATGAGATCCCATGCCTATCATGCAATAAAACTTACATTGGAGAGACAGGTAGAGCGTTTGGCACACGAAAGAAAGAACACCAGAAAGAATGCGAAAAGGAAACATCTGGAGCACGCACACGTGCAACAAAACAGAAAGCGGACCAGGAGAACCTGAAATCAGCCATCTCTGATCACTGCAAAAGGGAGAACCACATCATGGATTGGGATAAGGCCAAGGTTATTCGATCAGAAAACAACAAATACCACCGTTGGATCAGGGAGGCACTGGAGATCCGGAAACGTGCACACAGGACTGTAAACCGAGATGAGGGGGCCTACATGCTGTCACATACCTGGGATGCAGTCCTCCATAAACCACAGGACAGCAGAGGGCGTGGTCATCCCACCCATACAGGTGGGATGACCTACCCTACATAAACCACCCATATACACGTCACAGCAACATCATATGACGTCTCTGAGGAAGACTGCAGGAAATCAGCAGTCGAAACTGTCAGGTATAACAAAAAATAAATGCGTCTTTTTATATGAACAAAAAATTAAATAGTTCCAAACAGGTGTTTTTTTTTACTTCCTAGTCTTTTTTGGCCCTGTCCCAACTTTTTTGGAACGTATTGCAGGCATCAAATTCTGAATTAGGGTATACTGACAAAAAAAAAAGGTTACATAAAATTTGTACTTTTGTACTGTTTTCAATTTAATATGTAAAAGAGAATTTACAAATCACTGCTTTCTGCTTTTATGTGCATTTTACATACTGTCCCAACTTTTTGGAATTGGGCTTTGTAAGTAATAGATAACATAGATAATAAATAGGCTAAGGATAACAGCTCGGTAAAGCTTGAGACAACATAAACAGTGGTGCGGGTCGTTTAACTCCCATACGTCTCCACATGTCAGATAAATAGTTATTAAATTATCTATTATCGAATACGTACTAGATACGTTAGCTAATGCTTGCCAGCAACGTTATAGCGAGCTGTCTGGTGATATCACTTTTACCTCAGAGCGTATTGGACAGTTTGTTTTACTGTGCGATGCTGGTCGTCTTGCTAGAATTGCTTTATGGTAAATCGAACGCAAATCAGTTCCACTGTAAGATGGGCTCGCCTCAGGATATTCTAACAGGCGCTTTTTTCTGTCTCATATTTAGCCAATCAGAAAAAGAAATCGGAAGTTTTTAACGAAGTTTTTTTTTTTTTTGTATCCACATTGCTACACGCCACTGTGGCGGGAAGGTTTGATACATTTACCCAACAATTCTGAAATCTACCCGTATTTGGCGGGTGGCGGGTGCTAATTTCCCACCCTGATTGTGTTACTTATAGAGGCTTAGCCACTTGCTCTCATAGGTATTCTGCCAGTAATTGAAATGAATCGCTTGTCGGAATGTTGCGAATTCAATTTCTTTCGCTAAACAACCTGTAAAGCAACTTGAGTATAACTTTAGGGTTTTCCCCCCACCCTTCTTGCATTGTTATGTTCACCTATTTTTCAGTCACAGTCACTTATTCATTAGTAAATTTAGCAGGTAATGAATTGACCATATAGAGCTTTTTTGCAGCTGCACACGTGGAAACAATGATTCCATTTCAACAGGCAAAGGGAAAAGGGTAGCAGTTTTAGGCCATCTTCAGTGCCATATTTTCTCATTCAAATCTCATCACATGTGCTTCACAGCAGCCCGCCTGTAAATAAGGCACTGTGAAGGATTTCATGGCTTCAAATGAGTATGTGAGTGTGTGAGTGTGAGTGTGAGTGAGTGTGTGAGTGTGTGTGTGTGTGTGTGTGTGTGTGTGTGTGTGTGTGTGTGTGTGTGTGTGTGTGTGTGTGTGTGTGTGTGAGTGTGTGTGAGTGTGTGAGTGTACACTCTGAGTGTGAGTGTGAGTGTGAGTGTGAGTGTGTGTGTGTGTGTGTGTGTGTGTGTGAGAGAGAGAGTGTACACTGTGAGTGTGAGTGTGAGTGTGAGTGTGAGTGTGAGAAGGGGTCGGGCAGGAGAGTATGCGGGACACCTAAAAAGAATTCAGATTTCAGCGTAAAGCAAACAGTTCAATAGACTGCATGTGAAGATCCATTGGCCTTGCCTGGGGCCAAATCTAAGCCCCTGACTGTCTCTTCTCTTTCTGCCTGCATACTTTACAGTACATATAATATGATTCTATGTATATGTGTGTGCGCGCTCACGTGTGTGTGTGTGTGTACTGTCACAACATTACAGGCTAGCTAGACAATGGTTTTCAGGCTGGCCGTTATTGGGGAGGGAGGAGTGTGAGCAGATAAATAAAAATGGAGTTTAGAATGAGACTGTACTCTGCAGTGTCGGAGGAGAGAGACTCTTTGAAGACTTACACACTAATCCTGTCTGCTGTGGTGCTACTCTGCTTTGATTCCTCTAGTCCAACTCCCTTTCCTGCCAAAAGACTTAGCAGAGGGGTCAATTCAGCGAATGCATAGAAATAAGTGTTTACTGCAAGCATAGA
This sequence comes from Ilyophis sp. 1 JC-2022, assembly GCA_022702515.1. Lineage (NCBI taxonomy): Eukaryota > Metazoa > Chordata > Actinopteri > Anguilliformes > Synaphobranchidae > Ilyophis > Ilyophis sp. 1 JC-2022. The sequence continues at coordinate 101,296,469 of CM040402.1, read as the reverse complement.
AATGGGCTGCATTTTATTCCTTTGTTCTGCACACAGTGTGGCACAAATCCAGTGAAAGATTTATTGAAGCGATGATAATACTGTATTGTGGGATGACTGGGTCTTGGTAAAATTGCCTTTTCGATTGCTGTTGTTCATGTCCTCCCCCCCACCCCCATTCAGGGATACAATGAATGTAAGCATGACACCAATCAATTATTCAGTTATTTTCTATTCGTGGAAGTCCTTTTAACTACAAATAATAATTATTCACTCTTCAAAAGGCTTTAAAAAAAATAATTCATTCATTCGTTCAACATAGTCTATCACAATACATTTGTCTTACTGTCAACACATTACAAATCCATGTGTAAATATTTTATCTGTGGTCTATAGCTGTGTCTGACTCCTTTGTTTATGGTAATCACTAATCTATGTCCTACTGCTTACACCACTGTGACATGTTTCACCAAAGCATTTCAAATCGTCACATTTGTAACATTATTGCTGGAATAGGATGTTAATTGTGATCCTGTGATCCTCTGAGAGGAGAGAAAAAACAAAAGGAAAATCCATTATTTTTCTACAAAAACATTTCTGTACCAAATCCCTCTTTTTGGAGACTCTTTTTTTTAAAACTTGTGATCAGTATACTCTTTTTGGTCTAAACTTGCTGTACTGGAGATTTTAATTCTAAATGTCTAATTTCCTGCTAAATCTACAAATGTGTGTGTTCATGACTTGTATTCACTTCGGGTAACACTTTATGATATGATCTTCCCCTAAATATTTAATCAAACAGCAATGACTTTATTGTAGATCATTAACAAATGCATTATTAATACTTGTTCAGAATGAATAAATATGAATAAATGTTTGAGACTAAGGTTGCTAAATTGCACAATGTGCACTGCTGAGATGGGAATATATCCACCATAACAATTGGGCATATGGTAATCTTACATGGAATCTGATGAACCTGACTTCATCCTTTAACTTAAAGCAAAGTTACTGATATTTATCCACACTGGAACTATGTAGTTATTAATTATTTATAAAGTACTGAGAACTGGACTCTACTCAATAATGTAACCGTATTACTTAAAATTCAAAAAGGTATTTTTCTGTTGAGCCAGGTCTGCACAGAAAGGATTGTCTCGAATTGAACCCATGACATCCTGGTAATGGGTATATGCCCTAACCACAATCTGACACCAGTGTACTGAAGCTATGCAAATATGGTGAACTTACACAGTTGGATATTGATGTTATTACAATACTATTCTCTTTATTGTTCTGTGTTTTTCTGTTTTCTTACCGTCTGGTAGTAATATTTATTGGAGAACATATTTGCATATTTTTTAGTTAGTTGAAATATTTATCCTGAGAGGGTGGCAGGTGGAGTCAACCTGAATGTAATCTCAGAAAAGGGGAGCGGTATAGAGGTTTGTGTTATTACTGGGTGGTATGTCACACCAGTTATAGATTTTCAAACAGGCTTGTCAATGACAAATGGCTCCCATCATTTTCAATAGGTTTTCAGCCATCTGTATAGCTATAGAAATATGCAAAAGCATTGTCCATGAGGTATCCATTTGTGGGTCACATATCATATTTTATCATATACAGTATATACAGTGCATTCCATAAGTATTTGGACAGTGACACAATTTTTCTTGTTTGTGCTCTGTACTCTGGTACATTGGATTTGAAAAGAATCAAAGAATGTGAGGTTAAAGTGCAGACTGTCAGCTTTAATTTAAGGGCATTTACATCCATATCCAGTGATCTATGTAGGAATTTCAGCCTTTGTTACACATAGTCACCCTATTTTAGTAGGGTTGGGCATCGTTTGAATTTTAACGATTCTGATTCCGATTCCGATTCTGCTTTTCGATTCCGGTTCATAACGATTTTTGATTCCGGTTCTTTGAGGGGCGGGGTCAAAACAAGTCACATGCTTATTTCACAGAAGAAAAATTTATTTTAAAGAACCTTTACACAAGTCATATTCATATTCACAATTGATGTCATACAGTTATTATTGCATACAATTTAATTTCTGTTATTAATGATTCAATAATAAATCCATTATTTTTTCACTGTACTGTAACTGTAACCCGCCGAAATGACAACACGGAAACACCAACTCATTTACAGTTTAGGGAGCTGCAGCCCATGTGGGTGTTGACGAGAGAGAAGTAGAAATGTATGTGCGTGGTGCTTGGTGCACTTGCATAATTGCAACTGGACCAAATAACAAATATACAAAACTCCTGAAGAGCAGTAACTTAGCAGTAATGTTAGGCTGGCTACTAGCGTTACTAGCAATCTGCGGATGTTCATCTACAAAAAAGACATTACAGTATTTGCATTTGACACAGTTTTTTGCAATTCGGTCAAGTATAACTTGTTTGCTGTCTCGCTGTTGAGAATAAGACAAATGTTATTTAATTTTCACTTACCTGATTGCGACGAGGTGCTGGCTGTTGGCTCAGGGTTGACTGAGGAGGACGAGGCAGAGGGAGACCGGCGCAACACGTCAAACACGGTAGCTACACTCGTTGATTTGTACACCATGCAGGCGAAGGTGTTTAATCATGTTAGTAGTGCATCCTCCTTTGCACAAAATAAGTTTGGCACAGGTGTTGCACTGTGCTGACCCGTCATTTTTCATAACAAAAAATAAAGCCACACTTTTGAGCACCGCTTGCTGTGGTCCATGATGGAGCACGGCTCTACCCATTGAAATCGCGCAGGTGGAAACTACTTCTTCTTCATTGGTTTTACTGGTGGACTGCAAACCAAAGGCAAAGGTGCATGCCGCCACCATGGAAACTGAAACTAGTGCGAGTGAAATTTGTTTAGGAACCGATAAGCAGAATCGAAATAATTTTTTTTTAAAGATTCCTTTGGAATTGGAATTTTGGAACCGGTTCCAATTTGTTACCGGTTCTCGATGCCCAACCCTATATTTTAGACAAATTAAAATAACCTTAAATAAGTCATCATATTTTGTACTTTGTTGTGAATCAACCATTGCATTTGATGACTGCCTGAAGTCTGCGACCCATAGACATCACTGGACGCTGTGTACCTTCCCTGGTCATGCCAGGGCTTGTACTGCAGCCATTTTCAATTCCTGTTTGTTTCGAGGGATCTTTGCCTTCAGTCTTGTCTTCAGCAAGTGAGACGCATGTTCAGTTAGATTCAGGTTGGGTGATTGACTTGGCTAGTCTAGAACATTCAACTGCTTGGAAAAAGTAATTGGTTGCTTTAGCAGTATTTTTGGGGTCATTGTACTGTTGCAAGGTGAAGTGCCTTCCAGTGAGTTTTGAGGCATTTGGTTGGATCTGAGCAGATGTTTCTCTAAACTTCAGAAATCATCCTGCTGCTGCCGTCAGCAGTCACATCATCAGCGAAAACAAGTGAGCCAGTTCCTTTGGCAGCCATACATGGCCAAGCCATAACACTTCGTCCACCATATTTCAAAGATGAGGTGGTATTCTTTGGATCATGGACAATTTCTTTCTTTCTCTACACTTTTCTCTCACCATAATTTTGGTACAGGTTAAGACTAATCTCATCTATCCGTAAGAGTTTGTTCCAGAACTCTACAATTTTGTAAATGTACTTTTTTGCAAACTCTTACTTTCTGTTTTTGCAGCTTACCAGTGTTTTGCATCTTGTAGTGAACCACGCTGAGGTTATGCTGGTGTAGTCTTCTTTTTATTTTAGTCTTTAACACATCAATGCCTACATCCTGGAGACTGTGGTCATCAAAGGATGCACATGGTTAGAAACAATACTTAAGTGTGCTGTGGCCTGTAGCATTGACACAAGGATGGATGCTATTCATGTTATTAATGCCAAATTCTGCCCCTACCATCTGCATATTTCAGCAGACATCGAGAATCGTCAGACTCGGCAGTGTTTTTCTTATCTTCAATCATCCAGATTTGGTGATCACTTGCCCACTGTAGACTCATCTTCCTATTCTCTAATCTGACAGGAGTGGAACACGGTGTGGTTTGATGCGTTGTGTGTTCAGATGTGACCTCCTGCACACCACCGTTGTAAACAGCTGTTTTTTCAGCATTTGTGGCCTTTCTATTATGACCTCTTTCACTAACAAAGTGTTTTTCCGCACACAACTGTCACTCACTGTATGTTTTTTGTTTATCGCACCAGTCTCTGTAATCTCTCGAGACTGTAGTGTGTGAAAATCCCAAGAAGGCAGCTGTTTCTGAGGTGCTGGAGCCACCATGTCTGGTACCAACGATTATACCATGAGATCACACGTCATGCCCATTTCTAATATTTGGTCAAACAATAACTTAACCTCTTCACCATGTCTGCATACTTTATAAATTGAGTTTCAGCCACATGATTTGCTGTTTTGGTGTAGCAGGCTATTTGCATTATCAAGCAGGTATAACTAATAAAGTAGCCACTGAATATATAATATGATACATGATAAAATATAATACACATTTCTCACACACACACACACACACACACACACACACACACACACACGCACACACACACACACACACACACACACACACACACACACACACACACACACACACACACACACACACAATGTTGAAAAGTTGTTACAGGAAGAGCACCAGTTCCAGTCATCTGTATCTCATCATTGGCCAATTACTCATCACAGACATGACAATAGATTACATGTGATGTTCCATTTAGTGTTACCGGGAATAATGAACCGCCTTTGTGGCGGGGAAAAATGCAATGGGCATTTCCTATTCTGTATTCTGCTTCAATTTCAGTCTGGAAACAATCATTTAAAAATATGTTTGGTGAAAAGAATGCACTCTTGTCTGCTTGCGTGATGGTTTCTGCTGGCGTTCTTTGGGTTTCACGCCATGTCAATTTCCTGAACCTGTCAGGGTCCCCGGCCACAAATTACAATGACATTTTACAAAGAAACAGGAGCCAAGTCGAACAAGGCTTTAATCTTGGATCTGGGAGGTAGGTGTGGGGGTTGGGGTGGAGGTGGGGGTGGGGGTGGGGATGGATGGGTGGGTGTGGGGGGGGGGCAATACTTGAAATGACCATACACACAGAAAGGAAGGCTATTTCCTTTTGCCAGAACATCAGTCGCACATAATGAATACCAAAGAGATGGAGGCTTTGTTAGAATATAGGAGCTGTGCTCCTGAATAACGGTCATTCTTTTATTTTTTTCGTTCTCATGGATGATGGAGACGTACAAGATGGAGGTGTGCATTTGTCCTCCCCCACAATTCTCATGAAAGGGATTCAGTCTCCATTTCTTTTTTCTTCTCTAATTAGTGTCCATCCAAACACGAGTCTGACTGTTGCTGGTGCTGCAGTTTGAAATTGCACATGGGAGGACTTCAAAGCCAGTTGTAATGTTTCATTCCTTCACTACCAGCCCCAGCTCAAAGGACAGAGGGGACCGTGGCTGCCAATTAGCAGCTCCAAAGTGGCCCATTAGCTCTTAAAATTTTTATAAATAAATAAATAAAAGGGAAGCCGAGGTAGGTCTTTTTACTGGACTGTGCTAGAGCTGGTTTTATGCCCTTCAGCCACAATGGGCTTTCTTCTCACTGCCGCGCTGTATACATATATAGTGCTTTATAGACTGTATAGGTTGAGAGCTGGGGAGAAACAAAGCTTTTGTGTTTGAGGTGATCAGGCACCCAGTCTGGCTGAGTTACCGAATGCACCTGTGTCATTTTCTGTTGCAATGCAAGAGCCACCGATTGGCCCTCAAAGGGCTGTTTCTTACACGTCAAAGAATTCTAAGTTGAAACATGCTTAATCTGATTCGTTTTACCATTAGTCTTGGCTTTACATTGTTTTTTTATCTGGCAGAAGAAAACATCTGTTTTCTGTTTCTTTTACAGAAATAGGCCTACATATACATTTTTCTTCCCCTGCTACTTCCGAGCACTAACATTGATTAATTTGAATGATGTTAAACTTCACTACTCCTCCACTCTTATAATCCCTTTGTGACTATTGAATACACTACTTTTCTATGCAGTTTTGAATTGCTGAATTTTTCTATCATTGTGTATGAATTATCCTGTTATTTATCTTATGAAGATAATTTTAAAGGGAAGTGATTTTTATCTTGACTAAAATAACTTTATCATTTTGATAAATTACTTTTTTAATCTAGTCTCATGCTATTTTTTGATCATGCTCTGAAACCATTCCATACTTATTTCCCAATTTATTTTTGAAATAGCTATCTTATGTTATGATTTTAAAGCATATTGTTGATTATATGTATGTCAACATCAATCATTGTGTCCGTATGTTCTGCGCAAGTTTATATTATGTTTATATTATATTATATTAAATATTATATTATATTAAGTTTATATTATGCACTGTTGAGCTACCTGCACATACAGAGCACTGCAAGTAAAGCCATGGCGATTTTTAACGCGGTCTTTCTTCATTTATGAAGCATTAATTTTAAAGGGTTTCGCAGTCCCCACTGCAATAATAGGTTGCTGGCTATTCCGCTCAGGTGGTTGGATCACCTTGTGTTTCAATCTATTCTTCAGCAACACAGACTCCCCCTATGAACTCTGAACACCAGTGGTCACCTATTTTTTTCTCCATCTGAACCCATCTACTCTATTGAATTTTTTCCCCCTTTCATTGTATTCCTTTTGACAGAGGCCTGCTAGTGACTTCATATAGTATTCCTATTGAATTCCCATTTCTCACTTTCCAATAAAAGCAGGTGAACGGACCTCACCTGTGACCCAATGAGCTCGTCACCTCGGGAACGTGACACAGCCCAAGACGGAATCCAGTTTAAACCGCTCCTTGCACTGCAGGGCTGAGTTGAGTTGTCAGAATGAAATGGCAGTGATGTCAAACTTGTAGCACAAACAGAACCCCGTTTGATGACAGTTGGTCATCAGTAACCTCAGCTGCAATCTACAGCATGCACTGTGTACATCAGATCAGCTCAAAAAGACCTCTGTCTGACCTGATGATGCATAAAGTGCCTGGGCTACTATTGTTTTAAAACTACACTGTAAATGAGTGTAACTGAGAGTAACACAGAGACAATGCCATGATCCACGTGACTAGGCAGAAGAGTTTGAGCAGACCTATAGGTGAAGCTAACAGTGTAGAACTGTGAGTATTATCAAAGCAGGGACCCCATGCATAACAGGCTGGAGGCTCATTGGGAGAGCTATGGTACAATTTGAGATGCTTTCTTATTTATTTCATAAAAGATGAACAGTATGTCTAGGTGGACTGTTTTCCAAAACATGAGTCAATTGTTCTTTGCTCCACATTTACTTAGCTCTTTCTTCTAGATTTTAAATAACTGTATTTATGTTTTTGAGCAGGAAGTGGCATGATTGGTGGGTGGTTGAGCAGATAGGGTGGGGTGAGACAATCGCTAAGAATTCCGGGTTAAAAAAGAATTTAATTAAGAACTTTGCTCTTTTTCCTTATCATTTGGCAGCTTGGAGATCTGTGTCAGAAAGCGGGATATTTGCAAGAGGGACAAAAACAGGAAAGGACTTGCACAAGGCCACGTCCTGAGGTCAGTCAAAGTGCTGCAGAGCGACACTCCCGGTGACTGATGACTGCAGTGCCTCAGCTTAGTCATCTCCTCCTTCCAATTAATACTGATGTATTGCAGCTGCGTGCTCTTTTAATGGTTACGATGGGTGGGAAATTATCTCCGTTGATATCATTTGTCTTCCTAATCATGTATTTATCACTGCAAGCAATGCAGGGGTCCCGGGGGGGTATTAGGTGGGGGATGGGTGTTTAAACTCACCCGACACACCCTCATCCGAGCTTCCGAAGGCCCCTCATTGCGAGAGAACGGTCATTAGCATGCACAGCAATGTTATCCCTCCTCAATTACAGGGGTAGAGTGACTGAAATGTATCATAATTAAAGGTGCTATTAATTATTTAGCCGTTTAATGGGGACTTGGAGAAAAGGGTTTCTTTTTAACCCGTGAGGTAGTTTGCCAAGTCGTCCCCAAGTCTTCGAATGCTGATAAACTGTTCCCTGCTGAAGGTTCTATGACTTTGTTGCAGGGATATTGAACTGGTAAATGCTCTTTTAATTGTTTTATCGAGAGGTTAATTAGCTTGCATTAGAGCCTGGATTTCCGATTGACTTGGCCGTTATTCAGTCATGGACTTCCATTGATTTAATTCTAATATTGTAGTTTGAATTTGAGGGTTTTCAAGGGTCAGTCAGGTCCTCTGAAGAACAAAAAGAACTCCAAAAATATTCTAATGCAGCTAGTGCTACATTTAATTGTAACAACTAAAAAAAAAGTATTGCAACTGATAACTTTGACTAAGTGTTGCACTGAGATATTCCTAAATGTTAATTTTCCAATAATTTTCAAATAATTTGTAAGAACTGTCTCTGGTGCAGCTATCAGTGAGGGTTAGTGGCTAGTGGCTAGAATTCTTGTGGCTAGAAAACTTGCATTTCGAAAAAATTTACAGATCTGGGTTTTGGATCAATGCAAATTCATGTATTGCCAAGTACTTGGCTTGTCTTTCAAATATTTGAAGTTGTCAAGATAAAAAATAAATAAATAAACAGAATTATTAGCCGTAATTATTGATCCCTGGCCGCATGTGCACATTTGTAAAAGCAGACAGGAGGTCTTTCTGGCAAGGGAACCCCCCATATCTGACCGCGCTGATTTGGTCTGGAGTTTGCAGTTCGCCCTTCATCGACCGGAGAAACATCAGCACAATCAGAGCCAATACTGTAGGCGTCCTTCCCACGGAGCATGCTGGGTAATTTGGGGCTGAGTTTTTGAGTGTGCGTGTGTGTGACTGCTTTCGGCAGGCATGGCAGGGCGTTACTCCCACAGTGGACGCTGTTATAGCGAGGTGCAGTGCCGTCTGAGGTGGAGAGGCAGATCCCTATATGGAAAATGACTTCAGACGCTGTGATCCATGGTTATAGAAAAAGCCAGCAGAGCTAATTCCAGCCTCATCACCAGCTGCCTGTTTTATACCTGAGGTCAACATCTCTGTTGGGAAAGTACATTTTTGAAATATAATATTTTTAAACTCACATCTCTGTTCTCTCTGCTTTATTCCCCCCCACCATCCTTGTTTTCACTGCAGACAGAATCATGTATTTCTCGCTCCTTCAGTCTCTGACCATCTGCTATAGAGCATTGTGGGACTGTGGAGCTGACCTTCATCGCGAGTGTGTTTTGCACAGTGGAGCAGCTTTATATCTAACTCTAATTAGCTCTAAATCTAAACTGCAGAGAATTAACTGAGAGAACATGACATGAATCAAAGAGAGGTTCTCTGAGAAATAATCAATAATTCACCTACTTTTTTTTTTACCATAGCCCAACATTATACCCCAATTTTTTTTTTTGGGATTTTCCCCATCAAACCATGATATGTATATATGAGTGGGGGATTCAGCAAACCATATAACTTTTTTGGATATTGCATTTGCTGGTTTACGGTTTAAAGAAGAAATGTATTGTCACTATCCTTCATCCCAGTAAAGAGAGGAATGGAAGGGGTCTTCTACCTTTACTTGCTATGGCAAACAAATTTTGAAAGCCCACATGCAATGTGAGGTTTCATAGCAGATTTCAAATGGTTGCATGTTAGGGACATTTTCTGGATGTAATATGCCATTTATGTCACAATGACAATATCAGTGTTTTGTCCCATTTTACAAAGGTTAGCAGCAATACGTTGCTTTCTTTTCAACACTACCCTTATTTTCCCAGACTGCAATGCATGCTTTTTGTGTGATTGATGGCACGAGAAGAAAAAAAGCGATTTGAGAGAGTAGTTTTTTTAAATTTCAACATGTATTTTCCCTTAACCTCTTATCTGCAAGAGAAAATATAGGTACTATATGTATTCAAATTGCAATAAGAATGAAATATCATATAAGCAGGTATAATGGTAAAATTATCTTTTAATACCAGGGAACATGTCTTGTTGGCCACTGAGGACCCTTCAGGTGAATGGGGCTTAGCGGGCTGATATTAGATTGAAATAGGTTGTATTTTCGTGCAGAAATGTCCTGACTGGGCAGAATGCAAGTAGGTTTGAGCATATCTGTTGTGTATAATCACCATGGTAATAATCACTCTCTCAAAGCACAATAATGCACTCAACAATCAAAACTTGCACAGCAGCATTGAGCTCAGACCTCATTTGCCCAAAACCTTGAGACCTGGACAGCCTTTAGGGTTAGGCCTTATTTCACAAACACACACACACACACACACACACACAAACACAGACACAGACACAGACACAGACACAGACACAGACACAGACACACACTCACACAAACACAGACACACCTACAAGCGCACAAACACACACCCACATTCAAACACAGCATGTATTCATATCCTATAGGTGTGTTTCAGTCGTGGCGAAATTGTGTTTTGGAACCACCGCTAAGTAGCCTGCAGCTAAGAGGTGGTGAAAGAGAGGCGAGGGGAGCCGCAGCGGATTACCTGAACCAGAAAGAGAACACAGCCCGCACCCCGTTGCTTTTGGGGGGTCAGCAGCCATTAACCACTCCTGGCCGTTCCGAATGCCAGCTGCTGACCGGCTCGTAATGGCTCCAGCCTGGCTTGAGTCACAGGCTAGCTTTCTGTCGAAAGACTCAACAATGCCGGCGTGAAACGGTGAACATGCGAGATGTCCCAGTCAGCAGCTTGGGCCCCTGGTATCCGTTTCTCTTTCTCTGGCTACCAGTAATAACCCCGTATAAACCATCAATCCGTCATTCCGGCTGGTTTCACGTCCAAGTCAGAATTTGCAAAGGCCCTCTTTGCGGTCAGAGTGATTGGAGTAATTACAGAAACCGGTGTATGGACAATACTGAAGAAGTAAATAAATGGATGCTGCTGGGAGTTTTTTCCTGTCATGACACTGTTGAGTGTTGTTGTCGAATCCGCACTGCACCAGTACTGCCTGTGGCTGGCAGCCCCGCGGGGCAGCGTACAAATTTGCTATAGCATCACTCGGGATAGGAGGGCCTTAGTCACTAGAATGTTTGTGTTCTCCCCCCCTCTAGTCAGCCGGGCCCCCAAACGTGTGGCTAATACGTAAAGAAGCCTCCTACAGTGTGGGTGTGAACTTAAGCAGTGAAATGTGGAATAAAAAGAAGCAGTGGACTGACATCACATGTTTTGGAGGAGAGAAGTGTAAATACACAGATGCCTGCACCCTGTTATAAACCTGATCTGTAAGCAACAGCTTGCACACTTCAGGTCTCTAGTTTATGAAGACATGGAATGTGTTGCTGACACGCTTGTGTGTCACACATTGTTTTCAGGGCTTGTATATAACACACACATCTCTTTAGTTAGCTTGTACATATTTTGGTGTCTTTTCAATGCAGAATGTTTTGTCAGGTTTGAACAAAGGACACATTTACCACTCAGTCAGCAGAATTTGCTTGGCAATTAGATTGATATATAATTAAGGGTGTCTGCACCCCCACATTGTTATTTAACAAATATTTTCTTGTTAAAACTTCACAATTAAACATGCGGAACCAAGATGTGCATAACTAACTAACCGTTTCAGATGTATTACTGTGGTTCCTGACATACAACCAGGTCAAAATCTGCACATAAACTGTTCTGTGGATTTATTAATGGATTTGGGCAACTACACTCTTAAGATTTTGTGGCCCAGTTATTTTCTCTATCCTGTTTGTCTCTGTTTTGGTTTGTGAATAGTCTAGCTATGTTCTTGTGCACAAAAATGTTATTGTGCTTTAATATACTAAAATACTATTTTTGAAAATACTTAATATTAAATGCTGATAATGTCTTTTTCACATATAGGCTATACTTACGCTTTCAATGATTGGTGTTTGGTGCCATATAGCTGAAACACGGTAAAACTTTAGTTGATTTCTTTGCAATGAAATAAGCATAACCCTGTGCTGTGGACTCCTAATAATATCTGTGAGTTAACCCATAGACTATAGACTCAGCCAACACATATGAAGATTGCTTGTATTAATGATGTCTTTCTAGAAGATTGTTTCTGGGTAAATCTACTGAAGATCCTACAAAACAACCCAACTGTTATGCACTATGAGGAGAGAGAGAGGGGGGGGGGCACATAGACTATAATGAATTGGTGGACAGAGAGGGACTGTGAGAGATATATCAAGAGATACACAGGTGAACTGAAGGATAGATGGATTGAGAAGCGGAGAGAGATGGATGGGTATGCTAGGTAGAGTAATAGACAGTGGTAACCATGATGGATAGGTGCAGCGGTGGCCATGGCAATGAGTGAGTCTGAAAAAAGACTGCTACTGTAGTCTATCGGCACAGTCTAGCGGAGTTAAGACGCGCTGCTGTCCAATTAAAACGGGTCTTGAAGTCTTTGTAAGCCTTTGAGTCGCTGTTGCTTCCGTTGGGGTGTCGGCTGCCTCCCTGTTCCGCGTCGTTAATGGTGGCCTGCGAGTGCCGTTCTTCTGCTCCACCGTGGAGTTGTTTTGCGCCATGCCCGCCGCGGACCGGCGTGTGCAAGTGAAATGTCAATGGCGATTAGCATAAGAAGAGGGGGAGTGCAGGTCACCCGATGCATATTCCACAGCTCATCGGCTCTGCAGCATTAATGACAAAGAAAACACAATGAGGGCTAGCTCGCCAGTTGCCTGGCCACGGTGTGGATCAATTACAGATCAATTCATCTGTGTGTGTGTGTGTGTGTGTGTGTGTGTGTGTGTCTCTGTGAGTGTGAAATATTCATTCTGCACACTGCGCTGCACACTAATTGAACAGCTCCTCTCCGCATGGGCTGGAAAAACCAGTGAGGATGCAATGACCTCAAAGAAAGGCTTAGTCAGAATGTTTCAATGCGGTGCACTCTCCCCCATCCCCCTGCCCCCCCCCACCCCCAACCCCTCCAACCCCCGTCTGTCTACTTGCTCCACGCCTCTGCACTCCCTGACTGCAATGCCTCTCCGTGTCTGCGTGCGAGAAGCGCATGTGTGTGCATACTAACCGGCACAGAGGCCCGCAGTCACCTGGTTCCCTGGCAAACAGAGCCAGCCTCCTCAGATTTCAACAAATATCCGTGTGAGCACTGAACTGCTATTAAAGGTGATGGAGACAGATGGTGTCTGCTGTTTACAAGGCGAACTAAATCACAGGCCTATCAGACATGATACCCTGAACAAAGTTGAGCTGGTTTCAGAGAAAGGGGGGGAGGAGGGATTTACAGACAGACAGAAAAAGAGCTCTCAAAAGAGGAGAGAAGAGAGAGAGAAAGAGAGAGAGTGGGAAAGAGAGAGAAAGAGAGAAAGAGAAAGAGAGAGCGAGAGAGACAGAGAGAGTGAGAGAGAGAGAGAGAGAAAGCGAGAGAGAGCGAGAGAGAGCGAGAGAGAGAGAGAGAGAGAGAGAGAGAGAGAGAGAGAGAGAGGAATCAGCCGGTGTAAAGTGTCTCAATAACAAATGAGGGGGATGATAAGTTATCAGCGCTCTTGTGCATCATATCAGGAAACCAAGATCATTAGTGTCCATATCAGGGCTCAGTCTGTCGCTTAATTTAGCATCTACAGTTTCACACGGGGATCAGTTGCACTTGCATGTATCTCTGTCTGCAAACGCAACTTGTTTTTCGAGACATCGGTGTGTGTGTGTGTGTGTGTGTGCGCACACAAGCATGCGTGTGTGTCTTTGTGTGTGAGTGTGTGTGTGTGTGTGTGTGTGTGTGTGAGAGAGAGCGAATACAGATACTGGATTTAGCCTGGTAGGGTCTGGAGAGTCAGTGGTACAGAGGAATCTGTGTTAAGTACGCACCTCCTTCACTGCACGAATATCAGCATCTGCTCTGACAAAGTTCTGTAATTGGGGATCAAGCGCTGACAACCCTTCAACCTACAGCGCTGAATCCACAAATCCATTACACCTGTCCATTGTGATTTGTTTGCCATCTGAATAACTTATGTTTTCATATTGGTTTATATTATAGACTGTTATGAGGTTGTGCTCTTGGCACTGTCTTTTCACAGGTAGACTGGTAAAGGTGGGTTTGTCTCACTGGCTTTCCTAAAAGGACCTTGAAGAACACAGGGGTCAGACACCAGCAACCTTTCGTTTACTCTTAAAAAAGATGTCACCCAGGGTTTTCAGGAAATAAATAATTAAGCCACGGCTTTCACTTCAATCTCTGTGGAATACATTAGCATTCAGAGTGGATATCTTTATTAAAAGAAATCCATAAGTGCCACTAGTCAGCTATGTGGTGGCGTTGAGCGAAGAGGTGTTGCTCATTCGATCAGTGCTCCAGTCTACCCACCCCGCACACAGACAAACACACACACACACACACACACACACACACACACACACACACACACATATACACATGCTCACAAACAAACATTAACATAATCATGCATGCATAATACATGTCCTTCTCTTCAGCAGACACACAACGAGCATACTTCACTTGTGAGGACTGGCCACAAACTCATCTCCACCTACGTTTCTGATACTGGTTTTTTTTGTTGTTAATGCGAATAAGTGGTTTGACACCCCCAGCTTGATCTATCACCCTTTGTGACCCCTTGCACCCCTCCTTGCTTTGACCTTTAGAAAGGCCAGCTGTTCTCCTTCAGAAGATGTGACTGAAGAAGCGTTTCTCCCAGACGCCAATTGATTAGAGAAGCATTAATCAAGCGGAGGGATTATCCGGCACATGGAAAACGCTCCCTTTCTATAGTAAACCAATTACACTTTTTATGGGATAGGAAGGTTAACTGGCTGGATGAGCAATCCGTTTAAATCATTGACACCGTCGGTCTGAAGAGGAGAAGAAAGAATAGGCAAAAAATATGAGTGATAATGGGTGTTTGAGGGTGGGGGTGTTGGGGGGTGTACGTTGGACCCAGGACCAGTAGGGAGATAGGAGTGGTGGAGAGAAGCACCTAAAATCATAAAAGGATATTACTGGCCATTAAAGTTAATTGAGTATGATGCAGAAATGGGTCTGAGGGAATCGGGGATGCGTATTGTGGCTTTTGCTTTGATAAAGCCCGTCTTTTCTTATCGGCACCTCAAGCGGAGGTGTGATAGACGAGGGTAAGGACCGCGAAAGGTCTTCTCCCCAATTTTATCAATCTCATTGGTTTAATGGGTGCAGGCTTTGCTCCAAACTTAATGATCCCATACCATTTTAGAAGAGCTAAATTAACCTTGTATAAAACACCCCCCACCCCATTATTCTGTTACTGCATAAAGTAATATTGAACAACGTGGATTCAATTATCACTCATAATCTTTTATGATTAGAGGACCCCATTATATGGTTCAATCTGCCTTTTGCGTCTTCCAATTTGTGATTATCTTTAATTGTCGGCCGTAGTTGTCTGTTAATGTATAAGGTGACATTCTGTTAATTTACCTTTAAGGGGAGCTGAACCAAAGAATTACAAATGGATCGATTGTTCTTTACCTTCAGACAAGTCGATTGGATTTTTTTTTATGGGACAGTTGCAGTGCTTGTATTCTAGAACTGAAGCACATCACATGACACTTTCAGTCTCTCAATCGCTGGTTTATTACAATAGGGCCAGTGATTTTTGTGCTCTCTTGGGTATTATGGTCTCAAGTATAGATGAGGGCCACTGATCACTCAACCTACATATGTGTATAGTGCACTCATTTCAGAAATTCTTCTGGAGATTAATTTTCAATGCAAAACAACACTGTATGTCAAAACAAAACTATACAATTGTACATTTTACAAATAAGGCTAAAGCTCGCCCATTTAAACTACTGATCACAAACCAGCATCTGTGATTCTGCTGGAGAATACCATACCTCTCTTCCAGGAGGAAGTTGATAATCTCACATTTAGTCTATAGAAATGGGAAATACTGTCATCTATGCATCATCTATGAATATTTTTTAAATGCTCAGATGGGTTTAAAGCCGGTGACTGAGAAGGCCAGGGAACATGGATATCGTCAGTGCCACGCATTGAGCCGCTATTCATTTTCTGTTGACAATGTAGTCCTCTTGAAAGACACTTCTTCTCTGCTCTGCTGGAACGAATGTTCTAACACAGGGCGAAGATGATCACTCCGTAAATAATGATCAACATTATCTCCAACACTCTACTCTTCCCAACACACTGCTCTCCCCAGCACTCTGCTCTCCCCAACACACTACTCTCCCCAACACTCTGCTCTCTCCAACACTCTACTCTTCCCAACACACTGCTCTTTCCAACACTCTGCTCTCCCCAACACACTGCTCTCCCCAACACTCTGCTCTCCCCAACACTCTGCTCTCCCCAACACTCGGCTCTCCCCAACACTCGACCCTCCCTAACATACTACTCTCCTCAACACTCTGCTCTCCCCAACACTCTGCTCTCCCCAACACTCTGCTTTCTCCAACACACTACTCTCCCCAACACACTGCTCTCCCCAACACACTACTCTCCCCATCCCCCTTTGAGGTAACCAAACCCCTCCACCACCCTGTGTTTCTGCCTTCAGATAAGACTTTTATCTACTTAAATATGTAGTGTGTCAAGAGCTTGGAATTAGTGATGGTGTCGTTTTGTATTAGCAAATTGTAAATTTTCAAGTCCCATAGCATTGCATGGTTTTATATTGCATCAATATTATTTGTAAAAAGTCATTGTGTTTTCAGTCTATTTTCTAAATATCTGATCGATTGCTATAATTCTGAGCTCTTGAATGTGCTGATAAGATTTGACACAATTCATATGTGACTTTGACACATAGGGTTTGGGTTATGTTTTCTGGCATCCAGGCTAACAAAGTAAACAGAAACACTTCATAAAAACACAAGTTACAAGCTTCATGCAATCACCAAGCCCAAGCATAACCACAAAATTGTGAGTGGGTTGACTACAATAACACGTTTCAATAGTTTGGTGTCTTTTTTTCTTTGTGATTTCTGTGGCATTTTCAAATACGCACATCATGGGGAACAACAAAAAAAATATGAATAGATGTTTTCAGGCTAAACTGTGTTGCATAAAAAAATGTAGCTTGCTGAGTCTCATAATTTTTACCTGACTGCGATTTCCAAGAAAGTGCAACATGTCAATTCACTGGAGCAAAATGGAAAGTTGCAAAGGCAGCTTAAAATCAAGTTTTGTTTCTAAAGTGAAGGGTCTTTCTTGGATTTAATAACATGAAAACAAAACCAGCTGTTCTTAAGGTCATTCATATTCATTTAAAAAAATGTTTTGGTGGAACATCATTACTAAGTAAGCCGTTTTACAGCGGCATAGCAGACGTGTCTTTGTTATTAGCGTCAGAGGAGCTAATGTGGAAATGGAGAAACGAACAACATTGCAGCAAAACAAAGCATCTGGATGAGATCCAAAGTTTCAGCTGCGATTAAACGCACTCACTTTGCCGCGCTAACTACGGCAACAAAGTCATTCGAGTCTCCCCCATCGTCAGAAAACGGCACTGCGCTCTGAAGTTTTCGATGTGAATATACGCGGCGTGATATATTTTTTTAAGCGGGCTAATTGATTGTGGAGCACTCTGACATTGACTGATCTTTCTCGACCTGGCCTGCTCTTGATTGATTATTACCGCCCGGCTAAAATATGTACCATGACAGCTTTGATTGATCATCTGTTTTTACATCCCTTTAATTGAAAAGCATTATTGGAAAGATAGACTAATGCAATCTACGGCTGACCGACCCAGTAACCGCAAATGAAGTTGAATGTATGCCGCTAGCCAGTTAATTAATAACCCCAAAGGGGCCAGGTGTTAACGTAGAGCAGAGGGAGTGAGAGGTGAAGTTCAGGCGGGACCCTCATATGCTTCTTTATGTGCATTAATGAACAGGATATGACGCAACCATCCTGGGATGTTGGCTAAAGCTGGGGCCACATTAGACGACTTTTCCAATCGTAAGCAACAATGAGAAGAAGAATGAGTAGCACACATTTACCAAATTTCATATGCAGATTTTCAGTCTTTTGTGCCACACATAACAACGCTGACAAAGTTGCAAGCTGTATGGGTTCCATGGTTGTTTTGGTTTCAATATATCGGAAAAAATACATTCTCGCGAGTGCAGGTCTACCACGAGAAATCACGTTCATGCGAGAGAACTGCGTCAATTCTCGTTTAGATTTGTGCTCCTCAAAAACAGCCGTCATTATGTGTGGGTGATATAAGAGACTGAAGATCTGCATATGACAGTTGTTAAATGTGTGCTAATCAATTTTTTCATTGTCTCTTACGATTGGAAAAGTCGTTTTATTGTGGCCCCAGCTTTAGGGAGATGAGAAAGTCAGATTCTTCTAGCAAAGAGAGAAATGGTATGAATAAAACTTGTAAATGAAAAGGTTGGTATTATGTGAAATAATACAATGATGAAAATATTTTAAAAAGGCATAACCATATACAAAATTAGAATGGCATAATACCTTGGTAAAAGATGTCCAGAAAATATAATTTTCAGAAATAAACAAATATAAAATTGCAATTGTGACTGAAATTTTTGTAACTAACCATATTCTAAATGAGTAATCATCTAAATTTTAATGATTTTTAAAAAATGATAGTGATCATTTATGAAATGTTGCTTATTACACAAATAGCACTTTAAACTATGGTACTATTTATATTAGTTATGGACAGTACTATATACATAATTAACCAATTAACCAATATTACTACATACTGTACTTGTGACTAATATTATAGTTATAATGGTTTATTGCATTATAAAGCTAATGCGTAATTTTTTCACGTTAAAGAATGCAATATTAGATACCTTTTCACACTGGAATTTTTATATCAATATACATTCAATGTATTTCCGTTCTTTAATTGCTCTTCTATATGCTATTTTCTATTGGTGCCATCAGGTGAGACGTTCCCGCCCAGTATTCAAATGTGATGATGCATGAGCAGGTACTCGCATGCTGAATGCGGAAGAGCAAGCGCCTAAAATTAGGTTTGACGTTTTGCTCAATATTGTCGTGTCGGACAACATCGATCGTCTCTAGGCAGTATTTTTTCTCCAAAACATACTAGCACTTATTATCTTACAAAAAAAAGTATGCTCAATGCGCTCCTTGAGACGGATGTGTGCGGGTTGGACCCGTAATGCACGACTCAGAACACTGGCGTAATAATAAATACCCGCAAGGGCTTTATTATGGGGAAATCCAAAATCGTAGTCATACAAGCAAAGTCCAAAAACCAATAAATCCAGCCAGACCAAAGATACAGTACCGAGGGAGAAGGCAGTCTCGAAATCGGTATCCGTGCACAAGTTCATTAACCAGAGAAGCTGTCATCGGAGCAGAAGTACAATACAGGGGTAAAGCAAAGTTCGTAGTCGTGGGGCATAGCAGGAGTCAGACCGAAGTCCTATCCACGGGGCAGAGGTACAAAACAGACAGCAGGCAAAACTCGTGGTCAAAAACAGGCAGTGGAAACAATAGGCAGGCAGTAACAATGGTCAGTAAACAGGCTAGATCAATAACGGCTCAAAAATGACAGTAGTAAACTAAAGGCAACAATTTCGCAAAGACATGACATGAACACTGATCTTATATGCAGGTGTAGACAGGTGCAGACACTTAGCTTGAGAGCAGCAGGAAATGAACAACAGCTTGAGAAAATGAGACACGTAACGAGGCAATTAGTAAATCATTAGTAGTTATCCTATCCTAGACCTGACATTAGTAAATTAGTAAATGACATGCACAAGAAAGGTAAGGTAAACATGAACACATGGTTAGAGAGTTAGTATTACCCAATCCTGATCTAATGTTAGTAGATTAGTAAATAGACACGGGAGAATGAAACAATTAGGGAAGCGTGAGTGACAGCAAGAGAAACAGCATGAATGCAAGGCTGCGGAAAAACACGGAAAATGTGTATGCAAACAATGAACTGCATCGTAACATAAACAGAACACAAGCATGACATGAACAGAAAATAAACTGTGACAAACACTAAACATGAAACGTGACATAAATATGACAGAAACGTAACACTCCTAGTGCTACAGACGCCCCCAAGCAAACCATGCCACTTTGTTTGAGGTTGTAGCTTCGTTTCGAATGGAAGTCTGGGTTATGGAAACTAATTGTTGTGACCAACAGTCACCACAGATGGCGCCACATCCACCAAAACTGAAAAATGATGGATTATAGCTGTCAAATTTGGGTTTGGTGTCAATAAATCGGGATAGCGTCGGTATGCTTTTTTCTGTGGATTATCATCTCGAAACAAAAAAACTGAATAAGAATTACAATTCAATGCAATGGTATCATGGCTGTAAAATGCTATGAGTCATTGTCTGACGAATTGTTACTTGCACATGATCTGTCCATGTTATCTGTCCATGAACAATCTGCACACCCCAATCTACCCTCTACTTTTACACAGTAAGACTAATTATGCAACAATGTGGCTTTTTTAGTATACTTGCATAGCACCTTTGAACAATACTTTATGAATAAAAAGTAATTTCACTCTCTCAAACCTTTCTGTAACTACTTGTCAAATAACCTTTATACACGATTTTTAATATGAGGCAATACAGAAGCATAGTTGCACAATTTGTTCTTGTTTTTTTGTTTTTTTGAACATCATTGATCCATTACTTCACAACCAGAGCAGAGACGACAGCATTTAAAAAGGTCAGTGTGTGTGGGTTATTAATGGCGAGGCAAACACCAAAAATGTTCATTGTAATGCTAACAGCATTGTTCACCTAAACATTTGTAATGGTTGTGGTAATCTAGACACAGGTGCATTTACACACACACGCACACATGCACACACGCACACACACACCGCACACACACATGCATACACTTCTCCATTTGGCTACCAGATTCCCTCTTCATGGATGTATAATAATGCCATGGTTTCTGGTTGGATATAGATACAACACACACACACACACACACACACACGCACACACGCACACACACATTTGTTTTTGCATCTGAATCACAAGAACAAAGGAGAAACTTGTTGGACCCCCGCTGCTGTCTGACAGCCTCTGATGTTCATGGGCCTCCCTACACTGACCCTCAGTTCTGGCTCAGGTCAGTTTGACCCACACAGAACCAGAACTCTGGCCGTCTGACAGGAGGTGAAAAGGCCCAGTAGACCCACTGTGTCCACAAGCTATACCTCTAACGAGTGTGGTTATCGGTTCCACTGTGCAATGTCATCCCTCAATGACAGCTCTGACTGCTCTGCTCCACACTGGATCAGCCTCTCTCTCTCTCTCTCACTCTCACTCTCTTTCTCTCTTTCTCTCTCTCTCTCTCTCTCTCCCCATCTTTCTATCTCTCCCCCATATCTGCCTCTCCCCCTTCCCTTCCCTCTCCTCTCTCTCGTTCTCTATCCCCCTGTCTCTCACTCTCTCCCCATCTCTCTCTGCATCTCTATCTCTCTGACACATCTGTGCCATGGGTGCTGTCTTCCTGCCTGATTCCGAGCCGCTCTAACTGACGCGGTGCAGCCTGCATCCCACCTCCCACCGTTAGACATCATCCTCTCTCTCTGCCTTCCTTCTTACTCTGCTATTTCCCTCTTAGTTTCTTCATTTCACAGCATGCAAATTTAGTCGTTTTCCATCATCCAGTCCTTCATTGATGTCATGCAACCCATCCATTTTTATTTGTTTTTATAAAACTGCAACATTGAAACTTTTAATCCAGATCTATTTACTGTTACCATCTTATAGTGACACAGGCGTTAATCTATTGTCTTTGCTGTTCATGAGAATACCGTTTTTGGACATTCAAGGACACCAATGTTCTGAGGAATGGCCAATATATAAATGATTCAGTAACCTTTCCATTAGGACAGTTTAACAATTAAATATGAAATTACCAAACACAATATTGCTTGTTGAAAGGAAGAGTAAACTAAAATTTGAGGTTGAAACATTGTATTTATTCAAACAGCACTTGACTTCTATATGACCGTGACACATTGCCTTATGCCAAGGGAGGTAGCTGAAATAAATATGTAAATATTCAAAAAAGACTGCTTTGCACTGCTGTACATTGAAATGGTATGTTTTTATTAAATTCATATTACGTATAGCATACACTCACAATCCTATTTAAGATGAAGGTTTTGTGGGCGACTTTTCAAACTAAGATCTTCTGTCAACAGAGGATTGCAAACTGCATGTAATTCTTTTCACAGTCCCTTGAAGTTCCTCTATGTGGAGACTGACAAATTAGCCCAGGGATGCATAATTGGGCCGCACCGGTACAGCGATACAAAGTCGCCTGAACGTGTTCAGAAAGTAATTCTGTTTCCATGTGGCCTGTGCTTCTGCAATAAGTAATGAAGTGAAAAAAAATGAAACAAATCTTTTGCAAGGTGCAAAATTATTTTCAATAAAATTAGCAGCTCTGCATCAGAAACTTAGAAAACAAAACGGACGAGTTTACCAAAATAAATTCCTTTTTTAAGAAAAAATATTTTTTTTCTTGCCTCAGTGCTTGCCAGACAAACCGCAAGTGTATTTGTTTCAGCCGCGCTGTCAGAAACGCGTCGTTAGCCGTGTTGCTCGTTTCGCGTATGCTACAGTTCAGGTGCTTTTTGAGGTTTGACGTTGTGTTCCTGGCAAATTGCATTGAAATTGCATGAAAGTATTTGTATGCGTAGGTTATACAACACTATATATACATTTACATTGTTAGCCAGCTGATCAGTTAGTGGGACTATTTTAAATGTACGTGCTTAAGTCCATAGGTGAGCACACCAGCCTCTTGCTCCAATTTGGACCTCTGGAAATGTCCATATCTTCCTAAGAGCAGTGCTTATTCTTTCATCCTGTTTAGAAGAAAAGACGGGAAAAGACAATCTGAATGACCCTGGTATAGTCACACCCTCATTGTAGGCTACTAATAATAAATAATCTGTTAAACCATCCTGTTTTTACAATACCACTGCACTTTTCCCACTGGGAAAATGGTAACATTCAAGGCCTAAACTGTCATGGTTCGTGGGTTATTGTTTTCCTTTTCCGCTGCGGTTCTCGTCCTGTTTCCCCGATTGAGAATCTATCAGATTTTTTCCACGTTCCGGTCTGGGGTTTTGCTTCCACGTGCTCGTTATTCATTTCACCTGTGCTTCTACCTGCGGGGTATTTAAGTTCCTCACTTCCGCTTCCCCGGTGCTTCTTTGTCATTCATTTGTACATTGAGCCAGGTATAGCCAGGTTTAAGCAACATCGTGATATTAACTTGTTTATGTTCACGAGGGACTTGCTTATAGCGTATCTTCAGGTATAGGATTGTGTTTCCTCCTGTTAGCATTCTGCGTTATTTATTCCCGGGCTGTTCTCTATGACACAGTGTTTTTTTTTTTGGTGGTTTTGTTTTGTTTCACCCTCTATCGGACGTTTTAGAGTTAGGTTCCAAGGTGTTTTCTTTGCTTTTCTAGTCTCCTGTTTATGCTCTAGTATTGAGTTCAGGAGATTTAGATTTGTGTTTCACTCGTTATATTCGAGTTCGCCCTATTTTCCTGGGTAGATTTCATTTAGCTGTTTAGCTGTCAATTATTAGTTCCTGTTTTTCTTTTCTTCTTTTCTCCCTTGTTGGTGCTCACCTGTGTGGGTGACTTGTCTGATCTCCCTCACGTTGATTCACCGCTACTTAATTCATCACACTAAACTATCCGGAGCAGAATAACTCCATGCACTATGAGTTCATAGGGCAGTTAAATGTGTTATATTTCAGTTAGCCACACATTTCACAATACCATGCTAGCATACTTATGAGGCTATTGTGCTAGTGCTCTGCACACCAATTGATGGGGGGTGCTTTTGACTGGAAAAAAAGTCAAATAGTTCTGCATGCTGGTGGTCTTGTGCGGAGAATGACTGTGTGTGTGTGTGTGTGTGTGTGTGTGTGTGTGTGTGTGTGTGTGTGTGTGTGAGTTCTCAAGGAGATGGGATTCTGGCCTTTTCGGTTGTACTAAACGTTACCCATTTCAGTTTCCATTCACTGCTAGTGCTTTATTCCACATTGAAGAGCCAATTTGAATCTCCTTGCCATTTTGTTTCCTGTCTTGACATCAAACAGATATCATCAGCAGGTCTAATCCAAGCCTGGGCTCTGATGGGGCTTAATGGAGAGATATTGATATTTTGGCCACATTAAGGTTTCTGTGCACTCCTAAAACAAATGGCAACCTGAGCTTTGAATGTCTGATTAGCCGCTGCACTATGATTTATATGTGTAATTCACATGAGCATCGATATCGATACACTTAACAGTGCCTGGAAAAAAATCTGACTCGTGAGTAACTCAAGCACACACACACACACACACACACACACACACACACACACACACACACACATGCACACGCACATATTCTTTAAAAAAGTAAGAGTTGGGTTTTCATCTGGTTTTATATTTCTTTTTCATTTTTACAATTTTGTCCAATTGTCCACCGAGTTGAACAGGCTTGTAAATAATACAAGACTCTTTACAAATGTAGTTCACAGTGCTGTCATTGGGCCGGAATGCACCGGAACGACATTCCGGAAGTTAATTTTTTCAATCTCTATAAAAATACATACAGAGAGAGAAAGCACGTTGTCACATCAACGTAGTGAGCAACACAGTTGCCAAGTACCATGACCAACACTTCCACAGGCTACCTTTAGATTTAATACAATCAGTAATAGGAAGTAATTCAGTTTTAACTAAATCCATAAAATATTATAAAAACTGTAAGCAGAAAATCCTGATTAATGATATTGGTTATTGTGCTGCCTGGGCAGCGGTGCACTTGGTTTTCTTACGCCCTGGTCTGCATTACATGGATGAGTAATTCTATGGATATAGCACCACAGTAGAGTATCCATATAACTCACTTTGTCTTTTTCATCGGAAATATTCTTTATGACAATGGAGGCTTGATGATTTTCAAGTCTCGGTAGGTTGTGAAACCATACAATATTGCCCCTATTGACTGTGCGTTGTTTATGCAAGCCCTCCAGAATCCCCTGTGGACTGTATTTAAGTTTTGGACAAAGTGCTAGGGTTAGGATTAGAGTGTTAGACAATGATGAGACATCATTAAAATAAAAAAATCAAGATAAAATTACAACTAATAATCTAATAATCAATTAAAGCGAAGTATTTTGCAAAGAAAATTCTGCCGGGTTACCATGCCCCCCAACCCTTCTAGATAGATGGGTCCCCCCAGTGAATTCTTCCCACTGACACCGCGGGTTGTTCATGATGAGATCTGTTGTGCTCAGAAACGGAAAGTGCTCTTGCAAACACACTTCATTACAGAGGCTGTTGCTGGAATTGGCAGAGATAGAATACCGTGACCCAGCTGATGTGTGAAGTGCTGGGATTTGAGGAGGGCAAAGTAGTCAGAGCAAAAGTATTTCATCCCACAGTTGCATCCCTTATGGGACCCGACAATATTTTTGATCAAAACATCAATTTAATGTTTAATTGCTGGCCTAATTTACAAGGCACCATGTGTGTCCTTTAATGGAAAAGTCAATTACGCACACAGCCCTTCCTGTTCAGCAGAAAGCTCTAAATGGGCTGTTATTGTGCCTTTGCGCTACGGTTAAATTTGGCACCAATAAATTTATGAATTCTCTCTCTCTCTCTGTCTCTCTCACTCTCTCTTTTTATCATTCCACACACTTCTAACCTTCTTGTAATGTGTTATTAGGAGCAGCAAATTTAATTTAATTTATTTATTTTTTTGAGGAAATCATGATTGACGTGCTTTTGGATAGGCTCAGCCAGTCTGGCTTTTAATTAAAGTGAGCCAGGAGATGATTGTAGATTGGGGGAAAGACTGCTCTCCCACCCTGACCTCGGTTCCTATCACTCCATCTGAGTCTCCATGACTGTTCTCACGAGTGGGGGTTAACCCACTGCCTTATGTCTACTGTACACTAGCCTATATTTGCTGTGATATTGCTGTTGCAGACAAATTTAAATATCCCCCAAAAAATCGTCACGGCCTTGGCTAAATCGTCATTTACCGTGAGATGGTCGGAATGAAATCGGAGCTCTCCGATCCAATCTTTTTCTCGTCTTGGACGCTCCGACGAAATGAAACGGGTTTGTTTCTATCCGCAGTCTTTAGGCATGGCTTGTGTAGTTTGTGATGCACAGTGACAAGATTTATAATCTGGTACTGTCTATAGCCAAAGCGCTGAGCTCTCATTGGCTCTCAGCAGTACCAGGCACAGGTAGCTAAACATGGCGGTGAGGAGCAAGAAAGCTGAAAAGCTGTGGTTCTACATTGAATGCTATGATTCTCTGCAGGACAGATCAATTATGGTGTCTCTATCTGCCTAACCATGGTCATAGTCCACATTCTGTGATGTCCTATCTTTGTTTTTATCTTTGGCTGGTTTCTCAGCACAAATCGGTGCACAAAGGCAACATCTGCGGGCTTCTGCTGCTGCTGTTCCTCCATTAGAAATACATACTCAAGGCTTCCAATCTCTCTACCAAGTACTGCATGCTTCCTGGTGTCTCGCTGCAACACACACCCATGAGATTACAATCTACCATTTGGTATGTTGCTATCCAGAGTGACTTACAAATTACAGCATCACGAGTGAACATTCTACAATGAAGTAGGGTTCATTATGATAAATAATCTTTGGAAGAATCCTGTAGGAATCCTGTAATTTGTCACAATTCTTGATTCCCTGTCTTTGCTATATAATATAGTTTGTGCCCTTCAAGGACTGAAAAACCAGCGATTTAGAAAAGACTGGCTTTAAAGCTGGAGTAGGCAACTTTTTTTAGAAAGATATTGGGGAAGGATATAGTTGGGAAAGATATAGTTGGTCTGTCTGTTATCCTAAACACAGCCAGAAGATGCTTTGATCATCAAATCTGACAGTGGGACAAGCATATTGTGTAGCCTGAGCCTGGCAAGCCCTGTTCGGGTTAGGCCCTTTCTGACGACAGGCTTCTGGGGTGGGGTGGCGTGTCTCTTTGTCTGTGGGCAGGGCCAACGGGTGTTATGACTTTCAAAATGTTTCCACAACATTGCGACCGTTGAGAAAGTTGCCTACCGCATCTTTAAATATAAGATGGGATCCCGCTTCAGTCGTCTTAAACTCTCCTAATATGCAGGACACAATAGAATATCTCAGGACGTTTGTGTTTCTGTATGCAATCAATTGTTTTTTCCATGGTGCTGGTTGTTTTATTTTTTTGATTTACATAGGGAGTATGTTGACAGAATAAAGATCCATACATAGGGAGTATGTTGACAGAATAAAGATCCATACATAGGGAGTATGTTGACAGAATAAAGATCCATACATAGGGAGTATGTTGACAGAATAAAGATCCATACATAGGGAGTATGTTGACAGAATAAAGAACCAAGAGCCTCTGTGGCTGTATATCCCAGGTGAACATTCAAAAACGCAATACCTGCTTGTTCTCATCACAGAATGGGTGAACAATGTATCTACCAAGCCAGGAACAAAGGCATTTACAGGGTTTGTGCAGACCAGTGAACTGTCCAATAGAGCAGTGTTGAGGAATATTTTAAGAGCCTCAATGTTATACCTCTAGTTCCACCCCCAGATCTCTGCAGAATATGCTAGAAATCCCAGCAGGATTTCTCTAAAAACCAGAGGCCAGGTCATGCCAAGCCATGCTACCAACTGAGACCAGGTTAGAAGAAAAAATAAATGGAAAAAAAAGGGAGAAGCAGAAATTAATGTTACCTGACGTTGATGTTTAGCGCACACGTGCCTGGAATTCTGGAACAAAGCAAAATGTAGCTCAGAGAAGATTCCATTGGAATGTCACGGAGATTCTAACCATAGGTGACGACCCTCTCCCGGGCCACACTGATGAGACTTTGCCCCAGTAGTACATCAGAATTACTGGGTCACTGTAAGCCTGTTTATTGTGTTGTACAAGGGGAAAGGGGAAAGGGAATACATGCACCATTACACAGAAGCACACACACACACACACGCATGCACACATCCAAACACACACACACACACACACACCAATTTGTCTGGCGGGGTTGCTTGAGATTGCTTTGCCAATATCTCGTGTGCCTTATATTTGTGCTTAAACTTGACTAATGGAGCGCAAGACGGAGAATGACCATTAAAGGTGGTCTATGTGCATTAAATCCCATGTCATGCTAATTCGTCCTTCAAATCAATATCTTGTGCCAGTTATTGGACCTAATTTACATGTTTTTCATCTATAAATTTGGATTTGTTTTTACAGATGGGTTCAATTTTGTGCATCTTCAATAAATCATTTAATAGATAATGTGACTGGCGCTGAGTGAGGAGGCAAAGGGTCGGATGGCCCTTCAATAATTACATTGACCCCCCCCCCCCCCACACACACACACACCCCCTTCAGTGAAACTATGTACTTTTTTTATATTTAGGTAACATTTCCTCTTAAATCATTTCAACATTACTATAGAGCAGTCAGTTTAAGCACTTCTTTCCTCCATCTGACACACACGCAGCCAATAATAATTCAGTGTTGTGCATTTGAATTTGAATGCACCCAATCATAGCCACCTGTGTTTGTCAACACGACTGGTTGGCTATGCATAATTGCAAGGATAAACAAATTCATCAACTCAAGTGAACTGATGAAGTAAACATTCACCCGTTTTTAGTTAGGCAAGCACTTTTTATTGACTTCCAGATTTGTTGCAGTTTTCACACACACACACACACACACACACACACACACACACACACACACACACACACATTCACATTTTTCAATTGTGTAATATGACTGATTGTATGTTAAAGACTATAAGCTAAGTAACTCGCTTCGGGTAAATATTTAAATGTAAAATGTAAATGATAGTCTTACTATGGTTATACACCCAGTAGTACCACATAGCCACCTTCTGTACCTGCCAAAGTATGACCCTGGTTGTTTTTGTATGGTTCTATAATACAGAGAGCTGGCGCTTCAGAGCGCCACTGTACATCTGACTCCATACTAGATCCACTAAAGCGCAGGTATATCCCCCCCCCCCCTCCCCCTCATTGTGCAGGTATTCACCCACTGCCATCGTGTAACAATTTAAAGTTAAAAGGAGCGTCCAACCCCTCCCAGTGGGGTGTTGGTTTCAATCCAGCTAGCAGATGTCTCGCCACTCTGCATCGTCTTGATCCGCCTGCCTCTAAGGACTGTGAGTCTAAGCCTCTTTCTTTCCAACGTGCTGCCCTATCGACAGCCTGTGAAATAGGGATTCCTTAAGCCCCCCCCCCTCCCACACCCCCCCTCACCCCCAGACATGCTTGATTGCAATGCCATGATGACAGTGACAGCAACAAGGCCGCAGACAGGCGAACATGACACAGAGCTGGTACATCACACACTCCACACACATCTCCCTCCACTTTTCATTCAAATCAAATGGATTTATCGTCATGGGAAATACAATATGATATTTCACATTTCCTGCTCGGAGCGAATGGGTAGGGGCCTAAGAAAACAGGGACAAAACCCATTACCGAGAACAACAGGAATGATTAAAAATGAAAAACTAAATTTGATAAAAAGTGATGACAATGACAATAATGTCAGACATGGAAATGCAATAAAAGACGCACATACTGACTGGCTGCATATAATATAAATGCAGTTATGTCAAATTAAAATGATGATTCTCACTATTTCTGTGGCTGTAGCCAGTTCCACTGTTCTCCCCTGTTGGAATCCTGGTGGCACAATAGCGTGTGATAGGAGTTTATCTGGCCTGAAACATGAAACATAGGGAGAACTGATTTAGCTGTATGCAACGGAGAAAACGCACACGTGTGCTTGCTTTTATTCACTTTCTATTTAGCGGTGACTGTTTTGTGTTTGAGCAGCTTGACTGGAGTCTCCCTACAGACATACAGGGTGTACAGCAGGTTCGGGGTCCGTTCCATTTCGAGTCATTCATCTGAGAAAATGGATTTTAAAAAACGTACTTCATATTCTATGGCAATTTTTTCATGAATGACTTGGATTTCAGTTAATTTGCCAAATTGACTGAATTGAGATGGAATTGACCCCCAGCTCTGGCGTACCACGGTATGTGTGATGCTGCATGTGGAATGACACTTTCTGCATTTTGTAACTCCACACAGGAGGCCTACACTGCAGTGGTCGTTTACTTCAGTGTAGAACGTGTGCTTGCTTCCCACATTGAGTGAGTGACGTTACGTGGCGCTGTAATGACGACATGTAGTCCAGCTGTCTCTCGTTTTCGTGTTTGTTCATTTGAATGTTTTTTGTTGTGTCAAGTTTTTGTCTTGTTTTTTCATGCGCCGGTGTGTCTGACGGGGAGGCAAGCTGAATTTTTCGGGGCACTCCTGCTGCTATTTTTTATAATTATTACCAAGTTGTCCAGTCTGGCTGGTTTTGTTTATGGTCGTCACCATAGAGACGCATTCATAACATGTGCTCCGCAATGTCCGTTGGATCTGCGGCGACAGGGTGTTTTTTCACTTGAGTTTGAGTGGCTTAGCATCGGGACTGATCGAAGTCTGCGGGCAATCCTCGAAAGGCCCTCTGGGAAAAGAGTGAGAGGAGGACGGGGAAGGAGTGAGGCCACGACTGGGGAGGTTGAGTGGATTCGGTGCCCTGTTTCAACTGGACTGAGACTGTGCGTGCATGGAGGAGAGTCGCGGAGGCAGAGTTTGTGTGTGTCGGCGGAGCTTGGAGTGGAGCAGCTGTGATCCGGGAGACGCATTGCTCTGGTTGACTCGGGGCAGCTTTGTCACTGCGGCTGTTGGACTGCTTGGTGACACTGGACACCTCAAGGCAGCAGAGGCAAATGAGGAGTTGTTATTGCTTTTGATGCTCGATTGCTCACACTTAATTAGTTTGATTGATTCAATGATTCTATTGAATGTCTTTGTTTGATATGTTTGTTTTTGTGTGGGTCTGCCCCACTGTCTATGTCTTTTTTGTTGTTGCTGGTGACTACAAATTAAGTTCCCTCACAGGAAAATAAAAGTTATTCTATTCTATTCTATTCTATTCTATTCAACGAGCAGCTACAGCCGCATACTTTCCTCAGTGTCTTCTGCTGCCCACCCCTCACTTTCAGCTAAGATTCACTGTCCCTCTTATCTGAATGGTTTTCTTTCCAAAATTGTCTTCTGATCCTCCTATACATTTTGCTGCAGTGACTCAATTAAGAAAAAAACACACACACACTACTTCCTCTCCAATTTGTCTCTGCACTGCTGCAGGCAGTTCCAGAGAGAGAAAGACCAATATAAGACCAGGAGCGGCAGTGTAGTATAATGGTTAAGGAACTGGACTTGTAACCGGTAGGACACTGCCGTTGTACCCTTGAGCAAGGTACTTAACCTGAATTGCTTCAGTATATATCCAGCTGTATGAATGGATACATGTAATAAGAAGTTGTGTAAGTCGCTCTGGATAAGAGCGTCTGCTAAATGCCTATAATGTAATGTAATATAAGAATGCCATTATTATTCTGATGTCCATCGAAGAAGAGTCAGGAGTTCTCACTATGGCCAAATAGTAGCCATTTCTCTCCCTATGTGTCTGTATCTAGAAGAGTAAATATAGAAACAAAGAGGAAGAGCTCTTCCCGACACACACACACACACACACACACACACACACGCACACAGCATGTGAATGTGGTTGGGAGAGGCTGGAGTGCTGTAACTCAGGGGTCATTGGGATTGGTGATTTGTCAGGAACTGCAGTTGTGAATTTCCTATGTGAATTTTTTGAAAGGAAAGCAGAGGGGAAATTGCAGAGTTGTCTCCGCGTAAGCAGGAGGGGGACAGAGGGGGAGAGTCTGTGGTGTGGGAGGATGGTTGGTTCTCCCCTGAGGAATGGGAGTGATTCACATTGATTGACTCTAACGCAGGGGCAAGAAAAGGAAAAAAAAATTTGAATGCAGGGGCTGGCAGCGCAGCCACACTGCCCCCTCGCCCGGGCGGAAGACCAGCCCGGAGGGACACACTGCTTAGCTCTATGTTGGAGGGAACATTAAGAAGCCAAGTGGGCAAGCCTATGACTTGGAAGCATCTCCCCACTCCCATGGTTTCTTTTTGTGTAGGCTTCTTCCAGCCATGGCATACCATTGCTTTCCACGCCACTGTTTATATAAATATCTGTCAGTTGAAGACTACCACAGTAAGTTGTGCTGATTTAGTATTGTTCAGTTAGAATTGTCTCACATTAGTTCATAAAATGGGTCCATAAAATGCTCTAATGAAATATTAAATGTATTCATTCATTCATCATACATTTGTACCTGTTTGCATTTGGATGACTTAAGCACTATGATGTATTAGCATGGGTTTTTGGGGGTGTCCATATATTATAGTGAAGAATGAAAAAACAGGAACAGTTTACCTTAAAAGCAGGGATGCGGTTTACTGGCATGGTTCTGCATTATGGCTGAAGACCAGCGCGGTGGCTGCTGAACTCTCCTCAGGTCATTTCTGATGAAATGTACAAAGCGGGATGTACAAAGCGACATTATTGAGTGAGGACCAATGTGATTAATTTGCTGTCACAGAGCTGGCTCCTGTTTTCCTAGCGGAACAGAAATGGCCTGGAACAGACCTGTGTCTGTGAAGTTCATCCTCAGCGATTTCTGAGATGAGGCTGTGTCTGTTCACATTGCCGTCGCAAAGTACTTGCACACAGACACAGGAGTGATGTGTGTGTGTGTGGGCATTCGTACACACACGCACAAACTCACACACACACACACACACACACACACACACACACACACACACTCTCTGCTTTTTTAAAGAATTCCCTTTCAATAGAATGGATGGGATGGCCGAAACCACTTTAATCTGGACAATTACAAAGCACTGGGCCGGAAAGTGCAATCCCTATTAACAAGATAGCAATAACCTCTCATACTGTGTGCAGTGTGGTTTGTCCTGGGCATTAAATGAGATTTTACCCGGGGCCTAATCTGTGGAAACTGTAAATGGAGTCACAAGACAATATATTCATTTGCTTGTGGAACAAGATTTCAATTACCGGCGAAGAGAATATTCATATCGATAATTGCTTTTCATTCACCAATTTATGCCATTGAAATTGTTCAGGGAACGGTCTTCATTTGGATGAACAGTTTAGCATTCAATGGTTTGTGAGTACTACTCCCGGGAAAATGAGAAACAGATGTGGAGATGGTTTTATAAATGCGAAGGGAGGGAGAGAGAGAGAGAGAGATGGAGAGAGAGAGAGAGGGAGCAAAAGGATTTGAGAGATTTTAATTTGTTCTTCAGTCTTGGAAACGGCTGTTGGTAAACGCCTGTTAAATTACAGGAGTGCCATTCCCCCCGTGAGCTCGGACCTCTGGGGTTTCCCGGAGTATTGATAAGGGGAAAAAACGCCCGACACATTCAGCGAGGAGGACAAGGAGCGAATGTGCAATTTGCATTTCAATCGAGAGGCCCTCTGTGTTTGCTTTCTTCTTACAACACAGTCACCCGGCTCTGAAGCCCGGGCCGCATGTCCTGTAGGAATAAGCCAGCTTTTTCTCAATTTATTTTCATTCTTTTTAAAAAGAGATTAATCCGTTTTGACTCTGCCTGCAGCCACCGCACCCCCCACCCCACCCCACCCCCCACTCCTCCGCACACCATTCTGCGTCCCCACCCATACTTTTA
Source organism: Ilyophis sp. 1 JC-2022 (assembly GCA_022702515.1). Lineage (NCBI taxonomy): Eukaryota > Metazoa > Chordata > Actinopteri > Anguilliformes > Synaphobranchidae > Ilyophis > Ilyophis sp. 1 JC-2022. The sequence continues at coordinate 101,262,748 of CM040402.1, read as the reverse complement.
AAATCATCCCTTTTTCTACCACTGCCCCGCCTCGAGTCAAATGGCAAATGTCAGTGTTGGATCTCTTTGAGGCGCCTGCCAATCAAGCCCCCTTTTGATCCACCAAACACCTGTCATCCGTGTTTGTAATTATTATAGTTTTTGTTTGTTTGTTTTTTTGGTGCAGTTTCCAAGGTAATATTTCCCCACTCCCCACCTGTGTGTTCAGGGTTTGCGCATGTGGGGTTGTTTTGTATGTGTGTGTGAATGTGTGTGTGACTGGGGAGGGGGGGGGCGGTTAGGCCCCATCTGGAAAAGAAGCAGGCTCCTCCCAACATGCAGACCAGTGGCCGGAGCTCCCCACTCCGCTGCCTTCAAAGGTACCTGCTGTCTGCTCTCCATCATAGGCCAGCTACCCCCACCCCCTTCCTGCAGAGAGAACCTCATTATTACTCCACTGCCCACATGCGGACCCCCCCCCCCCCCCCCCTTTCCCACATATTGTTCTCGCAACACTGAGAGCCACATTGCCACATTGCTACAACTAGGAATGCAGGCTTACCATTGGACCAAGTTGTTATAGGGTGGGGTTGAGCAGGCTATAAATCTAGCTACAGTGCCCTCCGCTATTATTGGCACCTCTGGTAAAGATGAGTAAAAAGGGTTATAGAAAATTTACCGTTTGGTGAATTAGCTTAATGTCACACTGGAAAAATTTGAAAAATCCAAATTTTAATTGAAATTAATTAATTAATTAATTAATTTTAAAAAATCTCATTAAGAAATTAACAAAACCATGTGTGCCACAATTATTGGCACCCCTGCATTTATAAAGTAATAAAGTAATAATTTTAAATATTTGGTTGCATATTCTTGACTTTCTTATGTTTTTGACCCAACAACATCAAAATACTCTTGATATCTTATTTTCTTGTACTCTTACAAGTGATACTATAATGTCTCTGAATTTGAATGGATTTCTATGGGACTAGATTTAGCTGTAAATTATGCTGGAACAGTATGGAATACATGGTTGGTAAAATGGCTGTAAGTCATCAAGGGTCTGAGGTATCAACCAAGCCTCAATTCATCACTCTGCTGCCAGATATGCAGTAGATATGGATGGATCACTTTAAGGGTTGTTTCTCCTGACAAATGTTCCTATTGAACTCTATGGAAAAATAAGTCAGGAGAAGAAACCCTTCAAGTTATCCATCCATATCTACTGTATTTCTGGCAGCAGAGTGATGTTTTATGGCTTGTTTGATACGTCAGACCCTTGATTACTTAGAGCCATTTAGCCAACCATGTGTTCCGTACTGTTCCAGTGTAATTTACAGCTAAATCTAGTCCCACCCCCCAAATCCCATAGAAATCCATAACAAATGCAGAGATGTTATAGTATCACTTGTAAGAGTACCAGAAAATAAGACAGTATTTTGATGCTGTTGGGTCACAGACATAAGAATGGCATGCAAAGGATATGCGACCAAATATTTTAAATTATTACTTTATTCTATATATAAATGCAGGGCTGCCAATAATTGTGTTTTGTTAAAAATAATAAATTCTTGATGAGGGATTTTTTTTTCTCACAATTCTTCAAATTTTTTCAGTGTAAGATTAAGCTAATTCAGCACTGTATATAGTTTCATGTTGTGATGACAGCTACAACAGTGCATGCTGCCCAGGATAGGTGCTAGTCACCAAAAAGGTCATGTGGTACAATGTGCCTGTTGTGTTTTTTCCCCTCTCTTCTCCTTGTTCTTAATTACAATAATTTAGCACAGCGAACAGAGCAAATCCTCTTGCCTTCTCACTGTATCCCTTGAAGCAGAAGGGACTAAATTGGCCTTGAATGTGCAGTTATTAAATGTGAAATCTAATTTAGCACAATACCTTTGTAGCAAATGAGTTTCTCAGCCAGGAAAAAAAGCAGATCAATCTGATGGAGAGAAAAAAAGAGAAATGTGTCCGCGGCAGATCTATGAATCCTCCACCTATAGCAAAGCGCATTGAATAAGCCTTGAAATTCACTTTGGAGTCAATGAACACATGGCTTCCTCTCAAACAAGAGAGCCATGAAAAACATTTTTTTTGAGGGCACAAAGGTAGCTCAGTCAAGAAAGGTGCTTACCATGAACCTTGTGCCATGTTATTAGTTGACAATGACTAGGACTTCACAGTGGAGAAGCACGTTTTCTCGGGAAGATTTAGCTCCGTCAGGGACTCTTGGGCTGTTTATAAGCTATAGGCTATGGTCTGTGTAGCAGGTGTCCACCTTTTTACCTGTTGTCAGCAGTGAGATATGACTCTTCCAGTTTGTGCTGGCTCTCTCCAGTACACTCTCCAGTATCTTTTGTCAGCAGTGAGATATGACTCTTCCAGTTCGTGCTGGCTCTCTCCAGTAGAATAAACGGTTCCAAAAGGCTCCTCTGTGCTTTTGGAACCCATAGAGCAGGGATGTCAAACTCATTCCATCGAGGGCCGAGTGTATGCAGGTTTTTGTTCCGACTGTGCCCTACACCAGCTGATTTCACTAATTAGCTCAGCTCTTCAACCAAGGAGGTGCACTAATTAGTGGAATCAGCTGGTGTAGAGCATGGTTAAAACAAAAACTTGCATACACTCGGCCCTCGATGGAATGAGTTTGACACCGCTGCCATAGAGGAACCCTATCAAGTTAAGGGGTTTTTTGTCAGGCAAAATGATTCAATCAATTTTATACTTTTCACACCTACCAAACAGGGTTCTATGAACTAATAAAATGAGTTCCCCAATGGAGACAAAGAACAAAATTAGATCCAATTTTCAAACATGAGGCACTTATGAACAATAAGGATATGCACTTGTGGTGCAACATTGAAAGATACATCTCAAATCTCTTCATAAAACTATTTTTTTAAATACAGCACAGCACTGGCATGCTGTAGTATTGTTTGTTCTGTACATGTGTTGGCTTCTTTTTTTACATCTCTGACCCCTCTTTTTCCAGCTTCTCCTCCATGCTGTCTCTTTTTTTAATCAGTCGCTCACAGTCGGTGGGAGGAGATGAGAGAGAACAATGTAGATCACCTCCTGCCTCCTTTCTTGCAGAAGGTACCTGGGAGAGGAGGGGTGTAGCCTACATTGTTTTTATCTCAGTTTCGGGGAAAAAATGAAAAATAGAACAGCATTTTGGGGCCAGAGACGATTCGGAATCATCGGCATGACCCATGCGAGCTTGTTTTTCTTCCCTTCCCATCATCCTCTTCCCCAGCTGTGATGAACAGCCCTGGTGCTGAGAAGGGCTGTGCAGTGAGCGGAGATGAATAGGCAGTATTACCCATGCTCCCCTCTGCTTTTTTTTTTGTGCCATGTGTCCAGTACATTGTCTCTCTGACGGCGAGCTCTGTCGGTGGCTTGGCAACAGGACAAGGTCTGTAATTTTGACTCCGCATTTTGACTCTTTCTTTCTTTCTCTCTTTCTTTTATTTTTTTTCTCTCTTTCTCATGCATGGAGCTTGGGTACAGCACCCCTGCTCTGTTTAGCTATTTCTGGGCAACTGTGCATCGCCTCCTTCACTGAAATTCTTATCAAAATTGTTTGTGTTTTACATCATGAATGCCACTAGAATTAAGTGCCTAAATGGACTCATTATTGGCCATTACTGCTTCAGTGCCACCATTCACCTTTAGTCTATTATCTATTCACTTCAGCCTTTTTCCTTCATTTTTTAGTTTATGTCTTCACTCAAATACTCGTGAGACATGCGGCTCCAGCACCCCATGATTCTCTCAACGGATTAAGTTCCGATCTCCGACTTCTGGTGACCACTAAGATAAAATATCACTGTTAAAAAGCAAATTTTCTGTATAAGCTTTTTTATAAGAGGGGTCTGTAAGCAGCAATAGGGAATTCACAGAAAATGAGCGGTTAGCCTAATTGGCGTGTTAGCTCATATTGCACCCGGCTAGCTTGACTGCATGCTTTGTCTAGGGAGTTAACATGTACAACAGGAGTACATTTGCTTTATACATTCTCTCCACCCTCTGTAGTTTCCTTATCCTCTGGAATCAGTGCATGAAAAAGGAACTGGTTTACAGTTGTGCTGAATGATAACAAAAAAATGTATTTCTAGTGAATATAATCTAACTTATCATTATGTTTATACGTAGTTGTGTTTATCATTGCTTTTTTTTTTAAGAGGCTGGTATACAAACTATCTTGCGCGAATGTACGGAAATAAGGAGGACTCCACTATCTGTGTCTTGGCCAGAGTAACCTGTAGCTTCCTTTCATAGTATACAATAATTATAACAATAATCTGTCCTCTCTGGCTATAAGTACGAGTAATATCTAATTTTACAAGAGCCGATTCATTATCTCAAATGAAAAGAAGGCAAAATAAACTGAAATTATCCCGTGTCCACTTGGTGTTTCTCGAGCACAGAATGGTTCTTTTGGCCTCGATGTGCCACTTACTTCCAAAATAATGTTCAAGCACTCTTATCTGTATGGATGACTATGGTTAAAAACTTTGTTGTAATGTGAAATATTTCCATTGACATTGAGACTTTGAATGATATGATATATAACTAAATGTTTTTGTGATTTCAGACACAACACTTACATTTCTCCCAGAAAGGGTGAAGCCTCTTCCTTTTATTTCCCCTACTAGGAGCTGTCTTCAATAATGCCAAACAAACATTTAGATATGAGAAATGTGAGGGTTACCTGGGTGGGACTTTGCAGACAAATCCTTTTTATAGACAAATTGCTAATATTACTGAGCCCAGAGTTTTCCAATAGAGTGAACAGGCCATTACAGTCTTGTTAAAAAAGTCCTTTTTTTTTTTTCAAGAGGACAGCTCATTGATCTTTTTGGACACTTTCATATTTCTACAGAGGTTGATTGCACATCCATTTTCTGTTAATATATGAATATTGAGGGTAATTTGAAATGAGTGAGACATTCAATTATTATTCCTCTCTCAAGGATGATTTTTTTTTATTTTTTTTATCTGCAGTTAGCACAGCCTGACACGAATAGTCCACACTGCTTATTAGAGGTTAGTAATGTCACATCATTGACAAACTCTTCATCAAAGTAGAAAATGCAAAGGATTGTGGGCCTGATTGCGGGAAATGAAGTGTGACTTCATTTCCTTAGCAAATGCATTATTTCCACTCTTCCACGGTTCTACTACCCTTCGCTTTCTCCGTTAATTTACCAAGCGCTGATGTGGTACTGTTACAATTCTGAAATCATTTTGTAATCATTTGGTTTTAATTTTTTTAACTAAAAAAACAAAACTAATGGAAACAAAAAAGCAGAGATGATGACTTGCTTGAAGAGTAAGACTTTGCATGAAGACCTTGACTGAAGGGATTGCATTGGATGGTGAACATATCCAGTCGACCATGGTTCCAAATAATCAATCGTACATGCACCAGTTTATACAGTGCATACCACTAAAATTCTGTGATGACACTTTTTGGTCTGAGTTCTCCTTTAACAGTCCAGAAAAGCCTGTTAATTCCCCTGAAAAGTTTGATGTTTGAATGTAACATTTGCACGGACAGTTTTTTACACTACAGCGCTTGAGACAGGGATGGTGAGGACTCTCTGATGACAGCATGATGTATGGGAGGGAAGGTCCTGTTGGAACGATGGTGATGGCTGCTTCGTGTTCTCCAGAAGGCACTGACCAGCCGACCCGTCAGCTCATAGAGGCTGACCCCCTGCTCCGGTAATTTAGTACCGACTGTCTGGCAGGTCAAATTGGAGAGGAGGCACAGCAGAAAGAGCCAAATGATCCTTTCACCTCCATACCCAACATGTGCTCTCGCACGCATACAACACACACACAAAATACTTGTTGTTATGGCTCAATGATCAGCCATGCGTGCTATTAGGTCATTTCAGCATCAGACGCAGGGAGAAATTATGTGTCGCGGGGAAGCTAAGTCTGGCTCAGCCCGAGTGTCAGCTTGACTTACTGTGGCTCTGCAGTGGACTAGCCTGGACTTGTCATTCTCATCGTGGCGCGCCGCAACTCTGTCCTATCAGTCTCGAACGTGATGGCGGAAAGCTTGTCTCGCTCAATCTCTCATCTCTTTGCCCGATGCAGCGGCTGTCGCTGCCGAGACATGGTTACTGAGACTTGTGGGCCGTTCTTGTTTTTACAAAACGGGAAAAATGGGAGGTGGATACCGGATGATAAGGCCTCATAATGGAGGTGTCTTTGATGGAGGTTGTTAGAGATAAATTAACATAGAGGAAGCACTGAGCCTGACGTGACGCTCTTCCCCCCGGGTGGGAGCTGAGGCGACTCACGGTGTCAGTGATCCTTCTGCATTTATCAATCTCCTTAATTACCTTCATCAAGAGTAAATTAATTTGCAGGTCAGATTTCTGTACTCCTGTTAATGGGATTTTCGCGAGCCAGAAAACAACTTCTCCAAGGTACGACGTCACACTTGAGGCTACGGTGGGTGTGGAATCAAACAGGTGTGAGCCGGTCTGACAAGGTGCTCCGTCCTCAGATCTCTGGGCAAAGGCTTGGAACGGGCACAGTGAAATTTGTATTGATTCAGAGGAAATCAGGAAGTGCAGCTGATGTATTTGGCCTACTTAAGGTGTCAATCAATACAGGCTTCAACCCTTTCCTGTTGAAATTGGCATCAATTACCTCTAATACAGCTAAGGAAGTGCACCACTTTATTATATGTGGCTCTACAGGTCACCCTGCCTGTGTGCCACCCAGTAGGGTGCCAAATCCAGTACATCTCTGCAGGTGAAAAGAAAGAGCAGTGATGCTTTTGGAAAGTCTCCATATGCGCTTTATAGTGCACCATCAGCCATTTTGTAGGATGTTATCATTTTCAGTGTTCTCAATTGAGAATTCAGAAACCATCAGAATGGCCAATCCTGTAAATAGTGCACTATAAAGTGTATAGGGAGCCATTCCGAACACAGCCCAGGAGTTTTTTCGAGCAACCATAATCAAAGTAGGTTTCTATTCATCTGTTGCTCTTTTCATTGACAGTGATTGGTTAAAAAAAAATAATAATTAAAAATGTCTTATTCGGGAAGTTTAATGAAAGTTTCTAAACCGATATCACGTGGAACCTCAGCCGAACCGATGCCCATATTTGTGCGCTTGTTGTTTTCACAGTCTTGTTTTGTTCTAACAAAGCTCTGGAACAAATTAGGGGGCACGCTCCCTGTAAAATGTGTACTGTGATCTAGCACAACCCCAACGCTGTAGCACCTTAATAGAGATGCATTTTTTTTAAATGTTTGTTGGAATAACTCGTTCAACCTTGTGTTCGTATATTCTGGGCATCACGGCCAATTAATTTGGCATGCAGAAATTCAGACTCGGTTCAACGTGCCTTGTTGTCCATTAATGAGCTGACTTCATCTTGATATCTGAATCTTCAATTGCAAGTTTGCTCTTGGGCTGATTTGTTTGGCGCAGTTATTCATTGCCTCTCAGAATGTTTTGGTTTTTTTTCGGAGGAAGAGGTGCGGATAATGATAAACATTCGCCGTTGTTTAACGGTCTGTGCATCCATGACTGACGTTATTACAGAGAGTTCTGGAGAGCAAACGGGAAGCACTTGTAATGGGGGAATAGCTAAGCTAATCTGCGTTGTGTGTTAATTAATGAACGACAATGTAAAGGGGCCATTACACATAGCGTTTGTGACAGATCAGCACGCTCAATAACACATTTTTTTTTTGTCTCTCCAGATACATTATTGCCACCCGTTTAACTACAATAACACAGGAAGTGCGTCTCACACCTGGCTGTCTGGTACGGTGCAGTTCAATTTGGCCACAGCGCACTTTCTCATTTGAGTAGCACAGTCCTAAGCAAGCGTCCTTTCTGCACGCCATTGAGAATTCAATGACTGCTTACAATTCAGCCACTAAGAGGATTAAAACCATTGCAATTAGAATGAACATCAATCTGAGATTGTTCTTCCAAATAACCCTTTTCCTATTCATTTAAAACATAATTTCCATTGTCGTGAGTTTATTGTTCTCATTGCGAGATTCCGATAATCTTCTGATGTTCACTCCACGTTTGGATTGATCTATTTTAAAAAGATTGAGTGAAAGGGACAGATCGCAATGTTTTGTCGCAGGCATGACAGTTGATCTGGCTGTTGCTGAGCACAATATTTTATGGTAGACGGATGAGAGGGCGTTTGGGGGTCTGAGAGGGGGGGGGGGGGGGGTGCTGGTAGTGTAGGTGGTACATTCTGATGGGACACTTCTGAACCATTAGATCAGGCTAATGTGGTGTGGTTGGGGGTAATCATAAGGCCCAATGCCAAGCACAGAGACGCACCTCAAATTATCACCTCCATTGTGTGAGGGAAGTACCCCACGCCCGTACTCAAAATGCTTTGGTAAAATGTTCTCAAGTAGCCCAAATCTGCACCTGCCTTTTTGGTACAATTCCTGTAGTGGAAATAAGAGGATGATTGAATAGATAAGTACTGTACAAATTAAACAATTGCCATACGTGTGTAACACAGCAAATGCTCTCAGTAAATTGTTTGGTTTTCAATTATACACCTGCATGAGTGACAGTTGGAATCTTTCCATATGTGAGGCAGAAGGGAAAGCGAGGCGAATGTGCTATTGAATGCTTTCTTCTCCTCTCTGGGGTAGAGAGGAAGTGAAGTAAATTCACACCTGCTCTCAGTCGCAGACAGATCTCGTGGAATACAAAATGAGCTCCGATCCAGCCTGGATGCAATCTGAACGGGACTTGTCTTATGCCCTTTTGGAACTTTTCTCATCTCAAATCGATGACACAATCGTGACTATAGTAGTTGTTGTTGTTGAGGTTGTTTTTTATATTATTAAAATGTACAGTACAGTAATGTACAGTAGAGGCATGATTCATTTAACTTGGTTTTATTCATGCAGTACAAAAAATGTAATAGCACACACTGCCGCAAGTATCATATAACATATCTGAAGGGTATTCATAACCTTGAAAATTTGACGCAAATAGAATTTACGGAATGCAGGTGCACAATATTTTTTATTTTGTGAAAATAAATGACAACAAAACATACAATTTGAATATAACAAAAACCGCACAAAATGACCATGTTTTTTTTAGCAATTATAGTTTTTTTATTTAAAAATATTGCAGAAACCAGGTATAGGTATAATTATAGGTTTAATGGATAATTTGTAAACCAGAAATGCCCATTTGAATTAAAGTCTTGTTTCAGTTTCCTTGTCACCTATTATGCCTGATTCGATTCATTTGGCTGGAATTTCATTCTTTGCACCAAACCTGAGGCTGCGGAACATAATGCCCTGGTTTGTAATGTTTGAAATTTCTTTTGGCCCCTTTAAACACAGGACTGGATTAAAGAACTGGACAGATATTTCTCCATTAAATAGCCTGGGGGGAAAAACCCAACAAACAAAAAAAAAAACCTAATTAAACAGGCATGACATGAGAGATAAATTCAAGGCAGTTCCAGCGCTCAAGAACTTAAATTAAACTGTTCCACTTAGAAAATCCCAAATGGGCCATTCATATTACTGATGAAAAAGCGGAAGAGCGCTGCACCACAGCACCGCTTTCACACCTCGGACAGAACCAATGCAGAGTGAGTCGTCAGGTTAGGGAGGCCTGAGGGTGGCTGGCGTAAGGATGTGAAGCTACTTGGTTATGTCGTTGAAGACCACTGTCAGCTGGCTGGTTGATTGGTTGGGATATGTCGCTGAGAGCTCCGGGATCAGTGATCGATTGGGATTAGTATTTATGTGCGGCGTGTTGCTACCCCCCCCCCCCCCCCCCCCATTAAAAATGAGTACTTCTAGTTGCTCATGGCCTGTTTTCAACTTTATTACCCAAGTAACCTCTAGATAGTTTTTTATTTATTTTTACTTTAAAAGGTGACATTTGGTCACTTATTGTGTCTTTTTTTAAACTGGATGCATAATTCAGAAAGAGAGACTGCCGAAAAACACGATCACTCTCGTCCACATTGATTCTTGTCTGTTTTTTCTTAGAAGCGATTGGTCATTCTCCAAATCTGGCACGGATAAAGGGTAATGTTCACTGCTGTCTGCACCCCACACCATCCCCAATTCCCTGGTCTGAAAATTACCATATAGTCAGAATAATGATTTATTTGGTTTCTTAGAATGGACTTTTGGATCTAGTTTGTTTGTATTGTTGCCACAGTAACTGGAAGCTTGTTGCTTGTCTCTCTTTCTCTCTCTCTCTCTCTCTCTCTCTCTCTCTCTCTCTCTCTCTCTCTCTCTCTCTCTCTCTCTCTCTCTCTCTCTCTCTCTCTCTCTCTCTCTCTCACTATCATACTGACATGTAGGGGCACACACATGCTCACACACACACACCCTTATGCAAGCATCTCTGCAAAGGGACATGGACAGTCTTTACGCATAAAAGAAAACACTTTCTTCATAGGAGACAATTTTACTAGTCAGATAGAAATGTTTACCTCCAGGCAATTTATTTATGATAAAAAATGACCTGCCTTTCAACTGAAAAATGTGAGAGAAACAATACAATGCGTATGCTAACAGTATACCTGGAGATAAAATGTTCAGATATCATCTCTTTTGAGCTTTGTGCCATGAAATAAATATGTGTGCGCACGCACGGTTCTCTGTTCCGCGGTAACATCCTTTTTTTGTGACTCGAGCGAGGGTGATGGTTGAGGATGTGACGAAGGTGCGGAGAGATGTGCTGATGAGACGAGCGGTGAGACAGAGGCCACCGTCGGCACATGAAAGAAGGGGTTCTGCGGGCATGGGGGGGAGGGGAGGGATGGGGGGCGAGCCTCGTTTACCGCAGGGGTGAAAGGTCGCTGGCTCCTCCGCGGAGAACGAGAGTCCACAAAGGGCCCTCAAAGTCTCCTGCCTGTGGCAAAGTGACTGAATCAATATCCCAGCCCGGAGCAGTAGCAGTGCGACAGCGGATGGAGGAGAAGCCACTCTATATCGATCTGCCCGGAGCCGCTTCAAACTTTTTAAGAAGTACGGCAGGGGAGGATGGATTCTGTTAAAGATTAGGATGATAAAAAGCATTTGAAGCACTTTAAATTGTTGGGCTTGCTCTGAGTGAGATGATGATTATCTTGTTTCCCCCTCCATTAGGTTTCCAGTGGCCCATTGTGTGTGTGTGTGTGTGTGTGTGTGTGTGTGTATACATTAAATTTAGTGTATACTGGGTGCACAACCGTCATATTTATATCTGTATAGAAGTGTACTTCTGGATATAAGTGTTCACTCCCATGGTGAGGTCTACAGCACTTGTGGGTGTGCAGTGACTGCATGCAACGGAAGCCTCTATGCGACCGCATCAGCAGTGCAGCTGCTGCCTTTTCATTGTTACTGCAGCCGCATGCATTCATCAACTCACCTCTCTTAAACAGGTTTTCTGGCTTCTTCCACCCGACTCATTTCATTAGGGTCACGATTCTTACCTTTTGATCTTTCTGTGTGAGTGTTTCTCTTATGAGACAGGCCAGCGCAAGCATCAGCCGCGTAATTATCTCTGACTTTCCTAAAAAAAATAAAAAAATAAATGTAACTGACAAAACTGTCAGATGAGAGGGAGAGATAAAAAAGTGACCTTTCATAAAAGTTCCAAATAAGCTTCAGATGGATCAACCTCGCCAAGGTTATAGCAGTGAAAATGTTGAAGGGTGGAAAAGTGTTCAGTCCATTTTAATATTTCTGACAGGCAGATGACAGGACGGCTACAGCTCTGTGTTTGGAGCTACAAGCACCCGCTTCCAAGTGGGGCTTTTCTGCACTAAGGGGATGAAATGTGATGCGCTGCCTTCTGTCCTGTGGGAAAGAAAGGTTATGTGACACCTCTTTGGTGCGGCTGTGGGAGGGGCCAGGTAGCTGATGTCGCAATTGCACTAATGCATACACTCCCCTTGTAGGCAGCTGAGAGTGAAGTACCCCTAAATAATAAAAAACGCCACCATCTGCAGGTAGATTTGGTCCCACCACAAGCCCCATTCCTCCACCCAACTGCAAAGTTCTTGCAAGCCTAGTTATGGAAGCTTATGACGTGTCCACATGGCCACAGAACGCAGTTGGATGCTATGAATCCGGGCTGGCTGGCAATTACAAAAGAGGATTGTGTGCTTGATCGTGTCAAACGATTCTCCCCATGCTGTGTGAAAGAAAATATAAGGTGTGACATTGATAAAAAATACTATTTGTAGGCTGACAAAATTGAGCATGTAAATGTTTTGTGGAGGTCCACTTTTGTTAGTTTGTTTTTTCTGGAGCTTTACCATTGTGTTTTTTTGATCAGTTCACTTGACTTATATTTTACAGAATTTATAACATTATTATATTGCGTCATGTTTAAATAGTTGAATTTCTTTTAAGTGCAAAATAGGAAATGTGTACAACACTTTTTTTTTGTTAATGTACAGTAGAAACCTTCTCAGTATTTTAGTAAAATCATTGCTGCTCTCATATTTTTGCTTGAAGCTAGTGAAAATGAGTGCTTTGTGTAACAAGTCTACTTGCAGCGAGGCAGTTTCTGATTACTATGTCAATCATTCCTGTATCAGAACCAAAGAAAATAGATCATGCACTTAGGGTTGAGTGTTTTTATGTTTTGTGAAATAGTTAATAAAGGAAAATTCTCATTGGGAAACACATTGTGTTTGGATAGATTATTTCATTTTGTGACAAGTATTTGATATTTTGGAAGTCTTTGAGCAATATGCAGTTCAAACATGCAATTTAAAAAAATTGGAATGGCAGGTATGCCATCCGTCAAGTTAAGTTGCGGCTTGGCGGGGCATGCCCCATACCTATACAGCACAGAGAGTTTGCCACTTTTCAGGGTTTCCTACAGATGTAACCACAATGACCACAGACTCTCAGCACTTGAAAACATTTACATGTTACATGTACATTCTGACCTCATGTAACCACACAGCATTCCGATACAACTTCACACATCCACACAATAAAGCCCCAAACTTGGGTTATTTTGCCGGTTTTTCTACTTCTGTTTCTTCTAATTTTTCCTGCCTACCTGCCTGCCTCCGTACCCTCAAAGAATAATTCTCCCCATTGGACAACCGCCTTTAATCCGCCTATCAGAAGCTCTGTTTAAAATTGGTTACAGTGCTGCTCTAGCATGTAGCAGATTGTTGGTTCGATTCTCACCTGATCCTAGCATTCAATTTTGGTACACAATTTCTGGTACCGCAACACAAGTTATTTTGTCTTATTTTTCTTACTTAAAAAGAGGTGAATGTCACCCGGTCTGTTAGCCTAACATTAGTCTACTCGCTACTAGTCTCGTGAAAGCCAGACTTTGTGATAAACACAAAATCTGGTCCATAGACTTGCCTAACGCGGTAAAAAGCCGCCCACTTTGACAAGATGGTGCATTTGATTGACATGCAATATAACCAACCACAGACCGTATACGGTCGATTCAGAAACAGCGCTACAAGAAGAACAGACCTGCATGAAACAAATGTGATTTACAGAAATGGCATGGTGATCTCCAGTAAAACAGTCCATCACACCGAAGAAATGTCATGAACTTCAAAAACTTTCTTCAATCCAGCATTAAGCTCTTAGTCTTGGTCCGAAACACTCATTGTTTTTGATGGATTCGCAGCATTCACTAGCTACTGATTAACTTTTTTGTGGTGGACTGATAAAACCCAATACACCGCGTCATACCGGAAATACGCACACACTCCTGTGATTGACAGTGCTGCTAGCCAATGAGTTGCTGACTGTCCGTTTCAAGTGCGTCAAAGCGGCTGAGGCTAAACTAAAAACTCGCTACCAACAAAACGTTCAACGCAGGTTCGCGTTTACGCAGTAGGCTACAGGCACACATATCCCATTTCTCAGGCACAGACAAATCAGTTCTAATGCAAAATATCGCCTGGTTAAGGGCCCTGTCACACTATAGCGTATGAGAGAAACGTATGAGTTGCGTATGTAAATTCATAAAATAATTTTCATACGCACAAAAAGCCGTTGAAAATACAGAATTTTTCGGATACTTACCGTATTGAACCTATGAGTAGCGTATGAGTAGCGGATCGCCAGCGTATGGCTAGCGTAATGTGCGTATGGCTAGCGTATGAGTAGCGTATGAACTGCGCATGTCCAGCGTACCGCTATCGCGTGACAAAGTGCCTATATAACCGTCGGCCTTTCCACATTCTCGGTTCTCAGGATGGGGAACGCAACACACCACCACAACCAGGAAAGAAGTATTAACTCTTTAATGACTGTAGGCTATTACTCAGAGGGTATGCAACATGGTTGAAAAGGACATGATGGCAATAAGCACCGTTGACGGTGAGGGATTTCGAGAGCTAATAAACAGGCTGCGCACACGACTCACTCCCGACCACGTAGATATGCTTAAATGTTCTTGAATAAAAATAAGTAGGTCTATCTAGTATGCATATGAGGAGCCTATTCAAAACATAATAGCCTATGTTTTAAGTTGACTGTTCTAGGCTAGGTCTCCTCGTTTAACTGTCGCCTTTCAATTTCAAGAGCGATTATGTTCATGCTGCAAGTGCCTAGCGTAGCAACGGTTTCGCTTGCAACAGATGAGACGGAGCGCAATTTCTTTTCGGTTTCTTTTCCGTGAGACATACGTTAGAAGTACGTTACTCATGCGCTATCAATACGCTAGCTGTACGGTACACCTTCATGTCAGCGTATGACCAGCCTACTCTACCTATGAGTAACGTACCTCTAGCGTAATTCTAGCGTATTCAGCGTATGCCTAGCATATGCTTAGTTTATAAACCATACGTCCGAACACGCACAAAATTTTTAAGCATGCTTAAAAAACTTTTTGTGCCTCGCCATATGCCAGCGTATGCCACCGAATGCGACCGTGCTTGAAACGTATACAACCTATGCCTAACGTACCCCTAGCGTATGTCAGCGTATATCAGCGTATGAGTGATATTTTTCAAACGCTGGCATACGCTAGTACGATACGCTATAGTGTGACAGGGCCCTAACAACGCGTTGTTGAATTCATGCACAAAAAAAAAGATTCTATAAATAACTGTTTTAATCTCACACAAATGGCGACAAAAGAATGTATCTGTATGGAGCCTTATGCTGTGCTCTTGTGGTCATGGCTGACTCGGGCTGCGTTTCAATGCAGTTTTGGCTCCGCCCTCGTAAACTTCACTTGCAAACTTCACTGAGGGAGCGAGGGCGGAGCGGGTTATTTGAATTGAGACGCACTTCACAGCATCTATACTCGGAAGTTAACCATACTGCTGCACAGTGGCGTATCGTGGGATCTCAGATCATCGTCTGTCACCGTAGCTTACCTTTAAACGGATAAAACTCTAAACCTGTTTATGTTTTATGATTTACTGAATAAAGCATTTAAACTGAAAATATTCTCAACTTGTTTCTGTTTATTTTGCTCGCTTATGTCAATCAAACAAATTCCCTGAATAATCAAGAATTATGTAGCCTATAGGGCCAGGCTAATGATTAACAAATGACAATGACAAATTGATAACTAACGTGAGATTTTTTAATAAGGGTGGCAATCATTTTGAATAATTAACATCTCATTGCGTTTTCTCCTCATCACGTTAAAGAATGTCATTAATTTAAGATGGCACTCGATATAGTCAAAATTATTTAAACATTAGAAAGCATATATTTAAAGAGGAAAACCTCTTAAATAGCTGGAACCAGTGTTGAGTGCAATGCTTTCAAGCTAGAAAAACAAAATTACCCAAATATGTGCTGTTCATCGATCACTTCGCATGACATAGGCTATTGACGCTTTTTGCGTCAGCACAAATGTGAATATAGTAAAATGCTGCACACGCTTATTTACCTATTTGTCTTGGTTATTGAGAAATGCAGTTGTTAGGCTAACTGGCAAATTATAGCCTACTGAAAAATATTGAGAGACGAGTAATAATAGGCTACGTTTAAAAGCAAGATTAACTCTGTTAACGCTACTCTGTTGTTGCATAATGCAGTTTGCTAAACTATGAAATACAAAATAGCAAACTACTAGATTAACCTGTTTTTATTAGCCTACACTGTCTTTTCCATTCTGTATGTGCTTTTAATGTATAATACCACGATAAACATTAATGTTATTATCACTGAACAGGACGTTCGATGTGAATTGTGGGTAATATGAGCTTGCAGAGTCTGCTCTTTTGCAGACTCGTTCCCTTGAGAGGGTGTCACAAACTTCACTTAACGGATTGGACTAACACTTAAAATGTAGACTGAGGGTACATCCTGGTCTCAAAAGGGATTCCCCCAAGAGAAGTTTGCAAGTGAAGTTTATGAGGGTGTAGCAAAAACTTGACTGGGACGTAGCCTCACTGTGGAAACCGAAGCTTCAACGCTCGCCTCGGCCAAGATTTTTAATTATGTCTTTTCTTCACTTCAGCTCTGTTCATTTTATCCTTTTCACACATCACGCATAACACAATATTACCACAAAATGAATTACTACAAAAAAATTTAATTTACGAGAATATAACCTACAAAACCCTAACGGGTTCAGGTTTATATACCATCAATTCAGCAAAGGCATTGGTTTCATGGTTAGTCACTTGAAACATTTTTTTACGATAGCCTCCGAACATGTCATAGTCTACTTCTGCAGACAAAGTCTATTGTAAACACTATATAATAATAATAATAATAATAATAATAATAATAATAATAATAATAATATAACATAAATAATGATTATTTGTTGTAGGCTACCTTTTTTGACAGTAGTATTGTCTTTTTTTCTCATGCAAAGATCTCCGGAAAATAGCTTTGCCTGAAAATTTTGAACATCAGTCTGCTGGTCAGGAAAACTAACCTACTAGAGAGTGTAAAGGAACCTACTACTACGAAGCGAGTCAAGACGCCTTATTAGTATACGTCCATTGCAGTACAAAAAACTAAACTACACCTGCATTGTAGCCTACGGTTGGTACCGCAAAGACCAAAGGATTTACCCCAGGTAACACGACCGGAAAAAATATCGCCTACACCAGTGGTTCTTAACCTTATTGGAGGTACTGAACCCTGCAAGCTTCATCAGTGCATTCACCGAACCATTCCGACAAAAACGGCTCGACATTGCGAGTGTGAACCGTATACTGTGTGTGTCTTGACCCCTGCCGAACCCCTGAGACTGACTCAACGAACCCCTGGGGTTCGATCGAACCCAGGTTAAGAACCACTGGCCTACACTGAAGCTGTATTGGACATAGGCATAGCGAGTGCAACTATGTTATGGCCTTCTGTTTACTGTGCCTGGCTTTGATACAGGAGTTTCCTGGTTACAGCCTCTGTAAAAATGTATTTATTTATTTATTTTTCTTCACATTACTTTTACTAGGGTATTGCAGCTACGCAAAACCAATTATTTTGTTAGCTACTGTGACGGACCCTCCTATCTATTAGGGGGCCCTTGGTCTGGGTCTATGCAATGGTGCTGGTTCCTTTCTCCTTCTCTCCTGCAGGAGTTATGCGATCGGGAGGGGGAGGTCTGGCGAGATGGAGACCAGCTGGGCCGGGGTGATTGGGGAGGGGTTAAATGGGCGTGGGTTCAGTCTGCTCGCTGCTGACTGCCGGGCGGACCATGTTTTAAAGCTGTGTTAGGTAGTATGTTTCCGACGGATCCAGGGCATCCTCATGCAGCTGGAGATCCTTGCATGTAAAATCTGAGCACCGACTTGTCTTTTAATAATTATTGGAACTTGTCTAACTTATATTCAATAAAGGTTATATTCTTGTCCGACTCGTTTGGTCTCCCATTCAGGCACGGCCTGTGAGCTAATTGGCTGTGACATGGGGGCTCGTCCGGGATGTCATTTGACAAGTGGGTCATGACGCTGCGATTTCATGAGAATTTATGTGCCGCAAGTTGTGAATGGCTTGCGAGATCAGGATTGTTTGGGAGACGTTTTTTCGAGTCGGTGAGTTAGTCGTTTGCTGCGTTGGATAATGCAAATTGTGGATTGTAAATTTTGAAAGGAGGTTGGTAGCCTACTAAGTAACCGAATGTTTTTAGGTTAAATCGAGTGGCGCTGAGGGTATTTCGGAAGCGTTTAAATTAACCATTGTCTGTCCCTGTTAGTTGCAGAGCGGCTTTCGCTGTGGGTGGGTGGTTTTTTGTTTTTGTACGGCTGACACTGACCAGAGCATACAGGGGGCTCAGTGTGAGCGGAGGGGATGCCGGGTACACATCCGTGGCTGTGCTAGGTGAGCAGATTGGTTGCTAGGCCGGGCCACTGGGTAAGTGTTTCAATATCCCATCGCAGTTGGCTGTATGAAGATTAGGCTTGATTTATTTTAGTTCTGGGTAGGCAGTTAGAGGGACTGGGTGTTACATTGCGGTAACTCAGTGCCACGCGAGGTAATATAGAAGGTTTTAGAACGGTTGTTTTTTGTTTTTTGATCGTGTTTTTGGTCGGTCCATACAGTATTGTTATGGCTAGCGTGGAGGAGTTTTGTGCTGATCCGTCGGAGGAGCTATTGGAGCGCTGTTCGCGGGATCAGCTGGCGTGCATTGCGGATCATTTTAGTTTGGATGTCGCTGATAGGCGAGCAAAGGAGAGCTTTCAATCTGCTATTGTCAAACATCTGTTTAGGATTGGATTATCTGAGCAGAAAGCCTATGGTGGTCCTGAGTTGGGAGCTGTGGTGTTGGGCCCTAGTGAAGTTTGTTTGAGTTTCGAGCAAAGGAAAGAGTTGCTTCTGATAGATGCGGCGGATCGATTGGCTATTGAGAAAGAGAGGACTGAGGTGGAGAGATTGAGAACTGCTGCTGAGATGGAGAGACAGCGGATTGAGGTTGAGAGACTGATGTTTGAAGTTAAAAAACTTGAGATAGAGGAGCGTATGTTGGATAAGCGTAACGCTGAGGGACGCGGGTCTGGTGTATCTGTTGCTCGTTCTTTCGACGTTCGGAATAATCTGCCTTTGGTGCCCAAATTTTCTGAACGGGACCCAGACACCTTTTTCTCGCTCTTTGAGCGGGTGAGTGAGAGTAGGGAGTGGTCAGATTCAGACCGTACCTTGCTTTTGCAGTGTGTACTAACGGGTAGGGCACAGGAAGCATACACGGCCCTTACCATTGCTGAGAGCAGATGCTATTTGACAGTCAAGGCTGCGGTGTTGAGAACTTATGAGCTTGTCCCAGATGCTTATCGCTTGAAGTTTCGTAAATGGCAGATGGGGGATAGGCAGAGCCATGTGGAGTTTGCCAGAGAGTTATTGACTCATTTTAATAGGTGGTGTGCCGCATTGAAAGTGGAGTCTTATGACGCTTTATGTGATTTGGTGGTGTTGGAGCAGTTTATCGATTCTGTTCCTAGCAATATTGCCACATATGTAAATGAACATAAGGTGAAGACTGCGGCAGAGGCTGCTACACTGGCAGATGAATATGCTCTTATACACCGGAGTAACCGTGAATATTGGGCACGGGAGAACGTTGCTTATGGAGGGGATGGCGGTAGACCTCGGGCAGCAGGTGAACGGGGACAGGGGGCAGCTGATGCGGCCAATACGTGTCATTACTGTAAGGGTAGGGGGCATTGGAAAGCTGATTGTCCTAAGGCTAATGCTAGACAGGGGAGATATGGCAGTAATGGAGGCCAGGTTAAGCCTGCGGCAGTTGCTGGCCCTGTTGGTAATGAGCATGTTGGGTCTGTCATTTTTCCTGGCCAGCAGGTGGAGTGCCGGTTGGAGTCTGAGTTCTTGGCCTTCATGTCTGATGGGCGTGTCTCAGTGGTGGGGAGTGATGTCACCGTACCAGTAAAGATTTTGAGAGATACTGGGGCTTTTACCTCATATATTGTGAGCTCTGCATTGCCTTTTTCGCATAAGAGCAGTACGGGGGACCACGTCCTGATGCGCGGAATGAGTCTGGAGGTATTGCCGGTTCCATTACATAAACTGGTGTTGGACTGTGCATTGGTTCAGGGGGAGGTTGTTATGGGAGTGCGCCCTGCTTTGCCGGTGGAGGGCGTGGATATCATACTGGGAAATGATTTAGCGGGGAGCCGTGTTTGGGCTGGGGTTTTTCCCCTTCCTGTAGTGACATCTGTTCGTTGTGTAACAGGAGCACCGGATGAGAGTGCTCGCTGTTTTTCTGGGGTTTTTGCAGCCTGTGCAGTGACTCGGGCAATGTGCCGTGCGGAAGCTGAGTTGGAACTCATGGGGGAGGCAGAGAGTGGGGAATTCTCTGTGGTTTGTCCTGACTCTCTTTTGTCTGTTTCTCGTGGGGACCTGGTGGCAGAACAGGGAACTGACCCCTCTCTGGTTCCATTGTTTGATAGGGTTCTTAATGGGGTTGAGGGGAGGAGTGCTGCGAATGGGTACTTAATGCAGGACAATCTGTTAGTCAGAAAATGGTGGCCACATGGGGAGGCTTTTAGTGGTAATCCAGTTTTCCAGATTGTTGTTCCTTCCAAGTTCAGAGAGGAGGTGTTGAAAACCTCTCATGATCAGTCGGGGCACTTGGGAGTGCGGAAAACATATGAGTACATTTTGCGGTACTTTTTCTGGCCCCTGTTGAAGAGGGATGTTTCCGGTTACATTAGATCGTGTCATACATGTCAGATGACAGGCAAGCCGAATCAGGTCCTGAAGCCAGCTCCATTGTGTCCGATTGGACCCCCAGAAAATTTGGCCAAGTACGTGGATGGTTTTCGTCATCGGTTGTATGCGGCCGGGGAAATGGCTAAAGAAAATCTAGTCGCGGCGCAGGAGAAAATGAAATGTCTGTATGACCGGAACACTGAGCAGCGTCAGTTTAGTCCGGGGGATCAGGTTCTGGCGTTGTTGCCGGTGGCCAACTCTCCATTTCAGGCCAAGTTTGCGGGTCCGTTTACGGTATTACGCCGGGTTTCGAACCTGAATTACCTGGTGTTAACACCAGACCGTAGAAAGTCCACTCAGCTTTGTCACATAAACCTCTTAAAACGCTATTGCACTCGGGCGTCTCGGGGGGTTGTGTCGGGTGAGGGTTTGGGGGAGGCTGTGAAGCCAGTGTCGGTGGCCGCAGTGGTGGGGAGTTCATCAGGTTTTCCCTCCGTTCAGGAGGATGACAAGGTAGTAGGACAGGGGAACGTGCGGTCGGTGCGTGCAAAGGTGGCAGCTATCGACCAGTATCCCGTTCCCGTAACCAAGAAGGAACTTCAGTGGTTTTTAGGTCTTGTGGGGTACTACCGTAGTTTCTGTAGGAACTTTTCCACGGTGGTGGCCCCGTTGACAGGGTTGCTGAGGGGTAAAGTGAAGTATTTATGGTCTGATGCTTGTCAGCAGGCTTTCGAGAACGTGAAGTCTATTCTCTGTGTGTCCCCTGTTCTTGCGGCACCTTGTATGGACCAACCCTTCAAGCTGCATGTGGATGCTAGTGATGTTGGTACTGGGGCTGTCTTGTTCCAATGTGATAGCAGCGGGGTGGAACGGCCAGTCAGCTTTTACTCTAAGAAGTTCAATGCATTTCAGTTGAATTATTCCGTAATTGAAAAGGAGACTCTTGCACTGATTTGGGCATTACGCCATTTTGAGGTCTATGTGGACTCTAGTGTTCCGCTGGTAGTCTACACAGACCACAATCCAATTACCTTCTTGCATTCGTTGCAGTGCCCAAATCGTAGGCTGATGAGATGGGCTTTGTTTTTGCAATCCCACTGTTTGGATATTCGCCACATCAAGGGTTCAGAAAATGTTGTGGCAGATGCCCTGTCAAGAGCTCCCTGTTGACATTTGTGTTCTGTTGTTCCCTTTCTGGTGGCCATCTCTGTCACTTAAATGTTTCTCCAGGTTTGGATGAGTCTTGGGGGGTGAAGAATTGGAGACCTGTTCAGGGCGGGGAACACCTGCACAGAATGGTCAGTATGGAAAATTCTATGGAAACTATGAGCTGACGGTGCCAATAAATGTTGTCCACATATGGGTGTACGGGGGGGGAAGTAGAACTGGGATAACTGTGTTCCCGAGGGGAACCCTGTTCTTATGGGGGGGAGTGTGACGGACCCTCCTATCTATTAGGGGGCCCTTGGTCTGGGTCTATGCAATGGTGCTGGTTCCTTTCTCCTTCTCTCCTGCAGGAGTTATGCGATCGGGAGGGGGAGGTCTGGCGAGATGGAGACCAGCTGGGCCGGGGTGATTGGGGAGGGGTTAAATGGGCGTGGGTTCAGTCTGCTCGCTGCTGACTGCCGGGCGGACCATGTTTTAAAGCTGTGTTAGGTAGTATGTTTCCGACGGATCCAGGGCATCCTCATGCAGCTGGAGATCCTTGCATGTAAAATCTGAGCACCGACTTGTCTTTTAATAATTATTGGAACTTGTCTAACTTATATTCAATAAAGGTTATATTCTTGTCCGACTCGTTTGGTCTCCCATTCAGGCACGGCCTGTGAGCTAATTGGCTGTGACACTACAAAATAGTGCTTTGTAGGCTATGCATGCGTTACTAGACTACGTCTACCGTGGAGGCGGTACAACCATTTAACCTTATTTAATTTGGCCCTCCAGAGGCAATTTCCACGTAGTTTGTAGGCTAGGCTTAGGCTATGTTTTATTTAAATGTCAATATCTCAAAAAATATTCCATGCACATCCATGGTTTACAGTTCAAATTGTAGAAGTTATATTCAGAAATTTGCTAAATTTATTTCAGAATAGTCACCAGTAGCTATAAACATAATAACCATCACATAAGTAACCTAATGTATTTGAATAAGTTTTTTTTTTTAAACAGACAAAACCGCGTGTGTTTCTACACAATAACAGCAACGTTGCCTATTTTAGCCCTAAGTGCGATATATGGTCGCTGTGGAAATGTGGACTATACGGGACAAAATGTCAAAAAATAAACTCTTCAGGGTTAATCAGAAAACAGCTGTAGCTGAATATACTGGTATGCTTTCCTAAACATATTTATATGAGAGAAAAAATAAATTAGGTGTTTTCTAAACCGAAAGTGCATCAGGTACTGTATATAGTACAGTAAGCAAAAAAAAAAGCTTTTACTACAACATTTTTTACAAATATTATTGTTTCTATACGTGAACATGATTTTCTTAGTGTGTATAAACAGTGCATTGTATGCATTTTTCAGTCTGTGGCTGTGGCGACAGGATCGGTCGTAAGTCAAAATTTACTGGGTTTTTTTAAAAGCTGTAGTTCATAATTTGAATTGTAGTATACAAGTCAAATAGGCTACGTTATGCAGTTAAAATGACTACAAACACTTTAATTTAGTTGTAGTTCATGGTCGACTAAAGCACAGAATTCACGTCTATGTCTTTCTTTGAGCTACAATGCATGCATGTGTCTGCATGTATTCTGTTCTGTATGCATGTCTCTTTTGATATTATTATCTTTACGCATTATCATCATTAGTTAGCTACCACACACATTACATTAGTACACAAAAAGAAGTGATATCTCACCAAAAAATAGTTTTCAACATAAAAAATGCCAAGTTACTCACGCATAGCCCACAAAGCACTGTTTGTAAGTCCTTAATTCCAAAAACTAGGCCTGCCTTTAAAAGTATTGATGTCAAAACTAACAATATTGCCTATAGTAGCTCACACTAATTAAATTAGCTCTATTCCAAAGCAATGCTATCCAAACTTTCCTAAATTATTTCATGAAACTTGACTCTGTGTTTTTTCATCTTACCATCTGAAGAGAATGTGGTCAATGAAACTGTATGTGCCACATCAAACTGTGAAAGGACAAAAATTTATCGTGAAAATAATCTGAGATTCACATTGTAATGGGTTTATTGATAGTTTGGAGATTCACACGCAAAGGTGGGAAGATCAGAACAAGCCTACTCACAACCATGAGGACGAATAATATAAGGGAGAGAAAATAATAAAGGAATAAAGAAAAAACAGGAACGTAATTCCTTAAGGTCTTAACAGCCAAAACGAAAATCAACCCACAAAACCGGGCAAACTAGAAAACTAGTAATTACTAACTAAATTTCCCGAACACAAAATATTTAAACAAGAACTGGGAAACCTAGTAAACAAAAGAACACCCTCGGCTACCTTAGCTCAGAGCAGAAGGAGTGCAAAACCAAAACGAAAGTACAAAAAAAGACTGTGTCCGAGAGAACAGCAATGTACTAAATATAGCACAGAACGCTATAAGGCAGAAAATAAATTCTATACCAGATTAAGAGCTATTAGCAAGTCCCTCCTGAACATAAACAAGTTAATATTAGGAGGTCGCTAAATACCGGGCTATACCTGGCTCGAATGAAATGTCGAAAGACAAACAAGCACCGGAGAAGCGGAAGTGAGAAACTTAAGTACCCCACAGGCAGAAACGCAGGTGAAAACAATAATGAGGGCTGCAAACCATGAACCAGAACGTAGAAAAAATCTGATTGATTCCCAATCGTGAAGGCAGGACGAGAGCCGCAAAAGAAAAGAAAACAAACAGCCACGAACCACTACACACATGTGTTGCAATTACTACACTACATGGTATGTTTGAACAATTGTCTGCATCCAGTGTTTTGGGTCTATGAAAAGCACAGCATGAATAAAATGTGTCATTATTATTTGTATTATGTATTTATTGATGCATTTATTTATTTGGAATATTTAGATTTCTAGAAACCTATGTGGTCCTACAGAGCCTAGAGATTCTTGTGTTCACAAAATTATGTTCGCAAATAACATAACTATTATTTTGTTAACAAATGACTATTACTTATTTGGCATCATCTGACCCACAAACATACAGTAGGCTACATTCACAGGGCGAACATGTTTGATAGGTTTGTAAAAATTCTATATGTAGGCTATTTTCAACATCAACATATTTTTTATTTTTATCTGTATGTATTTATTCACCCCCCGTTTCTCTATTGTAAATTATCGGTCTTGGTGTAAATGTCTGTTTGTGAATTGTAGAGAAATTTGTAGCAGCAGCGAACATTTTAAAACCTCTACATTTTCTAAATTAAACTTTAAAAAAAAGTATAAACATATCCTTTCTGGAGTGTAATTATGTGTTAACTGTTTAAAACATTATTTGAAATTATATGTTGTTCCATGAGGCAATTTTTGTTATTTGACATTTAAAGTTTAAAGTCTCACCCTAGGGGAGCTGATTTGGTTCATAAATAGAAAAATAGGGAAGGGGAGCTGTTTTAGTTCAGAAAAAAAAAGAAAAAGGGAAGGGGAGATGGTATGGTTCGAAAGAAAAAGAGAGAAAGAAAGAGAGCTGTTTTTGTTCAAAAAACGAAAGGGAGAGGGGAGCTGTTTTGGTTCAGAAAGAGAAAGAGAGAGGGAAGGGCAGCTGTTTTGGTTCAGAAAGAGAAAGAGAGAGGGAAGGGCAGCTGTTTTGGTTCAGAAAGAGAAAGAGAGAGGGAAGGGCAGCTGTTTTAGGTTTTTATACAGCACCCTCCACCTAAAACCTGCCATACTCTGCTCCGTCAAATACCTCTGCCACTGATACTTTCTAACATCCTGTAGAGCCCTGATGTTTCTAACCTTTACTGTCATAGCATAAAGGTTCTTCCCCTCCACCTCCTCATAGCATCCCAGGCTTGGAGTGGCAAAAAAATGCAGTTTCCCTTCCTCCTTTTGCCAGCCCTCCATATCAGCTGCCAATTTCAAGGAGGGGAACATGGCGGGATTCTCCCCCCGTGGCTCATTGAAGAAGTCCAGTACTGGTCCTGGCAATAAACTCAGCACCTCACCTGTCAATCTGACTGTAATGTAATGTAATGTAATGTAATCTCTCCAGGAGCCTTAATGAGGTGATACCAGTCTCCCCAGATAGATGTTGAGGTGTCTTCCACCCTGCATCTTCTGGCTGTCTCAGGTGGCCCAGTTTAACAATTCCCGCCCTCACCAGGCGGCAGACAGAGCAGATGCACTCCAGCCTTATCAGTGGGTTGTGAAAGATGGGCTCCTCCCACACCCATGCTCCTGGCTCTATACCTTCCTCACAAGGAGGTCGGGGCAGACGCCATAGAATGGAGGCAGTCCCGAGATGTTAAGGCCCTCCTGGCTCATCAGAAGAAGATGGCAGTCCAGCCCCATACCACCAGCTCTCCGCAACATTGCTCGTGCCGGGTCCCCCCAGCTGATGTCCGTATGGTACAGCAATCTCTGAGCAGCCTGGAGCCTGAAAGCCACCACCCTGCTGTCCAGATCCACCAGCCCCTGCCCTCCCTTCTGTACAGGCAGATAGAGTACTGCAGCCGTAAGCCAGTGGTGCCCTGTCCAGAAAAAGTCCACAAGCTTATTCTGTATGTCCTGCAGAAGGCCTGCAGGCGAGTTAAAAACGGCCACTTTGTGCCACAAGGCTGACGCCATTAAAGTATTGATTATTAGCGTCCGCCCCCTGTATGACACTTGGGAGAGAATCCACTTCCATTTACCCAGCTGGTTAACTGTTGCAGGGACAGCCTCCTCCCAGTTTTTTTTTTGACCCAGCCCTCTGAGCCCAGGTACACACCTAGGATCTTCAGGCCTGTCCGGCTCCACCGTAGCTTCCCTGGCAGTTCTGGAATTTCTGTCTCCCTCCATGCCCCACAGAACAGTGCCCCACTCGTCTCTCAGTTAACCTTGGATTAGGAAGCCCTTTCATTACGCATTAAGGCAAAAAGTGGCTCAAATGCAAGAGTATACAACTCACCTGCCTCCAGGCACTCGTACAATATCACGTACCAGTCTGGTCCAAGCATTCAGCAGAACTTTTTGTAGAAGCCCACAGGAAGCTTGGTTCAGAAAGAGAAAGGGAAGGGGAGCTGTTTTCAATCAGAAAGAGAAAGAGAGGGAAGGGGTGCTGTTTTGAGGAGCTCCCCTAGATGTTTTGGTTCAGAAAAAGAAGAAGAGAGGCGTGCTGTTTGGTTTCAAAAAGAGAAAAGGAAGGAAAGCTTTTTTGGTTCAGTAAGAGAAAGAGAGAGGGAAGGAGAGCTGTAATGGTTCAGAAAGAAAAATGGAGAGGGGAACTATTTTGGTTCAGAAAGAAAGGCAAGGAGAGTTGTTTTGGTTCAGAAAGAGAGGCAAAAGGAGCTGTTTTGGTTAATTAAATTACAGGCATTTAGCAGACGCTCTTATTCAGAGCGACTTACACAACTGTTAGAATTTCTTTCTTTTTTTTCATATTATCTATTCATACAGCTGGATATATACTGAAGCAATTCAGGTTGAGTACCTTGCTCAATGGTACAACAGCAGTGTCCTACCTGGGAATCAAACCTGCAACCTTATGGTTACAAGGCCAGTTCCTTAACCATTATATTACACTGTCACCTGGTTCAGAAAGAGAAAGGGAATGGGAGCTGTTTTGATTCAGAAAATAAATAAATAAGGGGAGCTGTTTTGGTTCAGTAAGAGAAAAAGAGAGAGGGAAGGTGAGCTATTTTGGCTTTTCTCTCTGGGGTGTGGTGTGAGTGGAGGTGAGAAGGATGAGAAGAGCAAAAGAATAAGAGGCCAGATGAGAATCTAAGAGGTCAGAGCCCGTATCTCTCCCCTGACTTCAGCAGCACAGGAATGCTCACTTCACATTCTGTACCTCCTCTGACCTGCGCTTTTCAGCAGCCCCGCACTGGACACAAAATGAGAAAGAGAGTGTGTGTGTGTGTGCGTGCGTGCGCGTGCGTGCCTGCCTGCGTGCATGCGTGCGTGCCTGTGTTCATGTGTGCGTGCCTGCATGTGTGTCTATGTGTGTGTGTGAATGTGAGTGTGCCTGTGTGTGTGTGTTTGTGTGTGTCTGTGCACGCCTGTTTGCATGTGTGCATGCCTGAGTGTGTGTGTGTGTGTGTGTGTGTGTGCGCGCGTGCATGCGCATGTGTGTCTGCAAGCGTGTGGGTGTGTGTTATTTTGTCTGCTGTGTGGCTATGCTGAGATGTGATTTGCATTAGAGACCAGCAGAAATGTGCATCATCACCAGGCCCTGACAGATCCCTCCAAGTCATTGAAATTCTCCTTGTTCTTTGCTGGGAGGAAAATGAAGAGTCCAGTAGTGCTGTATTTTACCTTTAATAGGCTTTGGAGGCTGGGAGCAGTGAGCTAAGCCTGCAGGCGCTGGGCTTACACCTGACCTTTACCTTCCCACAGCTCTGGGCTACTGCTAATATAGATCAGTCTTTCTTCACAGACATACAATTGAATTAGTCTCATGATGTATGGTCTACGTATCACTCGTAAATTAAGAAAAGTTATAGAAATGTGCTTTTCTGCAGCACTCGCATGCGTACACATGCAAACGCACGCACACACACACGCACACACACACTCTTGTTTGACATGTGGCCTGAGAAAGAATGATGACTAATGTATGCTATCTTTCTCCCCACACACAATTCTGTTCTTCCTGTTTCATTATATATTCTCTCTTCCCCGGGGGGGGGGGGGAGATGGGTCATTTAACAACATTGGACTATTCCGATAATGCGATAATAGTGATTTATGAATATGTGCCTGTCACGATAGCTCAAAAAAATAAACAGTGTTGTAAACCTCTTCTGACATCATCTCCCTTGTGGTGTGTACACTTTCGTCTAAACAACAACAGTCCACTCACTGTTGACGGCGTCCATTTTGAAAACTATATCTTTCTGTTTCTGTTGCGCGTGCAGTAGGTTGCAGAGTGTGTATCTAGATGTGGTCCTCATTGATTTTGAGTGCAGAGGAAAAAGGCTATTGGGTTTATCAGCTCTGTTCACGGCCTTATCGCTGGGAGATGAGGGGAGATCCCAACGGGAGGGCAATTAGAATAATCTCAATACTATTTAATATTCCACCCACTTCCACTCTGCCATGCAGTTGTTCCCACTCTTCCAAGAAGACCTATTGCAGGTTGGTACAGGATTGTAAATCCCACTGATTTTGAGTTGGGCTTACTGTCAGTCTAAGGCTTAGAAGGCTGGGAGTAGAAAAAGGGCAACTCATCATTGTGCTGGAGCATTTTACTCTTTCGCTGAGAAAGTGTTCTACGTTTCTGATTGTTTAGGCATAAAGGGAAGATGTGATTGTTCATGTACCTTTACGTGATCACTGTGACACACAACCCTGGAGCATGTCCTTAGGCTTGACTCCAAAGCAAAAAAGGCATTTCTCGTTTGAATACATCTCCAGTGCCGTTGCAACCCATGTGCATGTGTTGTGCATAGTAGCGTGTATTCATATGTATGAGTGTATCTGTGCATATCGTTTTTTACGCTGTTATACTGAGTGTATTCAAGCATAGAGAATATGTTTCTGTGTATTTATGAACATACAGTAGTGTGTGCGTGCTTGTGTAGGCCTCTCGTCCTCCATCTTAGACCTGGGGTTCAGAACCTCAATAGGACCATCATTTCATCCTTCTATTTTTTTCATTCTCCCTCCACACAGTGTTTATTACACACCTTTTTGATGACTTCATATCTGTGAACTGGCTTAATACCCACACAGGAGATAAAGACCACATTATCCATTTATGGACCAACTAGTGCTGGAACAGGGGAATGCCCAGGTGGGGTGTCAAAACAGTGTGGGGTGTCAATTTATTGTGTTGACAAGTCTTATGACAACAACACCTATATTGACAATCAGTACATATAAGGCAATCTGTCTGTTTACTAATGTGTTGTATTTGATACTTTAGGATTTCTGCTGTTTTTCATGGACTGAAATCTCTCATTGCATTTGTGTTAATGAGTAAACATACGTTTGGCCTGCAGTTCCATTCTTGGGTTTAAAGAACTGATGAGCTGTTGAGCAACATGCTGTTCATCTGAATTGACTTTGGTGTGACATGGTGTGACACGGTGTGACTGAGAAGCGCTCTTCTCTGAGTGCTCAGATCCTACGAAATTATGTGAGAGAGCAAAGGCTCAAGTGTTTGTTTCTTTACATGTTATTTTAGGAGAGGTATGCATTTAAATGCTTAGGGGGCCCACCCTCCCTCTAAATGTAGTATTTAACCTCTTCTTTTTCCTAATTCCCCCTCTCTGCCTTGCACTGACAAAACTGACCTTGGTGTAGCTTCGGGAAAAGGCTTGCTTCAGCAAGTTTCGTTTCTCACCCACCCATCTTTCACACGTTTTCTTCTTTATCATCCACTCTCTCTCTCTTTCTCTCTCTTTGCCACATTCTCAGTTTCCCTGTCTGCTGCTTTTTTTCTCAGCCATTTTTCCATTCTCACCTTTTCTGCAGCCACTGCTCCTGATGTGAATGTCGAAGGCCACGCCAACCTGCACAGAGCATAACCTTTAATGTGAAATACTGAACTGTAAGAAGTAGAATATGAGTATAGTCTAGCTGCCCTCATTTATGATAATGCTGAAGTCAGTGACTGTGTGTAGAAGTAATGGAACAAAATAAGTTGATTGAGCGCTAATACTATATGCTTTCCACATGCCATGCTTTGACTTCATGGTGCAGACGTATTGATATACTATATGATTCACTATTGATCTCTCATCCTATATCCGCTGGTGGTGCATATTAATCGCATGCCAATGACTGTGCTTTGAGTCTGTGTTTATTGTGAAGCATGGGAGGTGAGTTCTAAAACTGACTCTCTGTGCTGTTAGGGAATTGGTGAACATCACAAGGGGTTCATTCTCTCTTTCTTTCTCGCACGCACGCCTGCACACAGGTATGCACGCACGCATGCACGCACACACGCACGCACGCACGCACGCACGCACGCACGCACGCCACTTCAGCCACTTTTTATTTGTTCTGAACAGTTCCAGTGAAGGCACATCATCCCAAGGGAGAACGTGCTTCTCACAGTTTCAGGCTGTACTTAAAACACACGGGACTGAGGTGACTCATTTTAGCAGGTAGGAAGTCTTCCGAGAATTAAATATGGAAGGGTTGGACAGAGCACTAATTTAACATCAGTTTCATTATTTAATTTCCTTGACATTTTAGTTATAGAGAGTTCATTTAAGATAATAGAATCAGTTTTGCCACAGTTAATCAGAGCCAATTTAGAAGTGTGGTTCAAGAACAGCGATCACTTTAGACTGCCATGAGATGTTCCTGCTATCTCCCAAACACTGAGATGCCTTCAGGACCTTGGACAGCGCATGTCTGGTCTCCACGCCTGCACAGCTGAGGTTGATCAGTAATGGGCTCAGGTGTTTTTTATTGCCTCAACTGGGCTATTTAAATGCACTGTGTGTTTGGGGCAAACGTATTGTTGGGCACAGCTCCAGCATGGGCTGGCTTCCTCACTCTCCAGACAACCAGCAAAAAAAGATCCATCCTCTTGGTGGACAATAAAAAATGAGCATTTCTGTCTCTGTCTGTCTGTCTATCTGTCTATCTGTCTGTCAATACCCTGCAGAAAAGGTTTCTTTGAATTTAAGCAGCTTTTCTGCTGGAGTTTTTTGTTTCGCCCACCGTGTCACAGCAAACTTTGGGCTGTGTGTATTTTATAACCCCCCCCCCCCCTTATTCCCTTTTTATTCTTTGTGTGTACAAGCTGTTCTGCCCCCTGTGGTTGTCCATGCGGGTGCTTTATGTTTAGAAAGGAATAAAAATGTGACACATTCTGGATAAAGTCTGGGCCAAATAAAGGGCCTAATTAACAGATATTTTTGTATGAATACGCTTCTCTACCCTATCGGGACTTGGCTTGAAGGTTTGATGTTTATTCAGTATTTTCTTTTTATTAAAGATCAGAAAAAAGCCTTGTGCTTATTTTGAGTGAGCAGAGTGTTTGAAGGCAATTTGAGAAGGTGACACAATATAAACTCTCACATGGATTGCCACGCAATAATTAAGTGCTGGATGGGCAGCGACGTGCTGGGTTGAGATAAGGAGTCCGTGGAGCAGAAAGGATGTAATTAGCTGCATTTATTGCTGGTAGTGGAAGGCCTCCAGTGTGTAAATACTGCATTGCAACCTGGTAATTACACACAATTTACTCTCTTATTTGGAACGAGAGATCCACAGAAATTGGACCTGAGTGAGGCGGGCATCCACCAGACCAGAGAATCTTTATTTATTTTTTTGTTAGTCCAATGTCTAATCAATTTGTGTTGCTTTTGAAACGAGAATGCTCTTTAGATATTGAACTGGTAAAAAAAAAAAAAACTAAAACCTTCTTGTCAACATCAATAAATCCTTTTTGTTGAAATGATTGTTATTCAGAAATATGCTCACAAATCATGAAACTAACCTCCCAAGCCATTAGGACAGATGATGCTGTCCTGCGACAGACGGGAAATGTATTGTGTTCAGGAAGGGACCAGGGTAAAAAATTATGTCCTGCAACAGAAGGGAGATGTATTGTGTTCAGGAAAAGAGCGGGGAAAATGTTCTGTCCTGCGACAGACAGGAGATGTATTGTGTTCAGGAAGAGAGCAGGGAAAAGGCTCTGTCCTGCGACAGACAGGAGATGTATTGTGTTCAGAAAGAGAGCAGGGAAAAGGCTCTGTCCTGCGACAGACAGGAGATGTAGTGTGTTCAGGAAGAGAGCAGGGAAAAGGCTCTGTCCTGCGACAGACGGGAGATGTATTGTGTTCAGGAA
Organism: Ilyophis sp. 1 JC-2022; assembly: GCA_022702515.1. Lineage (NCBI taxonomy): Eukaryota > Metazoa > Chordata > Actinopteri > Anguilliformes > Synaphobranchidae > Ilyophis > Ilyophis sp. 1 JC-2022. The sequence continues at coordinate 101,230,224 of CM040402.1, read as the reverse complement.
GAGAGCAGGAGAAAAGGTTCTGTCTTGGCTGTGGGTGGAGTCAATGTGAGGGGAGAGCAGCGATTGGCTAAATTAGCTGTGATTACGCTACACATCATCACTGTGGGTTAGTGGGAGTGAGAGAAGCCTTTCCTCTGAGTATATGGGTTCAGTTTGAGCACTTACTGGGTATCCAGTGGCGTAGAAGCTGCTTTAATTTCACACTCGTTGGGACAGTTTTAACATGGCTGCATGTGGATGTGTTTTGTGTGATGGGAACATGTATAGGGTCAGATCCACTGCATTTTTGATGTGCAGGACATGAAATTGGTTGTAGTCGATGACAACCCTCCACTCTGGTGTATGTGATGGGTTAGCAATGCCGGGCAGTTACGTGGACCCTGATCATGTGATATTTCCTGCAGTGTGTGGGTGGAGGGAGGAGGTGGTGCAGGTCCCTACTCTCATGAAGTGACATTTCTCTCTAGGAGTAAATACTACAGTGTGGATGTTCTTTCCGTGGCAAATTTCACGTAAATGATGTCCCCTGCACTGTGGGATTAGGTAAGTATGGACACTAGATGATGTCCCCTGCACTGTGGGATTAGGTAAATATGGACACTAGATGCAGGGCGCTGTACTGTGGGATTAGGTAAGTATAGACACTGGATGATGTCCCCTGCACTGTGGGATTAGGTAAGTATGGACACTAGATACAGTGCACTGTACTGTGGGATTAGGTAAATATGGACACTAGATACAGTGCGCTGTACTGTGGGATTAGATAAATATGGACACTAGATGATGTCCCCTGCACTGTGGGATTAGGTAAATATGGACACTAGATGCAGTGCGCTGTGCTGCGGGAGTGTTAACAATCAGTGGACTTGGAGGTACTCCTCTCCTATCCCACATGTGAGCACTTTCAGCTGCAAATGACCACAGTCCAAAGCCAGGACTGTTGCCTCCAACAACAGATCTTCTCTCTCTCTCTCTTTCTCTCTCTTTCTCTCTCTCTCTCGCTCGCTCTTGCTCTCTCTTGTGCTCTCTCCCCCCCTCTCACCTCTGAGCAACAAAAACACACAAAAAACAGACACAACATATTTTCTGTGTGCAGTATCAAATTTGGAGTCTCCTCACAAACAGTTGTATGCCATTATATTACAATTTCAAGAACAAAATTTCCACCTGAAAACCTCGTACATTTTGTTTTCATCGTAGGCATTTTCTTTTCTCTCAGGTAAAAGAAAACAATCGCTAAAGCGGCAAAGGAATGAAGAGATGCCAATTGCAGAGGACTGCAGCTGGGACAGTGAGTGTGATTGTATTCTTCCAGATAACCTCATGCAGGCTCTGTATAATGTGCAATCCATTTAAATAGCCTTATCTAGTTCCCCTGTAGTTACACACAGGTTTGTTCTTTTCCAAAGAGGAGATAGAAAACGAATTAGAAAGTGAGGGGAGATGTCAAAAAGCATTACCATATAAATAACCAGACGCAAACGAAAAAGTGATCAATACGACCGTACGCGTTGGCAAGCCAGCGCATTCCGCGCACTTATGTGGGCCGTACGCGCGCGCATTCGCAGCGCCTTTGCTGTGATAAATGGTATCGGTTTCGATGAACGATCTGCCTTGGCTCCGGCGTACGGTCCAAATGTGCGTCGTGCGTTGTCCAGTCATATCGGCTGGAGTATTAATTCTTCCTGAAAGCCTGTTTTAACAAGGCGATTGGAGAACCTTTCCAGTCGATGCCTTTCGGTTAAATGGTCGAGCATGTTTATAAGGGTATATCCGCTGCTTCGGCTCGGCGTCATAAAACACACCATCTTTTATGCTGACAGACAGAGTTGCTGAAAGCTTGTCAAATTTTTCTCCACTCTACCAAATGTGCTCCGAGGGATTTTTTTATGGCCGGTTTATTTACATCCTGTTTTAACTCTGTGTCAATGTGTGTTGGGAGAATTTGACAATTGAGTTCACAGAGATGTTGTACTTTATGTGTTAGACTGCAATAGCAATGCACAGTAAGTATATGGCTAAGTAAGCAGTCTATGAGTCAGAGTGGCTCATTGGCCCAAAGCTTTTTACACATTTCTGTGGTGTGAAGTGGTTTGATCATCATCCCCTGCACAGAACGCCAATCTGTTTGAGAGCCTTTCCACAGAGCTATCTGCCAGCTTTGCACAGTGGCTATTGTATTGGCTTGACTCCTTGGCCAGTGACCATTCACAGTTAGGGTGAAAATTTGGTTTGCAAGGAATCTTAACCTATTGAGTAGTATGTGCTGCAGAAACCATAGAAAAAAGTTTTTGAATTTATTGTGAGAGAGTATTTTTACTATGTATGTTATATACAGAAAATATGGGAAAATGAAAAAGTAATGGTGAAGAAAATTAGTTATTTTTTGGTTTGACAATATAGCAGCTCCAGAATATCTGCCTTTTTGATAAATCAAAATCAAGGGTTTTTCTTTTTTTCTTTCAAGATATTGATTTTAATCAAAAGCAACGATGCATATCTACATTATTTTAATATCGTCACAGTATTTATAGTAATGTATTGCGTGCACACGTATGCGTATACGTATGCATACTTCATTTGTGTGACCATGTTATCACAATACAGATTGCAGATTGATTATCCAAGTGTAATGCAGACAATTATTTAGAATCTATACTGTATGCTGTATTGTCTTCCCAGACAAATCAACATGGATTTACATGATGGTGGACTCTATCTGTATTACCCGCCCACTGTCGTGTCATGTTTTGTATCACGCTGCATACTCGTATGTGCCGTTAATTCCACCAACGCACAGCTGTCAGGCACGCCATTAATAACGGGTGTACATCTTTGTCAAAGAAAACAACACAACGACTTACCTTTCAATTGGACATGCCTTTCACACCAGGTCCAATTAACCCTGATGGACGTCATTTTCTGGCAGGCAAAAATGTTCTGCCAGGCTTGGGGCAGATTTGAATATTTTCCTCCGTGCTGGGTGGTGAGACTGGTAATCATTAGGTGGAGGAAAGAAAGACACAGACAATATTATTATTATTATTATTATTATTATTATTAATAATAATAATAATAATAATAATAATACTCAGTTTGCACCATCTGTATCAGGACAGTCGGCCAGAGGCGGAGTCAAGTGTGACGGTGAGAAAAGATCTTGGAGCCAATCATTTTAAACCCTCATTTGAATTTACAAGGCCATGTTGTCAACAGTTGTTGTATTTTTTTTTTTTCAAATGCTCCTGCACAGGTTAGCAGAATACACAATGTTGTCTGACAAAGCTGTTCTGAGCTTCCTTTTGTCCCTGTGAAAGAAGGAAGAAGACAAAAGAGGCAAAGTCTATGAAACTGTGATCTGTTCGAAATGATTTAAATAGGGGCACGTGCATGCTTCTGCTTAGGATTTAGTGAACACTTCCACACCCTGAAGCAAGATTAAACCTTTATATGATATTGCTTTATATGATTGAACTATCTGTGTTGCTAGCTGCAGTAAGCCAACATTGTCCTCAGGAAAAAAAAAAAGAAAAAAAAAGAAAAAACATCTTAATACCTTTTTTTCTTGGGAAATGTTTACCCACCCAATCCACTCTTTCGATTAGCAGACAATGGAATGCCGCCTGATTTACTTCTAATTAAGGCTTTAATGTGTGTTATTAAATACATCGCCATGTCCCAATTAGGAGGCGTCGGGCCCATACATCATTTTAATTGATATCCACCTCGTGCCACATGGGCCCGTGATATTCCATCAGTATTCCCAAAATGATCTTTTCTGGCAGAGCAGCGAGGCGAAAGGAAAATCGTCTCATCAGAATCTGCACATACCCTGTGTGTGTGTGTGTGTGTGTGTGTGTGTGTGTGTGTGTGTGTGTGTGTGTTTTTTTTTTTTGTGCATGTGTGTGTGTGCGCTGGTTTGTGTGAATACGTACATGCGTTTGTGTGTGTGTGTGTGTGTACATGCTGGTTTGTCTGAATATATACACTTGTGTGTGTGTGTGCGCATGTGTGAGTTTGTTTGTGCGCTGGTTTGTGTGAATATGCTTGTGTGTGTTTGTGCCTGTGTGTGTGTGTGCATGTGTGAGTGTGCATTTGTGTGTGTACATGCCCTGGGTTGTGTGAATATAGGCAAGTGTGTGCATGTTTGTGTGTGCATGCTCTATGATTGTGTGTGGGCATGCGTTTGTGTGCACGCGCTTCTGTGCATAATTGCATTTGTCTGTGCATGCTGATTTGTCTGAACGAATGCATGTATGTGTGTGTCCATGCTTGTCTGTCAGTACATACTTCTTTGTCTGAAGGTGTTTACATGTTTTTGTATATTTGTATGGGTGTTTGTATGAATATATGTATGTGTCTGTTTTTGCATATTTGTGTGTAAGAATGTGCCTGTGTTGTCTGAATGCATGCATTTGTATGTGTGTTTGTACCTGTCTGTGGTTGACTAATAAAACAAATGAGTGTTCACAGCACTTTGGAAAATTCCCATCATTGTATTTGTACATTAATATCTTCTTGACAGCATTAAAACAAATTACCATTTAGACATCTGTTTCAGTCAATACAGTTTCATGATAAACTAAAGGATGAGAACTGCATTTTTAAAAATATTAAGTTTACACAATATATATTGTACCACTGAGTTCAAAGTTTCAGTCAATGTGGTGCTGCAGGTCTGATTCGAACATGATGTCAGTCAATCCGATTGGCCCTGGAATGTTAAGGCACATGTACAGTAATTGTTTCCTAGCAATTAAGCATCAATCAGTGATGTTAGTAAACTGCACATCCCAGTGTGCATTGCAAATGTTTCCATATTATGTGCAATGAGGCGCAGTATGGAGTGTCATTTACTAAAACACTTGTTTAACATGCCATGACCAGTCAGAAGATTCAAACTTCCAGAAGGTGCCTGGCTTAGGAAACATTGGGTTGATTCATAATCATCTTTGTACAAAGCCAATCTGTTTTGTATATACACCTACATCAGATTTATGTGCGGTTATGTACAAGCAGAAAACAGTGTACTGTATTGATTAAAACAACAATGATCTGAAGTAGCTAATCTCAATCTATAGTTTGTATGTCCATGATGTTGATCAAGCGTGGTAAAGGGATTACAACATGAAAAATGGGATTCCAGATATTTTGCATGCATTTGAATTAATTCAGTTAGTAATATAAATCACTGTAAATTAAGCTTGTGGATTCAAACAACCAAAATCGGAACTCATAATAACAATTTATTCATATTCCAGGGCCCAAGGCAATTTTTCATCTCAAGCTGAATTTGAATACAGTTCAATTTACGGTCTAATAATTTAAAGCCTGATATTAAATCTGGTCCTACATATTTTTTGTTGAGTGTCCATTTAATGGTGTTAACCTTTTAACACCAGGCACAATGGTGGGGCAGGGTGCTACAGAGAGAAGAGCACCCCCTGCTGCACTGGGGGGGGGGGGGGGGGTTGGTGAATGAAGATAATAAAACGGAGAGGCCGACAAGGAGATAAATGAAAATAAAGTGTGGTGAAATGGCAAGGCCGCCCTCGGGCCACTCAAGGCCTGATTGCGTCGCCTGGTCGTCAGTGGTGAGGCAGATAAAGGGAGCGTCGATCAATAACCATTTCTTATCCTCTCTCTTCATCTGCTCTGTTTCAGAGGGCACGGCCTCCTTTTCACATACAATCCTAGCACAGATAAACCAGCTGTCCCTGCTCCTGCCAGTCTGTACCCGCTTTTCCCTTTCTGTCCCTGCTCCTGCCAGTCTCTACCCGCTTTTCCCTTTCTGTCCCTGCTCCTGCCAGTCTGTACCCGCTTTTCCATTTCTGTCCCTGCTCCTGCCAGTCTGTACCCGCTTTTCCCTTTCTGTCCCTGCTCCTGCCAGTCACTACCCGCTTTTTCCTTTCTGTCCCTGCTCCTGCCAGTCTGTACCCGCTTTTCCCTTTCTGTCCCTGCTCCTGCCAGTCTGTACCCGCTTTTCCCTTTCTGTCCCTGCTCCTGCCAGTCTGTACCCGCTTTTCCCTTTCTGTCCCTGCTCCTGCCAGTCACTACCCGCTTTTCCCTTTCTGTTCCTGCTCCTGCCAGTCTGTACCCGCTTTTCCCTTTCTGTCCCTGCTCCTGCCAGTCTGTACCCGCTTTTCCCTTTCTGTCCCTGCTCCTGCCAGTCTCTACCCGCTTTTCCCTTTCTGTCCCTGCTCCTGCCAGTCTCTACCCGCTTTTCCCTTTCTGTCCCTGCTCCTGCCAGTCTGTACCCGCTTTTCCATTTCTGTCCCTGCTCCTGCCAGTCTGTACCCGCTTTTCCCTTTCTGTCCCTGCTCCTGCCAGTCACTACCCGCTTTTCCCTTTCTGTCCCTGCTCCTGCCAGTCTGTACCCGCTTTTCCCTTTCTGTCCCTGCTCCTGCCAGTCTGTACCCGCTTTTCCCTTTCTGTTCCTGCTCCTGCCAGTCTGTACCCGCTTTTCCCTTTCTGTCCCTGCTCCTGCCAGTCACTACCCGCTTTTCCCTTTCTGTTCCTGCTCCTGCCAGTCTGTACCCGCTTTTCCCTTTCTGTCCCTGCTCCTGCCAGTCTGTACCCGCTTTTCCCTTTCTGTCCCTGCTCCTGCCAGTCTCTACCCGCTTTTCCCTTTCTGTCCCTGCTCCTGCCAGTCTCTACCCGCTTTTCCCTTTCTGTCCCTGCTCCTGCCAGTCTCTACCTGCTTTTCCCTTTCTGTCCCTGCTCCTGCCAGTCTGTACCCGCTTTTCCCTTTCTGTCCCTGCTCCTGCCAGTCTGTACCCGCTTTTCCCTTTCTGTCCCTGCTCCTGCCAGTCACTACCCGCTTTTCCCTTTCTGTTCCTGCTCCTGCCAGTCTGTACCCGCCTTTTCCTTTCAGTCCCTGCTTTCATCTCAATATGTACCCCCTTTTCTCCTCTCTGTCTCTATTCCTGCCAATTTGTACCCCCTTTCCCCCTCTGTGTTCCGGCTAATGCCAGTCTGTACCCGCTTTTCCCCTCTGTGCACCTGCTCGAGTTAGTCTGTTGCACATTGTTTCTCATCCCTTTCTCCCTACTCCCTCACAGGGAGGGGTTACACCCCCCTCCCTCCCTCCATATCTGTGCTTTTTCTGTGAGGCGGTGTTTGCTTCATCCCCAGCTCTTCTGCAGTCACAGGCCTGGTGTAAAATATATAGTAGAAATGCATCACGGCTTAGATTCTGTGCTCTTTTATATGGGAGAGTAAGGTGAGAAGAGTAATCTGGGCATGTTGTGGGCTCACTAATATCTTTCATAGGGAGAGAGTGTGAACGAGTGAATTAAAAAAGAGGAGAAAAAAAACAAGAAAGAGAGGAGAGAGATAGAAGGAGAGAGACGCTGACAGTATGTCTTTCTCCATACCGTCCCTTTGCCTGACCGACCTCAGACAGCTTCTATATTCCCATTTAAAAGTTTTCCCTCTGAAATTGGCTCATTAGCCTCTTTAAATGTTTAAAAACCCCCAAAGAGTAGAGAGAGACAACTTTCATTAAGCCGATGAGGCTGACGGCAAACCCGCATGTTACCGCGTTCATTAAGCCTTATTTACTTAACAAGCTATGCTGCTCCTGCTGGCATAATTAAACAGTCTTTCCTGACCCGTCACCTCTCCCCTGCTTCCCCCCACGGAAACTTCTCGAACACCGTCTCTTAGCAAGCAAGAAATGGGCTGGTACCCAGACTCCCCGTTTTGGGTAAAGGAAGTGCCATGGGGAAAATAATTGCTGACGGACAGCACAGCTTCTCTGGACAGGCGGTAATTTATGGGCGGTTGGAGATTCTGTGGCTTAACTTAATTGACCGTGATTATTTTGAACATACCCAGATACAGTGTGAATTTAAAACACATAAGAGTCATTCTGGGCCATGTTTCGGATGCTTTGCCAAATGTGAGAGTGCCCTCCCCGAGGTGGAATAATGTGTCCTCGTGAAGCCAAGGGCAAGGCCGGCAGAGTCAATACTGCTGAAAACACTGGATGCTTTAGAACAGGGATACTCAAATCAGGCCCCCGGGGCCAATAATACAGCTGGTTCTCATTGCTTCCCTCTAATCAGGGACTGATTTAAACCTGAAGTACCAGGTGAATGTAATCTCTGGCCAATCAGTGACATTATTGGACTATAGACTATCAGGCTGAAAAGAAAACCTGCAGCACTACTGACCAAATTTGAGTAACCCTGTTTTAGACATTAAAAACCACCATCATAATCAGGATCCGCATTATAATCGCCATCAGTACCACCATCGGAATAATCAATATCGTCATCAACGTCATTGGCAGCGGGCATAATCAATCACCGGTAGGCGATACATTTTATAATTGTTCTTTCCCGTCATCGTAGTCATTGTTTCGCGTCAATGTCCGTGTCATCACCCTCCTCACTGCCCTCGCAGTACCGTAAGCATTTCGGAATAGCTGAACCTGGTTAGCACTGAAAAGGCATTTCTCGCACCCAGCGCTGAATTTGAGATCTACAGCAGGTGAGTGGGACCTGCTGATTGGGCCTACATGATTAGATTAGCACTCCCTGGGTGTCCAGTCTAATTTGTTATCAGTTAAACGTGTTTATTTTGTGGTTTCTTGTTCTCTGATGAATCGATGGCTTCACACCAAGGGATTGAGTCTTTCACAGTGATCCCAGCTACCTGGTCTCTCTCACAGACCCCTGGACCCATCATTCTCTTTGTGTTTGCCTGTTTATAGTTTTTAATACAAATGCCTCAGCACAGGGGAATTCATTATGACATTGTACAGCTTCACAGTTTACAGTCCAAGCGTCCTTAATTCAATGTTTGTCTCTGCGTCCTTCATACCCACACACCACCCTGTACAAGTGTGTTGCACTCAAACATTTAGGTCATTTATGTGAATGAGTGCGTGCGCGCGCGCGTGTGCGTTTGTGCATGTGTGTGTGCGTGCGTGTGCCTTTGCATACTTATGCATTCAAATTAATTAAGCACACGAGGGACCATCTAAATCTATATCCACTTCTGCGTCCTCATACCAGTGGGTAATATAGAATGGAAGGGGAGAGAGAGAAATCCACACAAGTGTGCAGGAAATAGAAGGTGAGAAAATATGCATTGTGCCGATAAATCCTCAGGCAAAAGGGTGTTTTGTAATATCTAAAAAAAAAAAAAAAGGGTTCACCTGTTCTGCTTGACTCGGGGGAGAGACATAAAGCCCCTCTCCCCGCGTATATCTCAGTGCAAATAGCACATTAATCTGTCCCAGAATGCCTCTGGGCTGCCGCTCTTCCGCTCTGCTCCCCGCCCTGATGAGTTCTGAAACGGGGAGGGGGGTAAGGGGGGTTTCTGCGTTACCCTCCCGAAGAACGGCTCGTCAGTAATGGGCGAGAGGTCCCGCCGTGCTAGATTGCCAATGCCCCCGGCCTGTCAGAAAAGCACCTGCTTGCAGGTTGACGTTAATTTGTTTGGACATGGTTTATAATTTAATTCCACTGCGGGATTAACTTCCAATGCAAGATGCTATTAGCTGGGGAGATGGGGATAGTTGGTCTGTCCCTCTCTCTCTCTCGGGCCTGTCCCAGGTGAATGGCGGACCTATAACACCCCACGTATAAATAGAGCGGCATGCATGCATTGCAATATGACGAGAGAGGGAGGGAGGGATTGGAGAGGGAGCAAGAGAGTGTGAGGGATGGAGAGAGGGTAAGAGAGAGAGAAACTGATTTTTGAGTAGATTTAGAATTTTTTTTACGCTCTGTGCGGAATGCGATGTGTTCACCCAGTCACAGCATACATTTGGGCTGTTTCTACTAACGATATAGCGACTCAATGACATATTGGATTTATTTCTGTAAAACTAAGCGCTGCCTAATAAGTAGATAATTACCGTATATTATCCCTGTGGTAAGTGTACAGTGCGAGGGAAGGAAATCTGCATTGACTTTCATAGAAAGCTCTATTACTCTAAAACATTGGTATTGGCCCGTCCTGCACTATTTGGTCACTGATATAAAAAGTCAGGTCTATCTGGTGGGTTATGATGAACAGAAAATCTGCAGCGTCATTGTAAATGTATGAACACATCTCATCCGTATTTTTGTGTGTGTAGATGGAAGTTACCTACTCATTGACCAATCTCATCTCCACATGATCAGTTTTAGGGAATCGGACAGCCCCACCATGATGTTTTGGTTTTTAAACATTAGAGCAGTGGTTCTTAAACTCTGTCCTGGGGTCCTCCTGTGTATGCTGGTTTTCGTTCCAACCACAATTGCGATCCGAGAGTTTTAACAAGCTGTTAATTTTTCTTAATTGTACTTTTCATGTTTTGATGGATTATTTACCCTCTTAAGCCAAATTATGTCAGAAAATAGCTATGCATGCCATGTAGAGTAAATGTCTTATTGTACTATATTGCAAACTCCATAAAAAGAGTTCACAAAATGTTCTAACTGAACAAATTAAAGACTGAGGTGAATCAATATGCTTCTAATTAGGTCATTGAACACATGTGTTTAAGTTCTTTCATAATTTTGTTTTCTTAAACTTATTAACGCAATGCAGGTTTGGCTCATTATCAATTTTTGTTGTCCTTGAATTGTTCATTATCAACCAAATGCTTCATTTTCGTGGCCATGTTTGTGTCCACACTTTTACCAATTAGGAGCCTATTGATTCACCCCGGCCTTTCATTTGCTCTTTCATTTGTTACCTCTTTTAATTAAATTGCTTGAAATATAGCACAATAAGCAAAATGTGAACATGGGACATTTATTCTACATGGCATGCATAGCTATTTTCTGACATAATTTGGCTTAAGAGGGTAAATAATCCATCAAAATATGAAAAGTGCAATTAATAAAAATTAACAGCTTGTTAAAATGATTGGATTGCAACTGTGATTGGAACGAAAACCAGCATACACAGGGGGGCCCCAGGACCGAGTTTGAGAGCCACTGCATTAGAGGATGACTACATTTGAGAAGGGGTAATGGATAGGAACCATGATCAGATGGAAGCGTTGGTCCTGTTTTGTAAAATGCAATCCTGGGACCGGGGGGCGGGGGGGGTCTTGGTGGAGCAGCATGTAAGCCTCTGGTGTCGAGTAAGATGGACCCGCCGCTCTGGTATCGTGTAAGGCGGCCCCGCCACTCTAGTGTTGTGTAAGGCGGATCCGCCGCTCTGGTGTCGTGTAATGCGGACCCGCCGCTCTGGTGTTGTGTAAGGTGGACCCGCCGCTCTGGTGTTGTGTAAGGCAGACCCGCCGCTCTGGTGTTGTGTAAGGTGGACCCACCACTCTGGTGTTGTGTAAGGTGGACCCACCACTCTGGTGTTGTGTAAGGTGGACCCACCACTCTGGTGTCGTGGAAGGTGGACCCGCCACTCTGGTGTTGTGTAAGGTGGACCCACCACTCTGGTGTTTTGTAAGGCGGACCCGCCACTCTGATGTTGTGTAAGGCGGACCCGCCAATCTGGTGTTGTGTAAGGCGGACCCGCCACTCTGATGTTGTGTAAGGCAGACCCGCCACTCTGGTGTTGTGTAAGGCAGACCCGCCACTCTGATGTTGTGTAAGGCAGACCCGCCACTCTGGTGTTGTGTAAGGCGGACCCGCCGCTCTGGTGTTTTGTAAGGCCTACCCGCCACTCTGGTGTCGTACTGGAACGAGCGATTAGGAAGGAGGGGTGAGGCGAGGCAGGGAGCCAATGGTGGGGAACAGCCACGGAACAGCCACGGTAGCACCATGTTGCCACCAATAACTGCACAGCTAAAATGGTGGTGTTACATTGATACGGTGTTTTGGCTGCGTGCGGAAACCAATAGACACATAAGTCTTTGTGCATGCCTGCCACAGTGACGCACTGATGGAGGGCTATGGAGCCACCCCACGGAAGCTTTGCATTGGGGCTAGGTCAAATGGATTCTGGAGAGAGCAGGAATGAACTGGACACCATACTGTAGGCATTATCACTCTATTCCTATCTTGTCTTTTGCTCATTGGCTGGGAACCATTTGGAAGGCAGGATGTGAAAGACCAGAGCAATGCTTGAATGTAAACACTTTCAGGGAAATTACCCCAAGGGTAAAATTACACCCTGCTGTTTTAACATTTTTACTGTGAGTTTCACAACTCTGCACTACGTAATTTTCCATAATCACCATTCGCTGTGGAGTGGCCCGGCCCTGCCGGCTTCTTGAAGTCACAAGAATTGTTTAATCAAAAGCGTGGATCGCTTTAATCATTGACTGCTTTGCAACCCTCCACCCCTTGCTCAGCACCCACACCCACCCCATTACTTTCTCCATCCACTTTCCTGAGTGCACCTCTACTAAGCTCATTGATTTTTACACCACCTTTTCCAGCCTGGGACGCAGCCCCAATTTGCAAGCGACGTGTTTTCTTTTTCAGACAAAACCTTGTTAGTAGATATAGCATTCGGTATCTGTCAAAATTTGATTGATGGGGTCAAATGTCAATTTATGAATATTAATGAGTTTATGAAAAATTATGATTATGCATAAATTATTTTATTTTTTTATGATTATGATGATGCATCATCATTCGGGGCGGGAGTTTGTGGGTTTTTCGTTCCAAGGGTTTGTCGATGTCATTTTATTGGGAATTGTTGTAAGCGTTGTGGTTTTGTGACGAATTGTTTTTATGGACGGGGCATGGTGTTTAGGGAGACATATTGGCAATGTAATGTGTTGTACATTGTTTTATTTGAAAAACATCGTGAAAAAGTAATGGTGTATAAATGTATAGGTTATTAGTTGTAGCAGTAGTAGTAGCAGCGGTAATTAAGTTTTATTTTTAAAAAGCAGTTTGTGTTAGCGGCAACAGCCGCTTGTTAAAAAGAATAGAATAATCCAAGCAGGCTGTTAAAACGTGAAAAAGCGCCGTGGACTATAATGAAAAAACATTATACAGAATCATTGTAAAGACTTGTTAGATGCCAAGAAGGAAGAAAAAATAAACTCCGGGGTGAAAGGCGACCTCGATACATAGTCCGCGAACATAGGGACCGTGGCCAAAAGCACTTGGAAGAAATCCAGGGTTCCGCGAATTCACAATATTGTACAAAAATAGACAAAGATAGATCCAAAAGGCGAGATAGCGCGCTTAAAAGCCTAGAATGGTTCGCACGAAAGACTATGAAGAAAATAATTGAAATAAAAGAATATGTTACGTTTTAAAGAATTAAAACGAAAAGACTAAAAAAGAAATCGCTGGCTACATAGGGAGAGACCGTGGCCAAATGACAGCTCGCGGCCATCGGGCATAACTAGAGAGAACTTTGTGCGTTTCAAACAGGAATACAACCCCCAAGCTTCCTGTTACGTGAATTTGACGTCCGTTTACGCAGACCAACGTCGGAGGGCTGGTCCAAAGAGGTTTTGGCGCGAAAACGGTAAATGTCAAAGTGGCTGATTGATGGGGTTTCTGGGGGGTGGGGGTGGTGGTATTCACCATGTGATGGTTGTGGGTGTAGCCCACAGGCGTTGCAGGCGAAAAGACATGCATAAAAGACAGGCATTTCGGCACAGATATTTAGCAGAAGCTGGTATCGAAGCACTAGCTTGTCAAAGCAACCAGAAAATGGCGAACGCACAACTTATGACACCCGACTCTCCAGACGCTATGAAGGCTGACAGCACGGTGTTGCAAACACCAAGAAAACCCTTTGCGGCGATATCCCGACTACGTATAGACCTCGTGTACAGGGATTGGGCCTGTACTGGTCGCGACTATATCCAATGTGGATATAAACTTCACACAGATGCTGGCGTCCCAAGAATCACCCTTTTCAACATGTGTGACGGCGAGTTGTTTGGTGAGAACACAGACTGTGTGACTTTCGAACCTAAGGAATGGGGGCTATTCCAAAACTGTTACCGCGATGTTGTCAACAATATACAGCGCGAAAGAAACTTTGTAAGCTGGCAAGAACCCGTCTGCTCGGTGGTGTGTGTTAGAAGACGCAGAAAAGCTAATCGACTGATTATTAGCGAGCAATTCACATCAGCCACAATCCCTGATGTACAAATTTGTTTTCATTTTGATGACCTGCCGTTGTTGGAACTTTGTATCGAACAAGCCAATACAAGGATTGAGGACTATCGGCTAATGCGATCCATGGGTTTTGTGAAAACTAACCTGAGTGCAAGATTTGATGCAGCGGCCGACATCCTTTTGCAAACTTCCCACGTACTTTGGAGACCCTGACTGTGTCACCCGCCTCAAACTTAAACTTTGGCTTTTTAGATTTTTTTGGAAAGAGACCATACATGTTTTTAAAAACTTTAAAAACATTATCTTTGTTTACTTCAAGGGGTTTCATTTTAATAGTGCTGTGATAGCTATTATTGTACCCCAGCACCAAGGCCTGCATAACATCTATATAGCGTCTTGTATTGTGGGCTGTAAAATAACGCCACATTCTCGTTTTCAACGTTCTATTGAAACGTTCAACCACAGATGCTTTAACATCTTCGTTATCTGTGGCAAAGTGTATTATTTTGTTGCGTTTCATCAGACTTTGGAACATTTTATTGAAAAACTCTTTACCTTTATCTGTTTGTATTTTTTTAGGTTTTCGACCTTTTGCGAGAATGCTTTGAAAAGCCCTGTGCACTTCGACAGCTGTCTTGTTTTTAAGAACACACACCCATGCATGTTTTGACAATATATCTATACATGTTAGCATAAACTTCATATTATCATTATGTTCAGAGACATTTGACATGTCAACTAAATCGACCTGCCATTGTGAATCAATGTTACTCACAAAAACCCTGTTTCTCTTGAAATTGACTCTGATGGGTTTGTGTAATGTGTACGCATCTTCACCAGATAACCAAGCAGCAACTTTCTTGTCTGAGACTCTCAAATCTTTTGTATCACAAATACCCCGCTGTAGGCGCCTTTTGCCGCCGTAAGACCCACGGTTTTCTGGAGAATAATACACATCTTTCAGGTGCTTATCAACATCCATCCTTACGGTTATAGAAGTAATGAAGCACAATATAAAAAAACACAGTATTTATTATTATTTATTTTTTTTCGTGTTTGTGGGGCGTGCTTTGAATTTAACATGCTTGAATGGTTGATATAACAATGATGACGCAGGTCTTTAAATAGTATGTAAAAGAAATACTTTTTTATTTTAAAGTTCACAAAACAATAAAAAACAACAGCGCCGCAATATGTACACAGAGATAATGGCGATATACATGCCCACACAAACCAAACTAGAACACTTTTTTTTTAAAACGACAAATTTATGTTATACACGTTTGTAAAGCTAATTATACAAAGTTTGTCTAATGATCTTCATCAGAGACACACGGCGTTGCTGGTGCTGTGTTTTCCAAATCATCCGACATGTCGGCCGCTGCATCAAATCTTGCACTCAGGTTAGTTTTCACAAAACCCATGGATCGCATTAGCCGATAGTCCTCAATCCTTGTATTGGCTTGTTCGATACAAAGTTCCAACAACGGCAGGTCATCAAAATGAAAACAAATTTGTACATCAGGGATTGTGGCTGATGCGAATTGCTCGCTAATAATCAGTCGATTAGCTTTTCTGCGTCTTCTAACACACACCACCGAGCAGACGGGTTCTTGCCAGCTTACAAAGTTTCTTTCGCGCTGTATATTGTTGACAACATCGCGGTAACAGTTTTGGAATAGCCCCCATTCCTTAGGTTCGAAAGTCACACAGTCTGTGTTCTCACCAAACAACTCGCCGTCACACATGTTGAAAAGGGTGATTCTTGGGACGCCAGCATCTGTGTGAAGTTTATATCCACATTGGATATAGTCGCGACCAGTACAGGCCCAATCCCTGTACACGAGGTCTATACGTAGTCGGGATATCGCCGCAAAGGGTTTTCTTGGTGTTTGCAACACCGTGCTGTCAGCCTTCATAGCGTCTGGAGAGTCGGGTGTCATAAGTTGTGCGTTCGCCATTTTCTGGTTGCTTTGACAAGCTAGTGCTTCGATACCAGCTTCTGCTAAATATCTGTGCCGAAATGCCTGTCTTTTATGCATGTCTTTTCGCCTGCAACGCCTGTGGGCTACACCCACAACCATCACATGGTGAATACCACCACCCCCACCCCCCAGAAACCCCATCAATCAGCCACTTTGACATTTACCGTTTTCGCGCCAAAACCTCTTTGGACCAGCCCTCCGACGTTGGTCTGCGTAAACGGACGTCAAATTCACGTAACAGGAAGCTTGGGGGTTGTATTCCTGTTTGAAACGCACAAAGTTCTCTCTAGTCATGCCCGATGGCCGCGAGCTGTCATTTGGCCACGGTCTCTCCCTATGTAGCCAGCGATTTCTTTTTTAGTTTTTTAGTTTTAATTCTTTAAAACGTAACATATTCTTTTATTTCAATTATTTTCTTCATAGTCTTTCGTGCGAACCATTCTAGGCTTTTAAGCGCGCTATCTCGCCTTTTGGATCTATCTTTGTCTATTTTTGTACAATATTGTGAATTCGCGGAACCCTGGATTTCTTCCAAGTGCTTTTGGCCACGGTCCCTATGTTCGCGGACTATGTATCGAGGTCGCCTTTCACCCCGGAGTTTATTTTTTCTTCCTTCTTGGCATCTAACAAGTCTTTACAATGATTCTGTATAATGTTTTTTCATTATAGTCCACGGCGCTTTTTCACGTTTTAACAGCCTGCTTGGATTATTCTATTCTTTTTAACAAGCGGCTGTTGCCGCTAACACAAACTGCTTTTTAAAAATAAAACTTAATTACCGCTGCTACTACTACTGCTACAACTAATAACCTATACATTTATACACCATTACTTTTTCACGATGTTTTTCAAATAAAACAATGTACAACACATTACATTGCCAATATGTCTCCCTAAACACCATGCCCCGTCCATAAAAACAATTAGTCACAAAACCACAACGCTTACAACAATTCCCAATAAAATGACATCGACAAACCCTTGGAGCGAAAAACCCACAAACTCCCGCCCCGAATGATGATGCATCATCATAATCATAAAAAAAAAAATCATTAAAAAAAAAATAATTTATGCATAATCATAATTTTTCATAAACTCATTAATATTCATAAATTGACCTTTGACCCCATCAATCAAATTTTGACAGATACCGAATGCTATATCTACTCTTGTTTCTCTACAAAGGTATTTCAGGAGACATACAAGCCGAGTTTGACCATAAAAGTCTCACTTTTCCCCATGTGATATTTTCAAACTAGTGCACAGGACAATCCCACATGAGGTGAAAGTGGGCAAAGGTCCAGATACGGACATCAATTTTACCTCATCAAGCGACTCCTCAAGGATATGTTTCCCATCTTTTCGGTGCAAAGCACACAACAGAAAAACAAACCAGCAGGAAATAATGCTCAAATGGTTCCCAAAATGCCCTGCTCTGGAAAGGCCTTGTAAAAACAAAGGCAGAGAGATAAACGCGCACAGTTGATAAATGACAGCCGAAAGGACATTTTTCAGGGGGCTTTCCTCCATGAGCACGGCGAGCCGAGGCACTTTTTTAGATGTAATATGTTTCCTGAGTCTTGTTATCTGCCGTGAGCATCCCAACACCCGCCCACTCCTCAGCTGACACCGCTCTGATTCCTCTTAAATGCCACTTAGAAACAAAACTAGAAGCCCTTTCAGCTTGATATTTGTGTTTGTGTGCAAGGTTGCTTTCAACCAGCGCCTATGTGTGAGTAGTCGTCGTTGTTTTTGTTGCCTTTTGCCGTGGAGTGTTTGCCAGTCTAAAAATTAGCATGTAGCATTGCCGCTGCTGGCTCTGTGAATTTCAAATATGGGTTCGTAGAGCCATATTTTATTTATTAATTTATTTTTTATTCCGACACTCAGCCAGAATTTAAATAAGTTTGAAATGTGAGCGCCTAAAAAAAAATGGCGCAGTGTGAATTGGAAGAGGGGCTGGGGTATATTTAGAAGTCTGAGGGCGCGTTTCTGAAAAAAGCATGTAGCAGAAACAAACACTGAGGTGGTTGAGCTATGGTCCCCTTGATATTCAAGAAATAGCATTCTCCACGTGTGGGGAGAGTGTCACGATTGCTTGATGACTTCTCTGGGGTCTGTGTCTACTGGAAAATCATTTTGGCTCACCACAGGAAGCTTCCTTTTCCAGAGAAGAGAAGGGGGGAAACAAAACTGTATTATGTACAAGCCACTGGAACTAAGCCCACGAGTACATGGAGAGAGGGAGGAAGACATGATGAAAACAGAGATGGCATTTGATTCAATTTAGGATGATGGATTAGAATCAAAACTTGGTTTTAGATGGTTTAGACTAGAGGGTGGAATGCGTGATATAATAAAATAAATGTACCTCAAAAGAAAATGTGTGGTTAAAATAGGAAACCAAACGGACGTACTCGTAGACATAGACTGAAAGTGGGATTCAAGGTAAGCTCAACATTGTTCAATATTTATATTCATGAATTCACAATATTGCTGCAACACATTTCAGCCCCTGGTTTTTCTTCACACGGAATGGAAATGATTTCCTTGTCTATGTAAATCGCTTTGTTCGGTTTCGTCTGCTGAATGGGAATTACAGATTAGATTAGAACAGGGGTAGTTCTTCGAGACAGAAAGAGGGGTTGTGGGATGCGTCTGTTTTCCTACCCTGTTTAGGATGTCCTCAAATGAGAAAGTTAGCTTTTCTGCTCTGACCAGAAGAAAAGTCCCTATTCTAATGTGAGAGGGTGATAAACTGGCAGCCAGGTATATCTGTACCTGCTGTAATCTGAGTTCTGCTCTGACCAGAAGAAAAGTCCCTATTCTAATGTGAGAGGGTGATAAACTGACAGCCAGGTATATCTCTACCTGCTGTAATCTGATTTCTGCTCTGACCAGAAGAAAAGTCCCTATTCTAATGTGAGAGGGTGATAAACTGACAGCCAGGTATATCTCTACCTGCTGTAATCTGATTTCTGCTCTGACCAGAAGAAAAGTCCCTATTCTCATGTGAGAGGGTGATAAACTGGCAGCCAGGTATATCTCTACCTGCTGTAATCTGAGTTCTGCTCTGACCAGAAGAAAAGTCCCTATTCTAATGTGAGAGGGTGATAAACTGGCAGCCAGGTATATCTCTACCTGCTGTAATCTGAGTTGACAGACACCCTCAAATGTACACACAGTATTCTTTGCCAACATTGGAAAAGACTGAAAATGACTTTTTTTCACACTCTATTTAAAAAGAAAGAATGCATTTGAAGAAGGAAATGGTTCTTTTTTTGTTGAGCCATTATTTATATATTTATTCTCTCCTTCAAAACTGAATGCTGTGGAAGCACAATGTTCTCATTGTCATGCCAATGCGGCTCTATTTTAAATGGAATCTGTATATGGGGAGAGAGCGCGTCTGAAAAGAGAAAGAGATAATGGGAGAGAGATGGAGCATATTGTGTATTAGAAAAGACACATGGGGAGAGCAAGTGTGGAAGGTCTCACACACACACACACACACACACACACATACACACACACGCATATGTGCACACACACGCAGGCACACTCACTGCAGTGATGGGCAAGCTAGGCTACCAGTTACTCTATAAAAAATAACACGAAAGGAATTAGCTGTGTGTGTGCGAGTGTGTGCGAGTGCGTGTGCGTGCGTGCGTGCGTGCGTGCGTGTGAGCGTGCGTGCGTGCGCGTCCGTGTGTTATTGTATGGAACAGGTGTTTTTCCCCCACTGCTTTTTAATGAGTGATTCTGAATCTGTGCTATGGAGCTGATCCATGTGCAGTCTATGGGGGCGACTCCATAGTGCTGATCCACCCAGTCCATAGAGACAACAGTTGACAGCCATTACAACAAACAAATTCAAAGCAAACCGTGGAACAATTAATTTAGCATTTGCAGAATTGTATGCAATGTAAATAATCAGCGGTTAGCCTCAGCTGTCCTGACGGGCAGTAGCGATAATAAATTCAAGCACATAGTGGGACCCTCCTAACAGCGTAGTGAGGAGCATCATTACTGACATTTAATTGTGCAAAAAGTAAATGTCATCTATTGTTCTGGCACTACAGCGCAGATGTCCAATCATTCAGTTCCCTCCTGGCCCCTAATGATTTTTATTTTTTTATTTTTACAACGAACCGCTGTGGTCCCAGTGACATAGGGTCTAATGGGGGGAATGAATACCCCCTTAATTATATATTATATATATCTACAAAAATGTTCACAGATTTTTTTCAACAAAAAAACAAACAACATTCACAAACAACTGAGCCCAGTGTTCAGTGCAGCACTGAAAGCAACTCTGACTGACTACTCATTTCAAACGAATCCTTAATTTGAATGAAATATTTGAAAGAAAATATTCATTTTTTAAGAAATTATATTAAAACTATATTAAAGTAACAAAAACATTTTGAACTGTTTATTACACTGCATAGCTTCACCAGCTGCTGTACAGTGGGGATTTGCTTGATTATGTCCATCACCCAACTGTCACCACAGTCCAAGATGGACGTCCGCAGTGATGCAGCTGGATTGCCCACCTGGCCAAACTCTGAGAGCGATGTAGCTGTGCATTGTGGGATCTTGATCTTGGGAAGAATGCGGGGTGAAAACAATCACTTGGCACACTATACCTCCCGCCCACATTCCCACTTAACCCATTTGACCCCGCCCCTATACTAGACCACCCTTTTAGAATGAATAGGCGACTGGGATAAAAAGGGATCCAGAGGTAAACATGGCCATCGCTGTCTTAAATATAGCAAACATATCCAGTTTCAACGTGTACTGAGACTGAAATAGTAATATGTATGTGTATATACAGCGTGGCGCATTTAAATACATAAATACAAAACTACATGAAATGAGGGAAGATTTTAAAAGTAGGACGAAATGGGAAAAATAAACAGGAACAAGGGATGAGGATGGATGGATGCTCGGACGGGAATGATGGGATACATAACTACACGAATGGAGAAATTGAATTCCTGGACCCAATATATTTCTCTTGTCTTTGCATGATTGAATGCACTGTACTCCTGGATCTTCTACCCGTGAAAACGGGCGGATTCTCTTTGACGTTTTCATCTGGTAATTCCCTGTCCCAGGTAGACAGGTGGCCGGGCGCATTCTGCGCACGTTCCGTCAGGATGTGGAGATGCGATATTGAATTGTTGGTGTCTGTCCGGGGGACTGTCAGAGTGTTGCGCTGCGTCGCAAAGTTCACAGATGATTCTATCTGGCCTGCTCAAGCCGTTGCTTTTTATTATGGAAAAAATGTAGAACCCGGTGAAGGGTAGACGCTTGTATGTTGATGTACGTGTGTGTGTTGTCTATGTCATGTATTTTCTGAGGTGTGTGTGTGTGTGTGTGTGTGTGTGTGTATGAATACATATGTATATATACACACACACACACACACACACGTATGTCTGCGCACATGTGTGTGTATGTATGTGTATGTATGTGTATGTACCTAGGTGGAGGACTGCTGATTTAACTAAATTGGCGTAATGAGCATGACCACATGTGGAATGTTATTCGGGGCATGTTTGCTTATGGTAATATGTTTATAACTGGTTGTATAAGTTGTTTTTTTCAATAACATCTCAGTTTGTGGGAATCCCCACAAAGTGGTTTATGGCAGGCAGGGACGTCTTGGGATGGCAGGGGTGCAGGGGAGAGAGACTGGCAGTTACAGACTATGGTGGCAGCTGCAAACAGTTTGTTTTTATTATTGTTTTATTAAACATTTATTTTAGCAGACAGGGCAACTGAAATATCAGATCTCATCTGCAGTGACTACCTGGGAACTCTGCATTGCATCTGAGCTGTATTGTTCAGTTTAGGTTTGCCAAAAGAGAGACAAGTATTGCTCAGATTTTTTTATACTTATGCATGCAAACATTTTGTAGAGAATTTTCTTGTCAAGCTGTTTTTCAGTATGATTATGCATGCCACGTGGCTTCATTTGTCTCTTTTAGCTACCGTTAACTTTCCAGATAAGTGTTATGCCAGAATATCAACAAGTTTCCCACATTAGATTACAATAGGCTTTGCCAATGAAGCCAGGGAATTCAATCAAAATACCTTCAGACTCTGGGTTTTTAAAATTATTTTATTTACTTTTTAATACAAATCCTATACGGTACTAGTTCTATAACATCCAGTTCCATGCATTGTGGTGCAAGAATAAATAAATATCAAAACACTGTGACTGCCTATCCTGACACCTACCATATGGTTTGCATAAACGGGAAGCATAGACAGATTGTTGGACAGAACCACAAAACAGAATCGTGACCTTTTTTGTCTTGACTTGCTTACTAAGTCTGAGCTTGTGTTTCAAACACAGCAGCCAGTATCGGCCTTTATTTGCGAGGTTCAAACGCCACTTCAACCTCTTATTGTGATTTTATTTTCCTGTTCAGAAGCTGACACACCAGGATTAATCCGACGAAGTGCTAGAATATCCACACATCGCAACAAAGGAAACGCGTACAAAACCATAGGGCATCTACATTAATTTATCTAAATTTGCAGTTGCCTACAGAAATATACATTTAAAATTGGTCAACGCAACCTTATCAGGATCTGGTGCATTTGAAGGCACTTTGCGCAGCTTTAGGACCCAGAGGAGGCGCGCAGACCGCTGCAGGAGTGAAGACATGGACCGATTTGTATGCGCTCGCGCTCAGCCTCTGCATTAACACCACCACAGATAACGGTTCACGATTCCCATCTACGGAGGGAAAAGGTTTCTTTCCGGGATCTTGATTTACTTTGGGAATCCGTTCCTTTGATTTATAAACCATCAAAAAGAAAACAACCAAATCGGCGCCATTTCTTTTTTTACCCCCCAAGTTAATTATTTTGAAAGATTTCTCTTTAGGTTATTTTTGTGATTTCGCTCCGAAATTGAGGCTGCTTTACAGGAAAGTTGCTGAGGTCCATTTGGCAGCATGGAACAAGCACATCTCTAGAACAAGCAAGATATTAACAAATAAGCAATCACACGGAAAATTAGGCCAAGCGGGTAAGTTTGAATTTTCTCTGAAGATGATCTTTCTTCATTGCATAAG
Source organism: Ilyophis sp. 1 JC-2022 (assembly GCA_022702515.1). Taxonomy (NCBI): domain Eukaryota; kingdom Metazoa; phylum Chordata; class Actinopteri; order Anguilliformes; family Synaphobranchidae; genus Ilyophis; species Ilyophis sp. 1 JC-2022. The sequence goes on along the minus strand of CM040402.1, from coordinate 101,207,145 downwards.
TTGCTGTCGGCAACCCGTGAAGGGACGATGTTTGCAGCGCGTGGGAGCCATGTCTGATAGCAAAGTTAGATTATATCTGTGCATTTGAAAACAGACTTGTATCTTTAGAGGTTTACTATTTTAAAAGAGAACCCCTATCAAACACAGCGTCGGGTCAGAAGATGGTCACCTGAAACTTATAGCGCGTTGATAAGTAGCCTACCTTGCTCTCTAAAATTAAAGGTCTTATAGCAATGTGGTGATTCAGCCATTCAGTGTAGTACACATTCCTTAATCACCCCGAATAATGATTTAATTGCGGCTCACTTGATGGCTAGGGAAACTTTCAAGGGACTTCTAAGCTAAAATATGTCTTCAAACTATTTTTTTTTATTTCACAATATTACTATATTCACACACATCATTTTTTTTGTAGATTTCCCCCTCAATCTTCTCTGAATTAAAAGAGTAGAGAAACCGTTGTAGTTTATCTATATCTGTTCCTCGTGTAGATGCTGCATCCTTGTGTGATACTGGCATCGCTAAAGCATTTTCAAGGTCTAGATCTACTTTTAACTTCCCGTTTTCTTGTAAATTAGGTTTGTAGATAGACCGTTGTTGCAATTGCTTGATTGTGTGTTTGAAAGTAATCCGCTGGTAGCAGTTTCTGTGAAGCCCTGCGTGGGACCGAACCGCTTGCATTATTGATGAAGAATAACTCATTGGGGAACATTCCTTTCGCCCATTAGAGCCCTTCGCGAGCTTGTCTTTGCGGCGCAGCGACATTAAAGAAACCTCATCCATCTCATCCTCCACTGCGGTCTGCGCTGTGCGCCCCAGCATAAAAAAATATTATTTCTGTTTATTACTGCTGTTATATCTTGATTAGTCACCCTCATGTGGGCCTTTGTATATTGTGTTATCTAGTTTTACCCTTTATCTTTATTTTGTGCTTTAATTACCTCGTGAGTCTTCTACAGTTCGCCGGGGTTTCGGAGATTTTCCGTGTCACTGGGGTCCGTAAAGTCTCAGGTGTCTTTTTGTCAGTTCTTTAAGGATTATGCAGCTAAACTGCACATGCTTTCCACAACACTAATTGCCATAAGACATTTATAAACGTGGAGTGCTCGCGGATATTTATCTTTCCAAAAATTTTGTAAAGTTGAAATCGATTGTGTCAATGAAAAAACATTAATTTTTTTCCACCACTGTTCTCTACTGGTCTATCCTAATGTGAGCACTGCACCCAGACTCATTAGTCATCGCATTATCTATACGAGTTTGGTTCGGATCGCTTTGTGAACGGGAAACGTGTTGTTGCCATATTGCAGGTGACATTGTGTATCATAGACCCGTTAGTAAGCCATGCATCCTGTGTATTTCAATGAGAAATAAATAACACAATCACATACGGTATATTATATGTAATTGAAAGGATTTCCATACTTTAAATGGTAAACATTTACGTTTGCCACTGAAATTGTATTAAATTGTATTACCATCCAAATATTTGACGAGCATGTGGTTCACAGTTATTATCAATAATGGGTATTTTTTTATTAACTTGAATACCAAAAAATATGTATAAAAATAAATACTAATAAAATTAAAATAAACGTATACATAATTTAAGAAATGCGGATTTAGACTAATGGTCAAAGTCTGCCTCTAAGACCGAACTGTTCTCTTTGTGCCGTTTCTGCTGGAGGCTTCTGTCAGCAATACATCGCGAGGCGAAAGCCGCGAGAGCTGTTCAAGTAAGGTGGTGCTGAAACTTTCTGTGCGCCTCGCGCTGTGACATATCACGTAGAACAACGTCGTTAAGAAGTGAATGGCATCGTGTGCTGGATGTATGAATAGATCTAGTTATTTAAAAGATCGCTTTACGATGTTCTAAGGGTGAAGGATCATCCTCTTGTGAGTCTGCATAGTTATTGATGAGAAAGTATGGTCTGTGGATGATTTAAGGAATGGTATTAATTTTCGTTGAACTTGGCTATACTGTTTGTCCGTCTTTCTTTGAGAGAAGCCACACATTTGCACATGGGCGTTTCAGTTGGTATCTCATGTTCTCCGTTAGATACCAGAATCAGAAAGCACAAATGGCCATACATACAAAACTGCCATGTCCTCTGCAACACCAAACATGCTTTGCCTTTCCACAACAAAAACAAAAAAATACATTATATATATATATATATATATATATATATATATATATCGTTTTTTTGCCATGGAAAAGGCCTTGTTTTCAAAGAAAAAATACCTGGACAAAATAGAGTGGTCACAACAACAGATAATATTCCTGCTCACTTTGGAGAAAATGTGCTTTTTTAATGTGGCATCACTTCAAATAACCTTGTCAAAGACATGCATATAGTACAGGGCCACAGCTAACATGCAGGTTTCCCTGGAAGTACCGCACACACAGCCTTTTACATCAGATAAGTGAAAAAGGCAAGCACTGATGCTGCATGTCACAGTACGGAGCAATGACAGCATTTTACACTCTGCAGTTATCCAGTGGAGAGGGCTTGCATTATTCCCATTCTAATGCCATTGTCCTCACTGCCATGTCACAGAGCTTTCATTTCTATTCTCTTTTACTCTGTCAGTTGAGCGGAGACCTGAAGTCCATCCTGTATCTTAACCATCTATAGCCAGTGGAACATTATGATTGAGATTGGTGCACTAAGGGATTTGTGATTTAATTGGATAAGATGGCTTTGTTGCTGCTCAGGTATTTGAAGGCTTTGGGTTGCATTTATTTGCTCTTTAGATTTTATACTGCGATTTTGAATGCTCTGTTTTTAAATGGCCCTGGATTATAGACCTGCTATATGAATGAAAGCATATATAAGGATAGTAAATGCAGTGTCACTTCCTGAGCGTTGGATGTGTATGCAGGTCATGCATGAGTTTTGTTGAGACATGAAGGCTGTGGCATGTGTTCAGCATTCAAGAGCAATTAGTGCTGTGATGTGGACTGTATGAGCAGTGACCATGTTCCCTTACATGTTGTTTGCTGCTGGAAATTAATCAATCTAGATAATGATACATCTGACATTGTTATGTCTTATTCTTTGTAAAACTGACAAAAAAATAATAATAATTAAATTTTATTTGACCTTGCTATTCATTCCTCTGAAGTTATTTATTTTCATAGTCACTTAAATGTGCATACAGATTTACACGCCACCAGAAAGTTATTATACTGTACATTCAAAGAATCACTTTGTTTGAGGATACATATGTAATTGATTGAGGAAAAGGCAGTGGTAGCATAGCATTCTCATGTTCTAACGGTGTTTGTGTGTCGCTGGTATCTGTTCTTGGCCTGATGATGTGATTGCCAGCTCTGTAATTGTGTTACTGAGCAATGAGGTTGTTGGCGGTGGCGTTTCTGTCAGGTGCACTAGGACAGATTATTCCCGTCTATTTCAGGGCCAGCCGAGCCCACGGGGTGCAGCTAATAAAGTTATAGTGTTACACTGTGGCCAGTCCCCCTGTGGAGTATGGCCTCTCCTTCAGGGCATCTTGCCTTGACACCTCTGCTCTGTGGAAACTTCCTGTAACCGAGGGATCAAGGGCACGATTCACCTCAGACTCATACAAGGGTGCACGTGTGCGCACGTCTAATTGTGCGTGCACTGTGCACATGTTTTCATGCTCTGTGTATGAACATGGTAACTCTGCCAGTAGTGAAGTCAGCTGTTGATTTTGTTGCATTGTTGTGTTCCACGTTACATGTAAAATTAACATTTTAAGCAGTTAGCTGACACTCTTATCCAGAGCTGCTTACGATGAGTTCACAAAAATAAAAGGTCTAAATTCGTAAATCACCAGCGTTCCAAGCGGAAATAAATGGGAGTGTCATGGCCGGGCCGTAACACACCTGCGATAGGCAATCCTTCGTCGCAAGAATGAACACGTGTACATACGCACACCCTGCACCCTCCCCTTCCACTTTGCAAGATGTAAAAAGAGAGTGACGCTGCTGCTCTCTGCTGCTCAAAGCACCTCTCGCTGCTGCTCGTTTAGTTCTCTTTGTGCAAGGTAACCTCTCCTCTCCATAGCCCTGCTCTGGGACTGAAGGTCTCAAACTACACGCATCTCTGGTGGTTTGGCTTCATGCCTACTGGTGAAAAGAGAGTGCAGATCAGTTGAAGTGAGCAGTATGCAGTAGTCATACTACCTTAATAAGTGCTACATAATGTATCATAATCATTGTTCATGAGAGAAACCTACGTATATATGGTATTACTACTGGTTTTTATAACTTGCTTCCATAGTACATTTCACTTAAGATGCTCACATAAGCTCATGATTACTTGCTTTGTAAGCTCATGTTAGTTGTTATAAACTGACTGTAATCATTTTGTAGGTTAATAACAAGGGTTGTGGCCATTATCTAGAGCTGATAAAGGTGTTGAAATGTTGCCATTGTAAGAGCAGGGGCTGTGTAGACATCAGCTTTACGGACAGCGGCCCTCCTCAGCTGCAGGTGCTCAAACGTCAGGGCTAGACAGTCAAACTTTCCAGAGCCGATCTCCAGAGAGCACCAAGGTGTGACCGACATTAATCCCGCCGCCCGTATTCCGGGGAATGGTGATTAAAATGCGAAGGCTGCAGGGATTTTCCGTCTGTAGGCGGAGCAGTCTGCTGTTAAATTCCCCGTTTTTATGCTCCGCCTCCGGACCCTCTCATAACGAGGCGCGCGCGCCATCCCTGGCGGAGTTGTCACTCACGTCAGCGAGTCCTCGGACCCGGCGGCATGCCCGTGCCGCGCTCGGAGCGCCGAGGGCCCGCAGACCGTAACGGGAATATCCCGTGTTTTTCCCATCTCGCTCCCTCCCTCTCCACTGGTCTGTGAACATGTGCCCCCTAAACCTCAGCATTTGTTTCACATCATGCCTCTGCCTGTTTCTTTTCTACGCGTGATGTATGGGGTCTCAATCTCCACAAGAAGGGTCCAGGCCCTCTTTGATTGAAATTGGAGAAAAAAAATTGCTCTCCCCTGCACCCCCCCATCTCTTTTTTTTTAGCAGTCTCCACTTCCGTTATTTAAGTCTCCTTCAGGGTTTACATCTGAACTTGTAAACCAACTTGTAAACCCTTTAAGCATTTTCCCCAAAATATTTGTACTCTTCGGAATTTGTGATAAAATGGACCTCATTCACCAACCATTTTACGAATAAATTGTTTTTTTCTTTAAAATGTTTTTATGAACATTCTGGCATTCACCAATGTTTTCTTGCTTGGGATTTTTTCTTGGATAGAACAGAACATCAGTTAATCCCGAAAATGTTTCTAAAAACATTTTAAAGAAAGAGTGATTGGTGAATGAGACCCATTGTTCCCAGTTTCTTTTTATTTTTTTTTTTTTACTTTTAATCCAAGCTCCCCCAATCACAGACCAGTACTGTGCAATATGTTTTACTGTACTATAGTGACAATATTAATCCAAGCTCCCCCAATCACAGACCAGTACTGTGCAATATGTTTTACTGTACTATAGTGACAATATTATATTTGTGTATTATAGAATAATATTGGTTTGTGTTAGAGCACTTTGCTTTGTGTGAGTCAGGAAATGGTTCTTTATTTGGATCCATTGAAATACCTGTAAGTTTAGCGTGTTGTATTTTAACAGTTTAGTCTAATGTTGAAAAAATTATTTGCCACAAGAGGATAAAGGCAATTTATGTGCGCAATACTTTTCTATCAAAATCATCATGAGATACCTGCGACCACAGCATAGCTACCCTCTTGATTGGTTTATTGAATTCTGTCTCCAAGGTGATTGATGGCCTGCTGTCAGAATGGCTGGGTCATAACTTCTTTCTTGATGACATCATAAAGCGATGGTGCTACTTGAACATATCACGGTTACAAGGTTTGTCAATAATGCAAATTAATAACAACTATGACACAATCCAAAATGGAATATGCGTCAAACCCATCTACCCATCTGTGTGTCTCTTCATTTGGTTTTTTTCTATGCCAGTGTATATACCAGTACATCTGGACAACTTCAGCTATGCTTGATACTCTTGAACCTTAACTGTGCTGTTAAATGAATGGTGTGTGAATCCTGGCTTAATAGAGGCGTCATCTGTAATCTCCCTCACAAAAAAGTCTGTATTACAATATAGCAATAGTGCGATCGTGCTTTTGCCCAGTTCTTCTGACTGGCTTCTAAGCAATAACAAAGTTAAAAGCAATGTAAGAAGTGCAAGACTGCACAAAAACTTTGAATTATTGAGTCTGAATGCTTTGGGAAGAAAAGTAGATCAAAAGCAATTTGACTGATATATTGCGGGCAGCCAATGTATGATTTCAGTTATACGATACGGCCGTATAAAAGACGAGAATATGTGTCGATTCTTTTGGCTTTAAGAGTAAATTGTGTGTAAAATGTAAAATCAGGATGCAGAACGTGAGCAATAAAGCCCTTTGTATGTGTTGAACAGGCGTGTTTCCTGATAAAGGAGACGGCAACATCATTGTTTTTTCATAGCCTTTGAGAATGAACTCAAGACGAACTGTTTATTTCAAGTTTATTCGCAGAGCTCTTTTCAAACGCAAGTAGTTATTCATTGTTTGCCTGTGGTCAGTAGCAAAATATTAAAGAGGTAAAGCGGTTTTACAGAAGTAATGTTGATACTCTTTTACTTCTAATATTTTAGATAATTTTTCTCAGGACCTGACCACTTTGCCCCAATACTGCAAGGCTTTGTCTGATCTGTCAACAATTTTTTTTTTCTGTCAACAGGTTATTTATTGTTGAACAGCTTTGTGTGATAGGAAGGCATTCAGTGCTCTGTAAGCTCCAGCCCGCAAGGTGAAACCATAATCCTTATAAATAAGAATTGCATTGAATTTCAATAAAATGTGAGTATGCATTATTTATGGTAAAATAATACAATTTGCAGGTAGCCAGAGAGAGTGTCATTGGGTTCTGTAATGATTTTGTTAAAGGATTTGAAACAGGCAGGAATTTGTGGTTTAAGATGGATAATTGTATTATGCTATTGATTGACATGAGGACTGGTGTTTTTTTCTCCCTTGCTTATTTCACAATGAGGGTAAATATTTGGGGTACCTGATTACCTGTCTAGAAGATATTTGGCAGGTGCAATATTCATCTAGGATGTCAACATTCTTATGTAGTTTAAAGGCTTCCCTGTTTGGTTTTCCGGATGTAACTCATGGAAATACAACGTGATTGAATGACCCCATAGAACAAAGAATATAAATAATGCAACTGGGAAAGAAAAAATCTGTGTGTGAGAAGATAAAGACTATTTATTTGTCATCATTCTTTGATTTCATAGGTTTTCTAAAGTGGTTGTGTGCATGTGCGTGTGTTTGTGTGTGTGTGGTGTGTGTGTGTGTGTGTCTGTGTGTGTATGTGGATTGAAGCGCTGGTCATCTCTCTCAGATGTGGGATAAATCTCTCTAATCCAGAGGTTTTCCAAAGTGTGTTTGTGCACGCATGCATGTGTGTGTGCACGCATGTTTGTGTGTGCATGTCTGTGTGTGCGTGCCTGTGTGTACATATGTGTGTATGTGGATTGAAGTGCTGGTCATGTCTCGCAGAGGTGGGATAAATCTCTCTAATCCAGAGGGGTGAGGAAGTTCTGCCTCCACGGCAAATTTGAGGCTTAGCTGTAAAATTGGAATTTACTAGTGTGTGGGAGCCGCTGGAGAACATTAGGAGGTTTCATCACCCAGCATTAGTCATATTTTAGGAAACGAAGGTGCTTGAGCAGGAATAAGAAGCTCAATTGACTGAGAATAAAACAATCTGTTTCAAGGACAATTTCTCTGAAACGGTGCTGTTTCAACAACTGTGTCAACAGCAATGATTTAGACTTTTTTTAAAAAGTTTTTTCCTGCCATGCAATTTCATCATCATTGTAGAGTTTGGCTTTGGTTCACCGAGGACAAAGAAATAATGCCTCACTCAACCCTTTCTCTTATTCTCTTAACCCGGACGAGGCAGAGCGGACCTTCGCGGAACGAGACGCGGCCGAGGATCGGTCTATCGTTTCTTTTTTTTCTTTTTTTCCCCCCCTAACGTCTGTTTTCCTTCCCCAAGCAGCAGGAACATGGAAAGGGGAAAGCCGGCATCGTCTGTTACACATGTCCCTGCCAATCAGCCGTTTAGCGATGTCCTGGAGAAGACGATGCAAACACAATTCCGCCACTCACTCTCTCACCTCCAGGTGTGGGATTGCCCAGGGCTGTTTGTGATTGAACAGTTATTTGTTGCTGTCAGGCTCAATATGGCAATGAGATCATTTTCTCTGAGACATTCGGTTGAATAGTCTAGACCCCCCCCACCCCCCTCGAGCTATGAATCCCTGCCCCCCCCCATGACCTCTCTGGATGCGGCAGAACACATCGGATCACGGCTTCATCACTCTCTCCCGACACGGTCACACTGCCGCAGGGGGTGGCAGCCGGGATCCGCGTGACACGTCTGTCCCTCTGACATCTTCTCTGAGACGAGTCAATTAGTCAAATCCTGAGCGTGAGTGATGCGATTCCCCCGTGCCAGTGTCACGGTGTCTGCACCAGCCCTTTGACCACTTAGTTTATCTCCGGTGACACATTTCACCCATTTATTTTCCAAGGACGGCGTTACCGGTCACGCTTTTCGTAAGCAACTTATGCAGATAGACCCTCTCCCTTTGGCCTTTGTTCTGTTCGCTGGCCGAGAATACATGCGTGCGAGTTAGTGACATTGCTGTTGTTAAGGGCGCAATGTGAGTGCATGTTTATGTCGTACATGTGGAGGAAATGACAAAGTGACACCCTGTAGTTACTGCTGTCCTTGCCCCACACGCTCTGGCTGCGTTTCAGCCCGGAAGCCCTGAGGAATAAACCCTAGAGAGGGCTATGGGACTGGCGTGGGGGCATGGGGGTGTTTGGGCACGTGCATACGGATGTAGGGGGCGTGGGGTCGTGGCGGCGCGTGCTTCCTGAGAGATGTGAGTGCAATGCTCAGATCGTTCTTCTTTGATCACAAAGCCATATCCATTAGGTTGACCGAAACTGTGAGCTCATTCTGAGAGATGAAAGGAGTAGTTTGCCATAACTGAGGATAACGTGATAGAAATGAACTTCAGTGGACAAGAAAAGCATGTGAGGGAGGGAGAGGGTGAGTAAGAAGAGTGGGTGGAGGGGGGGGGGGGGTGAGTGAGTAAATTACTGGGAGGAGCTAGGGAAGTGCTTAAGAGTGGGTGGGTTCCTCCAGAGAGCATTTACACAATGTTGGGGGATGTAGAATGCAGTGATATGAGTTAGTACAGATGGAGATACCAGGGTGAATATTCCATAGACCATAAACCCCCTTTTTTTTTTTGCGGGTATACCTTTCTGACGCAATGTCACCATAGCTCAGTGATTCTAAACTGCCCTGACACAGCACAGGTTTGCTATGCAGTAATTTAGACGCATTCTCCCTGGTTCAGCACACCCATAGTCTCTGCAGAACGCGCTCTGTGTTTTTTTGCTGCTTCATTGGGAGATGGCGTTCCACAGCCCTGGTTGGGTCTCGCATCTCCTTGGAAACGGCCGCGTGAGATGGAGCTCATCTCATCTGGGTGAGGAATCCCGAGGTCCTCGCGGTGACAGGAAGGAGGCGATGTCGCTCAGCCAAAAAAGAGCCTCTCTGTCCTACCCCCCCCCCCCCCCACACACACACACACACATACACACACACTTTCAGAAACCATGATGTTTTGCTTTAAAAGCATTCATTGGTTCTTTCACATTGGGTTTCCGTTGAATAATTTAGCAGATTTGAATGTAAAACAGCTTGGGACCCAGCAGGGGGGTGGATAGTTGTAATTGGGGCATTTTTCATCCCTGGCGCATTTTTAAACTGCCTTTAAGTTGGGAGTTTGGAGGTTCGGCACAGATGCGACGTGTCACTTTTTGCTCGTGGTAGTTGGAGGTGGTGGTGGTGACGTCTCTCCCAGGAGAGAGTTGCACACTCAGTCCCCCGCCCCTCCCGCAACACGCAAACACTCGCAGATATGCTCCATCCCTCAGAGTTTGTAGAGAGCTCCAATCTGCCGTCATTGGATTTATCAGTCCTCAGAAGCAAATGCTGTGGCGTGATAAGAAGAGAGAGTGGACGTGGGCGGAGGCTGCTCCTCAGTCACCTGTCTCCGCGCGCGGCTGGCACCTCTATGTAAATCACCGCCGAGGCGGCCTGATACCGACCCGCGCGAATAAATAGATCGCTAATCAATCCAGAGTGAACGGAGAGGAAATGTGTTCGCTTCAAGGTCACCTCTGTGGCTTGGCTCTCGGCTCCATGCCTTCGCAGGCGTTTAACATTCCGCGGGAGAGCGGGAGACGCGATATTCAAGACGCCGTTCGTTTTTTCAAAACGGTTGTTTGCTTTTTCGTTATTGCTGCGAACACAATTGACGCTACTCCAGGAAGCGAAAGCTTGTTTATTGTAAATAATCTCTGTGAAATAGAAGCGCGTGGAGTACCCGTTCTTGATTGGCTGATAGAGCGACGCTCGAGCTACAGTGACTCACCCGCAGATGTGTGACGTGATAGCGGATGGTCCGTATTGCGCCTGGCGCAGGTTATGGTTTTGATAGAAGGCAGATGGGAGAAATAAGAGACGGAGGAAATGATGGCCAGCCTTTGGTACAGGTGGCCTTATACGGTTTTCTCGCTCGCTTTTAAACACCTCAGCATTTTTCGTCAGTGTCACAGAGGTTGAGGTGGTGTGTGTGTGTGTGTGTGTGTGTGTGTGTTATCCATGCTCTGTGCTGTATCTCTCTGTGGATACCCTGTGGAGGCAGCTGGACTGTGTCTATTTGAACAGCCATCGTGGTGTTTAGATTGTGTTCTGAAGTCAGGAACCTGGCCACTGAACACATAGACTGAGGTTTACAGGAAAAGAGAGGAAAAGAAAGAGGGATCAACAGCAGGAGAAGGATAAGGGGACTGAGCGCTGAGGTGGCCTGAAAACGGCTGTCAGTAGGAGTACAGTGGTTACCGATACCGTGCCACGACCTCAATAACGGCTACATTGTGCCCTGGTTCTTACGCCATCTGAAAGCAGCAGTCCGTTGGGTCAGGAGCCATACTTCATGGGAAAGATACCATAGACGACATTGTGGCCTGATCGGAATGATTTGTCCTCTTTAATTACCAAAAGAAAAAAATGGCCATTCACGGCAGGGGACTGGGGAGCGGTGTTATGGGTCAGGACCCACGCTTGCCTGGAGAGGAGGGGGAGGGGGAGGGGGGTATGGGCAAAGCAGATGTCGTTTCATGATTCCTTGCGCATCTGTTGTAATGATGAGCACCGCGCGGACTTATTTAATGTTTACTATTGACAGATGCAGCTGAATCAGTGTCTTTTTGGGCTGTTGATTGGATTTCCATTTCTCATCTCTCTCTCTCTACGTCGCTCCAGAAAGGAACTTTTGCGGCGTATTGACATTTGCCTGCGTAAATGAATTCTCATCGACACGGAGTCAGCGTCTCCGGTCTGACCACCTGAGCAGGCTTTAACACCGCGCGCCAGAAGGCGACCTCGGGGTCAAAGGACACGGGGAGTCTTTTCATGCCTGCGGTGATGTGCAGTGTCTATCTGTCTATCTGCGGTCTGATCGAACCCTCTTCTCCCTCGTCAGGTGGAACAGAGACCAGAATGTGAACCCTGAAAGACCTCCCGCAGGCCTTTTACACACATAACTTTGTACATGCTCGGCAGCTTCATGATATATAGCCATGGGTTCATTGGCATTGGATCCATTATTTAGGCTGAGGTTGGTTTTCACACAGGACCCCCTGTATTGATGTCAGCAGTCTGAACCAGATATACTCTCAGAAATAAAGGTACACTGGAGATACATTTTTCTTCTTTAAAGAACAAATTTCCAAAATGTACAATAATGTTTTATTTGGCTACCAATAAGTACCGTTTCAACTAAAAAAAGATACAAATGAATTATATATTGCTGGCTAGGGGTACAATTTTATGTACCTGTAGGGTACCACCCTAGTGACAAATATTTGTACCTTTTCAAGTACTTTTCGTGCCTTTTTTTCTGTGAGTGTACCTATGTTTGCTGGGTGACACTCTGAGATGGGCTGTATCACTGCCATGGAGATCTGGAAGTTCCAGTTTAGCCTATTTTATCTGTGTCGTGATCTGTCCACGGCCTCCGCTGCTGGGATAAGGGCATTCCTCCATCTGTGCAATGGGGAAATTCCCGGGCTTCTGTGTTAATTCCCAGCGGTGTCCCACTGTCCCCTGTCCCGCTGAGCTCTGACAGTGAGGGGTATTATTTTCTCATCGTCGCCGTGGCGAGCTTCCCTAGGGACGGGGGGCGAGAGGGGCGGGGCGCGTGGAAGGGGGTTGTGGGTGGAGTGACAGTTCTGTAAACGGCAGGAGCAAGGGCACGCTGTGAGGGCAACACTGTTGCACCTAAACCCCCACCCCCCCACCCTCCAATACGACACAATTTGTGTGCAGCGGCTTCACGTCTGTCTGACGCCCAGGGTTAAATGTCAGTGCCTGAGAGAGAGAGTAACCTCCTTCCCTGTTGTCCATTATACCCTCTCTCGCTCCCTGGCCCCCCTCCCTGGCCCTGCTCTCAGGCTCTTTGTCCGCTCTGATATTTTCAATATTTTCCGTCACGCTCTATTAGTTCCTTTAATGAAATATCATAACAACGGGAGGCAGGATTGTGCAGGCCGGCCCTCCATCCGTCTCTCTGTCTGTCAGTCGCCGCCGCGGCGGTGTAACCAAGACTGATGACCGGGCCCGGGCCGCTCCATTCCGGGCTGGAATCGGGCCTCCCCTCCGGGGGCTGCTGGTCTGGTCTGACAGCCCTAGCTCTGCTTCAGGACCCCATGAGACTGTAATGACCTAATGTAGATTCAACATCACAAGACAGGGGTTATCTGTCTATATTGGGGGGGGGGGGGGGACATCAGGAGACGGTACAGTGTGTGTGCGCAGTGTGCATGTGTGTGTGTGTGTGTGTGTGTGTGCACGGTGTGTGTGCGCGTTGTGTTTCTGTGTGTGTGTGGAAATAAAAAGGGTACCTCATGACAAAATGCAGTGTCATGTAGACACACATACACAGTTCTTCAGAGAGTACACACTGTGGACACCTTACAGAAAAAGGGGAAGACAAATGTATGCATTTCTCTCTCTCTTTCTCTTCTCTCATTTGCTCTACCTTTCCATCTCCCTCTGTCTGTCTCTCTTTCAGCACCTGTTGTTTTTTTTCACAAACTTTGAATCCTTTTAAAATCTATTCATAAGCCGTGACCTAAATGTCCAGGTTAAAGATGTGGTCCGTGATAATACACAATACAAGAAACAATTAAAATCTCCCAATCGATTTGTTTTCTTCACCCCTGACCACTGTAATGAAAAAAGACCACTGCATTCAACCTTGTTTATAAAGGCACAGAAATATCAATACTGTCTCCCTCATGGAAGATACCTTTTCTCTAATTGTTTAAGAGGTTCCAAATTAAATGATAAATCTAAGTCTGACTCATGAGGGCTCGCTGCTTTAGTCTGCCTGACAGTTAAAGTAGGGCTGTCTGGAGAAAAATACAAACTTATTTATTTATTTTTTCCAATGGTATTTGAAAGACTCTCTTTGGACTCTCTCCAGATCCTCTCTGGACAGCCTGTATATATTTCCTCTAAACAATAGCACACTATGATTTCCACAAGGATTTGTACAAAAAAAAAACTAACAAAAAAAATACAAGCACTGTCATATACAAACTATAACATCCTATACAAACTATAACAGTGCTCACTTGTCATATACAAACTATAACATCCTATACAAACTATAGCAGTGCTCACTTGTCATATACAAACTATAACAGTGCTCACTTGTCATATCCAAACTATAACAGTGCTCACTTGTCATATACAAACTATAACAGTGCTAACTTGTCATATACAAACTATAACAGTGCTCACTTGTTATATACAAACTATTACAGTGCTCACATACAAACTATAACAGTGCTCACTTGTCATATACAAACTATAACAGTGCTCACTTGTCATATACAAACTATAACAGTGCTCACTTGTCATATACAAACTATAACAGTGCTCACTTGTCATATACAAACTATAACAGTGCTCACTTGTCATATACAAACTATAACAGTGCTCACTTGTCATATACAAACTATAACAGTGCTAACTTGTCATATACAAACTATAACAGTGCAAATTTTTTTTTTTGGTTTGTATGGGCTGAGTTAGCCGCAGTGCTGAATGAACGCAGGTCCCTGTTTTATTAAGTGTCGTAAGTGGTTTTAAATTAAATGGCACCGAAAGGAGTTCACTGAGAGAACGGCGCCAGGGTTGCTTCTGACGGCCGGCCTCTTCGCAGGCGTGTAATCTCAGCCCCTTCTAACACTTTTTCACATTGCCAATATTTTTCATAACCTCACATACGATAATTACTCCCCACTAAGTTTTTAAAGATGATTTAAACAAACTGGATACCCCCGCCTCTCTCTGCAACAGTCACCTACGTCCAAACCCTGTTACCAGCGTCAGGCAGCACACACCATATTTCTTTTACAAGTTCTCCTTAAAGGTTCTCCTTTTGTGTTAAAGGTCAGCCACACAAAAAAAGAGCAGTCCCGCAGAGAGAGGGACCTCAGGGGACTAAGTCGTGCAACTGCACATTTTTAAAAGTGTGCACCCCGCGGTGTTGACCGCACTTTCGGTCCGCGTGATCCTGCGCCGCGAGATCGGCTCGTGGTTGGAGAACCGGGAAACGTTGCCGGCGACGGAGATTGTTAGAGAAGAAGAAATAAGCCGCCAGTGGACGGGCCTTTATCATTGGAGTCGACCAAGTTTGTGATTGGTTTCTTTACTTCAGAGCCAGTGCAAATGGTCTTTTTATTTTCGCTCTCCCATCAGGGGGATTCACTGACCGGGGGGGCAGCGTGCGTATGGAGCTTCTGGACTCCATCTCCATCCATTTCCATAACAAACAGCTCTGCTTCTCCCTGAGAATGTATAATGCACAGAGCGGTATCACTATGGTTGAGTGGTGTGTGTGTGTGTGTGTGTGTGTGTGTGTGTGGGGGGGGGGGGTCAGCATGTCCTCTACCCTTTCCGCCCCCCCTCTTTTTCTTCTCCCCTATGGCTCACACTCTGGCCCTCTGTCCCCGCCCCTGTCTCCTCCCCCTGATCACAGAAGGGAGTGTGAAATGAACTGGTGTGGTCAGGTCCTACCCTCTGATGCATACAGGCCCAGGGAGGGCCAGCACTGCACTTAAAAATCAAATCATGTCTCGCTGCAAAGATCACCCCCACACACCTCTTGCCCTCTCCACTACCCCCCTCTGTACCATATCTCTCTCTTTCTCTCTCTATATATACTATCTCTGTCTGTCTGTCTATCTCTCTCTCTCTCTTACTCACACACACACACCTGAGCCTGTGGGTATGTGTGAATGAGCGTGTTAGTGTTTGCAGAGGTGGAACGTAACAAAGTACAAATACTCTGTAACTGTACTTAAGTACGTTTTTCACGTATATCTGTACTTTACTTGTGTTACATCCCAAAATTCACCTGTGTTGCAATAACCAGGTGTACAGTAGTGGAGTAACCAGGTGTACAGTAGTGGAGTAACCAGGTGTACAGTAGTGCAATAACCAGGTGTACAGTAGTGCAGTAACCAGGTGTACAGTAGTGCAATAACCAGGTGTACAGTAGTGGAGTAACCAGGTGTACAGTAGTGCAATAACCAGGTGTACAGTAGTGCAATAACCAGGTGTACAGTAGTGGAGTAACCAGGTGTACAGTAGTGCAATAACCAGGTGTACAGTAGTGGAGTAACCAGGTGTACAGTAGTGGAGTAACCAGGTGTACAGTAGTGCAATAACCAGGTGTACAGTAGTGGAGTAACCAGGTGTACAGTAGTGGAGTAACCAGGTGTACAGTAGTGCAGTAACCAGGTGTACAGTAGTGGAGTAACCAGGTGTACAGTAGTGGAGTAACCAGGTGTACAGTAGTGCAGTAACCAGGTGTACAGTAGTGGAGTAACCAGGTGTACAGTAGTGGAGTAACCAGGTGTACAGTAGTGCAATAACCAGGTGTACAGTAGTGCAGTAACCAGGTGTACAGTAGTGGAGTAACCAGGTGTACAGTAGTGGAGTAACCAGGTGTACAGTAGTGCAATAACCAGGTGTACAGTAGTGGAGTAACCAGGTGTACAGTAGTGCAGTAACCAGGTGTACAGTAGTGCAATAACCAGGTGTACAGTAGTGGAGTAACCAGGTGTACAGTAGTGGAGGTAACACTAAGCCACTTAAACGCAAACCACAACCTCAAAGATAAACCAGGGAAGCGCAAAGTGATTTAAAAGACAAAATGTTTAATAACACAGACGCTTATGGTAGGAACTAATTGAGCAATTCTCTAAACATATAACAGTTCGATAATATGTACAGATTGGCTACACAGGCTGCATGCTCTCACCAGGCAGCAAGTGTCCAAAAATCAGACCCACGTCCTGGCAGAAGGGGTCTTCTCTTCCTGGTCTAGCGAGATTGCAGCTTAGGTGTCCTTCAGCTACAATCGATCCAGTCACGGGTAAACTACTGGCAGTCTGTTCACCAAAGTTAGCTCAAAGCTGCTCCGCGACGGTCCTCGGCGTCCCCAGTTACGGAATCTTTCACACACTGCGACTCAGGATCTCCATATAGGGCCGTGACGTCAGTAGCCTATCTCCACCTGTATGGGAGACACAAAGAAACACAGCAGCCCAAAAGCCAAAACGAAACACAAAGCAGGGGAAACAGAAAGCAGAGGAACGTAACACTTGAGTATTTATTTTGTCTGGGACTTTTCAATTTTACCCACTGCATTTTAAATAAAAAATCGGTACTTTCTACATTTCTAAAACAGTGTCGTTACTCTTTCCTTACAAAGTTTTTGAAAATAAACATTTTTATTCATTCGGGCTTTAGCCTCCCTAAAATTTACTGTCGCCCCCCTAAATATTTTTGTAAGCCGCTCGTTTTATTCTTTATATTTTTTAAAGATTTATTTGACAAAATGCGCCATCGAAACTCCACAATCATAACACACATGGCAAAGTCTGGCGCTAGAACCCTGTGGCTTAATCTAGTGCAGCCATTGGGTAGAGTGCAGTGTGGTGTGTGCACCGAGCCATGTGACCGCTCAATTCAAATGACCGCTACGGACTGTAGTATGAACGTTCCAATGCTGCTGTAACAAGCACTAGTACTTGAGCTCAATAACAACATAAACTAACGTTAAATAATGTTAACGGAGTTTAAAATTAACTAAATTAACAGGCTGGATTCATACCATGTAGAAAAAATAAGTAAGTTCAAACTACTTATCAATTGTTACCTACACTTTCCACTATTTAGAGTCATATATTAGAATCTACTATGTGTAAAATAACTCGACTATAACATTGTTTGTATCAAGTAAAATCATGCTTTGATTCTTATTCTTATATTGTATGTATTATGTGTATAACTGGGTTGAAAATATGAGTGTAAACCCCCCTATTTTGGTAGAAAAAGGCAGGAGTTTCTTCATTATAGCCTATGAGAACCATATTAACGTTATTTGCTGAAACCCTTGGCTCCTATCGCGTCTCCAGTTTTTATAGCCTATAGCCTAACAGTTTTAGGTTTATATTAGATAGCCTAACTATAGTTGTTCAACTAAAATGCCTAAACGTAATTTGTGAAGCTTACCTGTTACTATTATACCAGCTAAATTAATTTTAAAACGGAACCAACTTGCTGCATCTGCAAGGTGGAGTAGCTAGCCTCTCTGGTATTATGTCCGCATTTGGCTACTGCGATAGCCTGGATAACACAGACAGATAATAGTTTACAGTTAGCTTCGTAGGTAACTTATTTGACTCATAAAGTTAGTTTTGATGAAGCTACAAAAAAAAAAAAAAAATTTATTATAGGGAGAAGTTTATGGGATAGTATAATTCTGAGTAAATCCCACCCCCCAACATGATTTTTTGCTCATGAAGGGTGATCACAATTTTTCAAGTTAAAATTGAATCAGTGCGTACATGAACATTTAGATGTATGCTATGGAATCAGATTTTTAATTGCAATAAAAAACAGATTGCTGGTTAAATTTACAGGCCAGGCCTAAATGAATTCCACTGCCATTGAGGCAATTTGCTATAAGCTGTCAAACTAGAATAGGCTACACATCGTCTTTGACATCACAATGTGTCAACCATTGCCGATGCCTATAAATTTTAGTTGATAGACGATGGTAGGGTATTGTACATCAGCCCAACCCTATTGCTATATATCAAAGCAATTTAAAAAAAGAATTTTGCAACAACTAAATTATTTATTGATTTTATGTTTATTTCTGCTCTCAAACCCCATGGAGAATGGACTGCTTTTTTGAAAAAAGAATTATCCTGCATGGGGTTGCATTCAAATGCAGAGACGTTATAGTATCACTTGAGTACCAGAAAATAGGATATCAAATCTTTTGATGTTGTTGGGTCACAGACATCAGAAAGTCATGGCATGCAAAGGATATGCGACCAAACATTAAAAATTATTACTTTATTCTATATATAAATGCAGGTGTGCCAATAATTGTGGCACACGTGGTTTTGTTAAAAATAATAATTTCTTGATGAGGGATTTTTTTTTCACATAAAAAATTTACTTCAATTAAAAGTTGGATTTTTCAGTGTGACATTAAGCTAATTCGAACGGTAAATTTTTTATAACCATTTTTACTCATCTTTACCAGGGGTGCCAATAATAGTGGAGGGCACTGTATGTGTGAGAGTGTCCCTGATCAGCTTTCTCAGGGCAGAGACTCTGTAGCATGGGTACTGCCACATGAGACAGCAATTCAGGCCCTCTGCTTTATCTCCATAATTTTGACTACAAATTATGCAGTGGTGCATTTCCTATAGATATAGACTCAATTAATTGCCATTCTGGCACAATCTCACAGCTACTGTAATAAGCCACTTTATGCTAATTTAACTGTGCTGTGCATGAGTGGAAAGTTAATTCTCGTCTAATTCTACTGAAGTACGAACGCATGCTCAGAGCGGCGTACAGCGCACACAAAGACGACTAAGATTAGTGGGCTTTTTTTGAGCGTGCTTCCCAGCAAAGCTGAAGATAGAGAAACGTACAGTTGACGTGAACTCTATTGCTGGTGTGGAAAAAGAAGGCTCTGTAATTGCTGTGTGAATGCGGAGAGACATTATCTGTGCAGTGTGGAGAGCCGAGCAGGGAGAGGGCAGAGGAGACAACAGAGCGCAGCCACTGAGGACTGGACAGGGAGCGAGATGCTTGTTACGATAGAGGTGACGCTGCAAATACATACGCACACACGTACACACACGTACAAGCACAAACACAAACGGACATGCACACGCACACCTACGCACTTCAACACGCACCCACAATCGCACGCGTCCACAGACACGCCCGCGCGAGCACACGTCGCGCAGAAAAGAACGCGCGCGCACTTGAATTGCTCTCACGCAGAATGGGAGAGATAGCAGAGAGCACTGCGGGGCTTTTATCTTCCACGCTCAAACCCAACCTCAGGTGCTTCGCCGAGAGTATTTCTCTCTTTAGCAAGTCAATCTGACGGAGAAATATTCTGTTATCTGACACAGTTTATGGATTGTTTATTATTGCAGAGCATTAACTTTCATTATGCTGGTTTGCCTTATTACCAAATTAAATGAACGTCAATTATCTGTAATTGGGATATTATGAGTAGATATTATACAGTGTGCAAATGAGTCTGTCCTTTTAATTACAGTATATGTGTAACAGGGTTTATTGCTCCTGCTGAGATGGTTATTGTGATACAGTAAATCCGTCCAGATTAGTGAAATGTAATCCGATCTGGGGAATTGTGATAAGGTATTGCAGTGCCAGTGTGCCTTTCCCATTGAAGGTGTGTGGGGGATGGCTGCTTTATTTCATAGCCCCTCTATACATGTACTCCACTTTGCTGTAAATGCTGTCGCACAAATAGATTTTATACGATTAATATAATAGGACCATATTCTGCTCAAATAAATTAGAGTGGCTAACATGCACTTATTATACAGGGTTTTGTTGAGTGCTATGAATGTGCGTGCATGTTTGTGTGTGTGTGTGTGTGTGTGTGTGTGTGTGTGTGTGTGTGTGTGTGTGAGTGTGTGTTTCCGTGCTGTGCCTGTGTATGTACGCATAGCATTATTCATTATTAGCTGGGGGGAATTTGGTTCAGTTGTGGTTCAATACACCCAGCGAGAGAGCAAAGAATTTCTCACAAGGTTGAGACCACTATCATGTGGTACCAGTAGATCAGCATGTTCTGATCACAGAGAATGATAAATACACCTCTCTCTGCCCTCCTACTCATCCTGCTTGACCACAAGCTTACAGAAAGGACGAGGGTGAGAAAAAGAGACAGGTGCACTCGTTTGTATATGATGTAACAGTCAGAGCGCGGGATTCTGGGATTGGGGATTGCACATTCACATCACGGCTGGGAAGCTCCGCTTATACCCCCTGGGTAAGGGCCTGTCCTGGACCTCCGTTTCTCCAGTAACAATCTGTGAACCAAATAATGAATACCATGAATAATGTAGAGAGAGAGAAAATGGAGGGTGAAAAGAGGTGGAGATGGAAGAGAGCAAGGAAATATAATGAGAAATGGATGGATGGATAGAGGGGATTAACAGGGAGAGGACGCCTAAAACACCATTTTATTTTAGCTTTTGTCTGGAGTCTGTGAGGAAACCTGTCTTCCATTATTACAGTAGACTGACATGGTGATGAATACATTATTGGAGTGGCAAGGAACGGATGGACACGTTCTGACAAACACCTGTTGATTAGACCTCTTTGCTGAAAACTGATTATCATGGGTTTGTACAAAATGGGGCCCTGAAGATGCCCAGTCCTGATGCATGCTGGGATGAGCTGTTCTTGTTTTTTCTGTGCCAGTGTCTCTGGAATGTTTGTTCTATATATATATTTGGTTAGTTTTTTTCCCCTCGATGTTGGGAATCTCACCCACTTGTGACATCGCTGCTTCTCACAGAGAAAGGAGCTGCCAGAGTTCCGTCTTTGGCAAAGTGCAGTCGAGACAGATGATTAACTTCGATATTCCTCACGTCACTTTGTATCGCTGCTTTTCTCAGTCCAAGTGTGTTGGCAGGCTGAGCCTCGGTCTGTGCTAATCCACACAGCCACTCGTGTGCAAGCCTAAACCGCTACGCTACTGAGGGCAGCCTGCTTCCCACAGCGTACTTAGGGACCACTCAGTAATGATTTATGGCCATGGCCACTCTGCCTGCAATGGTCTGTCACTTTAAGGTAAATGCTTGATGTTTAATATGTACGCCGGGCTTGATTTTGGTGGTGACTAATGAGAGCCAATAGCATTTTTGAGCATCCTTGTTTTGTTTATGTGATGTAGCGTTCTTTGTGTGGGGAGCAGCGCGTGGAACAGAAGTGCCTCTTATCCCTAAATGAAAAACGAGGGATTATTGTTGGTTGCTGTGTTCGACTTTATCTCAGCTCAGGGCTCAGTCCAAGAGCTTCTCTAAAGGTTCCTATGTTGCGCAGAGTGAGAGAGAAAGAGTGAGAAAGTACACACAAGCAAAGCATGATTCAGAATAAACTTCCATTTCCAGTCATGTTAGAGTATGTAACATACAACATATTTTATTGACATTTTGTTTTGACGTGGATATTGAACAGTGCAATTACACTGTATGTAATGTCTATATGAAGAGGAAATGAGAGGGAGGTATGTTGGGGCGCAGTGTGGGGACTACACTGTGCCTTGTGCCTTGTTAAAACGTGACATCTTTTACAGTGTCCACAATTACAAGGGGGATAGTTAGTACCAGTTTTTTTTCCAGGGCTCCCCGCTATTCCAGCATAAACCAGGACATGTTCTGCTACTCTATATAAACCAAACCATTCATGGCTGTCTAAATAACCTGTGTATGTCTTAATAACTTATTTTTTGTGTGAAACAAGCTATTGCCATTAGTATTTGGAACATGACATAAAACTGCATTTAATGTATGGCTTCCGAATATTTGCTGGTTTAAGTATCAGTTTTCCAGCTAAAATATGTGATCTCAGTCGATTACAGTGCATGCATCTGGTTAGCAGCGATAGGTTGCTCACTTAACATTGTAGTACTATGGGCAATTCTGCAGGACTTTTCTGCAGCTATTTGTCATTTCTGAAACCTCCTTCAGATCACAGTGCAGTACCAATACCAAACATGTGAAGGAGCAAACAAGTGCACTGAAAGTTGCTTTTGAGTCCTTAAAACATTTATAAAGGGCTGGTACAAGCTGGGCGCCTCAGTAATGGGTAAAACGCTGCTGTTGGGGCATTGAGCAAAATATCCAGACTGCTCAGTTTCACATTTAACAGAAGGGCAATAATTCCAGAGGGATATTAGATTGCCTGCAGCAGTGCAGTCAGATTTAGTCATAATAACAAGAGAAGACATTGAAATATTACATACAGAACAAATCTAAAATCTCTAAGGCTCAAAGACATATTTTCTGATTGTAAATGTGCAGTTTGTGTGTTTTTGCTGTAGTGAATAAAGAGGGTCGGCTGGCAGGCAGGCAGGCAATGCAATAATAATAAATATGTACTTAAGAGGACATCATTTTTTTACTGGATTTCGACGGTCTTTGCTGTTATCTAATTACTCAAATATGCAAGAACGCAGGTGAGACGTATTAGTTTAATTGCAGCATCCTTACAATTCTTAAATAACACACATAAGCCTACACAAAAAAATCTATTCAATTTTATACTGCATGTATAGCGCTTTTTACAGAGACACTGTCACTAAGATGCTTTACAGAAACGGGGGAAAAGTAGGCAAGCTTGAGCCCAAACACCCGAAAATACCGTAAGTGCGGTTAAAAAAAAACTGCCTCATGGGAAGAAGCACATGCATAAATACACAGATGCTTTCACACGTGCACACGCACACACACACACGCACGTACACACACGCACACACACACACACATATACACAAAGGAGATTCATAGCCTGGCAGATGAGAATAGGTCTTCTGGGGTTTAGGGCTGTAGGAAGCAGCCTGGGAAAAAAACGTGTTTTAAGAAGTAGTTTATTGGCACTGCCGTAGGGTTCTTGGCATTGTGGGAATGTTTCCCGGGATTTAAAAAATGTCCGCCGATTAGTAGCACTAACTGCAATTGATGGTACAAAGTCAAGGTTTGAGTAATGAGTATAAGCAGTTTATAGGATGAAGATCATCAATTTGAACTGTGCATATGTGCATATTGGTTAATATCAGATGATACGGTTAAAGATGATGCATTCAAAATGATTAGAGTGGTTATTAATGACAGGAACAACGTGATTGCATTAGCGTTAGCCATAGCTCGCCACACGGTGGCTTGCCATCCCTTTTAATATGCTGCAGCAGGTTACCGGGAGTGGATCTTGGGGACGGTACAAAGGCGGGCGAATATATAAAAGAGGAAACTGCATTGACAGCAGGAGCTGGTAATTAGTATGATACGACCTCCCTGCTTGCAATGCAGCTTTTATAATTAGGCGTATGATTGGAGCAAGATAATGACCGTGAACCTGCTCAGGATAATGGCTGTTGGTTATCATGGTAGGTGTTTTATTGTTTGGGCCTGATCGGGGGGGGGGCGGGGGGACTGAGGGTCACAAAAAGAGCCCCGCCACCCTTGTTCCCGTTCCCCGCCGATCCAATCAACAGGAAGGAATTGCACCTTGCCCGTGCTCAGGTGATGCAGGCGATGGGGAAGTGGTTCGGACACCTGAAAATGGACCGGTAATGCAAAATTCTCCTCCGCCCCGATTCGCTATCCGCACACCTGATGCCTGTAATCGGAACCCCGTCGCCTTATTCTGCTCCCTCTGCCTCACAGCGTCTCGTCTGCAATGGCGACATTTCTCCTGACCTTCACTTCACATGCCTTTCACACCACACCCGCTAGCAAGCATAACAACCTTTGGCTGGATTCAAACAACAGCAATTCTAGCTTTGACTTCAACTTATTTTCAAGTCAAAGTTCAGGACATTTCAGTCATTTAAATGTAACTTAAAATAGATAGCTTCTTTTTTCACTAGCATACTTCGCAAAGTTAACTTTAGCAATTGCCAAACTTACCAAATTGTACCGGCAACACCTCTATTTAACTGAGAACAAATTGAATCTAAAATTAAGGGGAAAAAAAGTTGATTAACTCCAGGCTATTGGCCAGTGGCCAGACAGACGGACAAAAGGGTGGCACTGGACACAAGCGGAACATAGTATGGGTCTCGTGCATCAGAGACCTTAGCGCTCGCAGCCTTTAAAGTTTCACGTGGAGTTTGTTGCCTCTGTAAGGGATTTTAAAAAGGCTGCATACAGGTGCAGAGGGGCTTTTAATAAGATGAGATGCGTGATTGCCCTGTGACGGACAGGAGGCTCTAAAGATTGCGATGAGAGGTTTCGTCCCTGCTGGCATTCGCTGTCGGTCTCATCCATCACAGACGGCCCCCGAGGGCATGGGCAAAGCGTGCCACTTCTCCCTCCAGGAAATAATCAGCTTTTAATTTATCAGAAAATGCGTTCGCGAGATGACGGATAGCCGCCGCCCTCGACCGTGCCACTCCTGCCCGTGGCGGAAAAGTGGCCGCGCCTTTTAATTTCCTCTAATTTAGATTAATCCCGCATCTCGTTCTGTTCTGTGGGGTTCGTTCGGGAAGGATGAACGCTGTTCTTTCCAGACGTATAGGTTAAAACCCTGCCCAAGCATACGCACGGTGCAGCGTCGACTGAAATGAATAATCCATCACATGGCCTCTCAGATATCTCAACACAGCAGTCGATTTTCATTAAATGCTGGATGTTTCTAATTACATGCATTAATTGACAGGAAGAGGAGTTGGTATTTAAAAGCAGATTCAACCATTGTTTTTGCACTCCTGGGTGAAAGGGTTGCAAATTTCACAAGAGCCAGCTGCAAATCCTTCAGTGAAGTTCGGCATATTTTCGGTTCTAATGCTCTAAATGGGTTTATCGACTTGCAGAACCAGTGGCCCTCTGAATACACAGGCCAAAACAGTGGAGCGACATAACCGCGCGATCAGCGATTCACATACGAGCTCCGGGTTTTTACGTAGCGGACAGTATGTTGTGAGCGCACGCCGTTGCATCGCGCCGCGCGGCACCTATAAAAACAGCGGTATTATATTTCACGTCCGTCTCCTTTTCACAGCCGTCCTTCCCACCCGTCTCCTCCACCCCCTAAGCCCCTGGGGGCGCGCGGGCCTGCTGCATGATTAGTGGAGGTGCTGGAGGAGAGGGATGGGAGGTAATGTACACTAAGGAGGAAGGACAGTCGAGCCGCTTGCTGTCCCCCTTACCAATCACTTTACGGCGCCACGGCAGGTTAATCCTTTTATTGTAATGAAGTGAAGGGGAATAATGTACTGTAAACGTTAGCCGTTTAATCCATATCTGTCCATTCTGCCAGGGAGGAGCTGCCTTGGAGGTGCATGCAGAGGGACGACGATGGGGGGGATCTTTTGGGAGATGTAACACTCCTGATTAAAGGGGCATACGCACTTAAGGAGATTTGGAAATTCATCCTCTTGTCGTCTATTTCTTTTTTTTGTCCAACCAACCCCCCTCTCCCCCCACCCCCGCTACCCGCCACCCCACCCTCTCCACTCAAATTTCAATTTTCAGTATCAAGCTGATTTATCGGCATGCCAAAATACGGTGTTGCCAAAGTACTACTGGTGTGAAATTGAGGCAAACAATACATAATTATACAAATTGGTTTGGACCAGCTTGGAACTTACAAAGCCAAACTACAAAGATTTCGATTGCTTTGTGCTGAAAATAACACGGACAGCAATAATCACAATGGAAATACGTCTCCAAGTGGCGCCGCGCATCATTGCCTGGTGGAATGCCTCATTTTCCTTTGTCAGAAAGCGTGACAGTGTGCTTGTTCAACGAAAGTCTCAGGAATCTGTGGTCAGTCGCTCTCCCTCTTTCATCTCATCTATCTCTGCCTCGGCCTATCACGTCTTCCTTTGTCTGTTTCTTTCACTCCGTCTTTCCCTCCTTTCTTTGTCTTTCCCTATCCTTCACTCACTCTCTCCTCCCCTCCAGTATGGCGGGTTTACAGGTCTCAGGGTGAAAATGGCGTGTTCAGCGGTTTGTCCTCACGCGTTACCTAGCCAGCCCCTGTAAAGCTGTTTATTCAATGATTATTCAGCGTGAGACGAACACATTTGCTCCACCACTGAGCTGCAGCTGATGATTCTCCAATCACAGAGTGTGCGATCACACGCACCTCTCCCCCGCTCCCACCCTGTTCACACCACACATCTGCACTGCGGGTGTAGTTGTAATATCTGCTTATGTTGGGCATGCTCATAAATTATGTATGAAAATGGGATGTCATGTGCTTGTCGCAGGATATCTTCATATCTTGTCAAAGACAAGTTGTTAGACATGATTGTCACTAATGATGTCATCGATTTCTGTTAGAGTGAGGTTTTCCAGAGTTCCCCATAGTCCCCATACTCCAATATATATATATATATATATATATATATATATATATATATATATATATATACGTATATATACTGTATACAGTATATAGTAAAATGCTAAAGTATTGGGACATTGGCACAATTTTTGTTTTGGTTCTGTACTCCAGCACATTGGATTACAAATAAAACAATAGAAGGTTAAAGTGCAGACTGTCAGCTCTAATTTGAGGGCATTTACATCCATATCGGGTGATCTGTGTCGGAATAACAACCCTTTTTTATCCATAGCTTCTCCATTTTAGGGGAACAATGGAACAATTGGCTGCTCAGCTGTTTCTTGGCGAGCTGTATGTCTTTGCATCATTAGTTCATGCGCAACAAAACATATGCTAACGAAAGGTCGAGAGTTGATTTTGTGTGGAATTTGCATTTGGGAGTCTGTTGCTGTTGTCTCTCAACATGAAGACCAAATAAGTGTCACTGGCTTTAAAGCAGGCTGTCATGGGCCTAAATCAGAATAAATCAGTCATAGACATAGCCAAACCATTGGGTGTGTCAAAATCAACTGCCTGATACATTGTTAGGAAGCGAGAATGCGCCGGTGAGCTCAGCAATAGCAAACGACCTGTTAAACCGCAACTACAGCGGATGACGGAAGAATACTTTCAATTGTGAAGAAAAAACCTCTTTGAACTGTTGAACAGATCAAGAACGCTCTCCAGGATGTCGGCATAGACGTGTCAAAGACTATTATAAAGAAAAGAGTAGAGGTCTGGAACAACCTCTTATGGACATATGAGATCAGTAATAACCTGCACTAAAGTGATGGAAAGATGGAACGTGTAAAAGAAAGAAACTCGTAATCCCCCCCCCCCAGCCCCCTGACGCCAACAACGCAATGAATTCTGAAGTGTACAGAAACATCTTATCCGCTCAGATCCAATCAAATGCTTCAAAACAAAACTCATTGGACGGTGCTTCACCTTGCAGCAGGACAATGACCCCAATGCACTTCTAAGGCAACCATCCTGGGCTTTTCTAGCCCAAAAAGTGAAATGTTCTTGGCAATCAACCATCCATCAACCAGTCAATCTACCATCCTGGATCCAATTGAACATGCGTTTCACTTGCTGGAGAGTGGAGACGAGACTGAAGGCAAGATTCTCCAGAAACAAACAGGAACTGAAGATGGCTGCAGTCCAGGCCTGGCAGAGCATCAGCAGGGAACATATCCAGTGTCTGGTGATGTCTATGGATTGCAGTCTTCAGGCAGTTATTGACTGCAAAAGATTTGCAACCAAATACTAAACAGTACAACTTTATTTCAGATTATAATAATTTGTCCCATTACTTTTACTCTCCTAAAATGGTGGGACTATGTAGAAAGGCGTGTAATACCTACGCGGATCACCCGGTATGGATGTAAATCCCCTCAAATTAAAGCTGACAGTCTATGTGTGCAGAGACACCAATATCTGTATTTTATCAACTGATAAATGCATTTGTATTTGCATTTGTACTCGGCTAGAAACCGGAAGTGGCCTTGGTTTAAACCAGACGTCACACAAAAGTCTAGAGGAACATATTTCTAGCTTTAAATCCACCGAACGGCTCTGTGTTTATATCCACTATCTGATATTCATCATATACGAAGACAGTAAGTACTTATTGCAATGACCAATGTCAATTATATATAGCTTGTCTTATATTTGGGAGTCACTATAGAGATTATCTTCCATGTCTATCACTGAAAAGAAAATACATTCAATATATGAAGGCCAGACATTTTACAATTCAGATTTTATAAGAATATTGTGTGTTTATCTTCATGCTACTCTTAGCAGGTTTGCTTAGATTTCAGTGACAAAGCAGAGATGTGTGTGAATACTACGTCCACTCGCCTATGCTGTCTCTCGAGTAACCTACAGGCTATTTAGGCAAGGGCTCGCAGTGGAAGGGCTGCTAGAAGCTTCGATGCTGACTTGCCAATATCGATAAAGAAATGCATATATAATATGGCAGTGCTTCTCATTAATGTTTTGTGACTCTGTCGGCCCGTCACATTTGAATTTCTACCACCATAGTTTCAAATTGATTTAAGAAAATCAAATCAAATCAAAAATAATGGCCATGCCCCTGGACAGTTTGGGGTCCGAAAAATCATTTTGACGTGTGGTCTTACTGTAACTTTTTTTATTAAGGTTAAATTAATAGTGTTCTGAGGTACACAAGGAAGTGTAAACAAATATAATCATGAGTGACATGAAACACGTTCCTCGTCTATCCAAGCTATCGTTCAAATTAACAATAAAACAGTATTGAATATTTAAAAAATAAAATATGAAGTAATTTTTTATCATGTACATTAAGTGCTAGTTTTGAACTGTATGTATTCTACTTAAAAGCAATTAGGTGTTCATGGCTTTGTGGAGTTGCCTGTCCTTTCCTTATCTTGTTGCACAAAGTGACTGTGCTGTGCACACAGTAAAAGTTTTAATATTTATTTATTACATTTTTATCAATTTGAAACTGCCGGTAGAAATTAAACTGTGGTGGGCCGCCACAGTTTAATATATTAATGGGAAACACTGCCATATGCATTCCTTTATCAATATAGGAGTTGGCAAGTCAGCATGGAAGCTTAAAGCAGCCCCTTCATTGCTTTTCCAAGGCAGCAGGACTTCCACAGCAGCCTTGTCTTTCAGCAGAAAGGGCAGTGCAGTCCAAATCAAAAATCACTCACGCAAATAGAACAGGCTTTCTGCTTTATCGCACTGAGCCAAATAAGCCTTGCTGTTGAATGGTTTTCAATCAAATACCAGAAATTCGATACAAATAAGAAATTTTGATCTGTAGGGAAGGCAAACCATATATTTTTGGAGCGCTCGCTTTTAGTTGGGAAGAAACATTTTGGCAAGATAACAAACTAGTTAACCGTTAGTGTGTTAGTTACCCGGCTAATATCAAATTATTGTTGAAATTGTTCAGGAAGAAACAATTATTTAATTAAATTATTTTATTCATTTTTTAACATGAAAATGCCACGCAAGCAACATCGTACGTGTTCAACAAACAATTATAATGACAAGCATCGAGTGTACATGCATGTATGCCTCAATGTGTGTCACTAGATGTTCGCTGGGACTGCGATTGAATGATTGATTTGAGTGCGCTTATATAAGCACTGATCAGTAGAGCAGTGGTTCCCATGCTTGAGCTCATGAGCCACTTAATGGGGAAATATTTTCTTCTTCAACTGCCTCACCTCTCTTCAAATATGGAATACACATGTTTTTTTGGCATAATGTAAACATGCCAGCATGCAGTAGTGAATGCTCTGCCTATGAGTAGAGCGCTGCTCAGTTTGGCGTGATTGTCTATGAAAAGTGTGCAATTCACTTTCAAGTTTCTAGCATTTTCTATGTGCATTTCCCAACCCACGGTCGGGAGAACTGCCACATTGAGCCTGTGCTACAAGGACAGTGTCTGGAAGCAGATGGAGCTTCAAGGACTCGTTATGTGCTGCGAGGAGAGAGAGAGGGTAGGATGGCGGGAGGAGAAGAGGGAAATGGAGAAAAGGAGGCACGTCTCTCTGAACTCTCCATTGTTCTGTGAGAAGAATGGTTTTCCTCAAAGAAAAGAAGTCCAGGCAGGTCTAATTGCGCAGCAAACCAAGTTCAGAGCCGGCAGGGTGTCCGCAGGGAAAAGGTAAAGGCAAAACAAAAAGGAAAAGGAGGGTTGCTAGTCCTCTTCCGCCTACATTTTGCCCGCTGGAATTATTCAACGGCCTCCATGCATTTGTATCATAAAGGCTGAGAGACGTGGGTTTGAGGGAAGGTTATTATTGCAGGTTATTGAAAGTAGATGCTTTTGTGTTCTCCGGCAGACAATATCAACCTCCTGCGAGTCTATCGCGCTTTCTCTCTCTCTATCTCTTTTTCTCGCGCGCGCGCGCACGTTCTTTTCTCGATCCCCTGCTGAAATGTATGCTCAGAAAGTTAGAGTGCTCTGCGGGCAGGATGGAGGGAGATGAAAGGCAGAAAGATTACATGGTAAGGGATGGAGATTGTTGTCAGAGGGAGATCTGAAGTTCCTTATATAGCCAAAGGTTTCAGTAGGTAACTCCCTGTGGTTAACTGCTAATCCCTTTTTGTTAGGAAAACAATCTTTTTTTTTTATACAAGAGGTATTGTTAAACACCTTTGTACAGCAACTTCAAATTTTGTTTTTGAGTACATTGGTTATGTTCTGCTCTTGTTTTATCATTCAGAGGTCACCCGCTTATGTGTAGTATCCCACAATACACTGCAGTGCCTTAAGTCATTCACTGAGTCATGAAAGTACATTTATATTTTTCCCAGTAGTTTTCTTAACACTAAGGGCCTTTAGCATGTGCAAAACCTTTTAGCACACACAAAACTAATAACACAACCAGTGATTGGTCATGGTATTTGTTCCGCACCAATATATGATATTAGTTTTGCGTTTGCAAAAAGGTTTTGCATTAACATTAACATGCATCACCATATTAGGCAGTTGATCTCTGGGGAGCTTTTGAGTGCGACTCAGGAAGGCACACGGGTTTGTGATCAGGGTGGGAAATTAACTTTCTGACCCACAGTGGCTGGTATATGTGAAATTTTACCATTTCATCTTATGTGAAATTTTACAATTGTATTAGCCTATCTAATACTATAGGCTAAGTTTAGCTCACATTTGTTGTTTTTCTGAACAAACACAAATGACAGCGAGCTGTCCAGAGCTGTCAATTTTACTTCAGAGCGTAGGCTATTAGTCAGTTTGTGTTGTTTTACTGTGCGACGCTGCAGTGGTCTTGCTAGAATTGCTTTAGCTACGGTAAATCGAACGCATCAATCGCGGCGGTATTATGCTTATATAGAGCTAATCAGTGATGCAGCCTACCAACAAAAAAAACTACGCAATGAGATCAAGGTTTTGCCAAATCCACGATAGGCTAGGCTACTTGGCCACAGGTAAAATGCAGCAATGCAGCACAGACGAACTGGGAATATCTCAGTCATCTGTCATGATTATTACACCAAACAATAAATTCCCTCTCCAGACCCCGCACCATCCGACAATTCAAGTCGACTTTCACCTTTATTCTATAGCTAGCTAAGTAAACGTGTTCATGAAACTAAACGTCATCCATAGCGAGGTCAAGCCCGCTCTTTCTCTTAGCTTAAGAGTTCTCTCCATTACTTACTAAAAGTTGGTCTCAGCAGCTTTGAATATACTTTAAGATGAAACTCTTAAATATTAACTTTTTGTGCCACATCTTATCTTGCTCGTAATGGCAAGATAAAATGTGTTGCGAATCGGCCCCTGAAGTTTTTACTGAAGTTGTTTTTATCCACATTGCTACACGCCATTGTGACGGGTAGGTTTGATACATTTACCCGACAATTCTGAAATCTACCCGCATTTGGTGGGTGTTAATTTCCCACCCTGTTTGTGATGGCAAGGGGAAGCACCCCACTGCTAAACCTGGCAATGTGCTGCCATTGGGAAGCTCCAGTTGTCCTCGTCTACAACTCCACACTGCTTCTGTAACTGGCCAGGGCTCTGCCGTGGAGCAGGCCTCTTTAGAAGAATGGATGTGCACCTGGTTCAGCTGAGAAACGGCAGTTCCGCCCACAAACAGATAATGGCGGCGTGAGGTTTTTAATCACCTCACATTGTTTTAGGATACAAATAATCAATTTTTGAGCAGAGAGTACGCCGCACTCTTTCCAGGAGGGGGGTGGGGGGTGGGTGTGTGTACGGGGTGTCGCCTGATTCGGTCTCTCCCCCAGCTGCGCGGCTCCTTCATAATGTTCTGTTTAATTGTGTTCTCTGAATCTATTCGCCGGTCATTGACACAGACAGACACAGCGAGAGACAATAAGCCTCTTTGATTCCTATTTATACTCAATCCGCTGTGATGATGGCAGACACAAATGGAACAAGCTTTGAAACGTGGGATTTAAATGACAAATGTGTTACGAAAAAGGTCACCGGTGTTGCGGCGCACAAATTGGAAAAAAAAGACGCCCTTTATTTGTTTGCTTTCTGCTTGAGCATTCATTGTCTTTTAGGGGCAATTTGTGTGTGTGTGTGTGTGTGCGTGTGTGTGTGTTTGTGTGTGTGTGTGCGCATGTGTGCCTATACCATTGTATTCATTAGTCAAAATAAGCAGTCTGGGTGATGAGGAGACCCTACTTTCACCCCAGTATGCTTGACCCCCCAACTGCCCCATCTTGGTTCTTCATTCTCCCTCTTCTCCCTGTCATATCCTTGCTCGTAATTGGGTATTTATCAGATTGCTTCTGAAAGAAGGATGAGCTGGTTATCTGCGACCACGGGATGCTGGGAAGGTGGAGGACTGATGGTCTTTCCCCGGAGGGGAGGGGGTATAAAAACCCCCCTCATATTCCATGATTGCACTTATCATTCAGCAAGCAAAGAATGTGTCTTTCGGTCAGTCATCATCGCATGCAAATGGTGCAATTGTGCGAAACACAATGCATAATTGTGCGCAACCGTGCCAACGGCCAGGAAATGAGTGACGACGATAACACACAAAGCTTGGCGAGTCAGCCCATAACTCGCACCACAGATAGACGCTCCTTTCACCGGCTGCTTCTAATTCTCGGCCTCTTAAGAAATGCATGGAAAGGGGAAGGACTGTTTACCGAAGGACCCGGCGATAAGATTGGAGGGAAAAGCTATTTGAGCGAGCCTGCAGCCCGGCGGCGCTGTCCCGTCCGACCCATTAGAGTCGCGGAGAAGAGCCGAGGCGCCGGCGGTAATGAGCGCCACAAAAACCCATTCAACTCTGGGAGGGGAGAAAAGAGACAGATTATGAGGACGGCGGCGATGATGAGGAGTAGGCGAAGGAGTCTGGGAAAGCAGACTATAGGTAAAAGAGAATGAGAGTCGCATTCCCGCGTGGCGCTTTCTCCTAGCGTTATCTCTCAAAAGAAATCCGAAGCGGGTGCCGGTGTCGATCGCGGCCTCGGCGACATGCTCGCCCCAAGCCCACGCTCTCATTCACTCGAACCCAATGATATGGGCGCTTTTAAATTGCATTACAGCATTAGCAGGGACGCGCAGATAGGCTACGTAGCCTGTATGTACATGACGCGTGTGCTTTAAGTTCCCCTTGCATTAGCAGAGCCTGTGATTCCAGGCGATGTAACCTGTAGCACAGTCTCTGAACACTGTGATGGTAGCTGGAGAGGGGGCTGCCCTGAGGGACTCATTGGCTTAATTACCCAAGCGTGATAACGTGGCTTCCCCTCGTGCAGTCTCGCCAGGAGGCTCGTCAGCAAGTTAATTGGCTTCAGTTAAGCCCCCTTTCTTTGTGAAATAAGAACTTGTTTTATTTTATTTTGTCTCCACGCTATCTGCATAGTCTGAGTTGATGCCTTTGTTCAGACATTTGAAGAGATTGATGGGACGTGTATATTAGAACAAGCGTGAATGCATAAATTAGAGGGCTTTGGAAGCTCTTCTCAGACTCTGACACTACGCTTTTATATTGGCTGCTGGTCCTGCTGCCTAAGGATCATCAGTTTCATGTGAAATTTTACATTTTTCAGTGTCTGTTCCCCCCATGTGTTAGCCGCGCTCGTTTCAGTGCTGTAAAAGGCGCCATTGGTTTTATAGCAAATGCCTCAGATTCCAACCAGTATGTGAGTCACAGACTCAGTAAACTGGATTATAATACGTTACTGTAATGGGAGAGTAAACTGGATTATAATACGTTACTGTAATGGGAGAGTAAACTGGATTAAAATACGCTACTCTAATGGGAGAGTAAACTGGATTATAATACGTTACTCTAATGGGAGAGTAAACTGGATTATAATACGTTACTCTAATGATAGAACTATGAACTAATCATGCATCAGACAAGATACATTTTAATGAGTTTTCATATGAAACACAATTTACCAACAGATGTTGTATATTTACAGGTATCTTCAATATCTGCAACATCAAGCGTTTGCGTCTTCAGTGGGAAAGCATAACCCCTGAACGCGATGGGGTTTAAGGGCTGTTTTCTTTGTACCCGGACGATAGTGAGTGACAGATGTTCATTTCAGTGGCTAGCCTGCAGACTGACAGATGTTCGGTATGCGAACGTTGCAGTGAAGGAGAAGAAGAAAGAGACGGCAGCGGATGCTGGAGTTCCAAATTCGTTTTGAAGAGAGTGTGGCTGTGGGGGGAGGGGGGGCGGGGTGTGATTCAGATGGAGAAATCTGGGCTTTGATTAAAAAAAAATATAAACAAGGGGGTGCAGGTTTTTTTTCCACAGATGGCTGATCAGTGAAACCAAATGGTCAGTTCCGTGGTACAGACGGGTTCTGTCACTGTGGGCAGACAAGTGTGTGGGCCCAGGGCTAAACTGTAGGAGGAGCTGGCAGGACAGACCGAGCCACCT
This sequence comes from Ilyophis sp. 1 JC-2022, assembly GCA_022702515.1. NCBI lineage: Eukaryota > Metazoa > Chordata > Actinopteri > Anguilliformes > Synaphobranchidae > Ilyophis > Ilyophis sp. 1 JC-2022. Next base: position 101,172,072 of record CM040402.1, on the reverse strand, counting down.
CTCATCTGCACACTGAGTCTGTGATGAGCTAGCTGAGTAAGCCTGGGCCAGTTATATCTGAAGGGCACTGGACAGGGCTTTGTGTGCCAATCTTTCTGCCAAACAGCAACCAAGCTGTTTCTCTGAATGTGTCTGCTGGCGTCTGCTCTGAGACGCACACGTGACACTGACTGTACAATAAAGTTGCGTATTTTCTCACTCTTGTCATTATTGGGATTACATGAATGAGAAAAGTACACCGTTTTATCAGTGTTTGTGTAGAGTTTGCTGATCTGACTTGATCATGAGTTTTACTTTTCTGGTCCACGTCTCTGTCTGTCTGTCTGTCCAAACTGAGCTCCCTCTTGACTTTTTTGTCCGTCTGTCCATCCAGACTGAGCTCCCTCCTGACCCCTCTGTCTCTCTGTCTGTCTGTCCATCCAGACTGAGCTCTCTTCTGACCCCTCTGTCTCTCTGTTCGTCTGTCCATACAGACTGAGCTCCCTCCTGACCCCTCTGTCTCTCTGTTCATCTGTCCATACAGACTGAGCTCCCTCCTGACCCCTCTGTCTCTCTGTTCGTCTGTCCAGACTGAGCTCCACCCTGACCCCCCTGTCTCTCTGTTCGTCTGTCCATCCAGACTGAGCTCCCTCCTGACCCCTCTGTCTCTCTGTTCGTCTGTCCATACAGACTGAGCTCCACCCTGACCCCCTGTTTTTCTGTTCATCTGTCCATACAGACTGAGCTCCCTCCTGACCCCTCTGTCTCTCTGTCTGTCTGTCCATCCAGACTGAGCTCTCTTCTGACCCCTCTGTCTCTCTGTCTGTCTGTCCATACAGACTGAGCTCCCTCCTGACCCCTCTGTCTCTCTGTCTGTCTGTCCATCCAGACTGAGCTCTCTTCTGACCCCTCTGTCTCTCTGTTCGTCTGTCCAGCCTGAGCTCCCTCCTGACCCCTCTGTCTCTCTGTTCGTCTGTCCATACAGACTGAGCTCCCTCCTGACCCCTCTGTCTCTCTGTTCGTCTGTCCAGCCTGAGCTCCCTCCTGACCCCTCTGTCTCTCTGTTCGTCTGTCCATACAGACTGAGCTCCCTCCTGACCCCTCTGTCTCTCTGTTCGTCTGTTCATACAGACTGAGCTCCCTCCTGACCCCTCTGTCTCTCTGTTCGTCTGTCCATACAGACTGAGCTCCCTCCTGACCCCTCTGTCTCTCTGTCTGTCTGTCCATCCAGACTGAGCTCTCTTCTGACCCCTCTGTCTCTCTGTTCGTCTGTCCATACAGACTGAGCTCCCTCCTGACCCCTCTGTCTCTCTGTTCGTCTGTCCAGACTGAGCTCCCTCCTGACCCCTCTGTCTCTCTGTTCGTCTGTCCATACAGACTGAGCTCCCTCCTGACCCCTCTGTCTCTCTGTTCATCTGTCCATACAGACTGAGCTCCCTCCTGACCCCTCTGTCTCTCTGTCTGTCTCTCCATCCAGACTGAGCTCCCTCCTGACCCCTCTGTCTCTCTGTTCATCTGTCCATCCAGACTGAGCTCCCTCCTGACCCCTCTGTCTCTCTGTTCATCTGTCCATACAGACTGAGCTCACGCGGGACCTGTGCCAAGTGATGCAAGGACAGTGAACGCCATGCGGGTCACGTGGTCAGGTGTCGCGCCCTTCGTCATCGTCACCCTCCTCGGACTCCCCCGGTCCCAGACGCTGGAGGGATCCTTTGTTCCAGGTGAGAGCGCACCTGTCCTCACTGTGAGACACCAGGGCTGAGGGGGAATCAAAATACTTCTCATAACTGGCCCAGGGATACCAGTTACTCATCAATAATCATCAGTTTCTAATTCATCATTAATTGATTACATCTTAGAATTTTCTCCTCATTTCTTACCTCGGAATTGAAACGAAATCAGATTCACATGATTTAGTATCTGTGCAGCATTTATAATACAAGGTCAATGACCCCCACTGCTGAAAAAGTAAGGCTATTTTTGTGCATTTACAGTTAAATCATAAATCATTTTCAATCTTTTTACAAGGTACACATTCGCATGCTAGAAATGTATGATGCTTATAATTTACACGCACTGAGAGGTGATATTTTTATTGATATATTAAAACATGAAAAAGCATGAACAAACAAAAGTGTTGATGATAAATACATCCTAATACACGGACACGGGCAACAGTACGTTTAATAAAGCGATGTGCGATTCTCAGATTTGTAGTTCCCTGAACTGGTGGGGGAAGGTTGAGGTTTTGTTTCCATGTTTTTTTTCCCATTGGTTTCAGATTCCTGAACTGTCTGTCTGTCTGTCTGCATATCCATATGTCTGTCTGCCTTACCAATACGCATCCCGCTAACCTGACGTGTTGTGGGTGATAAACAGCGAGCCGCTTATCGAGGCGCTGCATTGAGAATTTGGATGGCGGATAAGGTACGAGATGGTAATTTAGATCTGGCTGGGTCCGGGTTGTCGAGAGCTGGGCTCAAGCGTTTGTTGACCGCTATCTTGATTCTCATTTCCTGCTGGGATTCTACAGGCACGCCTTTGCGACGGAGCAGCTTGTGTCCGGGGTGAAGAGAGAAAAGATGCTCGGCTCGATGAGCATTCATTATTCATGATAAAAAACACACTCATGAATGAAGTTGGTAATACTGAGAAATATATTTGAGGTTCCTACGCTCACATGATGGCTTCGGAATGCACTTTCTATAGCAGAGGTCTTCGCTGAGAAGGCTTATAACTGTGTATAACTATGTATAATAGGTTTATATTCTGCATGAGCACTCGCAGCATAGAATAATTAGTGAAGTAGTGAAGACTGTCAAATTTTTAATCTCAAAATCTAAGGTTTATGATGGAAGGAGAAATAAGCTGTATATTTAGGTCTATATTTTTGTCTCTTTCAACATATACTGGTGCACTGTTACATGACTAAAGCTCTGTAAATGCCTGGTATAAGAAACAAATTGTGAGGTGGGGTGATCATTTTGGTGATAATCCCAAAATGTGTGTGGATTTGCCACCTCTGTCTCCTCCGCATTTGAGGAAAGGAATGAAGCCTGAGCCAACTGGGCGGGATGTCGCTCAAAATTCACAATCAATTCGCAGCCACCACCTGTATTTCCCATCTCTTTCACTCTCCTAATTGTCATCTGATGGGGTGATGGCTCCAGGAATTGGCCCTTGGATGAGCTATTTTCACGCTGGCTGCCTCCTCCCTGCTCTCTCTCTTTCTCTCTCTCTCCCTCTTTCTATTGCCTCTCACCTCTCATTTACTTTTTCCCCTGCATTTCCTTCAATTTTCTTTCTGTTTTACTTTCTTTTTGTACCATCCGGGAAGCAATTTACTTGTCAACTTGTGCCTGCGTGCTTCCCCTGCCTATGAGCCAATGTTGTGCGTGCGTGCGTGCGCGCGTGTGTGCGTGTGTGCGTGCGTGCATGTGTGCGTGTGCGCGTGTGCGTGCGTGTGTGTGCGTGCGTGCTCTCGTATGTGTTTACGGCATATGTCTGGGTGAATGCAGCAGTAATTTCAATCTTGGAATTCTATTTCTTTGCAAAAGCATTTCTCACCATGGGCTCTGTATAGATTGTCAGAGTTCAGTACAGGTCTTGTAATGAATAGGAGTAGCTATGTACACCCCCCCACCCGCCCTCTCTTTGCAGTGTCTGATGATATCTGCTATTTAAATCAGTATGTGGATACAGCGATGTGTTCACAACACCAGAGGATTCATAAGCTTTTCAAATGCTAGTTTATACATTGTTAGTGATCCTGAGTAGAGATCTTGCATAAATCAGAATATTTATGTTCACATGGATGCCGTAAACTGTCTTAAATCAACCATAAATAGTGCAGTAATGTAGGGATTTTAGACCTTGGACAAACCTTCTGAAACCGCTAATGCTACAGGTAATATGTGTTTCTGTCTCTCTCAAGCCCATCTTACTTCAGTAGTGCGACCACAAAAAAAATTGAATTTGTGTGTGTGTGTGTCTATTTTATTCAGTAAAAGTGGCGGTGTATATTTAACACCCTAGGGTGTTTATATGAGACCCCTCATATAAACACCCTAGGGTGTTCAATGTACACCAGCAGTGTTTGATTTACACTGCCATTTGTCCTGTTTGAGAAACAGAAAGACAAAAATGTTTGGGTCTAGTGGAAGCAAGGCCTCTCACTCTTTCTCCCTCTATCTTCTCTGTCTCACTCTTTGTCTTTCACTGACATCCTAGTCTGTCATACACATGATATTTGCAAACCTTTAGTTACATATTAAATCAGTGAATTGCCAGTTATGCGGGCACCTTAAATTGTCTTAAATACAGCAGAAATACTTCAGAGGGCCACCCCAGTGGGAATGATACAGTACCTTAGGCAAATCCTCTGAAGACACCAGAAGCTAAAGTTAATCACCTGGAAAAACCCTATTTCTAGCACTTTCCGCGGTTCTCCACCGGAGAGAGAGACGGTTTGGTTCACCGCTGCTCCCCTGAGCCCAGGTTTGCCCCACATCTGAGTGTCTGTGATGGTATCAGAAGCCCCGAAGTCCACCGTTGAGCTTTCAGTCATAAGATGAGTAAAATCTCCTGCCCCGCAGTCAGATACCTGGGCTGCTTCAGCCCTCTTTTCAAAGGGAGCCGCGGTTTCATCCACGCCTTTATCTTTCCAAAGGGGCCGCACGCATGCAGCAAATGTCAAGGAGTCTTCTTTTAACCAAGGCTGTGAAATATTTTGTGGCAGCCTGGTCTTTTAATTTTCCAGGCCGGAGGTAAACAGCGCTGCCAGAGAGTCGCCTATAAGCTCATCTGTGTTTTACAAAAGGCTTTTTCCGATTGTTGATTTTTCTTGGAGGCTTTCATCGGTCTTTGTATACTTTTCTCTCTTCTTTTCCTGGGGGAAGATGAGCCTATCAAGATAGCATCAGTACAAATGTCAGAGTCCACACAGTGCAGTGGACACTTTACAGAAAAGGATGAAGACAAATGTATGCATTTCTCACTCTTCTCTCTCTCTCTCTCTCTCTCTTTCTCATGCATGTATAATCCATTCATGAAAGTTATTTCATCAATTTATTATGTAAGAATTGTAATAAACGAATATATATTTTTTTAATAAATACAATTTAATTAGCGTTGTGATAGAGGTACAACTAAGGTTAGGTTGTTTTTTTATTATTAGAGATAATGCTATAGGTTTACTCAGGCCCTGTGTAATAAAAAAATGGCAATCATCTGTGTTCTAATGCATCAGTAGCAAGATCCAATCTTCACACATTCATTATGGAATAATTACGTCATTCGATCTTAGATAATACACAATGTCTATAAAAAAGTTATTCTCATAAATTTTTCAGTACTATCTATTTTTTAAATAATGCTCTGCTGGCACACAGAAATCCGTTCATCCTTCCTCCACTCTCCAATGTCTCTTTTGCTCTCTCTCTCTCTGTCTCTCCCACCCTCTTTCTCTTATCGCATCCCTGTCCCATTCTCCCTCTTCTCTCTCCTGACTCCTTCCTGATAACTGCCATCATCTCAGAGTGATAGAGGTCACACACTAGCTACCTTTCCGTGATTTGACGCCGTCCTTCACAGTGGCAAAAAGAGCTGTCTTTGCGTTCCACTGTGTCTACCGGTCTCTCTGCCAGTCAGGTGCTTATTCGTGGCTTTGGTTCTTTTCCACCATGTTTATTTTTTTATGTTTATCCTTTCTTTTTTTTTCCAAACTACTGCATTGCGGAAAGATGGAAAAATGCAGAAACAGGCTGTGATTTCTTTGTGAAAATGAATGCGTCTACTTTGCCTGTCAGTTGTTGGAAGCGTCAGGACATTTGATTAGTTGTATGTTCCATCTTAATACGTCTTGTGTACATTCAGTCATACGCGTTTTATTTGAAGACGCTAAATTGGTTGTCTCAGAGCTGTAAATTGCCCTTTGATTTGTATCTCAGGTGGTGTAAAAGGTGAGGACTTAATTCACCAGGATACTCTCTTCAGAGAGAGATTTGTTTAACTGCCGTTTCTCTGCATCGAGTTTAACCTTGTTTGCTGATCAAATGCTGGGATCAACTGCTGGAAAGCAGTTCTCTTGGAGCACAAATGTACCGTTACTACAGACCCAGCGGGACAGCCATTAAAGTCCTCAAGAAAATATGGTTGACGCTGTTCTAGTTGTCACAGTTGTCCTGGACTGTGGTCTATATGTGAAATTAACTGTAGAATTGAGTTGAAGGCTATATCTGAGTTCCATTCTAACTGAACACTGAGAACAGAAAAAAAAACGAGGCAGTCTCTAATCGCGGCATGGAACCCCATACATTACTATCATTGGGCCCATTTTCTCATTTCAAATGCTGGGATCAACCACTGGAAAACGGTTCTCTTGGCGCACAAATGTACAGCTACTCCAGACCCAGCAGGACAGCCATTAGAGTGCTCAAAAAAATATGGTTGATGCTGTTCTAGTTGTCACAGTTGTCCTGGACTGTGGCCTATTGGACGGGGTTGGACCTGACACCGCCACCGTCCTTGTTTTCACACCTCAACGCACTCTGTATTCAGCCTGCATCCCACCTTCTGTGGTTATATGTGTGGTTGATACAGCGCTATGAGAGTATTGAATTACACAGAAACCGCGCTGACCTTTTTAAATTAAGAAACCAATTGCCCAAGACGGACATGGAAGTTTATAACTGGTTACGCGATGGTGAAAACCACAAAGAGAATGGATCTCCTACTAAAATCCAGCTGACATCCACCTGATTAGTGTTCTGCACTACAAGTCACCCCATTTTTATTCTTCCATCGCCCCCTATTTTCTTTAGCATAGGTCTTTGATTTTATTGTAGATTGGGGGGTGGCGGGGACGAGGTGTAGAAATGACATCACACTCAATTTTTGCCACCGGTTTGACATATCTGAAATTCGCTGTAGAATTGAGCTGAAGGTAATATCTGAATTCCATTCTAATTGGACACTGGAAACAGGGAAAAAAAATGAGGCAGTCTAATCCCAACATGGAACCGCATACATTCCTTACATTGGACCCTCTTTCTCATTTCCTCTCCAGGAGGACTGGGGGATCTAACAGGTAATATCTCCTCTTGGCATGCAGCAAAGGAAAGTGTTTTACCAATGAGATGGGGGGGGCTGACATGCTATATGCAGAGCATCTTGTCGGCTCATTTTTTTATTATTATTTATTTCATTTTTTTCTCAGGAAGAGCAATTGCTGATTGCTCCATATGGCTCTTTGCAAATTGTCCTGTAATTGTGTTTGGATGGAATATTTCCTTTTGGCACTGAATTTCTATTTTTCTCTCGCAGAAAGTAAGGCCTATGATTGGGGGAGAGACTGCATGGTGGACTGGGGGAGGCATAATGAATCATTTGTGAAAATAAAGGGTCCTTCACTAAGATTGTCAATGTCAATAGCAAGCGTGTTGCCTTTTGGTTTTCATTGCCTTCTGCTTTTCAAGTAGCATACAATAATAGCTGATTTGTTTGTAGCAAGTTTGTGAGCTCTCTAAGTAAGAAATAAGGAGGAGTTTAGATTCTTCCTGTAGGTTATTCAGAACTGATATAGTCTCCTCTGTGCTGTTTATTTATGCAGAAGCAATACACAGAATAAAGTAAAAATAAAAGTCATTTTTCCGCAGTAATCATATGTGCTATGAATCTGTAAATCTTTGAAGATAATGCTCACCAGAATGTATGAGACCTTGGCTCGTAAAGCAGGATATTGCAGCAGGATATTTTTATACACACTTAATTATACTTTTTTTATTACAATGTAAAATTCAACACAAAAAGAAGGAGCATCATCTCAGAGGCACAAATTGACACTGTTTCCATAAAATTCAGGAGGATTACGAGAAATACAAGCCGACGAGATACCAACCCAGCAATGAACTCTCGGAAACTCTCTGAAACCATTGATACAGATAATGGAATCCATGGAGAATCCATTATCTGTTATTTTTTTCAGTTGATCCATCACTTGATTCTTTACTTATCATCGTGGGTGAATTGCACAGCCGGTTTATAATGCCCCTCCTGTCAGATTTATTTCTGTGCGTGTTGGCGTGTTTTTGCGCTGGCAAGATGCTAAAGCCTGCCTGTTTGCCTCATTTGGCATTATCCATGTGGACTTGGGCATCTGGTTCTGCTGCTTGCTTTATCGTGTTTTCTAGGGGGGTTGAAACTTGGGGGCCGTTCTGATGGCATGGCAGTTCATTAAAGAACAGGAAAGTTTTGCAGTGAAAAGCAGGTTGTTGTTCACAAAAGGTGCAATACGAAGTCAGTTCGATATGAATCTAGTAAGGAATCAACAGTGGACATTATGGCCAACAGAAAAGTTTATGTGATTTTCTCATGTGATTTTTTCTATATGCAATCACAATTTTTTTTCCAGTTCACGGAAAATTTAACATGTACATTCTGGATTATAAATTAACTTCCACCTGGATGTATTGGACCAAACTCTGTAATGGGTTTCTTAATAGTTTGGAGATTCAAACGCAAAGATGGGGGAATCAGAACAAGTCTGCTCACAACCGTGAGGACCAATAATAGTGAGAGAAAATAATAAAGGAAGAAAGAAAAGACAGGAAGGCTTAAGGCTAAACAGCCAAAAACGAAAATCAACCCACAAAAGGGCAAACTAGTAAACTTGTGAATACCAACTAAATCTCCCGAACTCAAATAATGAACAAGAACGGGAAAGTACAAAGAAAAACTGTCTCGTAGAGTACAAAATAGACTAGCGCAGAACTCTACCGGAACGAAAGCAATCCTATACCCGATTAAGTAGCTAATAGCAAGTTCCCCCTGAACATAAACAAGTTTAATATCAGGAGGTCGCTAGTACCTGTCTATACCTGGCTCGAATGCAATGTTGTAAGACAAACAAGCACCGGAGAAGCGCAAGTGAGGAAATTAAATACCCAGCACGTAGAAGCCCAGGTAAAAACAATAATAAGGACGGAAAACCATGAACGGAACGAGAAAAACATCTGATTGATTAACAATCGTAAAACTAGAACGAGAACCTCAAAAGAAAAGAAAACAACAGCCACGAACCACTACAAACTAACCTGTGAGCTGAAACGGTTTATCGCGAGGCATGCAAATTTGCTTTGCACTTGATTTATAATTGAGCTTATGCACAATATCCAAGTCCAATTAAAGAGCCTCATTCAGGGACCCTCGTTAGGATTGAAACTTTTAATTGGGCAATAAAACCTAATTAGCATGAATTTGAATGAATTAGCATGCATTTGAATACCTACGGAACTGTATGGCGCTTGTGTAGTGCTTTTAATTTTTTGTATGCACGCGCCATAATGCGCGCGATCATTACGCATACTGAAATGCTCAGACACAACATCAATTTATGACATGCTCCTCAACAGGGTCTCCTGCAGTAGCAGCTTTTATTTATTTATTTATTTATTGTTTGTATGAAACTTGATTTATGACTTTCCTATGTTTCCTGGAAAAAAGAAGACTTTTCTCTGAAACTATTGCTGGTTACATGTCCTCCCGTTCCAGTTTTACTTCAAGGCAAGTTTGTCTCCAGATAACCTTATTGTTTCAAGCATCTGACAATATTTTTAGTCCTGGAGCTCTGAGCAAAGCACTTATCACCTCCATTCTTTCTGCAGCATCCAGCAGACATTTAATTACAGCGCCGGGCAAGGCAGTGTCTCTTCAGCCTGCCCCATACACCCTCAGGCCAACATTTAATGATGAGAGATTCCCAGCAAAAGGATAGGAAGGTGTGTGTGTGTGTGTGTGTGTGTGTGTGTGTGTGTGTGTGTGTGTGTGCGCGTGTGAGCGTGTGAGCGTGTGTGCCTGTGTGCGCGTACGTGTGCGTGCGTGCATGCGCACTTGTATGTGTACGCGTTTGTGTGTTTGTACGTCTGTGTGTTTGTGTATTTGTGTGTGTGAGAGTGGATTTTTTATGGGGTTCTGCGGACCCTTAAAACATAAAAAAGCCTACAAGAACAAGCAACTCGGCTCATCAATGAATGTATCACTGTGTCTCTTTGATTTTGATGGATCCATTGTTCTGTCACCTGTAAAAATCCAAGCTAGTAATTTCATGAATAAATCACTCTGTGTGAAGTATTAACACACTTCCCCCCCCGTATTTACCACCATGAAGATGCTGTTTTCAAATTTATGGAGCATGGGAGACGAGGCGGGCCGGAGGGAGAAATATCTAGAGAAATGACAAAGATCTGAACATGAAAGTGTCACATCCAGGCAAATTAGCAACACTCTTAAACTGACTAAGCAAAATCCCAGGACAGAGCCACTGAGCCCACAGTAATATACTGTTCTGTCAACAAAACAGCCGGATCCCACTAAAGCCATCATAAAAACACTGACAGCAAAAAAATAATCATTTACCATTCAAGCATCCACAGCACCTTACAAACCCTTCATGAACTCCCTTCAAATTGTTTATAGAAAATGTGTCATGCTTGCTCTCTGTACATTCCCTCATATAATTGAAGTCATTATGTTTCAATGATCGTGGGAGTTGAACCACGGCTGTATAAGCGTCACTTCACCGTGTTGTTTTTGATGTTGACAAAGTGGGAAAGTGGAAACTGCCATATGCGATGCAGTGTCAAAAATGTGTTCAATAAACACAGAGATAAAGGTGACAATAATACAAGAATAACACTGTACAAGGAGCACTTGAGTCAGTACAACGTGGTTGTACTGTACAGTGGGATATGAACTGGGACCCAATCGTGGAGCTTCAGGATCCAGGAGAAGCTAGGTTAGTCTTCATAGAGATGTAGAACTTTTGAAATGTAATTTTAATATTTTTGCAGAATAATGATTATATATATATATATATATTTTTTTTTTTGCGACCTGACAAATTTATAAAAATGCTAAATATGCTGGCTCTACCCAACCTACAAGAATGTTATTTGGCTAGTTGAGTTAAGTTGCCTATGTCTGTATTTTTCTGGAGAATAATACAAAATTGGACTCTAATAATGTACAGAATATTACTGTCTGTAGTGCCTCCATTCGTACTCGACATGTCAATCATAGATACGTCTGACATCTGAAATCTTTTTCGGACTGCTATTGTGATCACGTAGGGAGCATAGAGAACCTGGGGCAATGAGCATGATTGACTCGTATGTAACAAAAACATATCTATTAAGTAGGACTAATTCCCAAGCGTGTGTACTTTTGAAAATGTGAAATTGCATCCAGTCTGCATTCACAAGCGATGCGTTCACACAGCCCCTACAGCGAAGCGTGACCAAATGGGATTATGCTCCCACAGAGCCGATGTAAAAAACGACATGTCAGGGATGACCAGAGGGAACGGAAAGAATGAGAGAAAGAAGGAAAGGAGCAGGAAGAGAGAGAGAGACACCACCATCTTTCCCTCCCAGTCAATCAGTGCCATGCGCGTGTGTGTGCGTGCATAAGCGAGCGTGCATATGTCGGTGCGCATTCGTGCGTGTCTCGTGCGTGTTTCTGTATGTGCGTGCGTGTGTCTGTATGTGCGTGCGTGTCTCTGTATGTGCGTGCGTGTTTCTGTATGTGCGTGCGTGTCTCTGTATGTGCGTGCGTGTTTCTGTATGTGCGTGCGTGTCTCTGTATGTGTGTGTTTCTGTATGTGCGTGTGTGTGTCTGTATGTGTGTGCGTGTCTCTGTATGTGCGTACGTGTTTCTGTATGTCCGTGCGTGTCTCTGTATGTCCGTGCGTGTCTCTGTATGTCCGTGCGTGTGTCTGTATGTGCGTGCGTGTCTCTGTATGTGCGTGCATGTTTCTGTATGTGCATGCGTGTCTCTGTATGTGTGTGCGTGTTTCTGTATGTGCGTGCGTGTCTCTGTATGTCCGTGCGTGTCTCTGTATGTGCGTGCGTGTCTCTGTATGTCCGTGCGTGTCTCTGTATGTCCGTGCGTGTCTCTGTATGTCCGTGCGTGTCTCTGTATGTCCGTGCGTGTCTCTGTCTCTGTATGTCCGTGCGTGTCTCTGTATGTCCGTGCGTGTCTTTGTATGTCCGTGCGTGTCTTTGTATGTCCGTGCGTGTCTTTGTATGTGCGTGCGTGTCTCTGTATGTGCGTGCGTGTCTCTGTATGTGCGTGCGTGTCTTTGTATGTGCGTGCGTGTCTCTGTATGTCCGTGCGTGTCTCTGTATGTCCGTGCATGTCTCTGTATGTCCGTGCGTGTGGAGCTTGCTAATTTCCACAGAGACGTTGCGAGGCGCGTCCCCCCTAGCGTTGGTGGCCCTCTCAGAGGTCACCTCCCCGGGGGTGCTGGAAACCGCCCCGCCGCAAATTAATTTCAGCGCGCAGCCCACTCGCCAATAAAGAGTGGTCTCCTCCTCTCCCAGCACCGCGGAGCGAACAGAGCCTCCCGTTACCCCTGCAGCGCTCCATAACCCTAACCCTAACTCCCCACCCCCCAGGATCACTCATTTTTATCACTGATGTGTCTGCAGCATCTTCTGAAAAGTTCAGCTTCCTGTACACATTGTGGTTAGCCACACAATGACACCGATTTTACCTGTTATTTTTGCTTTTGTATGACTCTTCACGGGAAGATTTTTCAGACACGGTGTTAAGTGCCATCTTTGTGCTGCTCCTTGTCCAACACCATAGAGATCATCTTCTTGAGCCATGAATGGACTGGGAACTCACACAAATGGATTCTTTGTCTCCCTTTGCTGTTGTCTCTGATGTCGTACAGGAAATTGTTGAGTTGATGACGGATATTGAGGGCTAAGAGTCTTTCTGAACGGTGTCCGTGATTCATTTTCCAGTCTGCACCGCGAGCTGAGATATCGTTGAACATTTTCAGTTCTTTGAACAACAGCTTAACCTCTTTTTGCGTGTAGGCGTATACATGTGCGATAAAACCTTCCTCTCCTTTTGTGTTTGAAATAAATAAGAAGTGTTCGGGGTTAGTGGTGAAGAGACAGATGGTTTGTAGCGTGATAAAGAGAAACACTCTTTCAGTGTCACCAACCTCACTTCTTTTTTTATTTTTTTTGTCAAGAGCCCTTTGCTTGGGTGGAATCTCATCTTCCCGAAAGAGGAAGCCATTGGGAGGGAGAGAGGGAGGGAGGGTAAGGAGAAAGAAAGACGAGTGTGAGACAGAATATCTGCAGTCAGCAGTGCTGTGTCAGCCCTCTCCGTGAATCTGCTGTTGACCCGCTCAAGTGGTAACTGTAACCTTTGGCTCTTGACACCGCTTATTGGGTTAATATTTGGCTAATCCATTTCTCCTCGCCTCATTCTAATTCCATTTTTAAAAGCATTATAGTGCACGTGTGGTTGTATAATGTGTTTGACCTGGCAGAGGTCAGAGCAGAATTTTTCCTGATGGCGTAAGCGGGAAATTAAGTTATACAATCACAGCCAACAGAATTGTATGCATTGGGGCGTAGTTTCAGGGTTACATTTTGTACTGTGGACGGGTGGAAACATGGTCAGCCATGGTGAGTGGACTGGATATTCAGATGAGTCTACCAGGTGGATGGAAGTTGGATATTCCATCCTATGTTGGACAGGCATTTGTGTCAGGGGACTGCATTATGGCTGTAAAACCAAATTAGATGCCACTTTAGACAGATGTTTATGTTAATACTGGAATGAATGGACTGGGTATTTCTTGAAACTCGTAAAAAATACATACTGACCCTCCAACTTCTCTCTGATTCGATGCAATTTACGAAATGAAAAAGCTCCTGGCAGAATCCGGGAATAATTATCTCGCATGGGTTTTTACGAGAGCTGAAAAAACGAGATTCGGATGGAGCCGGGCATACGCGTGCAGGAGGGGTGGAGTGTATATGATCAGATGTAGATGCTGGAAGGTTCTCTACCCTTCTGTTCCCTGGAAAACTGATTCTCTGTATTTGTTCACCAGCCCTATTCCCAAGTCAGGGGGTGCGCACATGCTTTTAGATTTGCTGCATGTCAGCAGAGGGAGATGAATCATTCTGTTGTGCCTGAAAAATTCATATAGTTTCTCAGCAAGAATCTGTGAAGGATGGATATTGACCGATTTAAAACTCAATCATCTGCCGCTTTCAAAATATTTCTCTCAGTTATGAATGCGTTATGAATGTGTTATGAATGCGTTATCTTGTCGCTAAAGGAAGAAAAAAAAGCCCAGCAGTGTTCTCGTCGAGGTCTAAGTGTTGACCTTTTTCAGATTTGGGCTACACTTTGGAACTGCTTAGGTTGCCATGGTTATGCGTTGTAATGACTGCCATGACGGGCGTTGAAATCCATCGTCTTGCTTTAACGATCACATTCGCCCGATCGCAGGTGAATTTACCGTTTGTAAATATGCGCGGTTGTGACAACGCCATTGGTGTCGGTGAAATCCAGACCGTGGCGAGTTAAACGACGCGGCGATGGCGAAATGGGAACGATGTGTGCCCTGAGACGGGCTGAAATACCAAACGGTAACCGCGGTGCCGATGTGCATAGTAATATATTTAAATATGCACTCTGAATGCCCGCGCACTTTCTTCCATTTCACTCTCCCCATTTCAGACTGATCCCGTGCTCTTCCTTCCCGTCCCATTTTAAAGAGAACTTATAACTTTCCATTCATTTGTCAATCACATGACAAAGGGAAGCTCCGTCGGCGGGTCTGGCGGAGGCGGTAATTGTCAGTGCCCCTCTCGTCCCTGACGAAGCCCTGGCGTTTTGCATGTGAAAGGGCGCCGGTGATGAGGAGAGCTCGGTGCTGAATTAATACCGTCTTTTGTCATCCCTGGCCCTGACCCCGCCCTCGCTCACGTGGCCTGGGACACAGGGCTAATAAAGGGGGATGAGCAGTTTTATCAGTGTTCTCTTCTGTGCACCAACGCACTGTTATATCCTGTGCTCCGGCACAGTGTTCTCTTCTGTGCACCAACACACTGTTATATCCTGTGCTCCGGCACAGTGTTCTCTTCTGTGCACCAACACACTGTTATATCCTGTGCTCCGGCACAGTGTTCTCTTCTGTGCACCGACGCACTGTTATATCCTGTGCTCCAGCACAGTGTTCTCTTCTGTGCACCGACGCACTGTTATATCCTGTGCTCCAGCACAGTGTTCTCTTCTGTGCACCTTTGCTCACAGTGAGGCAGGCAACTGTTGCACTTTTGACTGCTGATATTTTTCCTTATCTGGCATTTTACCTGGCTTTCCTACAGTATGTTCCAGTTTATACGGCTGTGGTTTTAACGGGTCAAAGCCAGCATGCTGTTCATGATCACGTGGCTACTCGTGAGAGCCACCATACCTGTTCCTCACTTCAGCCTCTGAAGAGGCCACTCACACGTGGAGAGAACTGGCCTGTCCACTGTACAAGCACATGTTACTACATCTGCATCACCATAAAACACATTTGCACATGTACCATTTAATAGCAGTGTAGCTGTGTAAGCTCCCACCCACAGTGTAGAAGAGCAGCCATCTTATACCAGAACCCCCCCACCCCCCCATCCCCCCAGCAACACCATTCAGGGGAGTGCTAAGCAAATAGAACTGGGGGAAGAGTCCCAGACTTGCATATGCACCACTTCAAAATCAGTTTAAGAAAGCTAGTTTGGGACTTTAGCCCAGAGCAAAAGGGGCAGGTGTGTTATTACAACTGTCAGACCAATGAAACACAATAATTTAACAAGGGAGTCTTTCTAAATTCCAGCACATTATAATTTTTATTCAGGCACCCAGGAGATGTTGACCTCTACTATCTGTAAAGGATTGTGGAAATATTTTATTTCTTTCATTTATATGATATTCATACATTTTTATTTATGAAGAAAGATAATTGCGATGTTATAACATTATAGCATAACTGTTAACACGGAGAAGTTATTATTGACATGACAGGCATATTTTTTGAAATCACATTCAGGCGAAATTCAGTTAGCTGGATATCTCTGAACAGTGTAAAAAAAAACGCTTTCAGTTTTTTGAATGGCTCACTTGGATTTAATCAAAAGCTCATACCTCCTCATTCCCCTATCATCCTAAAAGCAATTGTCAGACTCTGCCAGTTGGCCAGCGTTACATAGATACTGCTTACTCTGTGGAAAGAGTCCATTACCAATAATCCCAATTTACTCCAAAAACTCAATTAGTCATCAAATTTCCATATAAAGCACAGTATCAGATAATAAACTGTTGCTTTTAGTTACTGTGTTTGAAATAAATGAGCTACATACTTTTTAGGTTTTTAAATACTCTTGTCAAAACAGACACCTGAAGATATTAGCATAAAAGCAGGGTAAACAGGTATTCAGTTTTCCAAATGGGGTTTTCATAAGGAGCAGAACTGAGAAGTCGGCAAACATAATACAAATGTTGACTCTGCATCCATATTTATTCACTGAGCTATAGGCATTATGTAGGCAGTAAATAAGTAGGTAGGTAGGGGCTGGTATGAAGAGCACCCCCTATGGGCAGTGTCTCTGCTTCCCTGTGTAGGCCTGCCTGACTACCTGACTCTCCTCCTAGAGCCGCTTTCACATAACCGCTATTTAACAAGTTAAGAGAATACCTTTTTAAACCTTTCTTACCTCATGAATATTTATCTCAGCTTAGAGTGGCAAAAATGGCTTTTGTTCTATTCAGACTGATGTGGTAATACTTCAGTTGAGCTACTGAAGTAAGCACAGGGATAATGTAAGCTTTGAGTTGGAAATTATGCGAGAATCTGATTATACTTTGGCTTTCTCAGAAATCTCTATTCCCCCCCCCTCCCCTCTCAAAAATCTAGTCTCTAAATGAAGGCTCAGATTTAAGGGGAAGGTCTGGGATTTGTCTCTTTCTAAAGGTTTCATTCCATCAAGGCGGAGTGCATTTCTCACAAAGCCCCTTGTACCATCACCAATATTGCACTTGTATTTTTGTACATTGGGACTAGCCCAGCGTAGGCTAAGGGTGGTGCATCACTTCTCCACTTGGTTTCTTTTGCTACACAGCTCTCTCTGTGTCACCCATTTTGTGTTTCTTTGGACTGAATAGGAGATATAGGTCTTGAGTCCTGACTGACCACTCTCCAAGTACGACACAGACCCAACGCTTGCTTGAATTCCCCCCCGCCTCCCTCTTTTAATTTTATTTATACGAGAATTACTTATACGCAGTTATACACAGCCCTCTCTCGGACTGATTCCCCAGCTGTCCGTCAGAGTCCTGCGTGGAAGAACCTGTCAGATTGTGCCACCGTTGACAGCCATTCGGGCTCATATTTCATTAGCGACCGCCCGGCTGTTTCAGAGATAGATAGTGTCCTGCTTTTCTGTGTTTTAGGAAATGAAGAGATGGCGTTTTTTTATTAGCTGGTCTTATCTCACTAGTGTGATGCTGTTCCACCTGGACCTTCATTAAGTTGCCAGCAGAGCTCACTCTGGTTCTTCACTGATTGCGTACCGGTGCTCTAATGGCCTGGATAAGAAACAATGTCAGGAGGGGGGCGTTGGGGATGTTGACCCAGCAGGATTAATGTCTAGACTTCTGGAGCGTCTTTCCATTTTGCCAAAATGGTAAACGGGCGGATGAAATCCCAGTGTGGCATTATGCACATAGCTGAATTATGTCAACACGATAAAAGCTGATTAAGACAATGCAGAAACGATGTTAAGGTCTGAATGTCACAAAGCACTCTGGGGAAGGTTTACTAAGCTAGCAGCTGTACCAGGAAAGCGCCGCTCACAGTATGTAACGGTGCACTGAAGGTAACGACGGCTTCTGTTGTCATTTGGCACTACTTTAAACAATTTGTATGTAAAATGTGCAATATCACAGATGGCTGCATATTCCATCATATCTTTATGCAAACAAGCAATGTCCTCTTTTCCCCCCGTTTTCAATTAACATGAAGAACAACAATATGAGGGATGCACTGCACTGTCCGCCATTGTTTTCTAAGTGCAATAGCTCTCGGTATTAGGGCCCTTACATTTTGGCTCCGTTTATCAGCCAGACTGCCCACATAAAGGGATGCAGTAATCACATTTCCTTTTAATAGGTCGTGTCTCAGCCAATGGCAGACATTTTATCCGCTGTGCATTTTGTTTCGTCTTTTACTACGACCCGTTGCGCCGTACTGTAGATGAAGGCACTTTCAAAGCGAGTAGATTTTCGACTGAATCACTTCGGCGATCGATGCGGCAGATGCAGTCCAGGTCTGATCATGGAGATAGAGCATTGATATCATTATGATAATCATACGCAGACGGATGCGCAGAGAAGGGTCCATGAATATCATGTTCGTTATTAATTTTGCATGCAGCGAGTTTCTAATCTGAGGGAGAGCTCTGGGAACCACTTCAATCGTATGAAAGGCCGTCTCTGAAAGAAGAGTACCTTTAGCGCGATCTGGCCGCTAAATAGTTAATCAATTATATATATTTTTTGGTGTCGAGTTCTCAGACTCTGTAAATTTCTGCATGTTACCCATGCATCTGAGTGTTAGTAGGTACAAAAGATGTGTCTAAGTGTCACTTTAAAATTACTAATTTGTCCTGTGGTTCTGTTTAAAAGAACATAGATTGAAATGGCATGCATGGTCTTTTTACAGGACCTCCATCCATTTTTAAATTCAGTGTCTTTTTATAATTATGTGGTGCTGAATTCGGTATTTCACATCAGGCCAAAGGCACTGTGTAATGTTGGTACCGTATATCCCCTTGAACGCCATGCTTTCTTCGATAAACTAGCACTAAATTAGCCCTTTTCTTCTGCCTCAGCACAATGTCTGGTTCTTGAGGAGGTAAATCGACTAAACCCTACCTGAAACCCTACACCAGTAACATAATTGTCATCCACACTATGTAATCTTATTAGATTACGGGCAGTAAACGTATATATCGTACGTGATTTACAAAGGAAAACACCTTAGCTGGTAAAAAAAAATAAGTTGCTTCCCTTGTTGCGCTAAAATTAAAGTCAGCACTTTTCAAAATTGAATTTGCCTTCTCATTGATTCAGAACACGCAGGCATGGAATGAGCTTCCCATCACAATGTCGGCGCTGCGAGCGTCGCCTCGGGAGTCGAGAATCCCAGGCCCTGGTCTGACACTCCTATCATGCACACCACCCTTCTGCAGCGCTCTGCCAGCTGTGCCGTTACACTACAGTGCGCTGACCGCTCGCCGCTTTGCAATGACCACGAAAGCACGGAGCGAAGCTATAGGTGCAGAATCTAAAACCTTTTTGGATTTGCTTCAGTGCTATACGCCCAATCGTATTGTTTATTTTGTGGAAAAGAACCTCAGAGCTTTCATGCTTTCTACCTGCTGCCTTGTATGCGGGAAAAGGTTATACAAATAATACAAACGAATGCATCATTAACAAGCTTTTGAGTCAATTAAAGCACTTAACCTCTGAGAGCGTTCTATAGCGCAGTGCTACAGTGAGAGTTAGGGTGGTGATGATGAGGGGGGGGTGAGGGAGTCTCCAGATTGATGTGCCTGTCCATTTGCTCCGCTTGATTTACACTAGCATTAGGGTAATATGTACTGCCACCAGACCCAAGCTTTAATTAAGGGAAAAGGCACTCCCACTGCTTGCAAATAGCTTTTTCTAATTAATTACCCCTATTCAAAAATGCACACACACACACATACCAAAGCATAACGGTGGGATAAACAAACCCCGCCGAACAAGCACTACGGCACTCGCAGATGATGACCGCTTTGCGAAATGGGGTCTGTCGTGATTTGTGGTTGCGGATCAGCTGTCGTTTTAAACAAAATCGAGGGGGAGGAAAGAGACTAAGAGGAACCTGCCTGAAGAAGAACATGGGCGTGATCCGTAGCGCAATCTTTTTTATTTGAACTTCACATGATGCGGAATGTCATTGGTTTTATTGCGCCAGAGCAACAATGACAGGCCGGTGCAGGGGAAAGTGCTGATGAAGGAGAAAGGGAAATGATCGCTCGCTGGCTCGCGGCCCATCACGCCCGGCTCAAGGATGCCAGGAGGACGCGGGCCTGGTCATGTGATCGCCTGACCGGGAGACCTGTCAGGGGAGGAGGAATGGGGGTTAAACACACACAGCTGTGGCTGTGGCCACCCCAAATCTATTCCCTCTCAACCCCCCCCCCCCCCACACACACACACTCTCGCACACACGCACACACACACACACACTCATACACACGCATACACATGCAAACACACACACGCACACACGCACACATGCACACGCACACAAACTTCTTTATTTAGGTCCAAATTTATAAAATACATTATAAGGGCCCAAATATATTTCAGTTGCTATTTGGTGTCATTCACTTGTGTAGCAGTACAACGGATATAACACACACACACACACACACACACATACGCTCCTGCATGCACGCACTCACATATGCAACACACACACACAGGCACGCACACAGACATGTACACACGCACAAAAGCACACAGACATGCAAACAGGCACACACACGCGCGCACACATGCACACTTTCCCACACACACACATATGCACATACACACACACACACACACAGGTACGCATAACTACAAAAATGCTGTACATCCATTTAAATGTAAGCACACACACACACTTGCACGCAGCTGTTTCCCTGCACAAAGCAAAGACTGTGTCACGGGCACCCACAGAGGCAGTAACGTCCCCACGGTGTGTCAGGTGACAGATGTCAGGTGTCAGTTCTGGGAACACCTCCTTCCTCCCCCCCCCCCCCGAGACAGATGGCCTCCTTCAGCCCCGCGCCCGTCTCCCTCATATTAATGTCACTTCTCTGACAGTGCACTGGCGGCGGCGGAGGAGGAGGAGGAGTGGCCATGCCGTCTCCATGCTTTTCAGGCTCCAGAGCCCTTATTGCTTCTGTCTATCAGATGGCAAGGCTTCCCCAGGTGCACCTGTGTACCAGCTATCATCATGCTTTTATTGAAGTGTCTGGGTTACGCTGAATTATTCACAGGTTCACAAGGGACCGTGTCTTCGTCTGCATGTGGCTGACACATCTGTGATGATCCCTAAATGCTCCTGTTTGTAGTGGGGGGGGTGTAGTGCGGGCGTGATGCTCTGCTATGTTTTTTTCGTGACAACCATCCGCGTTCATTTTGTCTTGCATTACAGGGGAGATTGACTCAAATGTTGACGGCCACGATTCTCAGAAGGATGATATTAGCTTATGCTCCCATTTCTGGGGGTCTAATTGATTTATGAGGTGAAGGGTTCAGTGAGTTAATGCCACGCATGTTACCTTGCCGTTTCAGCCAAAAAGGATTGAGTTATGAATTTCCAGTTTTATTGACAGGGCCCTCTTTCTTTCTCTCTCTCCATTTTAAATGGATTCAGGGGGCATCGATTGCTCTCTGGGTCTCTGGTCGTTGTCAGTGTGGGGACTGAGGGTGCTGGGCGGATGACAGCATCCACTTCATTATTTCTGACTGAGGCACGAGCAACAGTGCTGAGGTAGCCTCCTGAATGCATACGGGCTCTACAGCCGCTGTTCGGTTCAACACACGCGCACGCACATGCACACAGGCACACACACACACACACACACACACACACACAGGCACATACACACACACACAGGCACATACGCACATGCACATACACACACGCACACACGCACACACACACACACACACAGGCACATACGCACACGCACGCACACACAAACACACACGCACGCACACAGGCACATACACACACACACAGCTATACATAACTAGGAAGATATATGAACTTAAATATAAGCACACACACATGCAAAGAGCTAAACATAACTACAAAAATACATTCATTTAAATATAAGCACACAAACACACAGGTACACAAAACTACAAAAAATATATTAACTTAAATATAAGCACACACACAGGTACAGAAAACTACAAAAATATATAAACAAATTCGTAATATGCTTATAACCACGTTATTTATGGCTATTAATGTATGTATTGAGCACCATTGCAATCTCGTTAAATTTCAGTCTATCTATATCTCTATTCCTGTATGCTGAAAAAAAGGGTGGGGTCGAAATGGGTCCATGGTGACATAGACGTGAAACCTCAACCAATACATACTTTGATCTCATTAAGTTACTCCTCCCATAGTTTGTGGCAAATAAAACCATCCTGTCCCACTAAGAAATCCTGTCTGAACCAAACACTCCTTTTTTTTGCCCTTGAGAATAGTTGTCCGCGTTATCAGCATTTGGATTTGGAATAGTTAGTTGGCTAAAGTGTTTATTTTTCCCGCTCTCCTTATCCCTATACCAATTTTATCCCTCTCCCAATCTTTCACCTTTTTATCCATCCCTCTGTGGTGCTAGCTAGTGACATTAGCTCGCTCTTTGCACAGCTCAGCATGGAAGCGAACTAATCACTCACGCGTTGTTTTTACTTGGTGCACTGCTCATTCGTCAGATAATAATTTAAAAAAATAAATAGTTAAGAATTTGCCAAATAAACCATGCCTTGGAAATGGTTTTGTCGTATTGTTCAGTGGCTGGTTCCAGTAACAAAAATAGACAAGAACCATTATCCACCGAAGTACTTAGTTGCCATGCACGTAATTATCTTTCGATTAGCAACCAAAATGAATGCATTTTTAAAACTTGATAAAACCTACCATTATTTACTGATTTGTGTGGAACATGCATTTGGTGAAACATCACCTTGCAATTTAGCTTGCTTTAAATAGACTAACGTTAGATTAAGCTTGGCGTTTAAATTAACTTAACTTTGATTGTGAGCTTGCGTGTGATATTTATCTCTTAGCCTCACTGTATTTTACTTTGAATTGATTGCATTAATTCCTCGCTGGGCTCAAACCTATGGTTCTGTATAAGAACGGTTCTGTGGTTCAAACATGTAGGGCTGGATGACATCGATGGCACTCGGGTTGAGGGCGTGGATTTAGACCACATCCTTACAATCCTTTCAAGACTGAGTTTATTAGCTGACTTTGAGATGTATATTAATATACCTATTCACATTTTCCCATATATTTGGTGGGTGTGTAATGGACATATCCCTCTGTGATATGTTGTGGTTATTTGAAGTTTTTAGAAACCCTTGACCATCACTTTAAATATAAGCACACACACACACACACACACTGATATACACAGTAGCACTCGCACACACACAGTGACATGCATGCACCCAATAAGTGCCTCAATCACAACACTCCACTCCCACACACTGGTGCATTTACATAGATACATGCTCTGCATTGTCTCTGACAGGTCTTTTCACCTGTTAAATAGATGGCTGAAGAAGAACGCACGGGGTACGGAATGGGATTGTGTGGGGGGGGGGAGAATCCACACACTGATTGGTCACTTGAATCAGCGGGGGCACGCCTCCGTTTCAGTCTTTATGGATCGCAGGCAGGTGGCGGCGACCTGAACGGCTTATCAAAGGCAGCGATTCGCCTGACTTTTGTGTGTCGGGTCATTAATCTTCCCCGTCTCTGATGTGCCATTCCGGGAAAGAAGCCCCCCCCTGTAAGAAAGGAGAAGAAACATCTCCCGTCTTCTATCGATGCTCTCCCTGGCACCACTTATCTAATCACTTCATCAGGCTCCTCTGGAGATAGCTCCAGCTACAGTCGGTAGCGGCCTGGCTTCAGCACGATTCGAGGACTGGCCGCCCACGACAGGTGGTGACCTGGACCATGTAGAGACTGAGACCACGCAAGACTGAGACCCACACGAGGGCTCACAAGCACCACTTTGCTTCTTTCACTGCCATCGCTTCTCATTCCCCGGTAAATAGTCATTTTGATTATGATAATAATCATGTTATTTTAATTATGCACAATTTGCTGTGCTTTATGTAAGATTGCGCTGCCCATGCTGTACCATAGCCATGTGTAATGGTGTCTTATAAGCAAATGACAATGCTGGAGCACTTCAATGTTCCCATCTTGCAGGTATACATGCAAAGCCTTGCTAAGCCTTAAAAAGACTATACACAACTAATTTAACTATATAAAAGTTCATTGGTATTCAGTAATATGTCCAGTGTTAATTCAACTCGTATATGGATAT
Source organism: Ilyophis sp. 1 JC-2022 (assembly GCA_022702515.1). Classification (NCBI taxonomy): domain Eukaryota; kingdom Metazoa; phylum Chordata; class Actinopteri; order Anguilliformes; family Synaphobranchidae; genus Ilyophis; species Ilyophis sp. 1 JC-2022. Next base: position 101,148,052 of record CM040402.1, on the reverse strand, counting down.
CCAATATGGATCATATGTATGTACTCTGATAGAGCTGATGTAACGCTGAACATTTCACTGTGTATGAATATGTCTATGACTGTCATAATTATTTGTGAAAAATTAATTACAAATGATCTCTTAGAGTATAGACTTATCTGACAATACATTTTATACTTTTTGCCTTTTGATGTCAGAGTTAATAAATAGCAATGGGTGTTTCTAAATTGTGATTGTGAACACGATTGTGTTATGTAGGCTTATGAACATCACTGAATGATTGTGAATGGCTTTATGAAACCTCACAAAGCATATGTACGTACCTTCATAAGTCATCCTGTAAGGTGCACTTCCTAAGCGTAAACAGTATAACCGAGTTGAGAAGTGTTGTTTCTCAATGTGAGGCAAGGATGAAGTAGACCATTGTGCATTGTGGGAATGATCCGAGTAGCTTGCGTCCCGGACTCCACAGCTGACCACTCGCTCTGACTCGTGCACTTGTACAGAGAGAAAGGGCTGATGGGAACGAACTGCATCTTCCCAGACGTCCAGCGCAGCATGCTGACACAGGGAATTTTCATTCGGATTTGTCTCGGCGTGGGAGGGTGGGCTCTGAGCCACTGTTCATCTTCCCCCTACACGGCCTGTGAGAGAGCGCGGAGATGACGAGGTGGACCGATGGCTGCTCCGGAACAGTCTCGCTGGTGGGTGTTGAATCATGGGAGTTGGGATGAGCAAAAGGCTGACCTTTGTGCCTGCCTGTCTCCACTAAGACCTCCTCAGGGAGTAGAATCAAATTGAATGCTTTACTTTCTGGAATTATACTTCACATGGAACACGAGAGTTCTTTGTGATGCGAGCGAAATTCAGCACTAATAATATTTGCTTTAATAGAATTTGGTGGATACAAACTGGACTTTTCACACGGACTGTCCAAGTCTTTCTGCCCCAACCATGCAAAGCACGCTGCTTTATGTATGGAGGGAACATTTACAAAACCCAGGGCTAACGATACAGGCTTCTGCTTGATCACAAGCAGGCCCTTTCTCATAGTGGCATATTTATATAAATGCATGTATATATTTTATATAAATATGTAAATGAAATATGCCACATCGGACGGGTTTGTTTATTATGCTGTTTGTTTATTGTCCTGATAAAATATTTAAATAAATGTTAATGAGTCAAAAACATTAGGAGTCCATCAGTTCAAACTGGCACTAAGCAAGTTTGGCAATACATAACTTTCCTTTTCCCCGTGCTCATACATGATGCATGTTAGATGATTTTCTAGCTTTGTTAACACAAGACATAGCTGCCTAATCTACAATCCCAAGGCAAGGCTACATGAACATGTTTGTTAATGTAAATACTAACTCTAAATAATAATATTTGATTTATTATACTTAAATAATTTATCATTTTTGCAATAGTATTTAAATACTTTGCAGACTCCCATTAATTAATGGGACGTTTTTTTTTCTTGGTTTTGTTTAGTTATTTGTTTTGATAAATGATAAATCTGATGTCAGAACATTGCACGTGATAATAAATTGTGGCTTAGTAATATTAGTTTAGATTTTGTGGGGAATACGCTTTAATTATTAATAAATATGAAATATTAAGATGAAGGAGTCGTAATAATATTTTCTTATCATTCTGAGTAAACACAACGGGGGGTGCAGCCGTTTCTCATTCCTCCGAGGATATCTTTCAGCTGTGAATTGTAATGCAGTTGTTACTATAATTTTATTCCCTTTTCCCAGTTCCAGGTAAGGTGCTCTGTTACGGTTTTGGGAAATGCATTTACTCATGTTCCATGGATGCCAGTATTAGTTTCTCAGGCAGTGACTAATCTGAGGCACGCTGCTGTTCTGCGCTAGCCTAACTCCCAGGACTGTCATCCTGAGCTTGAGATGAGGGGAATGGGAACTTGCGTGTTTTTGTGTAAGCACCTCCACGCCAGCAGGTAGGCCCCCTGGTTGCTTTACCTGGGACGCAGCTGTCTGGTGCGGTGCCGGGAGGGGGGTTTACTCCCCAGCGAGGAGCTCAGCTGCACGCACGGCATCCTGAGAGGAAAAAACATCTCATTTGCATCAACCAAAGGTCACTTCCTCAAGGTGATGAGAGGAGAGCCTGACACCTCTGCTTATTTACTGTCACGGAGACTGCATGTGCGGGCGTGCGCAGTCAGAGAGAGAGAGTGTGTGTCTGTAGGCATGCACAGTCAGAGAGAGAGAGTGTGTGTCTGTAGGCGTGCGCAGTCAGAGAGAGAGAGTGTGTGTCTGTAGGCGTGCGCAGTCAGAGAGAGAGTGTCTGTAGGCGTGCACAGTCAGAAAGAGAGAGTGTGTCTGTAGGTGTGCACAGTCAGAGAGAGAGAGTGTGTGTCTGTAGGCGTGCGCAGTCAGAGAGAGAGAGTGTGTGTCTGTAAGTGTGCGCAGTCAGAGAGAGAGAGTGTGTGTCTAAGTGTGCGCAGTCAGAGATAGAGAGTGTGTGTCTGTAGGCGTGCGCAGTCAGAGAGAGAGAGTGTGTGTCTGTAGGCGTGCGCAGTCAGAGAGAGAGTGTGTGTCTGTAGGCGTGCGCAGTCAGAGAGAGAGAGTGTGTGTCTGTAGGCGTGCGCAGTCAGAGATAGAGAGTGTGTGTCTGTAGGCGTGCGCAGTCAGAGAGAGAGTGTGTGTCTGTAAGTGCGCACAGTCAGAGAGAGAGAGTGTGTGTCTGTAGGCGTGCGCAGTCAGAGAGAGAGAGTGTGTCTGTAGGTGTGCGCAGTCGGAGAGAGAGAGAGTGTGTCTGTAAGTGTGCGCAGTCAGAGAGAGAGTGTGTGTGTGCGGGCGTGCGCAGTCAGAGAGAGAGTGTGTGTCTGTAGGTGTGCGCAGTCAGAGAGAGAGAGTGTGTCTGTAGGTGTTCGCAGTCAGAGAGAGAGAGAGTGTGTGTCTAAGTGTGCACAGTCAGAGAGAGAGAGTGTGTGTCTGTAGGCATGCGCAGTCAGAGAGAGAGAGTGTGTCTGTAGGTGTGCGCAGTCAGAGAGAGAGAGAGTGTGTCTGTAAGTGTGCGCAGTCAGAGAGAGAGTGTGTGTGTGGGCGTGCGCAGTCAGAGAGAGAGAGTGTGTGTCTGTAAGTGTGCACAGTCAGAGAGAGAGAGTGTGTCTGTAGGCGTGCGCAGTCAGAGAGAGAGAGTGTGTCTGTAGGTGTGCGCAGTCAGAGAGAGAGAGAGTGTGTCTGTAAGTGTGCGCAGTCAGAGAGAACGTGTGTGTGTGCGGGCGTGCGCAGTCAGAGAGAGAGTGTGTCTGTAGGCATGCACAGTCAGAAAGAGAGAGTGTGTCTGTAGGCGCGCACAGTCAGAGAGAGAGTGTGTGTCTGTAGGTGTGCGCAGTCAGAGAGAGAGAGAGTGTCTGTAGGTGTGCGCAGTCAGAGAGAGAGAGAGTGTGTGTCTGTAGGCGTGCGCAGTCAGAGATAGAGAGTGTGTGTGCGGGCGTGCGCAGTCAGAGAGAGAGTGTCTGTCTGTAGGTGTGCACAGTCAGAGAGAGAGTGTGTGTCTGTAGGCGTGCACAGTCAGAAAGAGAGAGTCTGTCTGTAGGTGTGCACAGTCAGAGAGAGAGTGTGTGTCTGTAGGTGTGCGCAGTCAGAGAGAGAGAGAGTGTCTGTAGGCATGCACAGTCAAAGAGAGTGTGTGTCTGTAGGTGTGCGCAGTCAGAGAGAGAGAGAGTGTGTGTCTGTAGGCGTGCGCAGTCAGAGATAGAGAGTGTGTGTGCGGGCGTGCGCAGTCAGAGAGAGAGTGTGTCTGTAGGCGTGCACAGTCAGAAAGAGAGAGTCTGTCTGTAGGTGTGCACAGTCAGAGAGAGAGAGTGTGTCTGTAGGTGTGCGCAGTCAGAGAGAGAGATAGTGTGTCTGTAGGCCTTACTTTACAGTAAGTTACCAATTTATTTACTTATTGTTAACTTGGCAATTTCCTAACTTAATCTCTATCAGTCTGTTTTATTAACCTTGTCCATCTGTATCTCAGCTCATTCCGATCTTTCCCTTTTCTTCTCCCACGCACGCTTTTTCCCACACCCTCATAGAGACTGGCGGTTCAGCATTGATTGGCCATAAATCACCGGTCCACTTTGGGGACCCCACCCCAATAGAATAGTCCGCTTGTCAGGACCCAGAATAAGCAGTAAATTGATAAGAGGGAAATCAATGCCCTGCCTCTGGCCCGAGATCAGTCGCGCTCCCATACCGCCTCGCCGCAGTCTAAATGCGGCCTCCCCGTACGAGGGGTCTGGGGCATTAGCATTGGTTGGACTGTTTTTGTATCCCCGTAATGATTTGGACGAGCACGTCTGCGCACAGCTGGGAGTTGTCTGCCGGGCTCTCCCTCCGAGGTCGATGCACGGCCGGGCTCGCGGGGGAGATTAAACCCTGAGCCGTGCATAAATATGTACGTTTTTGTAAAATGATAGTTCTCCTCACCACAGTTCCTTGTTCCCTTCTCTTCTTACAATCAGTGTCATCTGACTTTGTTCTGCCGTCTCCCCTCCTTCCCTAGAGTGGCTCCTGATGGATTTTTCATCACTGAAATTTGCTTGAACGTTATCAGCCTTCTACCCAATCCCCCCTCCCCCCATACACTTGAGAGCAGTCGTATCCATGACCTCAGTGGAATGTGAGCTTAGCGAGACCCGCGGTGAGCTCATCTGCCTCCGCGTTCGACAGCGCGACTGACTGAGGCTGGCCTGCCGTGTGCCTGTAGGTCCTCCCACTTAAAAATGCTCAAATCATCTTTTTGCCCTGCGGACGCCTGGCGGGCCTGCCGCACGGGCCGGGTGGAGAGGGGGCCTGTCGCAGACGCTGATTCAGTCCAGTCCCCAGAACAGGCCCTCTCTGCTTTTAGCTTATTAACGCACATCCCGGCACGCCGGCCCCTCCCCGCCCCCCTCGCCGGAGACGCTGTTGACGCAGCCGGACAGTCCCAGTGATTTTACTGGGATTATTATTCTCATTTCTTCTGCTGTGGGCTTTTTTGTTTTTCTCTCAGGTTCTGTTCCCTCAAATCCGACTCTCCACAGCGTCAGGCTGGATGGATCTGTTGTGGACGAGGAGCAGAGTGCATTAATGTGTATGCGCGTTTATCGCCGCGGTAATGTCCCCATGACAAGAGCGAGGTTCATTAGGATAACACAAACGAGCATCTGAATGGCACCTGGTGTTATCATTTATTTCAAACAGGAGAGAGGGAGAGAAAGAGAGAGTGACTTGTTTATAAAGGCCACATAAAGGCTTAATAGCAGCTAAGTAAAGCCCATTACATTCACTTTAAACTTGTAAGTGCAGACCTCTTCTTTAAATATAGATTTAGCCCAGAGACAGGTGAGAGATGGGGGTATGGTGCTCTGTGTCCAATTAGAGGCTGGCAGGGGAAATGGAAGGGGGTTTTCTCTCTCTTGTTGCTCTCTTATTGAAACCCCATCTCCCCTGTTGCACCATTATGGCAGTGAGAAGCTTCTGGAAGCGCTCGATCCCTGGCGGGCCGACACCTGACCCCACGGCGAGGGGATTTCTCTGCGCTCCCTCCCCACACACACGCGTACAGGCAGCTCCCAGCACTGTGAGGGGTGGAGCCACAGGGGCCAGGCCAGAGGTTGTTCAATAAACACTGAGGGAGGGGGCTAGGGTGTATGGGAGAAGGGGAGGGAGGGAGTTGAGTGGGGGATGGGGGCGGGAGAGCGAAAGAAGAGAATAAGGGTCCACAGTAAAACCTTCCGTTTAAGTAATCTCTGACAGTGGTAGTTCAGCCATAGTCCTCACTGAGAAAAGGTATTCTGTCAGTGTAAAATCTACAGTGTTTATTTTACACTGAGCATTTTTCTGTGTGCAGACATTCGAAAATAACTGAGATTGAGAAAGAGATGAGGACATAAAACATGAATGGCTTGGAATGGTAACGGCACACTAAACCTACGAGACACTGCCTCGCTTATATTCTGTGACTCGGTTGCATGGACTACATTTTGAATTATGCAAAGCTGTGGAAACCCAAAATATCTGGAGGTGATGGCATTAGACCATATTAACCCCTGTCTGTTTATCCTAAATTTAATTTAAGTCTTTTTTTAAAAATCCATTAAGAGTAAAGGGAGAAGGCAGAAAACATTTAGGCTGAGGTCTCACATATAGCGACAAACAAACTCACAGTCAGTGCTGGTGTATTTAGTTAGTCAAAAAATTTTTTTTTTTTAGACAAAAAAGTTCACAAAAGCAATGATGTGGCTGTATAGTGCATATATCTATTTTGAACAAATATAGATCTTAGGTTTTTTTTTTTTTTATCATTCTTCACTCCGATAGCTCCTGTGTTTCTGACAGTCTACACACCAGTCAGGTGACTTGCGAAAGGAAGTTAAGGCTCCGTCTGTTCACTGTTTGTCCAGCAAACTTTCATTGAGTGTGAGGGGGTATAGACCCATAGCACCTGACCCTCCGGAGGAGTTTGGCAGATGTGACTGTGGCTTGTTTGTCTTTGTGATTGTTGTTTGGGATCAGAAGGAGGCCCCCAATGTTATTCTGCTCCTATCACATGGCCAGACATGTTTTCTTCTTTTATTTGGCTAATCTCTGCGTGGGCCCTTTCTGCAAAGTAAGCCATTGCTTACAGTCAGGCACAAGTCTGCCAGCGAAGCATTGGCCATTTTAGATTTTTCTGTTTTCTTTATTTATGTATTTGCTTGTTATTTGGCTCACTTTTGGGTTCCCCTCCCCCGCTCTGCCTCCTCCACCATTCCCCCAGTTGAGCGGTGATTCCCTTCCCATCTTACTGTTCATATCTCTCTATGAGAGCCAAGTACAGAGGGTGATGTCTGGAATGAGGGGAGAAAATGTTTAATTTCATCTCATGACATTTTCATTCTGAAATGAATTCTAAATGTCAGATGGGGAAGCCCGCCAGGATTACTTACCGGCTGTGTTCTCACTTCTAATTTTAAATGAAATTTTTTCTTGTTACCCGTCGTGAGCGCAATGCTTTTGCACTGCGTGTTGCATTATTGGATGGGCTTAGCAGCAACCCAAAAAGAGAATATGTTTGTAGCGGACTGATATCTAAGGGCTCAGCTGGCAATCACAGCTCTGAGAGTGCTTCACTTTGAACATTACACGCATGGCCTCTTCCCACGAAGGCTAGGGCGGGTTTGAGTTGGGCAAAGACACATGGCCTTTCCCCACTAAGGCTAGGACGGGTTTGAGTTGGGCAAAGACACATGGCCTCTTCCCAATAAGGCTAGGGTGGGTTTGAGTTGGCCAAAGACACATGGCTTCTTCCCAATCAGTCTAGGGCGGGTTTGAGTTGGGCAAAGACACATGGCCTTTCCCCACTAAGGCTAGGACGGGTTTGAGTTGGCCAAAGACACATGGCCTCTTCCCAATAAGGCTAGGGTGGGTTTGAGTTGGGCAAAGACACATGGCCTCTTCCCAATAAGGCTAGGGTGGGTTTGAGTTGGCCAAAGACACATGGCTTCTTCCCAATCAGTCTAGGGCGGGTTTGAGTTGGGCAAAGACACATGGCCTTTCCCCACTAAGGCTAGGACGGGTTTGAGTTGGGCAAAGACACATGGCCTCTTCCCATGAAGGCTAGGACGGGTTTGAGTTGGCCAAAGACACATGGCCTCTTCCCAATCAGTCTAGGGCGGGTTTGAGTTGGGCAAAGACACATGGCCTTTCCCCACTAAGGCTAGGACGGGTTTGAGTTGGCCAAAGACACATGGCCTCTTCCCATGAAGGCTAGGGTGGGTTTGAGTTGGCCAAAGACACATGGCTTCTTCCCAATCAGTCTAGGGCAGGTTTGAGTTGGCCAAAAACACATGGCTTCTTCCCACTAAGGCTAGGACGGCTTTGAGTTGACCAAATACACATAGCCTTTTCCCAATAAGGCTAGGGTGGGTTTGAGTTGACCAAATTTTTTTAGGCTGCCATTACATTAGTTCTACCCAACAACATGCACAGTGCCCACTGAACAATGAGATGTGAGCTCTTTTCGATAGCACTGTGTGGACTGTAGGGTGTAAAGTAGGTGCTGGCTCACAGGAGAGTGTGTTGGCGGAGTATACAGAGCTTCAGGCACACTGCTCTTGGTGTGTGCGTGTGCATGAGCGAGTGTGTGTGTGTGTGTGTGTGTATGGGCATTTGGGGGGGGGTATATAGTAGTAACTCGAAAGACATGATGGGACATTCCAAATTGGATTGAAATGAAAGGGTAAAATTGTTACAATAATAAATAATAAAAATAAAACAAGAAATCACATTGATACAGTTCATCCCTATCACACAGTTAATGGTGCCAGAAGAAGGCAAAATAAAATCACTTCTAACAGCGCAATGCAGAGCAAGGTGATTGAGTAGGGAGAGCACTTTGCACTGTGATGAAACGGGTCCCCTTGGGTCCTCGTGGTGTGGAACTCGCCGGCAAGGTGCAATTGATTTGAGGACCCGAGCTGGACACTTAAGACTGAGACCACTTTGCCTCCCAATGACGGAAAGTCAATGTAGACTTGTGTTTGGGACGAGCGCTTTTCGGCAACCTCGCTAACAAACACACGCACTTCACAGCAGACGAAAATGAAATGCCAAAGTAATGATGAATGGACCTGAGCCTCATTTGTAGAACGGTGACCAAAGTGCGGTGGCTAACCAGTCACGCTCCATTAGTTTACCCTGCTCGTGCTTGTAGAGGCCGTTTAGTCCTCTATTGGCTCTCACTTCATTCGTTCACTCCCTGTATCCTTCACTCACTAAATAAACTCTCCTTTCATTAACCCTCCAAATTAGTGTAAAAATGATCCAATCAGTATCTTATTTTTATTTAACAGGCAGGTCAGGTAAGAACTCGATTCTCCTTTACAGTGATGGCTTGGGGAATGAAAGTGGGCGGGGAATGCAACAGATTGTGTCGCCAATAAGGTTAAAGAAGTGAGGAATTTGAACAGGACACCAGTGCTAACACCCCTGCTCTTTTGAAAAGCCATGAGATCTTCAATGACCACAGTCAGGACCTCAGTTTAATGTATCATTGGAGGAACATCACCTTCTACACTGTGCTGGGGCTCTGGATTTCTGTTTGTTCCAGAGGGAAGAGTGCCCTCATGTAGACTCAACAACCTTTTTGTCCTCAGCAACCGAGTTTTCCCATCCGAGTGCTGACTAAGTCCACTCCTTCTTAGTTAGTCATGAGGAGGGTACAAGATGTACAAAATGTATATATACAGTATGTATATATATGTACATCTGCCTATCTGTCTGTTTCACTATCTATATATTTCTCTAAATTAACCATCTAAAAGGTTTAGCGTGTACTGGTGGACGAGAACAAGCAGCTAAGTGCTGGATTGAGTCTTCTGTTGCCCTTACATAAATGTACAGGATAAATTTACTCTTTGCCAGAAAAACAAAGGTGTAATTGGGAACAGAGACAGTACTGCCACATACACTGAGACAAGGCGGCTAACGAGCTAAATGAATTGACGTAACGCTGCGTAACCTCCCGGCCTGGAACTGGCCAAATTGGCCAGACAGAGTATTCACACAGGGACTCTGAGGCGGTTAAAATTAGTTGTCTTCTTCTCGTCTGGCATGGGGATGAAGAAAAGTCATTTTTATCCACAGGGTTTCCCTTCTTGTTTGAAGTCACACTCTGCTGGAATAATTAGCCAGAGTGATTTCTTTAAATAAAAAAAAGAGACTTGTCAGAACATTTTAACAGGATGAGAGCGTGAGCGTTAATAAGGTGTGCCCATCGGAGAAGGATGAGCAGAGGGGACTGGAAGGTGATCCTCCTTCGGATCGCTCTGCTCTTTGTCGCAGGGAGAGAGACGCTCTTGATGCTTTCGGACGGGGGAAACGCGGAGGCGCCGCAGCGGCGGTCGTAGCACCGTGGCGGTCGGCGCGCGGCATGTGAGCGCTGACACAATGACACGTCCGCCTGCGGGTGGCGGCTTAAGCTGTGATTGATGGTCTACCCAGCTGCCAGTAATTTCTAACAGTTATCACTGTTAATGAGTGCAAATCAAAGAAAGATCTAACGAGGGAGGTAGGGAGGGAGGAGAGGACAGAGAGAGAAAGAGATTTATATTACTATCTTTGATAAAGATGCTGTACATTGACAAAACGAGGAGAGCTAATACGTTTATTTATATGTATTTCAGACACTTATCTACTTATATCATGAAAACTGAGCATATATTTCCTCCGAGCAAATTAGCTTGTTCAAGGAAAGTGAGGTGTTTGCAGCTAACGAAGGAGGCGCCGGTGAAACCGCTATGGCGCCGCGGAAACGAGATGACCTCTGTCTCACGCCGGCCTCAGTATTGACCCCGTGTTTCACATCCAGGACGATTATTCAGGCCCTAACAAGGTGATTCATTTACTGTGTCTGTGAGCAGAATTAGATTCTCTCTTGAGAGAGAGCAAAGGTAAACAGACAGATGCTTGCCCTGTGAACACAGGCCATTTACATCATTTCAAACCCTCGGGTTTGGAAAGTATTAAAGAGTTATGATAAAACTGTCATTAGCTAGCGGAATGTGGCTAGGCTCGACGCAGCGGCGGGGGATGATTAATACGTGGAGCTCTCCTTGGTGCTGAATTTGTATGAGGCTGACCGGGTGTGAGAGAGTTGCATTTTTTGCTCTGGATCAGCCCTCTGTGCACGCGTGCAGCGTTTTAGTATCAGCAGCCATTCGTTCACAGCCAGATCGTGTCCACAGCCAGCTTCTCGTTCCAAATGAATTGTCCTTCACAGTCAGGTCAATGCATAACATTGTGTTTTTCCCTCCAAGATTAGCTCTGTAAACGAAGGCCTTGTTTTCACGCTGAATGCAGTGTGGGAATTGGCATGGTGTGTCATGGTTCTTCGGCTCCACAGGCTCAATCACATCTACATTGTTCCATTGACGCTGTTGTGGCCTGGCAACAATGAGGCATGACAAATAAAATTCCATGCAGTTAGTCACTGTAAAACTGATCATTATATGTTTTACCAACAGTTAAACATAATTCCAATCCTTACACAAATTAAGGTGAGAACATAAAGACTATAATGTGTTTATGGTGGAGTTTGAAATAAAAACTGTTCAGAAAAATGTGCCTGGCTGCTTGGGGAAGCATAATATCAGCAATGTTAAACACCTGTTTCAGTAAAATAACTATTTTTATAGAGTGGTGGTGTCATTAGTTTATTAGTGAATAAAATTTTTTGCCAAATTAAAATAATGTACAATTCAATTACAAATACATACCAGCAGTTTTCCATAGTGCCAAATAATATATGCACACATATTGGAGGGAGGGAGAAAGAGAACGAGCAATAGAGAGATAGAATAAATGTGTACTTATTGAGCAAAACTCATCACTGTTCATGCTGGCTATGATTCCTTTCAGGAAAGAAGCATTTACCTTGTATTTTTCCCACTGATTCTTGGAGTGATTAAGTTTATGGCCGTTACCTGATGAGGAGGAAAGGAGAGGAAGAGCATAAGAGCAGGGCAGAGGAAGGGTGGTTTGAAAAAAGCATAATGTATTCCACCCCACATGACAGTTAGTAGGGCTAGTGATCCTGTGCAGACACTTCCAGGTCTAGACTGACAGAAGGAATGTTTGTAATAGTAAATTAGCAGGGCAATAGTGACTGTGTTTCTGGAACTTTACATCTTTTGGCTGTTTATTTGAAGCCTGGTGGAATCTTTTAATCCTCCAGTGGGAAAATGCTCACAGTGTGGACTGTCACCACGTCTGCTGACTCTCCCTCTTTCTCTTTTTCTGTTCCCTCCTTTCCCATCCCCAGACATCTCTTGTTTTTTCTCCTCCCCCATTCTTTTCTTTCTGTTTCCCCCTCCTCCCTCCCCCTCTCTTTTATTCCACTTCTCTCTCGCTCTCGCTCTAGTCTCTAATAGGTAGAACCAACATGCGTGTGACAAGTTTTATTCCTGTAAAAACGGCGATTGTTGACAGGCTCACAGCGTGCCTTTAGCGGGTGGGCGAATCCCGCCCCCTGTTGCATTAGATCAGCGAGTAAGAGCCTGTCTGTAAGCTGCCTAACCGCAGCCACGGAGCTCATACACAAGGGTCCCTCCAAACAATACAAATCCAGGGGCAGGAGCTTGAGTCAAACAGAGAAGCCCGCTGTAATCCCAGCCTGTATTGGCAGAGTTGACTGTAGTATAGCACCTCTGTATAATCCCCAAACCCCCTCGTAGGCCCTCACCTGCCGGTGGAGGGGTTTCGCGCGGGGCGGAGAAACAACCGCCGCAGCTTTCGTGGAATTGCCTGGCTCAGTAATCCTCGCGACGCCGTTTCCGCACGCATTAATTAGCCCTCGCCGTCTTTTTACACTTTCTCGTCGTTAACGAACATATCCCATCTGCCGGCCAGTCTCGCGGAGAATTAGAACGCGAGCATCAAAGCGCGGGACGTGCTTTGCTTTCCCAGCTCTTAAATACGACCTCGGTAATGGAGGGAAGATCCGTATAAATAAAACACAGCAGCGTCTAATAGCATAATAGATTCCGCAATGTTGAAATTGCCTCTCCGCAAGTGTCTTGCCAGAAGGGTAATGTTCCATACATCATTGACAATGGCCTTAAACAGTGCATTTTATGTACATTGTACCGCAGTTTATCCTCACCGGGACAAGAGCAGTGGAGACATTAAGCAGGGGACTCCATGATTAAGATAGCAATGGGAGGCATTCATGGGCGGTGACTTTTTCCCTTCGGTATCACATTGCGGTCTACGGCGTTATTACGGCGCGCGTCGGAGAATTCGCCGCGAAAGGTTACTGTGCTCAGGAGGAGGTGTTGCGGAGGAGAGTCCTGACTGCAGTGGCATTTGCTGTTGCGTTGAACAGGCGCGCACTTCGCCGTATACTACGTCTCGTACCTTGCCGCCCTCGAGCACGCTCGCGCCGCGCTGCCTGTTGGCGCCCAGCCCTTCCTTCAGTAACGGCGCTCTCTGCTGCAGTGCAGGACAAGGACAGGAGCGGGGATGGCAGTGTGGCACGGTGGAGCTGGCCTTGTATCGCAGAGGTTCAAAGTTAAAAGCCCAACTTGGCCGTGTATAATTGGATGGTATTTTAGAGGAATTCCCAACACCTGTGTGAATGTACGAAACGTGAATAATGCATTCGTTGGCATGTAATGGTATCTTTATAATTCTGTCATAAACAAATACAATGACTGCTTCTCTCTTAATCAGATCTTCCCACTCAATAAAATATCTACTACTTCTCAAATGCACTTTCAACATGAAATGCATCCATAGATAACACACATTTTTACGATTATTTGTTACATTATTTATTTGATTGTGAAATCTCTATGCAGTGCTGCTGGAATGTTTTGTATGTTATGTATTATCCATTCATACAACTCCTTCATTTCTTTCAATACTCAACAAGCAGCAACTTACCTGGGTGTCAAACCTGTTTTTTTTTTTCTTTCCGATTTACGGTTTTGTATGAAAAGCCACTATAAAACACTGACACCTCGTCATATCACTGCTAATATACTCATTTTCAATAATCATTTTTGCGGTGTGTGTCTGTGCGTGCATGCGTGCGTGCGTGCGCATTACCCTGTGTCCAAGGGTGTAAATGTGTGTGTTTGTGTATGTACTTGTGCTTTTGCACGTGAATGTGCATGCTAGTTGATAGACATTTGTACACAGAGCTGTTTATATACCACAAGTGTGGTCTTGTAACCCTATGGTAAACAAGGAGGGACGTGGGAATGAGAAGCTGTTGTCACCCTGACATCGTTTATTGGGAGCAGCACCCTGGCGCGGATCATTGTGATTGACCAAAAATGAGATGGAGGGCGTCCCATTGTGTCAAGAAATCAGTGCCCTGACCCGGGGCTTTATTGAAAAAGCAGCGGCTTCTGTATTGAAAGAGTGTCATTTTCAAGACGAAGTAAAGTTGGGAGTCGTGCAGGATCCATCCATAATAGAGGCAAACTGAGCAAACACAACTGCGAAAAAATCGATGTGGTTCTCAAGTCCGATCATATATTACCTCCGTCTAAACAAATGCTTCCTTCTACCTTTTGTCTCTGCCTTAGGGAAGCCGGCTATGGCTTCCTCTGTTGCAGTGTGCAGCGTGTAAATGTGTCTCGCTCGGAGTACTCAAGGAGAAATAAGTGATTTCACTGTGCAAGTGCCCAGCCAATGTCCATATATTTGGGCTAAACACCTAACTCAAAGGCACAACAGCTGCCCCAACTAGATTACAATCCTATAACCTTCTGGCTCACCGCTCCCATTTCTTCACCCGTGTTGTGTTTATATTATGTACGAACCCCGTTTCCACAGGGTCAAAAATGACCCACCCTCACCAGACCCCTTGTGATAAAACTTCTTCATTGGATTTTAAACCCTAAATCTATTTAGGGGGAGAAGGGGGTCTGTTTGTTGTGTGTGGTGCGTGTGCGTGTGTGTGTGTGCGTGTGTTTGTGTGTGTGTGTGTGTGTTGGGGAGGGTCGGGTGTGTCTTTGTATGTGTATTGGGGTAGAGTGTGTGTTTTTGAGTGTGTGTGTTGGGGAGGAGTGTGTGTGTGTGTGTGGTGTGTGTTAGGGGGGGGTCGGGTGTGTCTTTGTATGTGTATTGGAGTAGAGTGTGTGTTTTTGAGTGTGTGTGTTGGGGAGGAGTGTGTGTGTGTGTGTGTGTGTGTGTGGGTGTGTGTTAGGGGGGGTCAGATAACCGTCTGAAGTATCAGCAGCTTGCGTGGCGGGAGGCAGTCCGCGGGCGCCAGCAGGGACCTGTCTGATTCTGTCACTGTTTTTTTTATTCTCCCCCACATACCCCCTGTGGAGTGCCACAGGTGTGATTCACTGCAGAGTCTTGTGTTCAAAGTGTCTGATAATGGCTCTTCTGCATATCGCCTTCTCTACACCCCGTCTGCCCAAACGATCGTGACAGCGACGCTCTCTCTAGTCTACACATTGTGCATCTCCGTGTGTGTTTATGCATCTCAGCAGTTTCTCTTTATGCGCTTGTCTCTGTCGCCTGCTGCCACATTGCAGTGCGTTTGAGCACATTGTTTTTTAGAGGATGCTATAATCTGATTTTGTTGTGTTTTTTTAGATGATGCCGTCTGATTGCTTTGTTTATGCATATTCTGTTTTTACAGAATGCTGTCTGATTGTGGTGAATTTGTCTGTAGGCACGTCTGCATAGGGTGCATGCGTGCGTGCGTGCCTGCGAGTGTATGTCGGCGTGCCTGCCTGCCTCTCTGTCTGTCTCAGTTGAATTCATGTTTTTGTGAATTTGCCTTTGACCAGGTCAAACTGAGCCCCTCCCCCTCCAGGCCAGATTGCCTGTCCTCCCGCTCGCAGCGGTAATTGCTCATTTGTGCTCAGCTTTGATGGGAGAGACACGGAGGAAGCTGAGGTGTCACTCACGACAGGACGAGGCGGCCGGTGATTGACACGTGCATCTTTTTGTCCCGCCTGTCCGACGTGTGTGTGCGCGTGCAGCGGGACCTGCAGTAGCATCTAAATGTGTGTGTTGTCAGCATCCCCTTCCGCACGCCTCCCCTGCAGTCATCCCCCCCACCCCCCCCCACCTTCTTCCCATGTTTGTGTACGCTCCTCCCCTTCCATATCAGCACAGACACTCTGATATGCACCAAAATTCAATCAGATACTTAATTACATCTTAACATGGGTTCCTACCAGCTGCCTTTATTCCCCAGCTCCTGATTAAAGGGATTAGAAAAATGAAATTTAACAGTGGATTTACATAGCACCCTAAAAGGGGAACCGCCTGCTGGTTGGTCCAGATCGGCCTCTTTCTCTCTTTATCTCTCTCTCTCTCTTTCTGCCTGCCTCTCTCTGCTGGTCTCTCTCTGTGTCTCTTGTCTCTCTTGGTCTCTTTCTCTCTCTTTCTCTCTCTATGTCTCTCTCTATCTCTCTCTCTCTCTATCTCTCTATCTCTCTCTCTATCTCTATCTCTCTATCTCTCTCTCTCTATGTCTCTCTCTATGTCTCTCTCTCTATGTCTCTATCTCTCTCTCTATGTCTCTCTCTCTATCTCTCTCTCTCTCTATCTCTCTATTTCTCTCTCTATCTCTCTCTCTATGTCTCTCTCTCTATCTCTGGAGGATAGAGCTGCTTTTTGCTCTTTATGCGGAAAACAGATCTGATTATGATGGCTCATACCTATTATAAATGGGTGGTCTTTAATGTATGCGAATGTAAAACACTGCGACCATGACTCGGTAGCATTGCTATGCTTTTGCGCACGCACGCATTCAGGTCCTTCATTTGCATTCCCCTATAACTACTCCTGTCTCTAACCCGCGCGTTCTTCAGTAGCTACCCTTTTATAATCACCATTAATCTACCTTTATTATACCAGTCATTTCCATGTATAATTTACACAATATCTCACCTTTATCATCTCCAGTAACTCATCTTCATAATCTTAAATAAATAACATGCGCAATATGCGGAACGTCATATTGACTTTTGAGAATGTACCTCACATTTTTTGTCACTGTTAATTATTCCAGTGAAAGATTGCAAGTGATGAATGTATTTTCTTCGCCGTGAATATCACGATTCTGCTTATAAAAACGGGTGTGATCACGGACACTAGATCATCTCCCAGTAATGATTCTACTGATGTGTCGTGCAATTCTGTAATACATTTCTATAACATCGGGGGCTATTTTTATTCTCTCAGTAATAACTTGGTTGAGGGCCTACTTTTCAATTGAATCTCCTGATCTACTGAAGCCGAACTAAATCTCTGCTGAAAGCAGATCTTGTGTTGGTTCGCTGTTTATTTCACACAATTAAAAATGGCTCTGTGGGTGCTTTGTGTGTATCCGTGAGCTTAAAAGCTTATCAATTAAAGGGTGTGGACCAGTACTCAATTAAATTGAGAAGACAACATTATGTATTCTGTTATTAAGTGCGGGCATTACATCTGTGTGTATGTTAATTTTCTTCACACATTCACAAATTAGCTGTTTTGCTATTAATTTGGGTACAAAGTGTATCGATCATTAGCATTTTGCTTCTGACAATGGTCTTGGTAATTAGTCCCACTGAAATGGTGTGAGGATGTATGTGTGGAGACCAACCACAAGAACAGAGATCCAGGGCCCCGAATGCGCGGAATATTATCCTGCATCGCCATCTTGTGTTACATTTTAGAATAACAGTTCTCATCTCCATGTCATGCTTCCACTATATCAGGAATCTCAAAATTCTGGAAACAAGGTATGCTGGATTATTGCTTGAAAGTTCCTAAAAACTCCGATCAACTTAAAAAAGTAAAATAGAAATGGAAAAAATGCTTCAGTTAAACTTTTTTCATAAGAATGTCTAGGGGTTCCAATAATTATGGCACATGTGGTTTTGTTAAAAACCTTGATGAGAATTTTTTTTTCTCAGAATAAATGTACTTTAAAGGTTGGATTTTTCTCATTTTTTTAGTGTGAGATTAAGCTAATTCACCAAAAAGTGATTTTTTATAATCCTTTTTACTCATCTTTACCAGGGGTGCCAATAATTGTGGTGGGCACTGTATATACTGTATATATATACAGTGAGCACCATAATTCATTGGACAGTGACACATCTTTTGTTATTTTGGTTCTGTGCTCTAGCACTTTCAATTTTAAAAGATACAATGACAATGAGGTTGAAGTGCAGACTGTAAGCTTTAATTTGAGGGTATTTCCATCCATATTGGTATGTAATTCTATAGAAATTATAGAACTTTTTGTACATAGTCACCCCCATTTTCGGGCATCAAAAAATATTGGACAGTTTAACATAATGTAGAATAAAGTAATCATTTTAAATATTTGATCGCATATCCTTTGCATGCCATGACTTCCTGATGTCTGTGACTCAACAACATCAAAAGACTCATGATACCTTATTTTCTGGTACTTCTACAAGCGATACTGTCAGGGTCAGACTGGCCATCTGGAGTACCGGGAGTTTTCTCGGTGGGCCGATGGACAATTTGGGCCGATGCAACGCAGAAAATATATAGGCATATATATCAGTGGCGGCTGCTGACCAAAATTTTTGGGGAAGCAAACCCACAATTTTTTTCCTACCTGTGAAAACCAAACCCCTGCTTTACCTGTTGAGCTAGGCCATTTTTGAGTTGTTTAACACTGACCACGTCAACTGATCAGCTATAGGCAGAAAAGAGCACTATGGTTGTACCATTTAAATTGAGCTGCCTTCTCTCAAATGAATAACACCACATAGAATACAATGACAAGTAGTTATGTACACACTAATTTATTAGCAGCCAAATTATTTAATTACCTATGCATATTCAATAGATAAATATTCAAATCCACCTGCACCGTAGCTGAAATAGCTTCGTTCAGATCATTTTGAATCAGCTTATGCCCAATTCACTGGATTAGTATTACCTGGGAACCTCATGTGATTTGTGGAGGTCGTCTGTGATCTTAATCCCGAGCGAATCTGCATTTCCGTAAATTACCTACCATATTTAGCAAAAAAACAGGTCATCTGATAATATGAGTCCTGTGTGAATCGGCATCTCAGTAATTTGGGGTGATATTTTTTCCCCTAGCAAGGATTCCTTGTTTTTTCCCCGCTTTTTTCTTCATCTTTCCGAGTTGAGATTTATGGAGGCTGCGGTGGAAATTATTATAGCTAATTCTGAGATTTTGGGTGCGATTCTTATACCAAAAGTATTTCAGTGTTAATGCTGAATTTAACTTGACTGAATTCAGAATCAGAATCAGAATCAGAATCCCTTTATTCGCCAAGTATTTACATACAAGGAATTTACTGTGGTTTATTGGTGCGTACATAAAACACAACAAAAAAAAAAAAAAAAAATATAATATAAAAAAAAAAAAAAAACAAAACAAAAAAAAAAAAACAAGTAGTGTAGTGTAGTAAGGTTCAACCAATATAATATATATATTATATATGCAAAATAAAAATAAAAAAAAAAAAAAAAAACAAAAAAGTAGGGTAGTAGGTAAGTGTCTATGAGGCGGCGGGATAGTGTCTGTGTCTGTGTCTGGGGTCCCGGGGGGGGTTGATTTGGCTAACTGATAAAGGGAAATAACTGTTTTTTTTTTTTTTTTTTTGGGGTTTTTTGGTCCCGCAGCCTCCGCAGCCTCCTCAGGGAAGAAAACAGTTGATGACCGGTGAGGGGGGGGGGGGGGGAGAGCATCTTGAAGCCTATTCGACTCTGTAGCCGACTTAAACACACCAATTTGCATATGATAGAATATGGAAGTAGCCTAGAGAAATGTTACATTTCATTCGTACCCGTTGATAATCCCTGGGATTTCATCAATCAATTTGAGTGAAATACTGACTGTGTTTATCCCGTGCGAATGCGCCACATGAAACTCTCGGGGAATAATTCCTAAATCATATGAGGTCACCAGGTAGCCTAATACTTTACTCCAGCGCGAATAGGCCATTTGACATCCCGGAGAACACAGAGGGCGACTTTACGCGTGCAGCCTGAACGTCATCATAGCGGGAAGGAAGCTCAGTCAACTGCCTGCTCTGTTATCCCAATTTTCACTCGTTATTCCCCTAAATGCCAGCTCACGGCAACCCAAGAATCGCATAGATCAACCTCTCAGGAATGTCATGGTTTTCCGCACTAACGTTATTGTGTTATGCATACGCCTTCATCAATACAATTATAATTCTCAGACTCAATTCGCACGGTTACACTACTGTCATGCTCCTTCAATTTTGCATTAATTTTAACAGACCTGAATTACGTAGCCTAAATAATGAAAGCGATCTCAAGCAAACATTGAACATCTCCTGTAGCAACACACTTGGATAAAAATAATCGGCTTTCCTTTAAACAACACACGGCCAGCAATGCATGCGATTCCGTCAGCAAGATGCCTGTAACGTTAATTAATCTATCGATGTAGGCTACTACGAGCATTTAACGTTAAAGCTGACTTACTGAGCCCACTCACTGGATAAGATTGATAGGAGGCTTCGGTCTCCCATCCGCCTTCACTTGCAATCTTTCTTCACAGTTTAAAGATTGAAAATAACGTTACGTTAATCCTACAGAATCCGAATCTGGTTGTTCCCAGAATTACCCGTTAAACATTGGAACACATTAACACTCGTGCACAGACTCGCACCTATATGCTGAAGCATGTCCTACCCCCCGGTCCGCGATCGCATTCCAAATCCGCCTTCACTTGCAATCTTTCTTCACAGTTTAAGGATTGAAAATAACGTTACGTTAATCCTACAGAATCCGAATCTGGTTGTTCCCAGAATTACCCGTTAAACATTGGAACACATCAACACTCAGCACGTGCACAGATGCGCACCTATATGCTGAAGCATGCCCCCCCTGGTCCGCGATTGCATTCCACCCCCAGCCAACAGTCTGCGATCACAATCCCTCTTGTCCGCGATCGGATGTTGGCCAAATATAGGCAAATATATCAACGTATAATTCTATATAGATCACTCCATCTCCTGTTTATCCTGTTTATCCTGTGTCATTATGATGGTGAAAAAGAGGAATATTTACAGTTGGACAGCATCTGTCTCAAATCTCCAGAAAGGTGATGTTTTATAAACATGAGGCACTATTTCCCTCATCCTTCATGTGTTCACTGTAAATGTTACATGGCGTGAGTGTGAAGAGTCAGCAGAAACTGTGGCATGAGAACATAACTTTATACCTGCTGAACTACAGCTCAAAGGGCATAAACAACGCTTCCAGCTCGCAGGGCGCACAGCGCATAACGCACCGCGCATGGCGCACGGCGCGCGGCGTATAGCGCGTGTCGCAAATCGCGCGGCGCAAAACGCATGGCGCACCGCGCACAGAAACCCATTCTTGGTGCACCTGAGCTCAAAATAGGAAGTGCATTCTTTTTAAGAACCAGAGTAATTATTTTTTGTTCTGAACATAATGTAAATGTTCCATTTATGTTGAATTACACAAGCCTATTGTATTTCAGTCACATAAATGTCTGCAGTTTTGCATCTGATTATTATTATATAGTAAAAGCATTTCTCCTGAATATGCATGAAGAGGAGGCTGGTATTACTTTGTCCCATATTATTTTGATATAATTTTCCTCAGTATTTCAAGGTTGGGGTATTGTAATGGGATAATATAATACAACATTACATCCTGAAAATACCACAAGCTGAATACAACTCACAAATGCACATATTGTGTTTGATGAGGCATAATGGTTTAAAAAGGTTTTGAGTATGGGAGAAAGACAATAATTCTTTCCACCCTTATCTGTGCAACGTGGACTGAATTTCCCAGGACATGCAGCTGGAATGAGCCATGAACAGATATGTGTGTCCATAACCATTTTTGTATCACACAATGTTCACTGTACTGAAAAAGCAACAGAAAAAAGGAATATCAATTATGTATTATAATATTATCAATAATTAAAATGTGCCATGGATCAGGAATGGACTTAGAGACAGAGAAAGAAGCCGATTCTATTTTAGCTGAAAAGACTGAAGATTCCTAACACATGGGGCACTAGCCGACATGCTGTTCGGACTCACCCCAGCAAGGCCATGAACATGTACCTCCTACGTGTGGCTACTTGTCCATCAGAGCCACTCAACCCCAACATTGTATCTATAGATGGGTGACAAATGGTTTGGGTCCACTTGTCCCCTTAGAGCAGGGGTGTCAAACTCCGGTCCTGGAGGGCCGCAATGTCTGCTGGTTTTTGGTGTGTTTCAGCACAAGTGATTAATTTAAGTCACTGATTGGCTGAGAAGTCCAAACACCTTGTTCTCAAAGCTTTAACTGGGTGCTAATTAAAAGGAAACCACAAATACCTGTAGACACTGCGGCCCTCCAGGACTGGAGTTTGACACCCCTGCCTTAGAGGGAATATCTTTAGGAAGAATGGTGTTCCATCCCTCCAGTAGAGTTCAGAGTCCAATAGACTAGAACCTATGCTGGACTAGAGGTAGAGTCTATGCAAAGATGCATTGAAGCTGTTCTGGTGCTTCAGGGTTAATCAGAAAACAGCTGTAGCTGAATATACTGGTAAGTACTTGGTTTCCTAAACATATTTATACAAGAAATTTTGGAGAAAAAATTTTGGTGTCTTCTAATCTGAAAGTACATCAGGTACTGTATATAGTACAGTAAGCAAGGGAAAATGCTTTTACTACAACGTTTTTTACAATATATAGTGAAACATGATTTTTCTTAGTGTATAAACGTGCATCTTTATATATTTTTTACAGTCTGTGTGGTGGCGACAAGATCGATCGGAAGTCAAAATTACGAGATTTTCTTAAAGCTGTCGTTCATAATTTTACACTAACAAAAATACTGTAATTGAGACGGATATGTCTCAACCACTAGGGGCAAAGTTTATACCATTCAAATAGGCTATGTACCGTCATGCAGTTAAAATGACTGCAAACACTTTCATTTAGTTGTACTTCATGGTAGGCTAATGCACAGAATTCACGCATGCGTGTGTCTACATGTATTATGTATGCATGTATTCTGCATGTCTCTCTCGATGTCATTATCTTCATGCATTATCATCATTAGTTAGATACCAAACACATTACATTACGACACAAAATGAAGCGATATCTCACCAAAAAATGTGTTCTCAACGTAAAAAAAAAAAAAAAGCCAAGTTACTCACGCATAGCCTACAAAGCACTGTCTGTAAGTCCTTAATTCCAACTTGCAAAAACTAGGCCTGCCTTTAAAAGTATTGATATCTAAATGCAGCCAAGTTACAACTAACAATATTGCCTATCGTAGCTTACTGACATTAACATTTTTTAGCAAACTCTAACATGGCCGTTATGTCCTTGAGGCTTTCCACTGTTATATTGCGAATAACCTGATGAAGTTATGCTGATGTAGACTTCTCTTTATGGTAGTCTTTATGTTAGACACATCAACGCCTACATCTTGTGAAGAGTGTTCTTGATCTGTTCGACAGAAGGGGTTTTTCTTCACAATTAAAATATTTTTTCAGTCATCCGCTACAGTGGTCTTCCATGGTCTACCAGGTTGGTTTTTGAGCTCACTAGCAAATTCTAGCTTCCTAAAAAATATATTAAACAGTGTTGTGGCTATGTTACTGATTTTATTCCGATTTTTCATGATCGCCTGTCTTACTGACATTAACACTTATTTGGTCCTCATGTTGAGAAACAAAAGCAACAGACTCCGAATGTAAATTCCTCCCCTATAATCCTCTCTATACCTTCATAGTTCAAATATCCTTTTAATCATCAGCCAGTTTAGGCCTTGGAAACAAGGTGTGCTGATTCTTTCACCAATGAGTGACTTAAATGTAAAACGTAAGAGCTGAAACACACCAATCCAAAGGTCCAGCAGACACTGTAGTCCTAAATGTTCAGACATTTACAGTAAATCTACAGTTACAGTTTATATACAGATAATTCAAGCAGTGGAAGAAGTTATAATATATAATATACATAATGTGTGTTTAATGGAAGGAATTATCACACATAAAAAGCATTCTTACAAACAGGGTCAACAACAAAAAATCATGACATTTAATCATTCATAATAATCGTTGATAATATTATATAATCATCTCTATACCTTTTAAAAAAATGCCTTGTGCATGTAATAATGATGCAAAAACACAGGGAATGGCTGAGCAGCCAATTGACCAATTATGTTTGCTCCCCTATAATGGGGGGACTATGTATAAAAAGAGCTTTAATTCCTACACGGATCACCCAATATGGATGTAAATTAATGCTGACAGTCTGCACTTTTACGTCCTATTCATCGTTTTATTTTAAATCCAATGTGATGGGAGTACAGAGCCAAAACGAGAAATTATGACACTTCGAAATTCTCGGTGGACTCTGAAATCTCAAAATGGCTGTTGCAAGTTTATCATATTTTTCAGTCCGGTCTCAGGGATAGAAGACATAATTTTCATAATTTTCATGGGTGACAGAAAGCCTACACAAACAAAAAATCAACACGTGCGTGCGTGCGTGCGTGCTTCATGTTTGCGTGTACGGGTGGAGAAGAGATGGCATTGTGGAAATAATTATTGAGGACCGCTGAAGAAATAATGTCACACAATGACATCATCACAAAACTCTGTTGTAGACATAAGGTGAACTTTCAGTCAGGAACATGTAGTCTCAGACCTGCTGCCAGCACAGCAATGAGATATTCTGTAACTGCTGCTCATTATCACACTCACTGTGAACCCTCACACAGTGATCTGTTACTCAGCTCTGTCTCTGTCTGACAATTGCTTGACTGGCCTGATCAACATGAGGATGACTCCACCTTCTGGTCATTTGCAGTATTACATGTGTAAAACCATTACTGATGCATTGCTGTCACGCATTGCTATATTCGCTGTGTGTCTGTGTGGCTTTGTGCAATACGTCAGATATATATTTTTTTATATGTTTGTTTATTTTTTTGGTTTACCCATGCCGTTTTTTCAGGTTTGCTATAATTTTTTAAATGGACTGCTTTTAAAACGGTGAATGAACTTTGAATAGGCATCCGCTCCTAGCTGAGAGATATAGGCATCCGCTCCTAGCTGAGAGAGCCGGCACGGTTTTGACCCGATTGCATTACAGCCGAGCTCATATCACACACAAAGAGATCGCAGACAGGGATAACACAGGGAGAGTCTGCGTCTCAATTAGCCACTCACATCAAAGTTGGTCTCCATTCTTTTTGCAACCTCCCGCTGGCTCACAGCAGAGGAACATGCAATATTTAATGCGTTCTGTGCTCTATCTGATGGGCTGTACCCCACCTTCAGCAGGAAAGCCGTTCTGTACTCTATCTGATGGGCTGTAACCCACCTTCAGCAGGAAAGCCGTTCTGTGCTCTATCTGATGGGCTGTACCCAACCATCAGCAGGAAAGCCATGCTCGGGTGGTGTCTGTACAATGGACCTCAAGGCTTTTCTGAGGTCACAGATGCTGAAGGGCAGAAGCATTCTATGGTAATTGGATGAGGATGAAAGGTTCTAGAATATTCTGGCTGAGTGTGCCATGGTACTGATGTTCTTGACTTTGCCAAACACTGTGTGTGTGCGCGCGCAGAATGGAAAAGTGAGTGCATGCCTGCCCTGGGCCAGATATGTATTTGATTATGCTTCAACTCTTTACACACAGGTACCATTTGAAAATACTCCTGCAGATTTCTGACAATTTCCAAGAAAGAAGTTAAAACAATAAGAACAATAGAAAAATAACTGTTATAAATTTTGTGAAAATAGATGTCTCTTTTATCAGAGATCTGCAGGAGTTGTACTGGCGTCTAAAGGATTAAAGTTTTTAACTGGTGTGTGTGCGTGCGTGTGTGTGTCTGTGTGTGTGGGAGTGTGCTGGGTGTGTGCGTGTGTGTGTGTGTGTGGAGGGGGGGGGTGTGGGGGGTTGTGTGTGTTTGTTGTGTGTGTGCGAGCACATCTATTTTCCTATGAAATTGAAATATGAATGCTCTGCATCTTTCAGTTTGCTACGCTGGATATCAGTTGTGTCATTATTGTTAGAATTGTGCTAAACATTTTCTGCCATGCTGCATTTCCACTGTCACTTTTAATTAGCACCTGTGGCAGTGGTGCTGGTGTAGGTGCACGTGTCAATCAGAGAGAGTAAATACTGTGTGTGGGAAAACCAGTTCTTGTGGAAAAGTGATACTCTTGTGCGATGAGTTGCTTTTGAGAGGGGCTGCATGTGTATGTGCGTGTATATTTGTGCATGTAGTTTGTGGGTACGCGTGTGTGTATTTGTTTGTATGCATGCTTTTGTGTGTGTTTCTGTTTGTGTGAGAGAGAGAGAGAGAGAGAGAGAGAGAGAGAGAGATTACTGAACTGATTTATCATGCACTCTGAGGAAGCTTTTGTCCTTGAGAGTTGAGGGGTAATGGCTCATTTCCGCAGTGTGATTGCTAAATTATTTATCAGGATCAAACCCCCAGTGTAATTGATCCTGTGGGGAGCAGCAGATTTACAGATATAAATTGCTCTCCGCTGACCTCTGGAGGCCGAGTGTGGGATGTCACCCTCCTCTGCTTTCCCCTCTCTCTGAATCATGACTGAAATATGTGTCCTGGAGCAAGGCGTTGCCACCCCTCGTCCCGCAGAGCCACAGAACCTGCTGGGGTTTGTTTTCATCCTAAAATCAGCACCCAGTTAACTCAATCCAATCAGCTCAATGCATTGATCTGTTAAGTGGTGAATCGCAACAATAACTACAAGAGCCTACAGTTGTGCAGGACCCAGGCTGCCCAGCCCTGGGCTAGGGCCTTACATGGGACTCTTTTACACCGCACTTCTGCCGGCTCCAGTAAAATGCAGTTCTGTGTCCGTCCGTAGCCAGGTCACCTTGACCGGCTAATGCTCACACCTGCTGTGCCTAGCAGAAATGTCTGGCACCTTGACCACAGCAATACAGTCCCACTCCACCAAAGTAAACCAAAGTAAACAGCAGTTTTATGCTAATTCGTCCCATATTAATGCAATTTTTTTTATATTAATAAAGAACAGAAACGACAAGACCCTTTAACATAGTTAGTCACACTCGTATTCAGTTTTTTCCAATTTGATTTCATGCCCATAAACAAGCAGCGTGGCTTAAATATTCAGCAGATATTGAATAAGTGTATAATGTGAATAAGTGTCTTGCTTAGAGCTCAGTGCATGAGAGAGTATAACACATTAGGCAAACGCTGTGAAAACAACATGTGTTAAATTGCATCGCTTAAAGGTGGTGTATCGAAATGCATACTTTTTTTATTGGATTGGAGGAATACATTAAAATGCATAATGCTATCCTGAAGTTACAGCAACAGAATTGATGGGATGATTACTGCATATGGTAACACAAGTCAGCAGTCACACAACTCTTGCTGACTACACTTTTATGGTTGTCTGTTCTTATTCTCAGCTCAGTATGTGTGTGTGTGTGTGTCTCGCAAACACAAGTAATCACAGAGGGTCCTGGTGTCATTGCAGTGGTCATCTTTTGGTCGTGCTTATGAACCGCGATACTGAACCCTGATGGTCAAAAGTGGTCAATGAACGACACTTTTGTAGCCTGTGTGGATGTATGCGAATCCAGATATTGGCCTCCTGTTGTCTTGGAAACCAGTGTTGCTTGACCTTTGCCCAATGTGGTCTTGCACTTTCACCTTTCAAACCCGCCAAGACGTGAAACTCAACGCGACAGCCGGTCCACCGTGTAAAATAATCTGTCGAGGGTTGCTGCATGGCTCATTCAGTGCATGGATCAGTTGATCCATGGGGCAACATGCAATCACATAGGGACTGGGAGGGTTCAATCAGGAGGGTTCCATGTGCAATGCTATCTAGCACCCCCTGCTGGTCGATCGGGCACTTGTAGATTGCGGCCAAAGTCGCTTATGAAAGGTCCTGCCTCTGTGTGAGCTTAGCTGTAGTCTGCGGTGTGAAAATAAGCAGCCGGCGACACCACGTGTTTCCGAGAAGAACCGTGGATGTATACACTCTGCCGAATCGGTGGGGTTCGTGCATGTATGTGGCTATGTTTGCAGACGACTGCCCATTCAAAATTGGATATACTCAAGTCCGTGTTGGGAGGCAAATTTATAAAACATAAAAATATACTGCGCTCAGACTTAATTGAGTGCCGAATTCGTAAAATAAAAAAAATAAAATATAAAAAATCTGTCTCCAACAAGGAGAGGTTGCCTTCAGTGAGGAAGCCATTCAACCAATGAACTTCAACTCGGATAATTAACTCCTCCCCCTTCTTGCCAGCATTGTGCCCATATCTTTACACTTTAAAGCCCAGATAAATACACAAGATATAGTACAGTACATAAAGTTCAGAAAGAAAGTTCTACATTAGGTCATAAATAAGTGCACAGAGGCTGCAGTTTTATCCGAGGCAGAACGTCTCTGAGCTCGATGATAAATGAATAAGAAGATACCGATAAGATTGCTCTGAGGTACAATATGACCGTGCCAGAATGAGAAGGGATGATACCATTGCAGGACTTGGCAAACACGGTGCTCTTAATGTAGGCTCATTTTTATTATCAATATCAATGTAATTAGATGATTTTTTAAGAGCGATAATAAATGTGCATACATGTAATCAATTTTTACACAGCACTCTGAGGAATCAGTTAAATTTATGCTACTAACAATCTAGGTGTGTGTCTGTGTGTGTGTCTGTGTGTGTGTGTGTGTGTGTGTGTGTGTGTGTGTGTGTGTGTGTGTGTGTGTGTGTGTGTGTGTGTGTGTGTACATGATTAATTGTCAACCTGAGAGGTTAGTCTGGATCTTTTTGTGGCAATAACCTGAACAAATAGAGGATGACACAAATGGAGGATGAGGGTAGTATCATTATGTGATTCATCACAGCTGATTAGCAAATCGTTTTTCAATTAGAGAAATCATGAAACTCATAAGTATCAAATTACTCTCCTTGCAATGACTTTCAGTTGTCACACGTTGTTTTTTGTTTCAGAGATTGTCCACATTCTTTGCTGTGAGTCACACATAGTGCATTCAAAATCATGCTCCTACACCCAACACACACTCACCTATGTATATGCACATATAGACACACACACACACACACACACACACACACACACACACACACACAACACACACTCACCTAGGAATGCATATATGGAGTCACGCACACACATTGAGGCACTCGCATATATGCATGCTGCTTACTGCTTACTCTATACTATTTATTTAAAAAACATAACCAGTTATTGTTAGGCATCCCTGTTTATGGTGAATTGTGCATTTCTCCTGTAGGTCAGGCTTTTTTTTCTAATTAGCAGTGATCACACTGAGGGGCACACTTAATGCATTTAATGCCTTCTAACAGTTTTGTGTACCCAAGTGAAAAATTAATGACCTTAAAAATATCTGTGATTTGCCATTGTTCTCCTCTCCAGATTGGCTGTCTTTGTGTGAGAGTGCGCTGTTGCGTGTGTGCGCGTGCGTGCTTGCGTGCGTGAGTGAGGGTGTTGGGCGGTTACAGTGTTAGTTATGGACCGGATGCCATCACCTTGCCGTAAGTGTGGTCGTAAATCAGGGGGTGTAATCCCAGCAATAGAACTGCTCCGGCACGTAGCCTCGTCTCAAGGTGAGCGTGACTGTGGGCCTGAAAGGACAGAGTGTGTCGGGACAGCACCCGCAGGCAGCCTCCGCCTCGACCGGGTTTCAGATCGAGCCCGACCACACTCGACCACAACCGTCCCTCTCGACCCCACCTTCCAGAACATACTGTGAAGGTGAAAGGAGACTAATTATTTCGAACATTGATGAGTAGAGACAGAATATCATGTTTTCCCAACCCCATTTTTCCAGTAAAAAAGAGAAAAAAGACTAATGAATAAGGCTAATGAATGAGGCGAAAGGAGAAAGTAGAGACCGAGAGAGAGAGAGAGAGAGAGAGAGAGAGAACAAGCCGAAAGAGACAGCCCAGCTCTCTCTCTGTTCAGAACATCTCCTCAATCTGACCTTTGTTAAATAATGCAAATGAGATTCTGGAGGGGAAAGACCAGGGATGCAAATGAGCTCATTGACAGTGATTGGGGTTTCATCTGGTGTGGGGCGGGCGGGGGGGCGGGGCTGCGTTTTGGGTTATCTGTGGCTTTTGTCTCTCTCTTTTACAAGTGACTCCCTGCTCGACTTACTTCTGATAATACAGAAAGTATTTTTTTAAATCTCTCTTAAGTTTTCACAAGCAAACACGCATGCACACACACACACACACACACACACACACACACGCACGCATTGAGACAGATGCTCTCGTGTGACTGAAATCACAGAAAGGTTGATTCTCTCACCCACATCTCTGGGACTCACCAGGTAGTGGGGGAAAAAAAAAAATAATAATTAAAATCAAAAAATCTTGCAAAGACAAGCTGGGTGCCGTCATCTCAGGAGTGACGGATGGCAACAAAAAAAACTCAAATGGAAGAAGAATCTGATTTCTGTGAGGAAAGGTTACAGAAAGAGTGATATCTATCAAAAGTTCAGAGATGGTGGATAGAGAAAAAAACATATCTGTAGAAAAGCGATCGATGGGATCTACGTGAGAGGTGAGGGTGGGGAAGAGAAACTGTGATCTTTGAAGTGCTGAGTGGTGGAGAACCCAAGAGCCCACTGAGAAGTGATAAGATGGTAGAAAACGTGATGTAAGATAACTGCAAGATTTTATTGATCTATTCTTAAAAACTCCATCGCCCAGGAAATGACAGTATGGCTACGATCCGATCAATACAATTTAGAGTGGCCGTTTTAACATAATGGTAATGCTACGATGTTCTGCTTAATTCCTGTTCTTGAAACTTCTGCTTTTCTGCTTCTCAAAATTATCATGTAGCAACCTTACATTTCCTGAAATTTTACATTTAAAAAAAAATCTCTTTTGCTCTCTCCATCTCAGGAGCCGTGGCACACCCCTCTCTCTGTTCATTATGCATCTGTACCTCCATGGCATGTTTAATAGCAGCTCTGTTAGCTTCACAGACGTTAACCTCCAGCCTTCCGCCACTCCTGTGACTCCTAATTGATTCGGGCACCTGGGCTCTCTCCCTTCAGGCATAATGGCTGTAAAGGCCAGATTAGCATTGATTAAAAGTGCCATTCTCAGAGCCAATCGCAGCGATGCTACTCGTCTCTCATTGGTGCCTCATAGAGGTCTGCATAGGGCTAGAAATGAGGCCTGAGACCGCCTTACCTCCCGTTCACACAGCGAACGATTCGGTCGGCCATTCATTTTCTATGAAACTGAGCGGCGGTCAGCAACCTGAGCAACTGGGCAACTGAGTGACAAAAATTGGCAGATAAATGTTGCCGTTTACTATTTTGCGAATAATTGTTCCGCCCCGCTTCACTCATTGCAGCAATGGAAGATCAGTTAATAATTATGCTCCAAGCTTACCATGTCCTGTTCAACCCTAAAAAATATGTTGTATACACTACTAGAGATATGGCTATCTATCTATCTATCTATCTATCTAGTGAGAAAGACAGATGTATCGCTAGCTAGCTAGAACAAATAATAATCATCAGTGTCATGACATAAAGAATATGTCATGTATGACAATTTATAGAGCGACGTTCTCTTTCTTTCAGTATGTGTTTGCATAAAGTACGTAAGTAAAACACAGGAATAATTTATTTTAATGTTCGTGCATATCAGAGCAGGCTAACCAGCTAGCTTTAGTGCCGGTCTTCTTTCTGTTACAGTTTTTTACAATTGGTTACAAACTTTTCTCCACTTTTTCAAAACTCTTCACACTGTTGTCTGTACTAACACACAGCTTGGCACAACAGTTAATTTCACACCCAAAATGCACCAAAACTACCAAAACACTGCATACTTGTGTCAAAATCAAATAATTCTACCAAAACACCAGCACTAGTTTTCATCACTTTGTCACTCATAACACAATTACCTAAAAACACTAACAACAGGTAGCATTACAGTAGATGGGTCATTTTATGGCATGAAGTAGTAAATAATTTTGTGCTCTCTAGTTTTTTGTTGTGTGTGTGTATATATATATATATATATAGTTATTGTTGATAGTATAAGAAAACTAACAAAGTAAACAAAGTTCCCATTACAAAATACAGTAAGAATGGTAACTCTATAGAATGTACTACAGTATACTACAGGAAGTCATAGAAATGCAACAGGAAAAGCTGCTTTATTTTTGCCAGAGTTTTCTTTTTTTATTCTTTTTTGCCATAAAGTAATTCAAAAATAAACTACAGTAAATTAAAATTGCTGTAAGGAAAACAGAAATCAATACTCTAAGAGTTTGCTCAAAAAACCAAAACAAAGAACAAAACAAAGCACACAAATCATGT